>CM053513.1:16054558-16315409 GCA_028627145.1 Eidolon dupreanum | reverse complement strand
GGTGGCTGTCATCTTCCCAGAGTTCATGGCCTGAGACAGACAGACACATGCAAGCCAGGGTATCACAAGCATACGGCAACATGTTGACTAATTGCCTTCAACAGACAGGTATTCTGCCAGCACGGCTGCTGGGAGGCAGGGTACCAGCCCCGCCCTCAAGAAAATACGGATTTTCAGAAAGATTGGATGTTTCTCCCTCATACAAACATATGAACTGCTTTTGGGAATCATTAGATAAATGGGAACTACAGATTTAATAAAGATAAATAAAAAGATGTTATCCTGAACAAATATGTATTTTGAAACGACTCATTAACCTTTTATCAGAAGGATTCCTTTGACGTGTTGGTGGTTTTCTGCATGAAAATGAGTGCAAATGATTTGCCAAAGCACGTTATTATGCACAGCTAACTGCTCTGAGAAAACCGGTACCTGCAGATGCACAGTCAGTGGGTTAGAGTTAAATACCTGAATCATTAACGTTGTCTCTAAAAATTAACAAGAGCAATTAGCCCATGTTAACGAAATAATCTCTTGAAGAGTTTTTTAACTGAAGCTCCATTTGAGTCATACAAATAAGAAAATGTATCTTAAAATCATTTCCATTTTAGAACAGGCACAAGTTAAAAACAGCTGAACTTATTTTTCCCTCTTTGAATTCTGCAAAATTCACTCCCAAGTTTATTCTCTATGCCAAGTTTCAGAGCCGAGCAAATTTTTATGGTCTAGTTATAAACCCTAGAAAAACAAGGTTTATAGGAAATGTTGACACAACCTTAACTAAAGTGGTGCTAGCTGACACCTCTATATTTTCAATTTGGGGATTTCTACTGGGAAAATATAAACGCTAATTCAGCAAAGGAAGCCAACTATAATAAAAATGTTGTAGTCTTCCTGTTCACCCCATGAAGTTTCACTTCAAAAGATGCCAGTGCAACGTGGAGGTGAGTTAGCATCAGAATGCTCAGTATGTAGGGCACCTGCAAATAGCTCAGCCTCCAGGTTACTATAAACTTTGCCTGGGAATGCATGACCTCAGCATGAGTCATGGCTGCCCACTGCAGTCCAGTCGGAGAGGTGGCTGGAAGATTTGGGTCTTTACCAAAAGAGGTGTACTATCCTCTCACTGCACACTTCCAAATCTGCCCTCAATAGAGACAGAAGATCTTTCACAGACCAGTAAAGGAAACCTCTGAAACACAGAGAAGCCAAAAATATGACAGTTGGAGTGGAGGGACGCTCTGGAAGGTTGATTTTGAATGCAGTAGACTCTGTCCGACTGGGGTCAGAAGCAGTGCCAGTGGGACCCAGGTGTAAGGGCACGCCGAAACAAGAGGACAACGAGCAACGACAATTCTGATTTCCCCATCCCTCTAAATGGCCCGGATGAGAAGCACATGTGTTCCATATTTAGGCTTTTTTTTTTTTTTTCCTTCTGAAACAAGAGGAGGTGGGAGAAGGGGTGAAGTTTGACTCAGGTCCAGAGATAAAGACTGACACACACAAATGGACCATAATAGGGGGCCAAGTGAGTTAAGTTGAAGTAAATGTTTTAAAATCCTCAGCTAGTTAGACTAAACAGCACTGGCTTAGGAGCCAGGAGACCAGCTGTCTGTCCAGCCATTCCCACTTAGGAAATGCGACACTAGCCAGCCTGTGAAGCCGCCCTCGAGTCTCTATTTGGTCGTCTGTAAGATGGAGGCCAGCCTCCATGACCAGAGGAGAGGTGGGAAAGGGGAAAAGAACATCTCTGGAAGTGCTCTGTGAATTTTAACCTGCAAGCCAAATGGGAGTATTATTTTCTGTTGATAATATTTCTACTTTGGAAAACTATGTTCAGAAAATGAAAGCGTTTTCAATTGAGGGACAAAGCCATCAAGATGAAAGGGAAAAAAACCACTCCTAGCATATTTGTAATTGCTTTTCGTTCATTCTAGAACTGAGTTGCAGGAGCATTTACTGATGACAACTTTGTTTTGTGTTAAGTCTAATCATCTACTAAAAAAGCCATTTGGGTTACACCCCAATTACTGTCACATATGTCTAAACTTCACCAGCTCACAAGGGACCACTAAGTTACATATCTTCATGAACAGAAAGTATTTCAGATGATTATTTTTTCCTCCCAGGTTCCTAAGTCTGTTGGCAGCATTTTCCCAGAGTGTTTTCAAAAGCTTTCACAAGATATCCTCATAACGTTGGCAAAAAAATATGAAGCATACTTTAAGACTAATGCTTAACTTCTGCTGGCCCTGCTTGTTTTTCAGGTTGAAAACGAAGACAGTGAGTTTCTGGATGTACCTGTCAAGACTAAATGATTGTTCATTTCCTGTGAATTGGGAATAACGTAATAACATGCAGCTGGGGAGCTAGGCTGTGTTTCTTGCTTTTTCCTCTTCCAGAAGCTGGGTCCCTTACCAGCTGGGAAATATTACTGAACGAACGTGCTGAAAAACTTAGGGGAAATGAAAAGAACGACCATATTCTAGATGTCAGCAATCAGTTTGATGGTCTTACCTGTACCAACCTGAGAAGATTTTAAAAGCAAAGGTATACAAAGATGAATTTAATTTAAAATGAGCTCTTAGAAAAAAATAAAGGGTTTACAAAGCCATGGAAATCTTTCCCTAAAATTGAGCTAATTAGAATTAACTCTGTTAAAATTATATGTGCTGATGACTGGGTGAGTTTGAGAGAAATAATTTAAAATAATATTTTCACCTGAGAGAAACAGATTAGTACGAATGAAAGTATTCGTGTCTTGCTAATGCAGTCATTAACCAGAACAACAACAACAAAAAAATTCAATGCTGAGTTTAAAATTGGAATTCAGCAAAATGTAATCCCAGGCACTTATTTTAAATGCACGTATGTATATTTTAGTTTAATAATTTTGTTCAGTGTTTTATTAGCCATTGTACTATATATTGTGATTATATCAGATATTAGATGCTGAGAGATGGAGCCAACATTTCACTTCTGGTGGCTCCTGTTCCAGCTCATCAATTAAGGAAAGAGGAGGTGGGGTGGGAGCAGGAGAGATGCTTATTTAGTCGAGTCACCAGCTTCTCCTGGAAGGGAAGGAGAGGAAGGAGAGGCTGAGGCAGAAGGCAAGTCTCTGCCAGTGGAATCTGAGTGTCATTACCCATTTTACCCAGACCTGCGTGTGGAAGAAATTTGGGGTCTGAGGGGCATGGAGGGGTGAGACAACTGCCATGGATCACCTTGTACGTGTGGTTCTCAGTCCTGAATAGGCATCATAATCACTGGTAGAGCTTTTAAAAATAGAAACAATTGGGTCCTGTCCAGTTCTGGAGTAAAGCTTGGGTGTGACATCTTTGTGTTTAAAAATATATGTTAAAAAAAACCCTACAATTGATTGTGAATGCTGTACTAGGTTGAAAACCATACATAGATGGTAGCTAGAAATCAATAAAAAGATGGGTTTGACAATATCGTAATATTGCATTTTATCTAAATCTCTCTTCATCTTGTTTGAGTCTAAAGAAAGAGCTCTATGTCTTGAAGTATATGATATAGACAGAAGATGGTGAGGATGACATAATAAAATCACACTGACACCGCTGTAGCTCGTTGGGACTCTTTCCCTAACAGACAGAGCATGTATACACTCATTACGTCATTCCTTTTCCCTCCCCGCACTTAGTGCAAGAATCATCACCTCATCTTACTGATAAAACATGCCACATCCTGCCAGATCCCCCAATGTCATGAATGGATGGATCGAACCCCATTTTGTGTTCCTTCCCCAGATGCAATTCCTTAGGCCTGATGGCTGTTTGCACAGCATAACTGGGGCTGGAGGCGGGGGACTCTACCCTCAGGTGATTTTATGCTCATGAAGCAGAGAAAAGAGACTTCAGCAGTCAAACACTTAGCTCCTAAGCTGAGCACAAATGGAGGGAAGGTTTGTGTTTTGTTTTCACCTTAAAAAATTGGCTTACATTGAGCATGTATGGTAGTTTTTGGCTTTCTGTTTTATACAAGTCTCTTTCTTAAGTTAACATGTCATATCTCCCACGCCTGTTTTGTTTGCTTCCTGGGATTCAACAGAGATAGTGAGGAGACAATGGTGCAGCAGAGACAGTGAGCAGCAGGTCCCCCAGCAGGCCTCTTGGGACAAACAGCGATAGTGGACTCCTTGCCTGTCAACTTCTTCAACATTAAAAGAAGTAAATGGTCCCCAAGTCAAGAATGGAACGAAAGGCTAAGAAATCTTCCAGCCATGTTTGGGTTTATTTATCTGACTCCTGAGTAAGCTTTCTGTTACTTTGGTCTTGTGATTCAACTGTTCTAATGGAAAGAAAGAATGATCACAGCATTTGAGGCAGATGAATGGCTTAGGGCTGGAAGTCACCCTCATCCAGGGAAGACTGTTGGGAATAGGCTTGAAGATGAAGTTATTACAAAGCATGGCACTGCAAGCTATGCTTTTGCTGATACAATTTACCTGTTTAATGAAGTTACTTCACGTTTTAGGTTAGCATAGACCAACAGCTTGCTGGATAAGACTGTTTTTGAAAGTCTGTGATATTATGACAGCTGCCACAGTGGCAAAAGTGTAGTGTTAAAATGTGATGAATCAATGTCCTCTCAGATACTAATATTTCACAGAGCAATACAACTTATGGCACAGATTGGTTTACCCCGTCGTACAAAAAGTATCCCTCGGGTTTTTATAAATCAGTAGGCTGACCATTTTATCAAAGTTTATCTTCTTCATGTGTGCATTTAAAGATCGGTGGTGTTATGTTTCAATCAAATCTGGTTTTGCAATAGCTTACTGAGAAACATATTTTTGACAGTAACAGAAAGGAATTTTATAGAATTGAATGTATGGAAAGGAGCTAACCTTTTAAACCAAGTGTGGAGAGATGCTTTTGGGGACAGGAATGGCAAATTGTTTTCACCTCATCACTGACGGGCTGGCAGCTCACTGATGTGTTATTCAAGAAAGCTGGCCTGGGTTCATCAAGAAAGCATGCTGAGATTGACTAGTGATGCCTGTCATGGAAGAAGGACCAGGTCTTGGTGCCACTTGTTTGCCATCTCTGCTGTAGGAAGAAAAGGAAAATACTGAACTATGTAGTGAGTGCATACTTCACTATAAACAAAGAATGTTGAAAATACATGAAGAATTCCTCTTACGGCATAGCTTTTGCCAGAGCAAAGACTCAATTAATCATTTCAAATAGTTTTAGACTTAAGAGCCTTATTAAAGGTGTTTAATGCATATCTGGGTGTCTAAAAGAGTAAGGATTATTCATTTTTCTCAACATGCTACACTGTTATGTGAAATTCTTGAATTAAGTCTGTCATTGTTATGGTGGTGAATGTCAGTCAGAACATTTCAATTATACAAGCTGCACACAAATAAGGCTTTTTCCTTGAATTCCATCATTCTCAGGTACACTTCAGCCTAGTTATTTTCATTAATGTAGTTTTCACTGCACTCAAAGCAAATGCCATCATTTACACTGGTGATTATGGCGCCCATGGGGAAGTCATTAAGCCCATCATATTTCTAAGTTTCATCTTAACAATATTAGTGAGGGTACAACTCTAGCAAAGTCATTTGTTTCCTGTTAAAGATAGTACAAATGGAAAGCAAAATGGGGATTATCCCTCTGGAGGAACCATGAGTTTAAGATGATTAATGTTGCAAAGATGTAACTTTCTTATTGAATCAATGGCCTTTTCATCACAGTAAGTTGTATTAAATTGCAAAATTTAATTTCAGATGAAAGAAACATTCCTCAATTCTATTGTAAATAACAACATATTTATACACACATCTTTAGCATGTTTTATACCAGAGATTTATCAGTTTCTTAGTTGTAGATTATTCCTTTTAGTTTTCAAATGGATGGACACTTTTTATTATCTATTGATTGGGTCCTTGAAGACATGAATTGACTAGGAAGAATTTGATTCTGGTTATTTTATACAGCAGGGGAGGTGAATAGTAATCAACGAAAACCTCCAAGAATTTGTTATTTATTTCTACACTGTTTTTCCTACTCTTCCTTAGCTAACAAATCCATTTTCTGGGACTCGCCGCCAGCAAATCATAGTCCCATTTTTCCAACTGTCATCTAAGCATGACCATGGATAATCTTGCCACTTTCTTCAAACTAATGTGAGCCCAACTTGAAGTTTGTTTTAACTCATACTTTTCTCTATTTCTCCACAGGCATTCCACACATAGGGTTTTGTTTTATTTTGTTTTCTTTAAATTATGAAAGTAGCTTGCTTGAGTCACAGAAGGAAGCAAAAATATGATTTTTCTGAATCCTTATATTGCCTTTTTAAGGGGAACAATATCTTTTCTGTTTCCATATCTCATTTGTCTTTGGGGATCTCTGGGGACTTAGTGTGCAGGCTGGCACCGAATCCTGCCTGGAGCCATGTATGAGATGAGATTATTTTGGGGGTTTATTGTATTAGATGGTTGTGTTCATCAAAATGGAAAATTGATCTAAACTTTTGTATATACAGAAGCTCTGGGAGAAGAAATGTGGGGGATGATTTGTCTCTGTTCAACCCCAGTGACCAGGACAACAGGCCCAAAAAAAAAAAAGATAGCCTTTACTTTATACTGAGCCAGATGCTTGGAAAGTGGTCATTTGCCCTCGGGCACTGAGACCGGAGTCTATAATGTTGTGTGGGGCTTTTGCTCTCTGACTATCCCTTGACTACCTCAAGGGAGGACTTTCTCTTCTCATCCTCTGTCAGCAGACTGCTGCACCCTTAAAATTGGTTTTAGCTCAGTCCCTGCAATGGTAAGACTTGTCCTTCCAGTGAGTGGTTTGATACAGTTTTTTAGGAAACAGAGGGGGAGAAATCTATCTGGCCATATTAATGCAGCAGCATGTAAAACAAAAATGGGAAGATGCCACTGAGGATCTTACTAATTTAAATCTAACTATAAACACATTGCTTAGAAAATTTAGGTATGAAAATTCCAAGTGGTAAGATTATATCTCACCATCATATGCATTAATAAGGATAGATTTGTCACTTTAATAAGAAAACGTTAAGCAGAGACATTATTCACATAGACTATGATATAAATGGTGCCCCACTCTAAGTCATGACCTGTCCAACAATATGGATGGTGGCCCTTCAAGCAAGTTTTCAAAGTGTGCTAAATAAATGGTGATAGGGGACATCCTTTGCCATGGAAGCACATAGCAACAGCACCTGACCTAGGCTAGGAGATGGATTCTAGGAGTTAGTGACATTACAGCTGAGACTTAAGGTCAGCCTGTGTTAGTCAGACCAAAAGGAAGAAGAGTTGTCCAGGCAAAGGGAACAGCATACACAAAAGAACAAGGACAACGGGTCAGGAGGCCGAGTTGCCAAAGCAAGAATACAGGGGACATTGTGGCAGTTCAATCCCGCCAGCCATGAGGCTTCTATTTCTAGCAGCTGTACAAACCCATATCAGCTGCACCCAAACTTGATGGATTCCAAGAAAAGGAGGAACTCCTCACCTCCCACGTCTGTTTTCTAACTAGGTCTCAGCAACCTTTTCCCGTACAGTATAGTTGAGTCAAAAGCTGAGACTAAATGTTACACTCAGAGAAGCTTCCCTGCCTTCACGCAGATGGGTCCCAGGGGAGGGCTCCCCTTCCTGCCACCTGTTCAGCTTCATCAAATGTCAAGCATTTTCACTCAGACAAGCACAATCTGACTGTGACACTGCTCTGCTTAAAGTTTCTTATGTTAAGGCTTTGGGGTATTAAAACACAAAATAAAATATATGGGGGGATAAAGTTCAAAGTTCTTAAATGGCTTAGTCATCTCTCACAGTGCAGGGACAATTACTTATCCCTTACCATTTAGCACAGTAGTTGGCACAGATGAGCTTTATGGAATAAATGAATGAATGAATGAATGAATGAGCAGTTAGTTGATCCTTCACTGCCCATGGTTTCCCTCTTTAATATACTTCAAAAAGAGGTGGACTGGCTTCCAGACAGGACAGGCCCCCATGAGACTCCTTGGTTTTCACAAGAGATTGCCAGCTCTTCCCCAGCTCGCTGACTATTAAAATTTTTGGCCCTTTCCTGGCTTCCTGGAATGGTGGCACTCCACGTATAAGCAGTCAAGGTGTATTATTTCAAAATCCCTGCAACTTGACACTAATCAAAATTTCGGTTTATTATCCTAAAGAGAAATTCACACAAGTGTGAAAAGACGTATGCACAAGAATATTAGCTGCAGCACTGTTTGTAATTGTGAAAAATTAAAATGACCCAAATGTCCATTGATAGAGGGCTGGTCACATAAATTATAGAATATAACACACAGTGGAATATGAAGCAATCTTCAAATGGAAGAGGGAAAGTCTATTATATTCTATCAAATCTGAGATACCACCATTTTTAAGATGCATCATTATTTTGTGATACCAAGAAAGAAAAAATAAATGCTTTCAATTAAATAACACAGTGATTTCTTGTTACCTAGAATTTTTTATTTTTACTTATAAGTTCTTTCAGACTTAGGTATGTTTTTATACTATATCACTCTTGTGCATGCATGAAAGAAAAATAGAAGTATAATAAATTAATGTTTCTGAAACTCCTTCATATTTAGAGTCCAAGTCTTCTGAACTCATAGTCATCAATGTCCCTGTATTTTTATGATATTATGAGAGCGTTTGGATGCTGAATTTCTTAAGACTACGTAAAAGAGAATAAAGTCATTGGGCTCCTACCGGCTTTACAGTTATTGGCCAACTCTGGACTCCTGCTTCAGGAATACCGATAAAGCACTTCGGATTCATTTCCAACAAAGCACCTCCCACATTACTTTCTCTAAAACTGTGTCCCTAGGGGTTAAAAGAAAATTCACCTCTTGCACATGAATTTTCTCCTAAGCCATTAACACCCATTCTGTGTGTTTTGATGTTTTTGTAAATGTGCCAGCAATGGCCACTGCCTGGCCAGACACCATGGATTGTAAGATGCAGCCCAATTCCAGAGGTGAAAAAAAAAAAAAAGACAAGCTCGTATAGTAAAAATACATATGTGTAGTATATATAACAGTATGTACTTGTATCTATTTGTATCAGTATGAAATGCATAAACATGAGGAATATTCATCCAAATTTGTCAACAGCCATTTCTAAGCAGTGAGCTTTTGTATAATTTTACCTTCTTTTTTGTATTTTTCTGTATACTTGGCACTTCTCTTTACCGTAAAGATGTAGCACATTTTCAAAAGTAATAATCATGGAAAATTGCCTAAAATGTACACATTTCCACTTATAATTTGATTCTATATCAAATAAATAAGTGGATAAGTTTTAGGAGGTCTGTAAGACTCCTAAAATTAGACCTCTGCTTTTTATTTCCCATCACACTTAGCATAAAATGTAAACTCCTCTTCAGGACCCACACGCCCAGCCCCTGTCCACAGCGCTGAGGTTGCATTCCCCTACTATTCAGCTCCCTCTCTCCACTCCCTACACACCTTCAGTCCTTAAACACCCAACCCCTTTTGTCCCCCTGTGCCTCCCTCATGCAGGCCTCTGACATGTACATATGTATGAGCTTAATAAATGAGGCCATGCCTGACCACCTAATCTAAAGTTCCTCCTGTTCTCAAGCACATAACTTGCTTTGTCTTCTCCAGAGGAGTCATTACTGTCTGGGAACCATCTCGGTGACGCATTTGTCGCCTCGTTTATGGTCTGCCTTTTCCTTCTAGAATGTCGGTGCCATAGGAACAGGATCCTTGGCTGTTCTGGTAACTTGGATCCTCAGCGGATGGGTTATAGCTTCTTGGAAAAGCAGACACCAAGATTTATTGGGAAAAGTACCACTGGAGGACAAAGGGGGAAAGGCAGGAGTTAAGCAGAACCATTAGACCACAATGCAGGTCTGACCCCTAGGAAAGGAGAAAAGAAAGGAAGGAAGATCAGGTTGAAAGAATCTCAGACCACAGCACAGTTCTGAGAATTCTGGCCAAGCCCATGGGAGATCCTGGAGCCAAAATTCTCTCACCCTACAGGAAAAAGTTGGGATCCTCATCTCTCCTGTGCTCTGTCATTGGTGGAGATTGGGAACAGCTGGTGGGGATGGTGGCCTTGGTATGAAAATGGTGAAGCCAGAAAGGAGGCAATTAGGCCTCTCCTCAGCAGGAGATCCAAGCAATATATTCCTATAGCTGCCATAGCCTCGAACAGAGCAATATCTTTATACAATTTTTTTTTTTAAGAAATGAATGAATGGAAAATTTCCCCAGGCACATAACTTTTATTCTCATAGAGTTTCTTTCATTGAATTGGGTGATAGTATTTTGGCTCCAGCCCCCTTGACAGCTGATAAAAGAAACATCTTCATAAGACGTTTTGCCTTTTTTACTATAAAATAGCACTGGAACACGTCACTATTTTAGTACTTTTTTTATGAAGGCCCATGGAAAAAAAGTTCTCTTTAGTTTCCACGCCAGAAAGAGTTGTGCTTTACTTGGGCAACTGGTTTATATATTTAAGCAATTAAGTAATTAAGTAATTAATTAAGTAAATTAAGAAACTAATTGACAATGTGATCAGAATTAGCTTTTTGGGTGTGTGCCTGAAAGCTTGGAATGAAACTGCGGTCCATTTTCAGCAAATGCATAGGTACTCCTACAAATATTTTCATATATTATTTCAATAAATATTGATTTTGGACCAAACTTTTCATGAATTAATCTTATTTTTCTTACCCTATGTTTCTTGCCCCTGTTCACAACTTATTTTTTCTTTCCTTTCTTATATTGCATACACTTGAATAGCCCACTTTATATGTTTTGAAATATTTGTTGTTGTTCTGTTGTTTAGTGCTAAGGATGATGACATGGAGCCATGACTTAGCACCAGCCTTCCACCTCAAGTCCTCCCAACGTTCCTCTCCAACTCTGCCCTGATGTTCACTGCTTTCTTCTTGATCCTCCACTAGTTTTTACCGCATTGTGTTTACAAAGAATTGTTTGGGGATCTTGCTTGCCCTGGAGCAAAGCATTTTGATCTATCCCTATCAACTTAGTCACATCAAAAAGTAATATCAATATTAATTACCAACATCATGTTCAGCTGAACCCTCTCCCTCGTTCCATCTCCAATACTCTCTACTGCTAATTGTGGGAAAATCACTTTTCACTATGTTCATTTCCAAATGGCTTGTAATTTTTATGAGGATAGTCTCTTTATCATAAGAGGGGAAAAAAGTATAAAGCTTTATTAACATCTATATCTGGGTTAACCTCTAAGAGGTTTTAGTGTTATCCTCCCAACCATCATTATATTGGAGTTTTAGAATATTGACCAAGATGTATGTATACAGTAGAGAGTACCGAAAACAAATAAATGAACAAACAAAAAACCTATAAACCAGAAATTTATTTTACATAAAATTTGTTTATTTCCCCACTCTGATGTTCTATGTATCAACAAGAACAATCAAATCAGAAAGAATACCAAAAAAAAGTAGACATGTCCCTATGAAAAACGGAATGAGTTCCATTACTAAGCAGCTAAATCTGTTTATTACTAGAAAGTAAATGCATTTGACCACTGCAACTTTAAGGGAGAACTGAGAGAATTTGATATGTGGACCATTCGAGATACATGTAAAATCAAGAGAATGAGCAGACACCTTATTTAGAATGATTGATGGCCCCTGCTATGATGAGCAAGTGTGAAAAACATATGCTGCCTGGTTTTTATGTGTGTTGGCTGCCAGATGGTGCCTCACTCCACTCCACCCCACCCCTGAACCTGTGCTTACTCCCACCCACGACAATACCTGCCTTAGCCCAAACCCTCACCCTCGTCATCCCCAGTCCCTGTAATTCATCCTCCACCAGAGTGGGGTTGGTGCGGTAGTTATGTGTGAGTCTCGGGTATGAAGTACAGATGTCTGTTTTGCATATTAATGAATAAAATTAAAAGCTTAAATTACAATGATTTGTTTCCTAGGACACATACTGACAGCGTCTAAATATTGTATATCTGTCTCTCTTACTTGAAGCTCGTCTTTCTATTTTCATTATCAAGATAGTTCCTCGAACACAGTAGTTATGCGATAAATGTTTGTCGTATGAATCAATCGGACAAATAAATGAATACATGACTGATCCATCTAATAACCCAACAAAAAAGGAAATGAAGTGAATTTGGCATAATTTCATCTCAGTAAACCCAGGCTTTCTCCTAGTGTTCTCGAGTCATCTATGTAATAAGCTGTTGTAGAATTTGCTGGAAAGTCACATCGACCTTCTCAGTTTATTTCTGAACCAAACCATTTTCCCATTCGGGGAGCTGTGACATCACTTGCTTCCCTCTAGTCTTCCTGTGCTGACCCTCTTTTTCAAGATACCCCAGTGGAATTGTGATTACATTTGCAATCACAATTATAATTCATCTGGTTTTACAGGCCCATGCTCTTTTATTGGAAATCTAATTATTCCTTTTTAAACATATAGATGTATATTTTTACTATGAAAGTAATGTAACCCCATTACCAAAAAATATAGAAAGTAGGGGTGAATGAAGAAAAAAGATCTCTCATAAGACTAACTCTCTAATACAACCTCTATTAAGATTTTGGTAAATTTCCTTCCAATGTTTTTCCTTATACATGTGTTTTTACATAGCGCCCTATGGTTATACTCATATACATACAATTTTATTCCTTGATTTTTCTTTTTTTTTTTTTAACCAGTCAGGAAAGTAAAAACAACACTGCTTAACAGAGAGAATTTAATATAAGAAATTAGTTAAAGAGGTACTGGAGAACTGCAAATGCATGAAAAAAGACCCTGAAATAAAACAGGCATAATAAGTGTGAGAAGCAGCTGCTACCACTAGGGCTGGGGGACAAAGGGAAAAGGTCCAGGGACTCAGAACTAGAAGCTTGGGGGAGAAGGCTGCAGCCCTCAGGGAGGGGACACCATGAGGGCTAGCGCTTAGGGGAGAGGCGATGAAGTGGCTTCTGGGTGTGGGTGCAAAGCTGGAGGCTGGAACCAATTGCTGGTAAAATCAGTTGCCCTGTCCAGAGTGAAGCTCTGTAGTGAGAGGAACTGACAAGACAGGAAATGCACAGGAAGGGGCCTGTGTGTTCTCCCTACTTCTGCCTTCAGTCTCCCTTTAGTGCTCCCTGTTGTAGAGTCTGATAGGGAGGCAGCAGGCAAAGAAAAAAGTGAGTTTGCAGAATTCCAGCTTTAGTACCACAGGGCAACCTGGGTTCCAAGATGCGGGCTGATAGCTTAATAACCAACCCATGCCTTCAGTTTTGTTTTGGGTGTTACTACACAGCTACATTTTTAATGGCTGTATCATATTTCATACAGCCACTGTACTTGATTTACTTAACCATTTCCTTATTGTTGAACTTTCCAGTTTATGGCCAAGATTTTGCTTTTGAAAATAATGATGCAATGAAAATTGCACATTTGCTTTTTCATTCCCTTAGGATAAATTTTCAGAAGACCAATCTCTGTGTCAAAGGACAGTTGAAAGTGTTTTGATTCTTACTATGTATTGCCAAAGTGCTTTTTAAACCAGTTGTTTCGGGTTTTGCTGCCACCACCAGCATGTGAAAATGCCGCTAGCCCATAGGTGGTTAAAGCCTACCACATCCCCAGACAATTCAACACAATGCCTTTGTTCCTCAAAGCTTCCCGTCCTGATTTTATAAACATATAAACAGACAAACACCTGCTCTATCTAGCTTATATCAAGTAGGATCCATGTTAACACTATTGCTAACACTCTAGACTAGTGTATGGTGATTTGATTTGCTGACTTTTGAGTATGGTTTAAAGCCATCTTTTTGGTTTAGGCAACTCAGTTAAAGAATCTTCTTTTTCCTTTCTCTCTTCGCCTTTCATTGTTCTCTGAGCTCATGCACCCCAGAGGCTCAGCTCTCTAAGATCCTATTCAGAGGAGGCCTACCCAAGTCTTAGATTAAGAGCCCCAGCTCTCCTAAAGCCATAGGAGTAAGTAGTGCCTGTGGGACCCATTCAGTTGGTGAACTTGAAAATAAAGAATAAAAAGTTTAATGTAAATACAAAACTCATGACAGACTGTCTGCAAAAGCCGACTTACTTTTTCCAAAATGTTTGACAACATAAGTAACTATCACTGTCTTTGAGTTTATATCTTTTCTTTTAATTTTTGATATTAAGAATACAACCTCATTATATTTGATTTTTTAAGATATCAGTGATATGGAAAACAGAAGTCTGTACAGGATTCCTAAATGTCTTTAGAAAGTAACCTTTTAAAATAATGTCCTGTGTTGATTGTCCAGAGTAGAGTGGAATACATAACATGTAGGAATAAGCATACTTGGTGTGTGTAAGTGTAACAGTTTTTGACACCAAAAAAATTGTGTAAAATTTTATTCTTTATAATAATGGTATGCATTAACCATACAATGAAATATTATTTGATTCTATATCTTTATAATGTTCTTTGCATGAATATATTCACAAATCAGAAAAAAATTCTTTTGGCTCTCACGATTTAAATCAGAAGTTGTATATAAATACAGACACACATTATTATCTACATATACAATGCCCACATGTATGTACAAATGTGTATGTACATTTATATTCACAAACTAGTCCTTGGAGGGCTAGATTCCATTAATAGATGACCATTTCCACTTCCTTTAATTAACTTTAAGAAGACAGATTTCATATAGCAGTTTGTTCTATTAAATCCAAGCCATCTCCTCTCAGCTCCCAAATTTATGATCTCTAATTTAAGCACACCTCATATTTATCAAAACCATGGAAATGATGGCACACATCTCATGGTGACTTATGGTGTGTTGTAAAGATATTTGTTTTGTCCTTTGGCCCTGCAATGTACATGGATTTCTGTTGAATGCTTTTCTTTTTTTCTAAAAGGGGATGAAAAGGAAGGGGAAAAGATGACAAGCGGCCTCAATGTGGCCCACAGACCTTCCTCAGTGTGAGGGGAGTGATGGGGTGTGGGGTGCAACGATCACTGTTTTATGTTCATTCCCAATTTACAAGTTATTTAACAGCAGAGGAGTAGAGACCATGTCTGTGGCTAGTGCTGGGTTGCAGGGCTGATGACCCTACTCCTTAAAAGCAAATAAATAGAAGAAGCAACATTTGGAACCAATTTTGAGGGACAGTTACAATTTTGGTAGAGAGGGGAAAAGGGTAGTGAGAGAAAATAGAAGTGAATTCACAGACAAGCATCCAGAAAGGCTTGGAAAATACTTCAAATGCTACTGAGCAGGGTACTTGGGAGGTGAGTGGGAGGGTGGCGGGACGAAGCAGGGGTGACAGAAAAATTTAGAAGGGAGTGAAATACCATACTTCTGCTAATAAAAGGGTGCATTCTAGTGACACATTTTGTTGTCAAAACATTGTTATCAGAAGTAAGAAGTAATATAAGGAACCTAAGAATGTACTTTCGAATGAGAGCAAAGAGAGGATTATTTAGACAAATATTCTAAAATGCTCAGGAAAAGAGAATCGAATGAGTCGAGATATGTAGAGTTTTGGAGAGTCAACAAAATGTATGTGTTTGCTGTTATTATCAGCAGAATCACATGGGCCAGATGAGGAAAAGGTCAGAGGAAGGGGAGAGGTTCAGGGGGAGGACAGAGGATGGACAACAAGCGGAAAAGCATCCAAGCACATGTCTGTCTTAGGTCTCAGGAGGTTCTAAGCCACAGAGCAAGTTGATAAGAAAGTTGGCCAAATGTATGTAGGTTCTGAAAATAGGTTTGGCGGAGAGCCCAGGCAGCCTTGAGCTTGTCCCCCTCCCAGATCTCTCCAGAAGGGATGGGACAGAGCCTGCCGACCTTTGCGGCACCCACACCAGCCACACTAGAAGAATTATCAAGCCAACTGAAGCACACCTGGCCTTGTACAATTTCACACACTCCATCACCCAGCCCTCTCCTTCCTGCTGTATCCAGTCCTTTTAATTTGGGACTCAAACTTTTGCACCACAATTGAAGATAAAATATCTGAAAACATAAATCCCAAGAGTAGTAATGCCTAAAACTTATGTTCATTGAGTGTAATTAATCCATCAGTAGCTGTAATTCATTCTTATTAGAACCTCAGCAGAGTGATAAAAAACCTGGGCTCTGGTGTCAAACAGACTTGGATGGATTTAAATCCTAAGTCTGCCAGTTGACAGTTAAGTGACCTTGTGCAAGTTATAGAATCTTTAGGAGCCTCAGTTTCCTTGTCCTAAAATGGGGATGATAATAATAATGCCTACTCTTGGGGTTGTCGCCAGGATTAAATCACCTGTTGTCTGTAAAGGAGTTAGCACATACTAAAACTCATTACCTGGGTGTAGCTGGTGCTATGACTACTCAGAAGATGAGTGATTTAGAAAGCAGAGTGATGCTGACTACAGAGAGGGGAAAGGGACAAGAACAAGAATAAAGACCCTGGATTGTATGAGGTTGGCCTGTGCAGCTTCAGCTTTCCGTCACTGCACCCTTGTGATGCACTTTGGTCTTTCAGCTATGTAATGCTTACCAGTGTTGCTGACATAACTTATGAACATAAATTTATTTTTATTTTAAAGGAGTGTTGTCCCCAGAGGCATCCTCAGTGGATGTATGAAGACCTGGAGAAGGGAAAGGGTTGGTGTTTAAGTTCCAGGCCAGCTCACTTCAATCTCACACTTGAAAAGGTCTGTGTGAAGTTTATGAAGAAATAGGAATTCTCCACAATAGTCAGATTAGGAAATGGTATAAATACTGCACCTCACAAGACCGGAAGCAAGGTCATTTGCAAAACTTTTAAGCTAGAAGGCCTATTCCCACATCTCGTTGTTGTCACCTATTCAAAGGACTCCAGGTATCCTCTTTGTACTCCCAGGCTGCATCCTGAAATATTTGCCTCAATCCATCTTGCCGGCCACTTCCCTTCCCCACCTGGTCCTGATTGTCCCAGGTCATGGCCCTAGACCTGTTTCCTGCCCCCTGACCTATGCTCCAATACTGTTTCCATCAGGCTAACCTCTGGCTTCCTTCCTTAGCTTCGCTGTTCACTTACCCCCTTATCACATTGCTTCATGGCTGCTCTGAATCTCTGCCTGTTCTCATGCCAGAGTGCCTCCCTTCCAGGTTTATTCTGCCTCCAGGAATGGACCCCAGAACCCCATCACCTTTCCTCCTGCAATAAGTAGGTTTTAGCCACTTTAAAGAACTGGCTGACATTAAGATTTTAGAACTGGTCATCAACGAGAACATAAACATGGATCATGTAGCTAGAAAGGCCATGTATATATGTGCACACCTGGTTTTTACCAGGTGTGCACATGGTAAGAACCAGACCTCATTCATATATAATTAAAGAGCAGTGCTACAAAGTAGAGCTGTACGTGACAGGAGTCAATCCAATATTCAGAGAGAAAGTAATTGCAGTTGGTTGATTAGAAAAGGGCAACATAAAGATACTTTTAATGACTTCATATCAGATGACTAGGTGTTTCAGCTATGCCTTATAATGACTTTCCAGGCATCCTGTCCACGTACCAGAATGTGCAAGATTTTCTGAACATTGTTCTCTTTTGCAAATGAGGAAAGTGAATCACAGAGGTTAAATACTTGCCCAAGGTCACAGCTTATTAATGTTGGAGATGGAATTTAAACTTAGGTAGCCTAGCTTTAAAAAACTTTCATGCTTTCAACCCTTGCATTATGCTACCTCTCAAAAGAAGAATTTTATTCAAACATCTTACAATAGCAATTATTTTTATTTATTTGCTTACTTTATAGGATTTTTCAAGCCAGGGGTGAATTTATTGGACAGGTGGTTGGTTTTGTCTTATTCAAGGTGATTACTCATTGTTTTCAAATGCTAAAAGAATGAAGCATTAAGGAACCAGAAATACAAAGAAGTGAGCTTTTTAAATAAATTAACCCAAGCTTAGTACCTGCAAGCCAAGAAAGAGTATATCAAATGTTCAATAGTTTCATGATTCTAACCTCTTATCCATGTTTGAGCAATTAGATATAGAAAAACCTGGAATTATATATTACTAGCTTACCAGAACCCTCAATTATTGGATTTTTTCCCCTTTACCTGGTCCTTTCATAAAGAAGTCACTATCAACAAAATACTATGAGAGCTGGGGTCTTTCCTTTTTCTTTTTTAGAGCAACTTTTAGTTCCTGCCCTGAGTTTGTGTAGTTTTGACCCAATCTTCCCCATCCAAATGATCTTTAGAATGAGGATTACAAGATACTCCCACAGTTGCCATTTTGTCCTTTGGGGTGTGTTCACCAAGTCAGGAAAGTCCACATGTATGCTCGATAGGTTCCCAAAAACATTGGCTCAAAAAAGAATCAGTAGTATTGTATTCCATGAAATTTCTGGTTGAATACAGTTTTACTATTGATAGAAAAATATTGTATTTTATTAGTATAATTAATGAGAAAAATATTTTGTGTACCTATTCTATATTGAGTATTATATGGACACAGGTTGCTATGGGTGTCACTTTCATGACAATAATGGTTAAGAGAGCACACAGATCAGGAACACTCGGCTAGACTAGACTACATAGAGTCAACAGAATTTTAATAATATATATTGAGTGTCCTTCAGTGTAAGATTTGACTAGTCTAAGTGATGTGAGTGAATCAAAACTAGGTAAGCTACAACCTTATAGATGACTACAACACAGATGACTACAACATAAAGCAAACTAAAGAGATACAACATCAAAGAACTCATAGAAATTATCTTAGAAATGGCAGATATGTGACAATGTACTGCCACACCCCTTTCCATATCCATAGCAGACATCAATCAACCACAGTACTCTTTCCACTGAGCCCAAAATTAGCCGTAAGGAATAATAAGGTCTATAATAATATCACTCTCACTCACTTGCATTTCCTTCTTGAATAGGACAGAAAGGAGTGGCCTTACAGCTACCAATCTGGGAACACCCATTGGGTCATACATGTAAACATGAATATAGACGGTCACATGTGTCATAGCAATGGAGAAGATTGGGACTTTGTCGGGGGGGAGGAAGAGTTATTTTAGGTATTTAAATTTACACAATATTCATTGAAGAAATCACGGTGCCTTCACTTGCACACTTTTGGAACTTTACAATTAGTAAAAAATTACTGCACACCTCACAGCTCATTCCAACACACCAGTCTGTGGGGACATCTCCATTGAAAACCTGCTCTGGAGGTTTAAACTCTGAAGACTGTTCCAGACCAAGGTGAAAGAACAAGCTAACTAAATAAAACCACCTCGCCATACTGAGAAGTGACTAAGCCAATCCAAAGCAAACGATTCCCTTCCCTTCACATTCCTGAGCAGCTATGCATGTTTTTCCTACTTTTAGATGCTTACAATTCTTGGTCACCAAGTCAGTTATGACAAATAAGAGCCAACACAGTGTTTTTTTTCCTTCCTTTAACGACTCCCCCCACCACTGTCTGAAATGTGAGTAAGGCAGGTGTGGCTGTCTTCCCTTGCAGCCTTCCTGTTCTCACCCGGTGCCAGTGTTGGTGAATTCTCTGAGCTCTTTCCTACCTTCTCCAAGAGAAAAACCTGCTCCACAGGGAAGTAGGTATTTCACTGAAGATGCTTGAGGGTCAGTGTCTGCCTTATTTCCAGGATCTGGTACAGAGCTGGTCACACAGCAGGTGCTTAGTAGGGATGTCCCAGCAGTGACTTCATTAAAAAATGAAAAGTCATTAAAAGTCTCCATTGCATATCCTGTTCCCTCCCAGAGCTTCTCTTCAGCCATGGGAGCCTCGCTTTGTTCTCTTTCTTTCCCCTCCACAGCTCTGAGCCAGCCTGTCCTGCATCCAGAATCTCCCTGCCATCCGGTGGGTCCTTTTCCCTTGCAGAGCTACTCGTGTTCTCCAGAAGCTTCCAGCCTGCCATCCTCGCACCCATCACTTCACTCTGCAAAGAGCCCTCTTAAGGATCCTCCTTTCTTCTAAAGCAGACAGAAGATTGTAAATGACAAGGAACTTTTCCCTCTCACAAATAAAATTGTCCTATCACTCATGTATTTGTCATCTTCCTGGTCCCCAAAATGAGCAATCTCTTTGAAGGCAAAGGACCTTGCCTTTTACTTGTAATTCAATGTGATCCATGTGAGTTTGTGTGCATGGAGCAGGGCTGGGTGTGTGCGTGTGTGTGCAACTAGTAATGTAACACTCTGCATAGAGGCTGTTTTGTGCCTCTCAGGACAACAACAACAAAACCCCAGAAATATCAATATTGTCTATAAATACAGATGTGTTGACAATTAGAGGGAATTCAGCTCTAACCTTATCTCCCCATAGACAGAAGGCTTCTTAAGAGAATTGGGGTTTCATGGATTTAGAGTAAAGAAAACATGAGTTTTCTTTTCTTAAGACCATGATCTGATGAGTATAAACACATTAATTTAGGCAGACTTTATGAAAGCTTCCTAATTCTTTCCAGTAACGAGTAGCGAGAAGAAAGAAATTCCTATTTTGCTGGCTCTTTTATCCCCTTCTCCTGCCTCTTCTAAACATTCCCACCCCTGTTTCTTTCCCTCCCCTCAAACACCCATGTGCACACACAGAAACAGAGGGAAGATGTGTTCAAGTTGTCGGATAGCGAATTCATCAAAGTTAAAATTGTATGATTTATGGTGGAAAAAAATCTATTTTTCTGCAACAATTTTCTATGAAAAAAGCCAGTTCCAAGAGCTCAGTTCCTTTTCAAATGCACTTTGCATGTTAATATCTCCATTCAATTCCTTGGAACTTAATTTTTATTTGATTTTATTGACGCTGCTCTATTGGAATGTGTATCGCTTGAGCCCCCACGGAGAACTGAGCAGGTGTGAGTAAAGCAAAACATCTTTTGTTAATAGAAGTACACCCTGGGAGTTCAGAGAGACGCTGTAATTTCAATTGCTTTTATGAAAATTCTGTAAATTCCCATGTTGTGAATTTCAAACAGAGCTTAGGAGACCAACGGTCTTTAATACAAGCCAAAAGTATGGTTATTTCTATGACTGAAATATATGTTCTGCTCTCTTTCTTCTGAAAAATAAATTCAGATATTTAATTAGAATGTTTATATTGCAGAAAATCATATTAACTTTGTGTTTGCCTCTCATAGGTAACACAAAGTTTTTACTGTGATCAGCCTATGGAAGGATGAGTTTGGGTTTCCTGGGTAACTTCTGAAGTACGAAGACGAGCTCATCCCACCTTCATTTGGGTCCAGAGTGATTTCACATCAGCGTTGCTCATTCCAGCCCGAGTCTGTGCACATAATTATATTTAGAAACCAAGGGAATGGGCATAGGTCCCCTAAACCTCTAAGTTTATGGGGAGATGTTTTAATTCCTGGTCTGTGTCTAGGCCTCTTGGATCAGCTGCCACAGAGAATCTGGGGGTATGGCCAAGCCCAACTTTTTTCCTGGTTTGGGGCCAGATACCTATGGTGTTGCACTCTCTCAAGCTGGAAGGAAAGATGTAAGCTTGGTAGATTACAAAATTGCATGTGTCATTAGAAAAAGATGTCAGAATGCTTTATTTAAAACTTTCTGTTTTCTCAGGTTGTACTGCCCAAGTGTATCTTGGCATAGACAACTTCAGCTTCAAAAATTCCAAGATATATAAAGAGTTTCACATAGCTAAAGCTATTATATTTGGTTATATGCCACTAACACCTTTTCCCCCCTTCATTCTTGCAGAGGAGTGAAGTGATGACTGAATTCCTACTAAAAATGTCGTTCTCTTCTCCTTGCAACCATGGGGTCTGTTCTTGACAGGATCATTTATCTGCTCCAAAAAGAAAAATGTAGAGTTCATGACAGTATGGAACCTCGGGGGTTTTCTTGGATAAGGTCTTTAGAGTCAAAGCTTTCACCATTCCGGGACAACTTTCAGAAGAATTATCTAGCAGTCCGCCCTGGTAAACTTGCCAAATTGCTCGTTCTTGGCTGGGACTGCGGGTGCTCAAGGCCTCCCTTTCCCCTATAGAGCAATTGAGTATCACTTGACAGGAGCTAAGCGTACTCATGTGATGTCACTGGGAGTTTTCCAGGCTGAGGATAAGCTCTTCGAAAGGACCGGTTTAGACATCTTCACATCCACGTAGTCATGCTGAAATGAAGGTCACCTATAGAGAAGAGCAGATGTGACTTTTAGAAACATATGCCCCCCTGCTTTCCTATGCTATTTGGCAATTGGATGGAGAAGTAACAAGGGTTTTGATGATTTTTTCTCAAACCTCTCAGACTTTTATGGGGCATGGCCATTCTTAAGTGTAAAGGTTCTAGTAGACTTGAGGACACTTCAGTACAACCCACAAACTTCCCTGAAAACAGTCCTCATGGGCGGAGACCAAGTCTAATCTCCTAGGAACTTCCCAGAGCTTGCTGATGACCTAATCACATAGAAATCAAACCAGGCAAGACTGAGTGCAGTAACATCTGTCCCCAGAACCTTGCTTTATTTCCAAGCTGCATTACCTCAGCAAGCAACATTGGAATTTAATTTTGGTCCCTTTGGCCACAGTGGGTAAGAATATTTGCTAGAAAATAACAATGAGAGTCAAAAAAATGATGTTCCATAACCAGTCAAATGGAGAGTAAGAGATATTCCATGTTGCTTTTCCAAGTGCTTAAGATCCTGCTACCGATACTGATGCTAAGTGACTTGTGATTTAAATATTCCAGTAAAATGAGGTGATCCCTGGGACAAGAGATCTGGTGATGGGGGCTGGGTAGG
Source organism: Eidolon dupreanum (assembly GCA_028627145.1). NCBI lineage: Eukaryota > Metazoa > Chordata > Mammalia > Chiroptera > Pteropodidae > Eidolon > Eidolon dupreanum. The sequence goes on along the minus strand of CM053513.1, from coordinate 16,292,623 downwards.
GGGAGAGAAGGAAGCTACTCACAGGCCCAATTGTGCCTGGCGTACAATTCCCGAGTCACCTGCTCACCTCCTGCCCAGCCAGAGCTAAAGCAACTCAGGCACATGATGGAAAAGAAGGAACAGTGTGTCAGGAGTCGGAAAACCCAAGTTCAAGGTGCAGAGCTGCCACAAATGAGTCCTATGCCCTCGAGGAAGTCATTTCAATTCTCGGAGCTTCATTTCTCACCAGCAAAATGAGAGGTCTGGACTGTCCTAGGCTGTGAATCTTCCTGCACGGCCGAAAGTGCTGGAGTGCTGCTGCTGGCTGGGCCAGGCATCTTTCCCGCTCCAGGCAGGCCATAGGAAGGGAGGAGCAGGGCCCCGGGAAGTTTAGCGATGCGTGTGCTGGGCTTCTGGGAAGGAATCGGAGAGCTGGGCTTTAAGAGGTCCTTCACCTGGGAAAGCAAAGCTGAGACTGGTGTCTGGCTCCACTTTCTATCCAGGAAGGGAAGAGATTAGTTATGGCCTCTTGTTCCTCCAGTATCTCAGCTGTAGGAAACAGAACCCCTAACCTCTCAGATCCCACGTTAGTCAGAACTGGTGTTCTTCTGCTGCGTCCTTATAATACTCTTCCAGCTCATGCCTTTCTCTCATCTGCTGACTGCAGAAATGCTAGGATGGAAATGTTTTGAAGTAATATGAATTGCAATCATTTGGGAAACAGATTCACATTTTTGCCTAATTACTATGCAACAAAATAGCGATTAGGTTTGTGAGGGACATTGCTGTCCTAACGAGGTTTGTTTAATTATAAAACTATGACCCATTCATGGATGCTCAGTTGTAGAAAATAATTGGCTCACTGTCCTCATTTATCATCCAAGCACCAAAATTTCTAGATAATAAATATTAAAAATGAAATCAGTGGGTTTTCAACACTGATATATAAAAGAATGTTAAAATTTTAGAGTGTTTGTTAAAATGCAGATTCTTGGGCCTTGCCACCAGAAATCCTGGGTTAGTAGGTCTGAGGAGGAGCCCAGGGGTCTTCCCTTTGAATTAGCACACCAAATGAGTCCCATGCTCGTGATCAGGGGGATGCAACTGGGGAGGTACAGACCTAAATCTCACCCCTCTGCTGACTCCCGAAATGCTCATCTCTCATCTTTGACCAGGGCTGGTACTTCTTGTCTCCATCCTCAAACCTAATAGCATGGACCTCCTGAGCACCAATCCTGGATTCACGGCCAAACATCATCCCTGGTGTTTTAAAAATCACCTCCAATAACTCTGAGTTCCAGTCTTTTCCATTACATCTTTTTCCTTTCTTATGTGCCCTATCATTTCACTGAATTGAGCTAACAGTGGTACCCTGAAAATTTCTACTTCATTACATTATTTGTGTTCACACACCCTAATGTTTCTTTTGGGAAATGCCTTCCATTTCTGACACAGGATTCCGGTATCTCTGTTCTCTCAGCAAAGACTGTAGGGATCCTCAGTCTCCATAATTCTCATGTGATGGGCACAGGGACTGCTTGCTCCCAGAATCTAGTGAGCAGTTCCTAGAGGAGGGACCACCCCCTCCCCAGGATGGAGTGAGGTCGCTATAGGGACTTGGCCTCCAGATGGCTGTTCCCTGAGCTGCTTCTTGGCCTTGGATTAATAAATTCTTTTTTTTTCTCCAAGACTTACTGGGTCTGTCCCATTGCTTTGATTTCCACTGTACCCACCTGTTTCTTGGGATCAAGGTTTCCTTCCTTCTCTGACTCCTAAGCCTTGGGATCAGCCATAAATACCCTTCTACTCTCTAACTTCTCAGTGAGTCACAATCCTTTAATCCTTTTGAAGTTGGAAACAGCTGGAAACAGGCTGAGGGGAAAAAGAGCAAACAGAGACCCATAGATGTTAAGTCTAAAGTCTCCCAGGCCACTTAGTTGCTCAGGCTCCTCAGCCAGTCACTGGAGCCAAGGCCAGGACGCTAACCTGCTGCTCCTCATTCCTTGGAAGCCCTCCCACACCTTCCCGCTGTAATCCCAGGCTGGTCAAACTCGGCACTACTGGTCTCTCTCTCTTTCACAGTCCTTTCTCCTATTTCAGTTTATTTATTCCATTTCATGCCCCTCCCCCCCGCCCCGGCTCTGCGACCTCTCCGGGAGAGAAGGAAACTGGGAAAATGCTAATGATAGATTTGGGGATTCCCAAAGATCTCCAGAGATCCCTTTGTGTATTAGAGAACAGACCGTTCTTCCAGTATCTACTGTTTTTTTGTTTCATTTTTGTTTTTCTAATCAAAGCAACACTACTCTCTCTCCCTCCCCGGAGCCAGGGATGGTATGAAAGCACGAAAAAGCATAAGAAAAGAAAAAGCATAAGGGGCTGGCATCTGTGAAGAAGTAGAAGATGACAGCACAAAGCTACTGCACCAGGGAAGCTGTGGTGTCTGTCCAACATGCTCTCCCTTCCTCTCTGCTTCAGGTCACGAAAAACTGTCTCTCAGCTGGTCCCTCTTAGCTCATGTCTCCGTACGGGGTAGGGGAGCTTTGTCTGCCTCATGCAGGGGTTCACTGGGAGACTGCAGCTGGAAAGACTAGGCCACACAGTAGATACCTGTGCAGCCTCCAGGGCAGAAGGCTTGGGTTCAAATTCCCATTTACCACTTACATGACTCTGGGCAAGTGATTTAATCTTTCTATGCCTCAGTTTCCTCATCTGTAAAAGTGAGGTGATAGAAACCTACCTTATAAAAATTGCTGTGAGCGTTAACTGAATTAATCCATAAAAAGCACTTAAAACGTGCCAGGAATATATTAGGTATTATCTAAGTATTAAATGCTATTATTATTTTACCTCCATCTACCTCACTCTTGCTTATTACTCAGTTCTCGCCAAGATCCCCAACACTTTAATTCAAATTATAACTCTGTCAGGTAGTCAAAAGCAACATTTTTCTTAATAAGTCACTTTGTAATTTTTTTAAAAATGTATAAAATTTTTTAACATCATTTTGGTCACATTATATAATGTACGATGCAAATTAAGTCACATGCAGTTGAGTGATAGGAAATAAGCTTTGTAGAACCAGGAAACTGCATTGGTTTATGATCTTTTCCCAGGCAAGGGACACTGTTATAGGAGCAATTGAATTACAACCTTCAGCAGAAAAGAAAAAAGAAAACTCAGCTTGATTACCGCACTAGCACTAGGAACCTGTAAACTGTATTTTTAAGAAAATAAATGTCACTGGCCGCTAGGGCACCTTCCCCAGAGAAGTGGAGCCCCCTGTGCCCACTTTCACAACTGCCAACAGCCTCCTCCACCTGCACCGTCGCAGCCCCTGCAGCTCTGCTCCAATGTAAATGTTGCCAGCACTGTCACTTTTTTGTTCTGCTGTGGCATTTTCTAGACTCTCTGAGCTGCCTATTGGGGCTCTTGAGGTTACTGTTCCAGGAACCAGTATTTGTTTTTATACTGTTTTGGTTACAAAGTTGCATAGTTTTGAGCAGCCTGCTCCAACCTTATTCCTTCATAAACTCTGTTACTTTAGTACATTGTTTTTCAGAGGACAAAGTCTTCTAAGGAAACATATATCACATTACAGGAGAAACACCTGTATCATTATCATTATCTTGAAGACACATTTCAACACTTATGTCAACGTGTTTGCATTAACTTGTAAATGGATTTCAAGGCCTTCCTTTAAGTCAGTGGTCCCCAACCATTTTGGCACCAGGGACCAGTGCTCCTGTGAGAATCTAATGCCTGATGATCTGAGGTGGAGCTGAGGCGGCGACGCTAGCACTGGGGAGCGGCTGCAAACAGAGATGAAGCTTTGCTTGCTGGTCCACTGCTCATCTACTGCTGTGGGGCCCAGTTCCTGATGGAATGTAGCCTGGACTGGTGCCAGTTCACAGCCCAGGGGTTGGGGACCCTTGCTTTAAGTCATAAGTTTACCAAAAAGAAAACTTAATTGTGTATTTGCCTGAAAAGGAGATGGTGTTCTAATACCCTTTGACCCTAGGAAGCACTGAATCAGTGTTGACTAATTTATAAAATCAATTGGGGATAATATCTAGGCTTCAGTTTCTGGGCTACATGTTAATAATATTTTTATGAAACCATTTTATTTATTTTTATGTCTTATTTATTCACTCATAGTCCCTCCTCCCCCTCCTCCCTCTTTTTTCTTTCTTTCCTTCCTTCCTTCTTTCCTTTCTTCCTTCCTTCCTTCCTTCCTTCCTTCCTTCCTTCCTTCCTTCCTTCCTTCCTTCCCTCTTTCCTTCTTTCCTTCTTTCCTTCCTTCCTTCCTTCCTTCCTTCCTTCCTTCCTTCCTTCCTTCCTTCCTTCCTTCCTTCTTTCCTTCCCTCTTTCCTTCTTTCCTTGTCATTCTTGAAAAGGAGGGCTAATTTTATTAAAGCCTGTTTCTTAGTGACTGTTTTGTTTTCAGTGTTGCCATGCTAAGAGAATATTTTATATTCCTTGAAACAAATGAAGAAAGAAGATGCACTGTATTAACAATACAAAAATAAGAAGATCTGTCAATATTTCATATATAAGGCCTCCATTACCTTGTCATGTGATATGTGATTCATTTCCTTTAAATGATGATGACATCAAATTGTGAAAACTTAGTTGATGTTTATCTAGAATATACCCCTTGCTATGAAATAAACAAATCTTTGTTATAGAATTTATTTAACACTTACTGTTTTCTTTGTATACATTATTTAATTAAAAAATAATGATACCTAATAAATTAGTAGCCAATGTTGTTTTAATGCTATGTTTCAAATATTCTTGGAAGCATCTGAGTGGTATTAACTAATTCAATCTTAACTAAATCAACCCCTGGAAGGTAAGTACTCTTATTATGCTGATTTTCAGGAAAGAAAACTGAGGCATAGAGGGCTAATGTGCCAAAGGTCATACGGCTAGTGCTTGGTGAAGCCATTATTGAAAATCAGGCATCCTGACTCCAGAGCCTTCAGGATAGACATGCCTGGCCCTCACCATCACCGAGCTGCCTCAGGGAGGAAAGAAGTGTCATTCCCATTACATAGTTGAAGAAACTGAGACTTGGAAAGAGAAAGTACCTTATCCAAAGTCACAGATGTTCAGCAGTAGAATGCAGATTTGAATTAAAAACATAAGCACTTGACCACTGCAGTCCTTCTTGAATTTTTATGCTTCTCTGTCATCTCAGGCTCTATTAGATCCCCTTGTCTCCTGAATATTTTTAAGGCTTCAGGTGGAAAAGCCTCAGTGCTTTTCATTTATTACTTTTGAATTTGCATATTCATCATTTATTTCTAAAGTATATATAGAAATAAGACTATCTGCTTTAGACAGGAAGCCTTTAGTAAAAAGACATCAATTTATAAGAGGTCTCCAAAGAAATTCTCAAATGTGCATATACTCCCCCAACACCACCCCCCGACCCCCAATTTAAAAACTCTTCTGAATTAACTTGGCAGAAGACTAGCCATTCCTGATAGTTTTAAGAGTCCTCCCAATTTCTCTTTAAAATTCCCTGGAAGATAAACAAAAAGACTAACATGGAAACTAAAACTGAGAAGACCATATGTAAAATACCAGCCAGACTCTCCACTACCTGTATCATTCAGTGGGTTGCATGGAGGAGCATATTTTTGGATTAAAAAGCCATACACTCCACAGTCTGAACCAGAACAGGGCAGATGCCCCCAAAGGAGACTGGATAAGCCCCTGACTCACCCATTCTGATACTGTGATACACCAGACTGTCACTGACAAGAAAAACAGATATATTGCCTAGTTTTGGAACCACTGAAAGCCACACTTCTGCCTTCCATCTACCAATGTCCCTCCTTCCTTTTTGGTCAATTCTTTAGCTAGTCATTTATGGCCAGAGTGGTGGTAGAAGGTAGAGAGAGTGGAGAGAGGGGGATGGGGAATGTTGAAGAAACAATTTAGCAGTTCCCACTGGAAGAAGCCATTTGCAAATAAAGGGGAATACTGTCGCTGGAAGAAAAAGAAATAAGATTAGGCTGATAAAATCTGACTGGAGTCTAGGAGTTCTGCCTTATGTGAGCACTAGACTTTGTAATTGGGCTGGATTCAACCTATCAATCACAGTCTCCATCCTAGAGAGGAGAGGGGTGCTTGCCAGTGTCCAGGCCGCCATTACCAGACCAGTACATCCATGTCTCAGGTGCTGTGAGCGGAACCCTTCTCCAGAGTGACAGAAGCTGCTTTCTCTGGAAATGCAGAGATGATTACGCCCTCCCTTCAGAGATGACATTCAGCCAGTGACTGACACCGTGCAAAATGCCAGACCCTCGTTTAAGGTGGGATCATCGGTGGGGCCGTTCATGCTCCAGAGCTCTCTGTGGTCTCAGGTGGAGGCTAGTCACCTCGCTTCTTCCTCAGCCCTACCATGGGTCCCTCACTCCCTGGTAGGTTTGACCTGAAAGTGCTCTCAGTAGATCACTGCGCAACAACCCCCATCTCAGGCTCTGCTTCTAGGAACACCAGCCTCAATAATCTATGGAACTAAATAATAGCCATTCTACGTACACTGGATAGCTTATAAATAAAGGTGACACAAAAACCCTTATACATGTAGTATATTTCAAATCCAGTTCCAAAAACTACAGAGCCAGGATATTTTGTGGTTCTTAAAATGCATCGCCAAATTATTTTTTTATAGGATTTGTCCCAATCGTATAACCTCCAGCACTGTTTTAAATTAGAAGCAACAGCAAAGCAGCCAGCACTAGAAACCAGCATTATCCCAAACCATTCACATTCTCTTGTTGCCGCTTTGACCCACGTACCTTGGATTGTTAATGAAGTTGAACACTTCCCCATATTTGTGTACTAATTGTAGATCTTTCTTAGGTGAATTTCAAACCTAAGAAGAAAATTCCACGCCAGGTTTCCGTAGTTTTGACCCCACAAGATTCATCTCACCATGTGTGAGGGCTTTTCAGTTCTAGGTAACACAATCCGAAGTTTAAAAACTGGGCAGAGTCATCAGAACTGCTTTTCCTGTGTAGAAAGGTTAAAGCAAAGCAGATGTAAAACTAGCCTCAAATCTCTCTTCTCATACTGTATTATTTGTCAGGGAATATTAACTCTTGAATCTACATGCAAAAGAATGCTAGAGAAATAATTTAATAGTCATTAAAATTACTTTTCATGTCATTTTATTAATAAAAACAAATGTGCTAAATAATCTGAGCATAATTGTAATAAATGACCTCATTGGCCTTGTTCCCTCAGTTTCCATGGCAAACTCTCCTTGTTTTACTTCTATGTTCTTCCTTTTCTTCTCTTCAACTCTCCTGAAATTAGGCGTTTCCCCAAAATTTCTGACTGTGGGCCTTTTATTGTTCTCCCTTTACCTTCTCTTCAGTGATTTATTTAGAGCGTAAAATTGAACTATCTAGAGTGATTTTTTTCCAGATCTTTCCATTTCATTCAGGAATATGAAATCCCTCAGTGTTCCCCACAAATTCAGCAGTGCTCTCACACTGATAGAGAGTATTAATAAAGAGGACACACTCTCATCAGTGCTGTTCACGAGGAATGTCACAGAGGTTAAAAAAAAAAAAAAAAGGATGTTTCTACGTCATTCCCAAACCACCACCTGACTACTGACCTGGTGTGTCAAGATAGCTGTTCTCCACAGTTTACATGCTTCTCATTATAGGCATAAAACAGAAGTCATTAGACAAATTTGGACCAAGGATGTGTGTTTCCAGCCTATCTTAAGACTTCAAGGTACTTACCATTATCTAAAAACTGGAAGATTTCATATCCAATTGTGAGCTTCTCTTAAACAAGATGTGATAACACTAGGCTCCAAGTTCCTATCTGAAAACCATCTCTAAAAGCCTTGTAATGGCTCCCCTCTTTAGATGGGGCATATACCCTCCAGTTTCCTACAATTCCCACCACTCCCCATTGTCTTAAAACTCCTTGTACTTCTTTGATTCTTTGCCAATACCTTCCCTCCTGTCCACCTTCTATCCTTTCTTCTTTTCTAATTTCCTCCTTCCCTCCCTCCCTCCTTCTTTCCCTCCTTTCTTTTCTTTACATACTCTTTCCCTGTCTGAGATTCTCTCCCCTCATGCTCCCTTCAACTTGGTCTTCTACGTGGCATGGCCTATTTGGTTTTAGAATCTTGTTTGGTATCATCTCTTCGATGTAGCTTTTCCTGACTGCCCACCATATCTACTACCTAGTTAACCATCAGCTCCTCTCTATTCACTGTGACATGATTACCTGCATGTATTTATCTATGAATATTGGGCAACTGTGATATATTGAGAGACCAGCAAGCAACAGACACTCTGAGAGGGGCTGGACATGTAAAATCAAATAAAATATGACCCTGCGGAGCATGGAGTGCACCGTTTGTGGAAAATGCTAAGGTAAAAGTCTGAGTAGGGTGATGTGGAAGACAGAAGAAAAGCCACTCCATCTGAACCAAACTTTTTAGTCTAAGTGACTTACTTGATCTGATGTAAAGGTCAAGGAGAAATTAGCTTAGTTAATGAGTTGAGGAAAAGTGAATCTTAGGGAAGGAAGCACAAAATACACGATGTGTACAGAAGTACAAAATACTTCTGTGTACGGGGAATTGCAATCAGCTCCATATTGCTACAGATGAGAGTGTATTCCCTGAAGGAGCAAAAAGTGAGGCAAGATTCATTTTAATCTACATCCTTTATTTGAAATCATGGTTTCCCTTGATTCCATTTTAAATTTTAGAGTTATTAAATATAAAAATTAAAACAAATAAAGGCAATTGTATTTTAGAAGAAAAATGTGATTTTTAACTTGAGACCTACATTTTTAGACTTAGTTATGTGACTTTATATGCATATGGAGCCAGTTATTGAGCTTTCTTTGGAAGCAAGAGTTGGGAAGAGGGTTGGAAAGCAAGAACACAATACAGGCCATTTTTAACATCAAGCCTATTATGCTGCTTTGTTTTCTAAGCCAGAAATGCAAAATTTAAATTAAAAAGTTTCACAAATATAGTTAATAAAAATTGGATAAGGACATGCAATGCCTGCTCACTTATTTTGGGTAAAATAAGAACCTATCTTAACCAAACATTTTCCAAATTATTTTCTGAAAGTTACAGTGAAATCAAATTTGTTCCTCAAATTTTCTCTTGGGGATTGTTTGGCAAATATAAAATGTTAGAGAGTAAAAATTTCCTTGCAAACTTCCAAATGGAATTTTCTGCCACAATATGAGGAAAATACTACCTGAATTTATCTTACAAGCAGAATGGATGCTATTTTACATCTTTCCCCACTGAAATTGCTTTAAGAATTAAGTCAGAAAGAGAAGAGACCATTTTTAAACAATATTTTTTTCTCCCTATAGCTGGATTTAGGTTATAGTTGCCTGAAGTATACTTAACACATATTAATATTGGTATTTACCTCTTAAAATTTCAGGTTTCATATACAGAATTCCAAATATATTTGCCAAATATGACCAGTACGGATGAGAGTTATTAGTTTTGAAAGGGTGAAGTAATTAGGAGTTTCTTTGATGTTCTAACAATAAGACCCCCTCATTCTTCATCCAAATAGCTTTCCGTTTGTTAACTAATACATTTCAGGATAGAATGTAAGAACTTTGTCATGAACATTCAAATATTCAAAAAGCACTTTTCATGGGGTTGACTACCTTGATAATGATACGAATAATCCTAATTCTCATAGATTGCTAGACAGGATTTTAGATGCTTAGCAGTGAATAACTGATTTTTTTCCCCTGCTGAATTCTTCACTGTGAATCCTGTGTTACTGAAGCATCATGAATGTACATACATTCCTACCAATTTTTTTAAAGCTCATTTGTTCCAAAGAATTTTGACAGGGCTTCAAAGACATTATTAGGTTTGGTTGCGGCCCAAAGGCTTGCAAAACAACTCCTTTCTTCCACAAGTAACATATAAACGCATCGCGTGGCACAAAGTTCTCGGGTCAGTCATAAGATGCATAAAGCTTATAGCAAGAAAAAGCTATGATTTGATCTCTTGCAAAACTCAAAGTGTGGTATCAGGTAAGACATTCTAATGGATTCTAATGTAGAATGCGAGAAAGGAAAATTTTGGAACAGCTTCAAAATATCTTCTCCATAATCTTTTGACATCACTCAGAATGCGTAGGTTCCTGAGAATTTCTCCAGTGTTATAAAGTTTGGTCCTCCAGTGATTAAAAAGGTTATTTTAAACAAAATCTTTATAGCCATTACAGTTACTTCTTAATATGTTCTGATTTTTAATATTACATACTACAGAGAATTGCACTCTAATAATAAAGTCTACCCCTATAAAAATAAGATTTGTGTGGACCAGATTTAAACGTCATTAAAACTGAGGTAGGAGCTATATAGTACCTTTATTGATGTTTTTAGGCATAAAAAAGTGGAACCCTGTGGCTTGCAATAAACCTGGATCTAGCCTTGATAAATAAGCGAGCTTCATCAGATTTGTGTTTTCACTGCCATCTTCAGTTGTCTTATAGAAAAAAAATTAATAAGAACATTTTCAAGAGTGCCACGCTGATTTTAAAGAGTAAAGTGATGCTTATGGCAGAAGATGACTGCCTAGTTTCTCCTCAAACCTGAGCTCAACAAGTAAAATATTTTTTGTTATATTATATATCTCTTTCGGTAGCCTAAAACATGCCACCTTTTAATGGAGACTTTGACAAAATTTAAAATATTTTTATTACTCTCTGATTTCTTGTTTGCTGTTGGACCAAACTGTATTGGCAAGCCATACAGGCAGATTAAAAGGAAAAAAGAATTATTTCCCTAGTCTCTTACAAAGTCATCCCTCTGAGGTAAATCAAGTTATCTATCAACCCTACTCTTCATGATCCTACAAATGTACATTTATATTTATATTAACACATAAATATGTAGTATTTTTATTTTATAAAAGTAGTATTATAGTGCACATTTTCCTGCAACTTCCTTTATTACTTAACAGTCTCTCATGGGTGACCCCCTGGTCCTTATAGACATGTAATTCATTTTTATTTTAAAGAACACCAAGAACTAAAGTATGATTCAATTAGCTTTAAATATATTAAAATGGGGAAGGAATTTTAAAAATCATACTATGCTTTCATTTGGTAACATGGTATAGTTTTTATTTATTGAGTTTTATTTTATGCCTTTCAAGAATAAAGATTTTCATATACATATTGTAATTTTTGTTAAATTTATTCTTTTTATAGGTTTTTTTTTTTCTATTATGAAAAGGGGGATCTGTTTTCATTTATATTTGACTGGTTACCACTAGTGTGGTGATTGTATTATTGATCATTATCTACTCCCTCTATGATAAAAGGATTATACATCCATGTTTATTGGATATCATTTGCAATACCTTCTTAGAGGTGAAGCATAATTCCTATCCCCTATTTGGGCTGGCCTATGTGACTTGCTTTGGCCAATTAACATCAGTGGACATGACATAAACACATCCAAACAGAAGCTTTAAATTCAATTGTGTGATTACATTTGGCCTCTTGAGCTTCTGCTCTCAGGCATTAAGTGGCCAGGTAGGGGCTGCCCCTTCACCTACATCCTAGAATAAGAATGCCTGTGAGGCAGACCCTCAACCAACCCATGGCCTGGAGCAGAGTAGCAGCCAACTGTCAAGAACTGTGAAAGGGCTCACATTTTACTTTATTTCAAGCTAAGATATTAATTTGCAAGTTTCATGGATGCTGACAGAAGACATTTAAACCCTGGATCAGAGACAAAAGATAACAACCCAGAGTGTCAGCATCTTTGTGTTGACTACCTGAGTCTCCAGTCAAACACTGGAGATGTGAAGGGGCCCAGATGGATACCTGAACACATAGCAGGTTGCATTACGAGGGGAACACTAAACTTGTAATTTTATTATTTCATAGCAAGCAGTGAGCAAGGCTATTCTTTCCTCCTGAGGTGGAAATTAACTCCACCCTTGAGGTGGCTCACAATCCTGAAAAATGATAAGGGTCTTGAAGGCTTAGCATACCCAGCAAGACAGGTAGAAACAAAAGCGAATCATGGAAGAGTGTCTCCCAACATCAGCCCGAAGCCCTTATGGAACATTAGTGAAAAATAATTGTTTGCTATTGTTTGTAAGTGCAATATTAGGGTTGTTTTGTTATGCAACAAAGTTAACTGATGCAACAAGCACAGAGAAAAATCCATATTTGTATATTTATATTATATCCTGCCACTTTACCTTACTCTCTTAATTTTAAAAATAATTTAATATAGTTTCTTAGGTTTTGTAGGTATAACACATTTTCTTGCAAGTAAATGAATTTGTCCTTTCCCCTACCCCCAGTATTTATATTAATTATTAGTGATTATTTTGTTTTCTTATCTTTGGCATTAGCCTAAGTCTCCAAAACAATTTTGAAAAATAATGATGATAGCAAATATATCCATTATTAAGCTATCATCTCTTAGTTCCCAAACTACCCTTTGATGCTATGCTTGTGGTGCTGGGGGTGGAACTCTGCAAACCACTTTTTTGCTTTGCATGTTGTCTCCCTGTGAAATACTGCTGACAGAGAGTTCACAGGCAGAGAGATCACAGGCTGGAAATTCTGTTTGTTTTCTGGGGGCTTCTTCTTCACTCCCTGTTCTTATAAGCATCATTACACCAATGTGTCCTCATTTAGGCAGCAGCAGTTCCTTTCCATAGCAGCAGGAGAATCCTATGGACAACAGTTTTCCACCTCATTGCACCCCCTCGCCCCCACTCAGAGATATCAGAGGTCCGTGTTTCCTTTCCTCAAGGGCCCTTCTCCAGGCTTCTAAGTTTCAATAAATCCAACCTCTCTTCTTGATCCCACTCAATCATAAGGTGGTAGCTGTTTTCTACAATTGCTACCTCTGTGATCCCAAGATCTCTCTCTTTTGAAAAACTACTTGGTTAATAATTAAGCATCTACTTAGTATTTCTTATATTAAATCTTTTCTACTAAAGTAATTGGTGTGGCTTCTGCCTGATCAGACTGATCCCTGATTGATAAAGTAGATATTTCTATTTATTTATTTATTTATTTATTTATTTATTTATTTATTTATTTATTTTAGTAATGATGGCTTTAGCCATTCACCCTTTAGCATTATGGTTGGTTGTTTTTGGTTTTTGGTTAATTGCTGCTGAAGTTTATCAAATAAGTTTTTGTACATATTGACAAATGCATTTTTCTTTGTTAATTGTTCATTTATAAACTATTTTTCATAATGTTGAATTATCCTTATATTTCTGGAATAAATAGTTGATATTTAATGCATTTGTAGCACTTACTACCTATGTTCTAAGAATTGCATACATATTAATTCACTTAATAAACCTACGTGGCAATGGCTTATAGTTACAATGCCAAGTTTAAATTGCTAAATGTTTAACACTTATATTCATAACTGAAATTTAATAATACTTAGTTTTATATCTTATATTATTATTACTTGTTTCCCATTATCTTATCACTTCTATCGACTTGAAAATCAATGCCTTAGTAATACTTTTCTCCTATATGTCAATATCACAGTATCTTGCAAGGGCATTGATTGATGTATGTTGAATGAAAAAACATACTTAATAGATCTAAAGTAGTCAACTTTTTGAAAAAATTACATTTATTCTATAATATAAATTCTAATTTCACACATTTAATATTTATAAGAAATTAAAATATATAATGAAACAAAATTAATGTTAACTTAAAGATTTTTTAATGTATATGTGTTGATTTCATAATGCTGATGTCTTTTAAATTGTTTCTAATTTTGTCTCCTTAAACTCTCTTTATGTTTAGTTACTAGCAATAATTACTTTTATAAACTTTTGTGTTACTGTGTTATACTTTATGATGTAGATTATATCAAAATTATTTCTTTTTCCAGAAGATTAAAGACAAATTAGTAGAAATAGACATTAAGGATTCTTAATGTATAAAACTATTTTCAACAAAATGCTTTTTATTTAATTCAAAATTGGATTTCCCTGGTTTAGGGCTTCCAGGCTTCTGAGGCTTTGCTCCCACAGATTCGAGACTTGAACTAGACAGCAGATGTTATCATGTTACCCCTTCAAATCCTTCAGAACTAGTTAAAGTATTTAGCAATTATTTTCTATGATTTAGCTTTGCTTGAATCCTTCCTTTCAAACAGCTGTTTTATACACACACACACACACACATACACATATATGTTTATATATACATACGTTTATATATATATAAACAGCTGTATTTATTATATATATAAAGACACACATATATATATGAAGACATATATATATATATATATATATATATATATATATATATGTCTTTGTGATTAAGCTTAAGGACAAGACGTGTTATTATTTTTGTTTGATAAACTGCATTTTAAGGAATTTCTCTGTGCACAGAAAAATATTGGTAGACAGATTTGTAAAAATTTATCCTTTACCAACAAGGATTTTGCAATATAAAGGAGAGATCGTAGTCAGGCCCAAATTTTATATAGAAATAATACTGTAGGACAAACTTTTTTCAACCCAATAACAATAAGAAGGAAAAACCTATCAAGATGAAAGGAACATAACACTGAAGTGGCATCCGGAAAGTTTTTTCCCTATTTGTTTTTGTTGTTGTTGTTTTAATTCTAGTTTCTAGTTTTATGTGGTTTGGAAGGTAATTATTGACATTTATGATCATAATCACAAAAGATTTTTTGTTCTCACATCTTCATGTCCTGTTCGGAAGCAGTAATGTAAAACATGGTTATAGGCATTATTTTACTATTTATTTTTGTTTATCTTCCCTACTGCCCCAAAGGTTATAACTCTAATTTTCATTGTAAGGAATAATTGATATATATATTTTTGTTACTGAAACATAGTTTTATAAAGATTAGGCTGGATTTATTTGAGAAAATACTGTATTTTAAATTATTATGCAGCTCTAAAGTGACCTAAAATATATTTCATCAATTCAGTTCAGTTTATTTACCTCAACCTATGTGTTTTCTGTGTGTGTGTATCATACTTCTGATAATGGCAAAAACCTACACAAAGTTTTGGAAACCACAAACATAGGGAGCTATTTTGATGATAGTCATCTGATTTTAGAAGTAAATTAGAGCATAGAACTACAGTTTGATTATATTAAATATAGTCTACATTACCATTCTATATTTTCATTTTAATTTTTACTTTACCTCTGAATATAGATCCTTCTTTTCATTGTTTTTCTGAATTGTGATTTAAGACAAGTAAGAATTACATACAAATTAAAGGGTGTTAAGTGACATACACAAGGATCTATTTCAGGAAATTAAAATGGCGACTTGGGGGAGTGTGTGTGTGTGTATGTGTGTGTGTGTTTTAATTAGATTTATTAAGAAATACGATTTTTTTCATTCACATCGATTATGCGATATTTAAAAATACAAAAAGTCGATAGTTTAAAATTTCACACAATTTACTTATAGAAGAGGGTTTGTTCAGAGTTTTTCACCAACTCTCTAGAATGCCAACCCTAGGATAAAGCATAAAACATACTATTTTTAAGATAGTGTTAGCAGCCCCTTAACTGTATAGCTTAAGGACTGTTCAGTTGTCTGTACAGTTTTTGATTGTTTTTGATAGATTTTGTTTGTTGATTTTTGTTGTTTCACTATGTAAAAAATGTTGATGCTATTTCTACAGAAAAAACATAGATTAAAGGAAGAAAATTATATTAAGAAAGTGTTAATAGAGAATTACTTAGTTTTTAAAATTAAAGTTGACATTTTGAGTTGTGAAGTTTGGGGTTTTGTTTCATTTAGATCAAGATCTCTAAGATTTTTATAAGAACAACTGAAGTCAAGAGACCGTCCTGAATGAAAAAAGATGGAGAAAAAAGACGAAAATAGGAAACTCCAGCATATGTCTCAGTTCCACAGCAACATCTTTTCTGTTTTGAAAATAAGTCTTTGCAGGTGTGTTTCCTATCTTGCTTTCTTGCTCACGGAAGAGTGTTTATCATTTTCTGAATTTACCAGCAATTGGTGTGTGCTGAGGGCTTATTTATTCCTTACAAAATGTCGCTAACTCACTCCTGTCCTCGTAAATTTAAAACAGCTGCTACCCACTGGCAGGATTTAAATCTTAACAGAGACAGAATTCCAGACTCCTTGTATGCCTGTACGACACTATTGTTAATAACAATCTCTGTCTGTCAAGGTGACAAGGGGACAATGTGCGTCTATGCACATATATTTTCTATATCTAAAAAGCTAAAGCTTTTATTTTGTTAACAAAATCCCATTATTTAATTAAAAAATAAAAATCTCCAATTGGTGGTGCCATTTGAAGTGAAATAATTTAGTTTTGCTCAAAGCACCTTAACTTCCAATGTTGTTTCCTTTCAGTGCAGTTATATATTTTTAATATTATCTATAAATTAGAATGGCTTATTTACTGAGAGAAAGTAACAGAGGGGTCCAAACTAAATGTTAAAGCCAAAGCAAATTTGGAAAAAGAAACATATTCTTCCATTTCAATTGATTATAATTTTATTTTCAGATTACACTTTCATAATTTAGAATGTAAAATCTCAACATTCATTTGTAAAAAGAAAACAATTTCAATTTTTTCAATGAATACCTCACTGTTTAAAATAAGAATTCTGACATTATCATTAACTACTTAAATTTTCAAAGATACAATGCTGTTTTCATTTTTACCTGGTTTTTATATTGTGAACTTACCTAAAATAAATCATTTTGTTTTTCTTTCTCTTAGATTTTCTTGAAGAACAACTGTTCAATTTCTATAAATATAGATTTGTCTGTTTTGAAAATGCAAAGATTATTTTCATGCATACGATAAATCACTGAAAGAGACAGTAAAGTATTCAAAAGGTACTTCATGTTCTCCCAGAGTGCAATCCGAATCATTCTTCTCCACAGTAAATTCATAGTTTCCTGCAAGATAAGATCTCATTCTGTTAAGGACTTTATGTTCGAAGAAAGGAACATAATTTCTCAAGGGAACTCCAGTATCATAATTCATAAAATCAAATTTATCAATAAATACAGCTCTTATTTTAGTCATCCAAGTCTCTAGAACCTAGAGTCTAAAGTATTAATGTTAAATTGTAATATTCTAAAATACCATAAATATGTAAAAGAGAACAAATGATTGTTTAATCATTAAGTTCCCATTCTCATGAATGAAATTAAAATGCTCAGTAATCTTTAATTAATACATTTAGAATCCCTTCCTTCGTGGTGAGAATTAACTTTGTAATTTAATTTGACACTTTACAGTGTGAAAAAGAAAGATAAAAAATAAGCCTCTTGGGAATGGGAAGAAAATTTCCAGTCTCTCACCAGTCAATACAATTTAATGAGCTCTCTCTCTCTCTCTCTCTCTCTCTCTCTCTCTCTCTCTCTCTCTCTCTCTCTCACTGCTGCTTTCTCTGTCTCTGTATCTTTTTCTCTCTCTCTCGCTCACTTGCTCTCTTCCCTCCACCTCTCTGCCGCCAAATCATTGTTGTTTCCATCCCCCAGTCATCCCCAGTCCTCTTTTTTATACAGGGAACTAACTTTTAAAACCTGAGGTTTGGATTTCATTTCATCTTGAAGTGTTTGCCAGGATTCATTGCTGGTCAACATGGTGCTCAAGAATTCAAAAAAGATGGAAAAAAAAAATATAGACTCTGTTAAAGAAGATACATGATAATCTAGATACAAGATACCAGGAACCAGATATAGCAACCAGATATTTCCAAAGGTTTAATATGTTTTACAGTGTCCAGCTTATCTTGGCATTTATTATTTATTCATATATACCAAAAATGTATAAAAATCTATAATCTGCTGAAGATGGCACAGGGTTTAGGATTCAGTTCCTATGTAGAGGATGTCACAATTTAATAGGAGGGTCAGAGAGGTAAATAAATCAGTTTCAACATTAGATGGTAAGTTCTATATAAAGGGTTACATGATGCTGTGGGGAAAAAAATGAGAAGACTTTCCAGACCAGGTGACATCTGATCCAAGGCAGAACAGAAGGATAAGCAGAAAGTAAAACATTTATCCTCGAAAGAGAGAAGATCACATGCAAAGAAGTGAGTATGGAGAATTTTGAAATATAGATATATGAAGTTGTCCAAAGGACAAAGTCAATGGTGACAGAGAAAGCTGAGGAGTGAAAGATGGATTGGAATTAGACAATGAAAGCCCTTGTATGCCAAATTAAGGAGTTAATACTGCAGTCTGTAGGCAAAAGATTGTAAGCAGAGGAGTAACATAATCAGCTTTAAGATGACCAGAGGTCAGACTCTCTAAGAAATAGTCCCAGAAACCCCTTGCATGAAGCAATTCATAGGAGGGATAATTTGGGGAACAGTACAGAGATGTATCAGAAGCTGCAGCAGATCCCATGAGCACCTATGTGGCTGAAATGGCCCTTCAGAATTGTCCCAACCTGATGCTAGGTGACCAGGCCTTCTTACTCACACTGAGAGGTCTCTGGATGCAAGCAGTCCCCAGAGAGGAGGGGTAGCCTTGGGCAAGGCTTGATTCCTGCAGTTGAGAGCAATTCTTGGATAGGGACAGAGCTGTGAGTAATCCACAACCAACATATCCAGTAAAACAAGTGTCTCTGTCCTGAAGAGGCAACAGAGCACTGTTTTTTTTGTGTTTTTTTTTTTAATTGTTTTTTTTTTTTCCCCCCTAAACCTGACCATAGTGAGAAGGATGGTCTTGAGTGAGTTAACACTGGTCAGAAGGTGATCTGATGGGATTTTGTGAAAAGGATGATGTCAGAGATGATGCCAAAGGTACCATGGTAATCATTGGGTGAAGATGGTCTTTTCATAAATAGTGCTCGTGCAACTGGTTATCTATACGGAGGAAAAAAAGAACCTCAACTCTTACCGCTATTCAAAAATCTAACTCAAAATGAATCATAGTCCTAAATATAAAAGCTAAAACTATAAAACTTCTAGAAGAAATCACAAGTGATGTCTTTGTGGCTCAAGGTTAGTCCAAGCTTTCTTAGACAGAACAAATGAAAACTTAAGTGTTGTACTCTTAAGTTTATGGCTGTTTAATCTGTAATAGACAGAAACTGAAAATACATATCTGTCAATAGGTGAATGGAAAAATAAATTGTGATATATCCATAATATTATATACTGCTCAGCAGTAAAACAGGTTTGGATCACTGATACAATATGGATGCATCTCAAAGACATTGCACTAGGTAAAGAATGCCAGACACAAAAGACTACATAATTCTATTTATATGAATCTATTTCTATAAAGGCAAAAGAATCACTGGTATTAGGGGTCAGGGTGCAGGATGGGACTGACCACAAAGTGGTACAGGGAATGTTCTGGGTGATGGGAATATTCTACAATATACATCGTAATTACATGATGGGCATATGGCTGTATATATTGTTTAAACTCATTGAATTATACATTTATTATTTCTGAATTTTATCTATGTATAGCAACCCTAAAAAAGTGAAATATAAAAATAAATGAGCAGCACGTAAATGGCCATCAGGTCTTATTTTCTTCAGTTCTTGTCATTTCTCAGAAAAGTTCTTTTGTATAACCTTCAGTATTCACTCATTGAATGAAAGACTGATAGTCCTGTACCAGGCTCTGTGTTTTTTTGTTTTTTTTGTTTTTTTTAATAAATAACCTAATTTTATTCAAAGAGAGGGAAATCTAGGAATTAAACAACTGTATTTTTAATGCTTCTGTTACTGGTGAATTGATCCTCAGCCCATATTAAGAAACTGGTCTATATTAAATGACAGGATAATATAATATTTTAAATTTAACGAAGCCTCTAAAAGTAATATATAAAAGAAAAATTCAAAACAACTTAGTATAAAATGGGCAACTATTTTTTTGGAGTGTGAGTGTGTGTATACAAGTAAAATTATAGTTAAGTGCCCTCTTAATTGGATAGCCTTGGAAGAAATAAAATTTTAAAGTGAAAAACTATTGTTGTTTCTATAAATAAAGAGATACTAATAGCAGAGAAAATGTTTAGCTAGGAAAATATTTGACATTTTTCTCAACTGTAAAAATCAAAAAACACAAGCATCTTTCTGCGTGTGGGTCTCATCATCTGTTTGCGGTTCTTTAGGAATCATACATACTAAATTTCTGCTGACATTACCTCTCTGCTTTGTATTCACTCTAAAGGGTATTTAGAGGATGAGAACTTACATATGACCATAAAGTGTTATTAAAATGCAAGGTATTTTCCCACACATATATCAGCTTTTGTCACATCCACCTGCGATTTTGTTTCATGATACCTGAGTCACAGAAACTATATTTTTTATTTTTCTAAATTAAATACAATCTGTCTCAGCTTCCACACTAGAAAGGCTGAAAATGCTGTCTTTCTGTCTACCTACCTACCTACCTACCTACCTATCAATCATAAATCACCTATGTTAATTTTCCTGGGTCCTAGTTCCTTCCTTGGGGTTGCACACAATTCCCACTCCCTATCACCTCCAAAGTGGGGAAGAGCCTCAGATCTTCAGTGCCTAGTGGCTGCCACTCCTGGGCATTCGTGCCCATGGGCCTGTGTGGTGCATCCACAGATGACATTTACCTGTGGGATACCCCCAAGGTATGTTGATCCCAAGAAGAAATATACCTGCCCCAAAGGACTTGTAGTTAACAGGGTCCATATTCATAATCAAAGTCTAGCAGCCATTGTTTGCAGAGGTCTATCACACGCACACTACATATTAGGGAAAAGCCACAGACAGAGCTGACAAGTCTCCAGAACTGCTTCTGACTTCTGAGCTGACCTTTATAATGGAATTCCTGGAATTATATTTTGACCAATGGGTGGAGACCTGCCTTGTCCAATGGGAGTTGTATAGCTATAGTCTCATTTGCATATTTACTGACCAAGCAGAGCAGCTCCATAATTACCAATCAGAATGTGCTATTTAAACCAATCAAACTGAGCAAATTTGGGTTCCTCATTTGTATAAAAACGGACTAATCAGAGACCAGGGCTGACACCATCTCTATATAAGCAGCCCTCATCTTTGTCTCAGGGGAGCAAACCTTGGGTTTCTAACAGAAGATGTGTTTCCTGGGTTTGCAAACTGTTTACCTGAATAAAGTTATTTCTTATACTACGCCCCAGATTGAAGATTCTTGTTGGCATTGGATTACTGGCAGCGACCTTTAGTTGACAGGTGTATCTAGACTCTCTTTAAAAGTGAATTCCAGTTTTGGAAGCATGTAAACAACGTAATTAACAATTTAAAGGGTTCTTAAAATTGTTATATTGAAAAATATAAACATTGCTATTTTAAAAACATGCAGAACTTTTAAAGTGTTATTTTTTTCTACAACTGCTCCACAAAGATCTTATAATTAAAATTATCATGTACAAACTTTATGAATTTCTTACATCAGTTAATAATGGTCATTAAAACCTTTTATGAAATTATATTAAAACAATGTAGAAATACTATGAAAATCAGAAAATTTTTAAAATTTAATTACTTAAGTAGATTTTTCCTGAATAATACATGTGTTTATTTTTAACTAGCTTAGATGTCAAGAGTTAAAGGCTAACATTCCCCTGTCATTATTCTTTCCAATGAAAATACTACAATATTTTCAATGAGAGTGTAAACAAACCATTGTTTCAGGTTTTATTTTGACTGGATCTGCCTGGCAAAATCCCAGGTCTTATCTAGCTATCGTGATTCCAAGTAAGTTTTTAAAAGTGATCCTTGCTACCTTAAACACTTCCTCCTTAGAGTCTATCTCCAAGGTCTGTTTTTCCCATTTATTTTTCCCCTGACAGTTGTCCAAGCCACTTTTTACCATAACGTTTATCATTTTTCTGCTCTCAAGTATTCTAAGAATTCTACAAGCCAGAAATAATCTGCTCTTTAAGCCTTCCTTTTGCTTCCACTGAGCCATCTTTTAACCAGAATTTGTCATTTGTGAGATTATAAAAGAGTAGTAACCCTGGATTGGGCACAGGAAGATAACACGTGAGAGGAGGTTGACCGTTGACATTAGCGAAGAAGTGTACATATTTGATTACACAGACCACCGCTTGTTAATTTAGTAGAGGCGAACTGTCGTTCGTAAGTAACTTCACTGAGCCAAAAACGGGAAATCCAGTATGAGAGGAAGAGACTAAAACCTCAAAGGAAAAGAGGAGAGTAAGCAACGAGACAGAGGGCGGTAGGTGAGCGTTAGCTTGCTCAGCGAGCAGGAGCCGGAAGGGCGGACTCGAAGGGGCGGGTCCGAGCCTGGAGTGGGCGGGGCCGAGCAGGGGCCGGTCCGGTTGGGGCGGAGCGCGGGACAGAGGCGGAGCCGGGGCGGACGCGGGTGAGGGCGAGGGCCTGTGGGAGAGTTGACACCTCCCGGCGGAGGACCCGCAGGTACCTGATGGAGAACAAATGGCAGTCTGCACACGTGGAGAACTTTTAAGGAACACGTGAGGGAAAGACAGCAATGTCGTTGGAAAATCTGCCTCACAACTCTGGCGTCCTACTGCAACTCCCTGACCAACAGCTGGTTTACTGTGTTCCTGGGGTCTTTGCCCCCTTCTATTGCTCCTCTCTGTTCCCGTCCCCAACACACACACACACACACACACACACACACACACACACACAGGCTTAGAGTGATGCTCTGTTGATCATATTCCGCCCTGTGAGTCCTGACCGCCACACGGTGCCTGGAGGCGGCACGCGGGCCCCTCTGCGACTGCGCCCAAAGCCCCACCACGGAGGCGGAGCCCTGAGAAAGGGGCGTGTCTCCTGCTGGCGCGCTGGGGCGGAGCCATGGGGGCCGAGCGGTCCCGCGTCCCGCGGCCTGACCTCCCCGAACGCCGGGTCCCGTGACGTCACCTCGCCGTGACGCGCACGCTGTAGGAAAACTGTAAGTTTCGGAGGATTCCTGCAGATCCGCGGGCCTGCGGGGCTCGCCCTGCTGCTCGCTTTCCCAGTGTTGGTAGTGGCTGTGGGGCGTCAGATCCTGGGGCGATCGGGGGAGCCGCCGAACGTGGCGAAGGGACAGGTACCCGCCCATAGCGGGAGCGTGTCCTCTGGGGCGGGAGGGGCAGGAATGCCAGCAGGCGAGGCCGCGCCCCGCGGGGGCAGGGCCCGCACCTTTTCCCCTGGGGCCAAGAGGTCTGTAGGAGCTTTCGGGCCAGGCCAGGGAGGGAGAAAAGTACAAATGGGAGAGCCCTTTATTTTCCTTCCTTGATGAAGGGAATTTGACTGTCTTCAGGCTTTCTTTGGGATCCCGCAAGTGACCAAATAGTTGAGGACAAGTTTAAAGATAACCACTTGCTGTCTCAGTTTCCTTTTCGTGTAAAATGACGATAAGGCAGCCTCTGGCCTAATTGTCATTCGCACAGGACTGGGAATTGTGAGAGCACATACGGTAACACAAACGTGTAAACTTGCTAGGAGAAAGCTTATAAAAAAATCGGTTATACTGAGAATGTGGTGTCCAATGACCATTTGACAAAGATCTCGTAGGTAGGGACCTTTTTAACAATCTTGCTTCCTCAATATTCCCCCACCCACCATCTGATCATGGACTACAGGAGCCTGATGGACGGTCTGAACTATTGTCATTGAACTTGGAACAAGGATCAAGAAAAAAACTGGTATCATGATCACAATGATCTCGACAATTACGATGTCCCCCTTGTCTGGGTTTTGCAGAAAAAGCTTTTAAAAGCATGCTGGAACTAGTACATTTATACTCGATACAGACACACTGAGTTTTAGGGGTTTTGCTGTGTCGACTTGAAATAGCAGATCATATCTGACTCCTTGACTTTTCTAGCTTGCCAAGGGTTCATACATTATTGATGAGTTAGTATTATACTATAAACTTATAAAATTTAGGGACAAGTATTTCTTAAGAGCTCAGAAGGGAAGAATACTGTACATACCTCAGGGTGTATTTGAGAGATTATATGATAATATTTCTGTAGATTCAGTACAAGGATGTAATATCCTTCCGTCTGAGTTTGAGGAGCCCTGTTTTTAGAAAGCAGGGGTTCTAATTTTTGTTCTGTCAGTTACCACCTTTATGTCCAAAGACAAGACACCCAAACTTGATGTTTTCTTTTTCTCTCTAAAATGGGAGATGATGGCATATCTGTGGTTGCTTTTCCAAGGATCTAGTGAGATCATAAGAGTAAAAATGAAAGGCTAAGTATGATATTGTTATTAAGGAATTTGCATTGGTCCCCAAGCCTGGATAAGAGAAATAGTGATGTGAGCAATGAAAGCCACTTTCTGAGTCAGAACAAGAACTAGAGCAGCAAACAAGACAATCTCCAACCTAGTGGAGCTCATGTTCCAGTGTGGAAATAGCAACAAAGAATAAGTATATAATATTATTTCAAATAGTGAAGTAAAGGAAGATAGGAGAATAAAAGACTAGGAGAATAGGGCAGAATGTTGTAGATAAGGTTTATCAGGGAAGGTCTTTCAAAGGAGGTGATAGTTGTATTAGTTGAATGGAGGAAGAGCCTGAGGTAAGAACATTTCAGGGAGGAATAATAATAGTAAATAATGTAGAGCTTACATGTGAGACACTCTTCTAAAGACAAAATTAAATTTCTACAACAGTCATATAAGTACTCATTCCCATTTTTATAGATGAAACTGACATGGAAAGATTAAGAATTTGCTCAAGGTTGCACAGCTTACACAGTTAAAATGTGCTAGATAGTATTCGAATTTGGGCTATCCAACTTCAGAGTTCATGCTCCAAACGGTACTTGCACTGCTCTGAGGTGGAAACCAGACTGAGGTAGCTAAGGCATAGCAAGGTGAGAGTCCGCAAACATAACGAGGAAGGGAGAAAGTAGTGGCAGGTGATGTCGGAGGCCAGGCAGACTATGGGTCCCTTGTAGGCTGAGGTAAAGATGTTATTGTGAGTATGGTGGGAAACCACTGGAAGGTTTGCATCAAGGGAATAGCACCTGATTTTAGTTTTGTTGGATGGAGAATTAACTGTAGAGTCATGGAATGGGGAGTTTTGAAGATGGGAAGATAGGAGACTATTAACTGGTGGTGTCTTGGGCTAGGGGAGGTGGTTTCAGAGATTGAAGTAAGCAGTCGAATTGGTGATATACTTTTGAAGGTAGAGCTTCTGCTGTGGATTTACTAATGTAGGTTCACAAAGAACCTAAAATTCTTAGGTTCGAGGCTGGAACAACTGGGTGGGCGAGTAATGGTACTGTTTTCGGAGAAGAGAGAAAGTAGTTTGAGAAGAAAATTATAAATTCCATTTTAGACAAGTTTTAAATGCCTGATAGATTTAGTAATACTAGTAGTACTGCTGCTAGTAATAATAGTAAGTGCTCTGTAAGCATAAACTGTAGACTGGGCAGGGTTTAAGAACTTTTATATATAAATTCATTTAATCCTTATAACAGTCATACGCTCTAGGAACTATTATAGTCTCCAGTTTATAAATGAGAATACAGGCACAGAGGTTAAAGGTGACTTGCCTAAAGTCACTCTGTTTGTGAGTGATGGAGCTGGGATTCAAACCCAGTCTGGCTTCAAAGTTTATGCAGTTAATCCCTGAAACTACCTCCAAGTCGACGTGCTGAGTTGGCAGTTAGATATATGAATATAGAACTCAGGGGAGTGGTCAGGGCTGGAGACACACACATTTATATTTCTGAAGAGAAAGCCTGCTTCTGTTCCTCATCTAAGCCTTGGTTGGCAATGGGAGAAAAGAACGTAGACAATGGGGCTGCGCTAACTGGTCTTTCATTGCTTGATTCTGTTCATGCAGCCAATATTTAATATACTCCTTCCATGAGGTTCCAAGAGGATGAGGTCTGTATCTCTTTTGCTTCTCTATCTCTAGTCCCTAAACCAATGCTTGCCATGTAGTAGATGGTAGGGATGACTATATGCAGGACATTTGGTTAGGTTTTGGGAGTTCGGAGATGAATAAAACATAGCACTCTTCCTAGAGGAGCAGAGTATGAGGAAAAACCTGTGGGAATAAAACTAGAGTAGACTAACTGCATAAATGCATGCTGATTAGCTCATTCTGGCCTTCTGTAGCCCCCTCTGCCCCATATGCTTAAGAGATGGGGCATGAAGGGGTCAAAGGAGCAAAAGAATGCGTAAGCAATTACAGAATGAATTTGAGGCTCCCCAAGAGTCTTTTTCAACAAAAGAATTCCTCAAAATCTTACATATTTTACTATATTTCGTTAGTTTTATTTAGCAGTGATATAATTTTTACCAAATAAAATATATTCTGATATTTGAGTATCATTGTGGAGTGATGAGTTTTTCCATTCTATTACCTCAGTGTTGACAGGCTCACTAGTGAAATAAGGGAGTTGGCTTGAAATGCTGCAGCTTGCATAATAGAGGGTGGTGGAGGGGCTGTGTGAAGTATTTAGGCAGGTTTCCACCAGTTTAAGTGTATCACACCAAAGTTCCACATAGTGAAATGAGTTTGAGTTTCTCTGCTGATCATCTCTAATGATTGAAAGATTTATATTTATATTTATATATATATTTTGGTCATAGGAAGGAGGTCTGGTGCTACATGTCATAGGTGGAATTATAGATTACATCTCTTAATATGGAACATTAGAACATTGAAACTGGAACAACGCACAAAAAAATAAGTATCTTATTCCTGTAGATCTCTTTCAGGGCATACTATAACCTCATCACACTTATTACAATTTTATTATGCCTAACATGAGTATTTTAAATTTGAACTATTTAAAAGATTAGATAAAATTACATCATTTTAGATTTTATGATTAATTTCAGAGTTTTTTTTTCTTACAATATATAAAATTCTATTTTGTTGAACTCCTTAAGCTTTCAGTGGGAGAGCTCATCTGAATAACCACATCTACCATCACTTTAAACAGGAAACTTCCACAAATATAGAGATGATGTGTCATCTCATTTTGCAGTTCACAAAATTTTAAATCTGCTATTGTAGTTTCCCTAAATTTAATGGAGTTGAAACAATTAGTATTTCTTTATACCACGATTGCAGTTAGCTTCCTTAATAACATTAGATGTGCTACAAAGAATTCCATCTTAAACGGCTCAGGCTCTGTCACTTTCTAAGTTCAGGCTCAGCAAGGCAGGTCAATGGTTATTTAATCGTATCAGATGGCTCCCAGCAGAGCAGGAGTGATGGTTAGTCCTCCTATTTGAAGACAACAGAAGCCACTCTAACACTAACTCAGATGAAATGTAGCATCCTAGATAACTTATGAAATCCAGATTTCTTTTAAAATTTATATTTATATAAGTAAATATAAAAACTGCTACCTTATGTTAAGAGTACAAATGTAAATATATGGAAATTGTTTCTTGTAGAAAACCACATGTCTACCCCAATTTAGTGTGTAGTGGGCACTAAATATAATTTTTAAAATTCCACTGCTTGTGATTTATTTTTGTATATTACTTGCAGTTTTCACATATACATATATACTTGCAGTAATAGCTGAATTCTAGTTTATGTACTTTTACTTAACATTGTTTGAATATATTTAATTCAAATAATTTAAATAGATATGTAGAAGATAATTTTGATTCATTCTATATTTGGTTGCTTAGAAATTAAAATCTTGAGGCTTGATTTTTTTTTTTCCCACATAAACACTAATGGATGGAAGCTCGGCTTTAGTAACGTGTTAACCAAGTTGTTACCTTCAAAAAACACCCAACAAGAAAATTCTTAGAGAAGATTAAGCATAACTCCCTACTATACCTATACTTCTTAAGATGTACTATCTTAAAATCTTACTATTCTTTAACTTATTTTTTATATTGCAGAATTCAGGCTGCACTAAGCCATCGATCTATATAAAGATAAATGTGAGATAAATACTGGAATATAGTACTGTGGATTGAGCTCAGTGGATCTGAGTTGAGGATGACTTTGTCCCCTCTCCGAACTTGCCTTGGGATCATTTGGCAATGACGGCTACAATTTTGGTTGTCAGAACTGTATGGAGGGCATTGCTCCTGGCATCTCTGGTGGAGGCCAGGGATGCTCCTAAATATCCTACAATGCACAGGACAACCCCAATGGCAAAAAATGATCTCGTTCAAAATGTCAGTACTGTTGATGTTGAGAAACTCTGTAATACATCACATGCTTTCTTCCTTTCTTTTCCTTTTCTCCCTCACTACGTAGGTTTCTTAACATCATAGGGGAGGGCTTCTCTGCCTTCTTTGGGTCTCTGGCTGGGCCTACAAACCTATAAAACAGATTAACAGGAGAAAAACATGCACATTTTATTATACTTTTGCATGTGCATGGGAGCCTTCACAAAAGAATGAAGACCTGAAGAAGTGACTAGAGCAGGAAGCTTTTATACATTTTAGTCAAAGAAACAATAAATTTGTGAAGAATTGACAAGACAGAAGGGTTTGGGTTCAAGGTAGTATATGGGTGAAGAAGTAACTAGGAAAGTAAGAGTTAGTTTAGCAAGACTTGTTTGTAAAGATTTCTCTCCCCAGTTCCCCATCTCTGATGATGAGAATGTCTTTCCCCTCGTACTGGAATGGTACCTTTCACATGGGAGTTTCGTCCCTTGCTTTCAGGAAGGAAAAAGGAGAGCAGAGTGTCCTTATACCTGCTATATCTTAAGTATCTTGTCAAAGTATGTCAAAATGGCATATTCTGGGGAGACATTCTGATTCCCTTTAATACCTCCATCCTGTCGTCATTTGAAGGAGTTGGTAATTCAATGTTTGTAATCCTACTCTGATTGGACGTCAGTGGCAACTCCACTGAGCTTTGATAAACTATAAGGTAATACTACTTCCTATTTCGAATTTATTTTTTGAGACCTCTAAGTCCAAAAGCAGTCCAAAGGGATGGCTCTTGGCTGTGTTTGCATTTACTTGGATGAGGCACACCACCTGTCACAGTTCACTTTGCCAGTATGATAGGGGGTTTATATTTGGGGTAAGACTCCCATTCATTCTGATTTTCTAAGTAGAATCCATATCCTCTTTAGCTATCTTTTATGTTTGATTTGAAGCTATTTTTCTTACTTTTTCACTATGCTGGCGTAAACCTCAAATTGACTTGACTTTAACAACAAACAATGACATAATGGTTAGTTTTTATTTTCTTTTCTGAAACATTTAGTGTTCATCTTACTCTGAGTACATCATTTTTGTGGGGCGATAGGAACTGATGTTAGTCACTTTATTTTCTAGATTGGAAAATTTAAGAAGAGATTATTGGTTTACCCAAGTAAATCGATTTCAAAGATAGGATTAGATTTTAGGTTTTTAGGTCTTACAAAAGCAAGCCACACTGTCATTTCCATTAGATCAAAAAGAATATCTACTTATATATTTGATTAGTTAGCATTTTGTTTGAAGATTACTTGATGATATTCAATTCTTGATATAGGTTTCAGTAGTTGGAAATTTTAATGTTTCATATAATACATCCATCGGCTGCATTTGGACCATTGATAGTGTGAAATTGTGGGTTTGGGCTTGAGAGGAGATGGAAAAGGGCACCTTTGTTAGTACAGTCGTGATTGGGCAAGAAGGATTATACTTTTAAAAAGTGAAGATTCCCAACTTTCTATAAAACTGAATTATTGCAACTACACACACACACACACACACACACACACACACATACACACACACACACACACACTTCACCTCTGTTAACCCAAAAAAGTTTAGGCTGTAATAAAGAATGAAACGCATTTATTTGAATGCAGGATTATTAGCCAAGAGACAAAGATTCAGGTAGCAACCTCATTTGAGCTCTGGAGAGAACAAAAAAGGCAGGGTTTATAAAGGCAGAAACTACAAACTGGAACAAAAGAAACTTTTTCTATTGGCTACTTATAATGTGTGATGGGTAGTCAGAGAGGTTTGGTTAGCTTCAGGTAATGAAATTGAAGTAATAAGCATTGGCATGGAAACGAGGGAAGGGGTAAATTCCAGAAAATAAATAAGTCTGGCTTTCCTAATGACCTCTGAATCTACTTTAGGACCCCGTGATATTAATTTCTGTTTCAGATATATCAGTGCACACCTCTATGAAAAAAAATGCTAATATCCAAGTAACCATATTTCTTGTATTATTGATTTCAAATTTATTAAGCAAGAGAGAACTATGCTTGCAGAATATAGTCCTCCAAATAGGCAGAGATGTACTTAGGATTTTGAGGAAGCATGGAGTTTTTAGATTGGCTTTTTTCAGAAGTGAGAATTTAAGGACTGGCTGACTTTAAACTTGGAGTTTAGGGACTAGCTGGCGCAGAGCAAGAGTGCTGAAGAGGGGCAGTCGCTTATTGGCTGATTTATCAACTGTGTACTTAAGTGGGAAGGTTGAGAAGAGGTTGAAGATTGATTGGGGCATATTTAAAACCAATTTTATAGCTGCTTGTTCCTAGCTTGGGACAAGAGCCAAAGAATAATTTTTTCCTTTCTTTTAGTTGAAGAATAAGCACTTTTTATTTTCCACATTTATGTCAAACATTTATATTAGCAATTGTGCTAGTATAATATAACACATTTGATTTTGCTTTCTTCTGAAACAAAAATGAGTGAGTGCAGTGAATATCATTTGTTTTCCATCTACCAGTTTAAGGATTATGTGATATTTGGGACACAGGCTGCTTCAAGGATTATTTTTATATATAGTAAAAAAGGTAATATGTTATTTATGGTGATACTTTAATGTGTTAAATGTTATGGTGAAATATGTGTTACTTTTATGTCTGTTTTTCTCTCTTGTGGGAGTGTCATGACATCTGCCTGCCAAAATTAGTCTTGATGGATGCTGAATTAATAGATCTAAAAGTTTGTTGTTTTTGCTGTTGTTAGAGATACATCTAGAAGCAATTACTTTTTGAAAGTTGACTAGCAATTATTCTTATCAACATTTTGGAAGGTTTAATGATTATATTGTATGTCTTTTATATGGGGAGGTTGAATCGTTTTAGTATCTGTGAATTATTTTATCACAACTGTTATATCATAGTACCATTATGTAAAGATTTTGCTTTAATGTTTATTTTAGAATATTTTTATTCTTCAGAATTATGAGTATTATGACTATTTACCAGAACTGTGACAAAAAGTAGGTATTTTTCTAAATTGATCTATCACAGTAATATAGTTTTAAAAATCTTTTTCTGTGGAGAAGTTGAAATAAATTCAGTGGGCATTCTTTATCTCAGAAGTTAAGAAAAGGCAAAATGAGTTTTTGGCATACTTTGTTTTTTGTATTGAGAAGTTATTTAAAATAACCTATATACTGTATTTATATTTGAAAAAGAAGATAATATTTTCAAAAGAATGGGTGCTGTTCTGTTTATATGCAGCCCTTCCTTAACCTACAGCTTTTGTGTCTTACTTCTCTGCCTTTCAGATAGGTATTATCCAGTGATAAAGCTGTATTAGTGATTAGATAAAGCATTTTTATGTGAAAGCTCTTTGAAAATGTGGAAATCCAATTCTTGTTTCTGTTTACAGTCCAAATTTCTGACCTGCTGTGATAGTTAACTGTGAGAGGGTAATCTTAACCCAGTATTAAAATTAATATTATGAAGTTATTTATTAAAAAGCTACTGTTTACTAAATAATGCTTAAATGTTTTTTATACTCAACGTTTAAATTGTATAAATTTATACTTAACTAGGTACTTAAATTTTCTAGGAAAAGTTTGTCTTAGATGCCTGAATATGGTTACTGGGATTATTTCTGTGCTATCTACAGTACGAAATAATGAATTTGAAATGTGTTTTTTCTCTGCGCAAATGCAGTGAATAGTTGGGCTTTTATTGCATAGTGAGCTGATCAAAAAATGAATCATAGGTGTTCTTTTGTAGTAAAAAGGAAAAAAAAAGGTTACATACTCTAATAAAAGCCTTACTTTCTAGCCTTTGATAATATGGATATAAAATGGTATTTCATAGTTTTAATTTGCATTTCTTTGATTTCTTGTGAGGCTGAGCTTCTCTTCATTCACTTGTTAGCCATCTGGACTGCACCTACAGTTGCCAGATTTAGCAAATAAAAATACAGGACACTGTTAAATTTGAATTTCAGATAAAGAACAAAAAAATTTTTAGTATAAGTATATACCATGTAAGAGTTGGGACATACTTATACTAAAATTTTTTCCATTGTTTATTTTTAATTAAAATTGAGCATCCTGTACTTCATCTGACAACTGATTTTACTGTTTGTGGATTGTTTGTTTCTGTCTCCTAAATTTTTGATTGCATTTCTTGTCTTTTTTTTGTCATTATTTTTCCAGATTTCTTGCCAGACACTAAATATCAAATCCCTCTCCGCCCTTTTTTTAATGTTGCAAAATATTCTTCCATTCTTTTGCCTGTTTGTTAACTTTATCTATAGTGTCCTTTGTTGAATAATAGGTCCTTAGTAGGTCAATTCCATCATAATTTCCCCATATTGTTTATACTTTTGAGACCTTTTAACACTCAGGGTCACAAATGTATTACCCTACTTTTTCTTTTCTTTATTTAGCTTCCTAGTTTTACCTTTCATATTTAGATCTTTAATTCATTTAGTGTTTATTTTATGGGGACAACATTAGGAGATGAGGTGAGGAAGGTAATGAGGGGAGCAGATCACATGAGGATTGTAGGCCATTGTGAGGACTTTGGATTTTTTGTTAGTTGAATAGAGAGCCAGTGGAGGTTTTACACAGAGGATGCCACAGACTAAAATATGCTTTAAAAAAAAACCTCTCTGATAACTGTTGAGAATAGGTTGTGTGAGTTTTGGCACAGACTGCTAATTCTTGTGCAGTGCCTGGGTCTTCCTTCTTTTAGACACTGTATTTTCCAACTTCCTCTGCCTATAGGTATGGCTGTGTGATTAGGTTTGGGCCAGTCGGATGTGAGCAAAAGTAAGTGCAACTTCTGGTTTATCTATCTGAAGATAAGGTGCTTGTACTGTTCATCTCCCACCCCACTGCCCCTTCCTATTGACTGGAAAGCAGTAACAACTCTAATGGCAGAAGTGCCTTGAACCCAGAGTTAGAAGTCCTGTGAGGAGTACAGCAGAGCCATTCTTAATCAGCCTAGGTCTCTGGGTGACACTGTGGAACAGAAATGACTAATAACACTCACCTCTGGGTACCTGCCTATCTTTGTACTGTTTCAAGGAAGAGAACGAACTTCTCGGACACTATTTCATCTTAAAAAATTATCCCATTCTCTATATCATGCCAAAATTGGTACCTGAAGTAGGGTGTTGCCATAATAAAAAGCTAAAATGCATGGCACTGATTGCATGGTTGGTTGAGGAAGTTGGCACTATGTTATAGGCCGGAAAACTGGCAGCTGTGCTGTGGCAAAACATTTAGGGAAACTGTCACCTCTGATAACTTGGAAGACAATCAATGTATCTATCCAGTTTGTGCCTCCAGGGAAGTGCTTAGAAAGACTGCTAAAATGAGTTGACAACTCCTTGCTGCTTCAGCAAAGAACTACAAGAGGGTATCAAATAAAGGACTGATTAGCTAGTTTGCAGTTAGAGATGGGAGTATAGTTTTGTTGAAGGAGGCTCCCTCTGCCCATCGTCTGAGCTATGAGTTGACTGCAAGAACACTAATATGGGATGTTGCAGGGTCGGAAAAAATTGCTTCTGTATCCCAAAACAGCAAAAGGTAAGATTCATTCTTAGGAATATCCTGTTAGATTTTTCTTGGCCAGACAGTGGAAGCCATTCCAGGCAAGGATCAAATTAAGGTTTTACCTTCCCACTTGAACCAGTCAGTTAAGCTAGATAAAGCTCCAGTTATAAATACGGTCTCAGTTCCCTACAAAACAAAGGTTTGTTTCTTGCCCATGACATGTCTGTGGCTCTGTTCCACATCCTGTGTTACTCTAAGCCGAAAGAATAGGCTTTTTGGAGACATTGCTATTCTGTGGCAGAAGGAAAAGACATATGGCAGAACCAGCTGCTTGGAAGTGGCATGTGTTACTTTTGTTCATATTTTATTGGTCAAAGCAATTCAGATGGTCGAATC
Source organism: Eidolon dupreanum (assembly GCA_028627145.1). Classification (NCBI taxonomy): domain Eukaryota; kingdom Metazoa; phylum Chordata; class Mammalia; order Chiroptera; family Pteropodidae; genus Eidolon; species Eidolon dupreanum. Next base: position 16,258,534 of record CM053513.1, on the reverse strand, counting down.
TGAAATTAGGCAGGCAGGAAGGGTCAGCTCAAGTGACATGGCTTGCCCTTATATAAATGGGGTGAGGGAATAAACCCCCTGCCTGTTGTGAATCAGATGACCTCAAGGTAGCTAACCTTAAATCAAGGGAGAGAGAGATGGATCTGCCATAGAGGCCAGCAAATAAATGAAGAGAAATGACAAGCTTAATACCAATGACCAGACTGAATCTTTACTTGTGGTTACTTTCACATGGCACTGACCAAAGGCAAACAGACATGTTGAATTTTTGAGAGGATTATGTTGTTGAAGATACCACAAGTTTGCCTTGAAAAACCTGTGATGGTTCAACATTGAGTCTTAAAGGAATCTTTGACCCGCAAATTTATACCAGCTCTTTGCTGCTTCCTTGGTACACAAATTCTCCCATGCCCACTTCATATATGCCCAGAAAGATAATAGAAAAATAGAATCCTCTAGAGGCAAAGCCAGGCTCTAGCAGACAAACAGACAAAGGATATCCCCCAGAGAACAGAAATAAGTTTAACCAAGGGACTTATTTCCCTGGTAGAGCAGGTGTTCTTTGTCATTCCTTTCCAACAGTATTTTACCATTGGTGAAAAAAGAATATGTATTTGCCATTCTTTTCAGAATGGAAGACTTAACTGCATTAATCATATTTATTCGGTTGTACATTGGGTGTGATGGTGTTGGTAGAGAGCACAGGTTACTTACCTTTTAATTTTTAGGTCATTGGACTGGGATGGAGCCAGATCCATATCTGTTGAAGAGGATTTACATCACCCAGAGATCATAGACTTTGAGCTGAATCCAGTTACTGGGTGGGGCTTTAGGCTATCCCTTCAGAAAGAAGATAACTGTTCCAGAGTGGGAAGGATGCTCTCTCCCCTCTGATATTTAGCAAGGCACATGACCCCTACATAGAAACTATTTCTTAGGCTCCTTAGGTATGTAGCAGATGAGGCCACATACCTTAGCCAGTGAATGGATGTGGAAGTGGTGTCTACTTGTTTGTCATATTCCTTTCCTTCCACCCCCATGAACAAGGTGTTGGTGAGCCAGCTTATTAGAACATCCAGACAAGGGCAGTAACCCCAGGGAGTGGTGGGACAAGAGAGTTGGGGCCTCAGTCTCTGGATTGTGGAGAGCTCTTTACCTTTCTGGGACCACTTGTCTTCCCCTGGACTATTACATGGAGAGAAATAAGCTCCATTTGTTTGAGCCACTGTATTCTTGGTTTTGTTGTAGCAGGATAGCCTATATCCTAGTTAATACAGATGGCAATGGTGTAAGCGGGAAACAAAGTTAGATTTGTTTCTAGTGATTTTTTTTTTTCATTTGAAGATTTTGATTTATATATTCCTTCTATGAAAATTTATTTTTGAAATTGTCTAACAAATAGTTTAGAAATAAACTCTTTTATTTTAACATCGTTCTTATTATGATTATGATATATTCTTTTTATTTATATGCATGTTTTACATATTTATATAAAATTTTGTATCCTGATATTTTCATGTGATATCCATTTTCTTTGTTACTTTAGAGTTCTTATACTTGCATAGTTATTGTTACAAAACACTTGGTTTTACCATACTTTACTTAAACTCTCATTATAGTTGACTGCTATGACTGAATTGTGTCCCCCCAAATTCGCTTTGAAACCTTCATCTTCCTCTCATCCTCACCTTGTAAACTGTATTGGAGATAGGGCTTTTAAGGAGGAGGGGATTAAGGTTAAATGAAGCCTAGGTTAAATAGTCCTGAAGAACCGGTACCCTTATAAGAAGAGAAAGACACAAGAGATCTTTTGCCTATGGGGGCACAGTGAGAAGATGGTCATCTTCAACCCAGAAAGAAAGCTCTCACCAGAACCCGACCATGCTGGCACTCTGATCTTCGATTTCTGGCCTCCAGAACTGTGAGAAAATAAATTTCTGTTCTTTCAGTCACCCAGTCATGGTACTTTGTTATGGTGGCCCAAGCTGACTGTGACAGAGCCCATGCTTTGAACTGCTATACTACAAATAGAGGCCTTTCTCAGATCACACAGTCAATGGCAAACAGACTGCATTTTAAGATTAAGGGTATCAGTATTAAATTGACAGGTCTAATATTCTGAATGAATTTTCAGTTAAGAAGTTACCTGTGTTTTGGAGAGATCAGTTTTATGTTTGCAGGCAAAATCCAGACTGCAAAGGGTTAAGAAGTGAGTTGGGGGTGGGGGGAGCAGTGAAAATGGGAGTTTAGACTGTCTTAAGACATTTGGTTATGAAGGGAAAGGGGCAAATAGGATACTACAAGAGAGACACAGTGTCTGGGAAAGTATCTTAGTTTCGTTTGTTCATTTGTTTGTTTTATGATGGGAGAGATTTAAGCATTTATGTGCAGTGGGGCAAAAACCAGAAGAGAAGGAGCAGTTGAAGATGTGGAAGGAAAGTGGATAACAGATGGCATCAGATCCCTAAGGAGGTAAGGTGAGTGGCTTGAGTCCTGGAGCTCTGGTCAAAGGTTAGCTTTGGGCATGAAGAGGGACACCCTTCCTCCACAGAGGCAGGAAGGAGGTAAGAATGGGTGTATGAGTTGTTGGTTATTCGTCAGTTGTTGGTCGTTGGTCAGTGGGGTGAGCAATCAGAAGGAGTCTGACTTAATGCTCTCTCCTTTGTTCCTGTAGAGGTGATGTCTTTGGCTGAGTGGAAGGGAGAATTGGATGCTTGAGAAAGTGATGGAAGTTTGGAACCGAATCTAGGACTTGAGAGGTAGATTGGGAGCCCTGAAAAAGATGGGTGGGCAACAGTGAGCAAGGGCCTACTGAGATGGGAGACCATGTGTTTGCAGAATCCCCAGTCAGCATGGTTAGAGCACTGGTTTTTATCTCAGTGATCTGTCTCTAGATGTTTGGGGTGGGAATGAAGAGGTAGATGCTTAGATTGGTTTAGAGGAAGGATAAGCTGGTAAGACAATTGAGAGTTTACACATGGGAGTGGGCAAAGCTGGGTGATCAGATCGTGGGTTTTAGTGGGCAGGAAGTGTACTTGGGTCATTTTGATGGATCAAGAAAAAAATACAGATGGGTTGGGGAAAAACTGGATAACTAAACATGTTTAAGTTCAAGTATGATTATTCATTCGTTCATTCAATAAATTTTGAGCATTATTTTTTATTTTTTATTTTCCAGGCACTGTTCTAGGAGGTGTGGCTACCTAGATCAGAACACTGATCAAAAAAGTCCTGCCCTGGTAGATTTTACTTCTAATACGCGTTAGACTACCTTAAATATGTAGTCTATATGTATGTGTATGGGTATGTGTATGTGTATATGTATACGTATATGTATATGTGTATATAGTCTATATGTATGTATATGGTTTCATATTGTAAGAAAATGTTAAAAAGAAAAAAAGCATAAAGGGTTAGAGAGTGATGCATCTGCTATTTTAGATTACTGTGAACAGGAAGGGGCTCTTGGAAGATATGTGTCCTCTGAGCAGGACACAGCAGGGCACGTGGATAAGGAAACAGCACAGGAGAGCCTGGCCAGGAGCTTGCTTAAGAAGCAGCCAGGGCACTGGGGAGTGTGAGTAAGGAGGAGAGTGGTAATTAATGAAGGGCATGATATATTAGGGCCACCATAAAGATTTAGGTGCCATGGGAAAGCCATTGGAAAGTATGAATCAGAGGAGTGACTGTCTTACTTTTCTGATGGTTCGCATTGGCTGTTTTGTGGAGAATTGATTAGTAACGTGAATAAAGTAATCTAGAGAGCTAGAAGGATAAGAGATTGGGGCCTTGGGGCCTTTAAGTAGTGTATTGTAGGTTAAGACTTCAGCAATTGAGTGCTTCTGGGTGAAGTATCCCATTGCTGCTCCTTTAAGCAGACGCACCCACTCCACAATAGGCATTCTTTTCAGTGGATAAAGGCCTGACCCCGACCCTTGGCTTATACCACACCCTTTCCTGTTTTTGACTCTGCTTCTTACCAGCTTCATAATTCATTCTCCCATTTTGTCCTCACCTTGTCTTTTAGATCTGATGGACATTGTTGTCTGCTTGCCAAGACTTCCTCTAGATTTAGGTTTTCAGCCCTTTTTTCTTGCAGTCTGAGTTCAGTCTTCTGCAGGAAAAAAGGACCTAGTATATAAGACAGGTGGAAGTGAGGGAACTGGAAGTCAGTAGTGCAGTGCTTTGCCCACTTGCAGCTATCCTCTGACGCCACAAAGCAACCCAAGACACTGCTGGAAAACCCCTAGCCTCCCACTTCCTAGTGTGGAAAAGCCCTGTGTTGAACTGTGCTGCTGCCTTCTTGCAGCAAGCCATCCCTGGGATCACCTTGGGTCATGCTGGCCCTGTTCAGCCTGTGCCTTCTTAATCTTTGGGCGCCTAGCTAGCTAAATGGCAACATGCATACCCTCCAATTACAAAGGGGTGTGCTGAGGGCACCCAAAACCATGAGGTAGGCATGGTACCTCTTCCCAAGTGTTAGTTTTACTTGCTGGCTGTTATTTAATTTACTAAATTTGGACAGTTAAAATGAATGTAGTTCCAGTTATAAGCCATGAGCTCTGGCTGTCCTCAACAAGTTCTTATATTGATCCTAATTAAGAATGTTAATTTTTTTTTTTTTTATGTCAAAAGAAACTGGTTATATTATAGTTGAGAATGTAACATTTGTGTGAACTCTAAGGGAAAAAAACACAAATCCAAGAAATTTAAAATTTGTGTGGGCCACCTAGGGCTGTACCTTCAGTCTGGGGATTAGTCAGTCCTTCTGCTCTGCATTCGGAATACTTTGATTGACAAGGTTAGAACTACCCTTTTAAGTTGTTGTATTCTGTACTTCTGTTTTTCTGTTTAATACAGCTGTTGGGTTGGAGTTGGCCACAATATAGACTCTGAACCTTCAGGCTTTTCTTGTTAAAGGGAAAAATGTGTTTTCTTCCTTTAGTTAAAGTTCTGTTTTGACAAATGTCATTAAAGTACTCATTGCTGCACTATAAAAAGGATTTATAAGAACCAAGTGATGGTCTACTAAAGCCAATACTCAAAACAAGGTCACTCTAGACCACAAAATAGGTTTTAAGCTTTGGATTAAAAAGAAAAAGGAAATCACTTGCATTAAAATCTGTAATTTTAATCTGAGTTGAGGGTAGATATTTTAGCATTAAGACAAAAAATTTCTTTGGACTGTTTGCTATCAATAAATTGATTTACAACTAGGGATTTTGCACAACACTGCCAAATTATAAGACAAATGAGGATAAGGATTTGGTCATGTTCACTGCTACATCCTGAGCTATGAGTAGCATACAATACCTGTTACGTAACACTTAATAACTATTTTTCGAATTAATAAATGAACCATCTTTGGTATAGTGGTTGAAATAAAACAGAGACAGCATCAGGTTTTAATGAGAGAGACTTCCTGGATGTTCTGTCACAATGTTGCTATCAGTATATGGCCTCTTTAAAATTAATAAAAAACATCACAGCTATAAGCTTTTTTTTTTTTTTTTTGTCTGTCAGTTGTCAAGTCTCTTTAATCATATGACATGCCAGTTCTGTCTGTTAAATGGGGATAGCAGCACAGAATCTGTTTGTCGAGTGCAAGTAACTGCACTAGGATTAGATGAGCTACAGTGGGAGAAAATACACACAAATCATATATCTGATAATGTTCTTGTATTCCAAATTTATAAAGGACTCTTATAACTCAACATTAAGGACAAATCACCCAACTGAAAAATAGGCAAAGGATCCGAATAGACATTTCTCTGAAGACTTATAAATGACTGATAAGCACATAAAAAGATGTTCAACATCATTGGTCATAGGGATATGCAAATAAAAATTACAAAGGACAGCATTCTAGTCACTAGTTGGCTGTAATCAAGGATAGATAATAACGTGTTGTTAAGGATTTGGAGAAATGGAAACCTTCCTATATTGCTGGTAGGAATGTAAAAATGGGCGGCTGCTTTGGTAAACAGTTCGGCAGTTCTTTAAGAGGTTAAAACATAGAGTTACCATATATTACCCACTGTTACTGAAATAAAAGGGGGTTCGTTTGCCTGTGCACATCAAAGCTGAAAGAGGAGTCTCAGCAAAGAAAGTAAAAGATTATTTAAGGAAGTAGTTCTAAGCCTGGAGATACAGGTGAGCTAGCACTCAAAGACCCGGCTCCCTGATGGCTTCTAGGGATTAGGCTCTTTAGGGGAAAACTCATTAGTCATGGGAGCTAAGGATTTGGGGTTGTGGGCTCTACTGATTGGTCGGGGCTAGGGTATGAGGCAGTTGATCATTACATCGGGTCCTGATGTCAGTCATGGTGTCATTCTGTCTGGTTTCAGGGAAATGCTGGTAGGGTTCCAGCTTCCTGGGTCTGGAGCTAAAACACAACTGAGGTCAAGTTATTATCTTTAGTTTGACTGAAGCTCTGTGTGGTCAACAGACCTGAGGCTTTGTTCCCAAGACTATTTGATGCTGTCCTAAGAGCTGAATAATTAAGAAACTGGTCATGCAGTATGTGCAAAGGTGGAAGGATGAGGAAAGAAAAGAAGCAAGTGAGTATAAGACCAGTTTGAATCAAAGAGAAATCTAAGAGAAAAAGTCATTTTAAAGAAGTAGAGATCTGCCTAGTTACACAAGCAATTCCACCCCTAGATATATACCTAAAAGAAATGAAGACATACATATATACAAACACTTGTACACAAATGTTCACAGTAGTATTATTCCTAATACTTAAAAAGTAGCAACAACCCAGATGTCTATCAGTTGATGAATGTATAAACAAAACATGGTGTATCCATACAATGGACTATTATTCAACAATAAAAAGGAGTGAAGTACTGTATAACACATGCTACAACATGGACGAATCTCAAAACATGGTAAGCAAAAGAAGTCAGGCAAAAAATTCCATATATTGTGATTCTATGTGTATGAAATGAATAGGCCAATACATAGGTACAGAAAATAGACGAGTGGGCTGGGATGGTTGGAGCAGGGAGATGGGGGAGTGACTGCTAATTGGTAGGGAGTTTTTTCGGGATGGTGAAAACAGTCTAAGATTGTGGTGATGGTTGCAGAACTCTGTGAATATACTAAAACCAATGAATTATATACTTTAAAAGCGTGAGTTGTTTGGTATGTGAATTATATCTCAATAAAGCTGTTAAAAAAAGAATAAATGAGCTAATATGTGGGAATATACTTTGAGCTATTTGAGAAGATACTATTATCATAGTTTGACCATAAGGCCTTTAAATAGTAGCAGGATGACTTAGATATTTTTCCTTGCTTTCAAGCCTGTGATTTTTATGCCATGACCTAACTTTATAAGGCTGTATAATTCAGCAATATAAAATATCAAACATGTTGAAACATAAAATGAAATCTGCTTGGCTTAATATTTTTACTTAATAGAATTTTCTGAATTACTTAATTAGTGATAAGTGGAATGTGTCATGAAGGATTTAGATTTTAGCATCATAAAATTTTAGAGCTGGAAGAAACTTTAGAAGGCATCTATTCTAGGCCCCTTTTTGTTTTGTGAGTGAGAGAACTGAGTCCTGCAGAAGTTAAGATATCTTAGGTCTCAGGGCTGAGTAAGTTCTAGAGCTGAGTTCTTTCTGTTGACTACTATTGATTTTGGTGCTATTAATAGTATTAGCACTGATGACATCAGTAGCAGCTATTTAAATGCTTCCTATGTACCAGACAGTCTATTAGATACTTTATATATGTTATCTTGGTTAACCTACACAACAATTTATGAAGGTAGTTTGTTTTACCTATGTATTCGTTTCCTATTGCTGCTATAACGAATTAACAAGAACATCATGGCTTAAAACAACACAAACTTAGTATCTTACAGTTCTGAAGGTCAGAAGTCCAGAATGGGTCTTACTGAGTGTTGGCAGGGCTGCATTCCTTTCTGGAGCTTTTAGGGGAGATAGGTTTTCTTGTCCTTTCCAGCTTCTATAGGCTGCCCACATTTATTTGGCTCGTGAGATAAGTTTTCTTGTCTTTTCCAGCTTCTATAGGCTGCCCACATTTATTTGGCTCGTGGCCTCCTTCCATCTTCAAAGCCAGCACTGGCAGATTGAGTCTTTCTCACATGTCATTTCTCTGGTTCGGATACTTCTGAGTCCCTCTTCTCCCTTAAAGTATCTCTTGTGATTACTTTGGCCCTTCCTGGATAATCCAGGATGTTCTCCTTATTTTAAGGTCAATTGTTTAGCAACCTTAATTCCACTTGTAGCCTTAATTCCCCCTTGCCATGTGACATGACATATTTACAGATTTCAAGGATTAGGACTTGGATATCCTGGGGAGGGGCATTATTCATCCTATCACAATCTGTTAATTAGATTAAGAGATTTAGGTTCAGTGAGATTAGGTAAATTGTCCAAGGCCATAACATTAGTAAATGAAAGAGCTGATACTTTAACCCTGGCCTGTTATTTATCATATCTTTCATGATACCATGACCTTTTCCACAAATGCTATTTGATCCAGGTCTCAAAATGTAAGTAGGAGCAGGAGCAGTATTCAAATAGTAAATAGCTATTTATCAAAAGAAAATCACACTTACTTTAATGATATCAAGAAATAGGCTGTTTTATTATGGAGCAATTGAAAGCATGGTAGGGATATGGAAAAATGTTTATGACTTATCAAGACTTTTGATTCATTAACCCCTCCCTCTATTTCCCTATATTCATTAGTCCCTTCCTGTCATCAAGTCCTTTCTTATCCAGCCTAGCTGCCCTAATTCAAATTACTCTCCTGTAAATTCCTCAGTTCCTTTGTACTTCTGATCTCTCCTGTCTGGCAAAGCCTCAAGACTGGATAAATTCAACTACCTGCCTGTTGGTTTCACTTAATGATATAATCTTCCTATGTGCCTCTATTATCTCACTACCCACAGCACACCTCCTCCATTCTTTCAAAACTCTAACTCCCTATGGTATTTGACATTTTAGCAACTCTTCATGCAATTGACTACTGTTGAGCCTTACTTCCTTTCAGGAACACTCTTCTCTTGGCCTTTGTCACACCACCCTTTCCTGGTTTTCTTTTTCACATTCTGGCTGACCCTTTTCAGTCTTCTATGTTGGGCCTTCCACTTTGACTCTGAAAGAGGAGTTCCTCAAAGTTTAGTCCTCTTTTTGCCCCTCACTTTATACTTTGGGTTTTAAATATGATCATTTTGAATAAGTCTTCCATATTTATGTCTCTAACCCAGAGTTTCTTAGCCTTGGCACTAGTGACATTTTGGCCTGGGTAGTTTTCTTTTTTTTTGCGGGGGGGGGGGGAAGGGGGGAGTTGTCTTGTGCACTGTAGGATGTTTAGTAGCATCTCTGGCCTTTACCCACTAGATGCCAATAGAACACCTCTGTCTCAGGTGTGACAACCAAAACTGTCTCCACACATTGCTGAATATCTCCTGGGAGGCAATATCACCCCCAGTTGATAACCATTTATCTAACCTAAAGCATTCTTCTGATATTCTAAGGATAATGCCTTTGTGGCAGCTCCATTTGAACATCTCATAGGCATCTCGAATTTAACATGACCAAAATGGACTCTTGTTCTATTTCCTTGATACACTCTTCCTTCAGCTTTCCTTATTCAGATCATTTAAGACGTTGGTTGCAGGCCATTGAAGATGGGAGCTATAAGAGAGTTTTGGGCAAAGAAAAGATAGGATCTCACTTAGGTCAGTTCTTTGTTGAGAGTAGACGGTGAGTTGGAAGGTTAAAGCAAGCAGTCTAGTAAAGAAACTACTGTAGTGATCCCGGTGAAAAATGGTAACAGAAAAGATAGTAAGAAGTGTTGTTTACATACAAATTTCCCTGAGAAGAAGAATGCATTGTATCATAATGAGGTTAATATCTTAATGTGATTTGTTTATCAAGTATTTTCTCAGAATTTACTGGAAACAGATTTTGGTGGATCAGAGTGAGAAGATAGTAGCTGAACCCCAGGAGCTTGTAACGAATGAAGGCCAGAATGGACAGTAAAATGAGAGGAGTAAGCAAGGTAGCCAGGACAGCCAGGTCCACCTTGCACCCCTCCCTAGGGCCTGCCCTCCCACTGGAAAACATGTACCTGTGGCAGGGTGGATTCAGCAAATGAGAGTCAAAAGACTTGCCTTCATGGGAGACATTGGAAGCAAGACATTTTGGGCCCTAAGGCTCTTGGCTGAAATGAGGTGGCCGTTGGCATTTGGTGTGTGACAGGTTTTTGTTGTATAACATTGCCCTACATAAAGAGGAAAACTTTTGATCCCTGATTCCTCACAGATAGTAGTGGGTGCTTCCTTGTTGTGACATCTAAAAAGTGCTCCTCCCCTCCAATTTCCAAACTCCCATGGGGAGTCAGACATGCTTAACTGCAAACACTTGACTGTGCCCCCTTTTCTAATTCAAAAATTACCTTACATAACAAGAAATCAAAAGGTTATGGTATTCCAGGCCCAGTTTTGAGGAGTTAGGAAGTATGGCAGCGAATATTGCCACAGTACTTTAAAATTAGCATTGATTTTTATTGCTGATGCATCCGTTAAGTTTTTTTTCTGTCCCTAGTATGTACCTTAAAATATTCTTAATTCTTTCATAGAGGGTGGGGACGTCTCAGGCCATCTCTAAGGATAGTACACGGTATTCCAGCTCTGGCTACTCTCTTCCCAGCATTGTAATATAAGGGAATTTGAATTAAAATGAATGAGGAGCTTGGATGACAGGGAATTCCCTAGTTGTATCTTAGCAAAAAGAGTGGGAGGATTGGAAGATGGAGGTTAATGGCTATATGTGACTGTTGATGCACATCATGTCTTTATCAGGTCTAGCTGCTATTAAGAGCTAAATACTTTTAAAATCACATTTTAGAAAAATAGAAAATAGAATGTAATATTCATCAGCTTTATGAAAAATTGATAGCTCTGTATTGGGGCAATGAAAAACTCAGTAAAGAACAGATCAACAGTTTTGAATATATAAAATTTTAAGACTTAGTCACAATGAAAAAATAATATAACAGACTGGGGAAAATGGTTGTATCAAGTGTGACTAAGGGTTAAAATCTGTAATACCTGAGGAGTCCTCTCAAACTTAATGAGGAAAAAAAATCAAGGTTTCGTATATAAGTGGACAGAGAATTTTAGTGATGAGTAATAGAGTTAGTAATAAAAATGCATAATCAAAGATGCATTTTAAGTCAACCTTGAGTTACCCATTCTATTCTTGCAAAAGTACTAGAAATTAAAATAACTTCCAATATTGGAAAGGTTTTAAGGAATTAGGGCCATTCACTCATTTTTTTCTTGTGTTGTACCTCCTCCCAGCCACTGCCCTTCCCCGAACACAATGTGTGACTTCAGACTCTTTTGTGTTGTCCTTATCGCATCTTGCCCCTCTTATTCCTGATCATCCTTGAGAGCAGCAGTCAGATGTGGGGACATCTCACCCAACTCAGCTTTGCTGGTGAGCCTCCCTCTTAATTTATGCTCAGCACTGCCCTGTAATCCTGAGTGTATGAGTCAACCCCTGCCACTTGACTGGGGGATTCTGGAGGTCAGGGGTGGTCAGTTGTGTCTTAGGGCCTGGCACACAGTATTTGTTCAATAAATGTTGAGGGAATTATTGAAATTGGGTGAGTGTTTTAATGAACTGCAATATATCAAAATGATGGAATAATATGGTCACTGAAAGTGTAATTATGAGTGTAATTTAGAACGAAATTTTGGAACCAAATACAAAACGATATGTTTAGTGTGATTTGAACCACATTTGAAAAGTAATATTCAAAAATGAATTTTTAAAGATTTGAAATTGTAGATTTTTTTATGACACATAAAGCCAACTTTTTTAATCTTTATGATAAAGTGGAGAATTTAAAAAAACAGCTGTCATACTTGACCTCCCTCACTCCCCATCAAAGGCTAAACTCTCTTCATCCTGTCCAGTTATCTGGTTTAACTATGAGGAAGCAGGGTGGGCCTCTCCAGAGTGTGGACTCACAAGGATAGCTACATTTATGTGAATATGAATTAGGTCTCCAAGCATATTTGAACTTTACTATGCCTGGATATATATAGTTTGAGATATTTTCATTTTTTGCTTTATACTCTAAATGATTATAATAGGTATATGGTACTTAGCATGTAGTTTATAAATGCATTCACATTATTAGTGATAACTTTTTCAGCTTTTGATGATGTTAAGTGTAAATGGTAGTTGACTTCTTTAACATTTTTTGAGTACCTACTATCTGTCAGTGATTGAGTTCCAGAATGCCTTTAGGGAAGTCTTTGTCTGGCAGGGAAGATTGACAGCCATGATCAGTGATGAACAAAATGCAGTGGGAGGTTGAAGTAGTTATTTGCAAAGGAGACTAGCAAGATAAGATTATTCCTCCCTAGTGAGATGACTCTTGAGCAAGACTTCAGAGGAAAGCAAGATTTTTGCCAAAAGGGGGAAAAAAAGAGATAAGCATGAATAGAAAGGTGAAGGTGTGGAAGCCACTGAAAGACTTTAGAGAGGGTTATATGACATGATTAGATTTATATTTTGGAAAGAATGGAGGTCAGTATGGAGAATGACTGTAATGAGACATGAAAAGAGTGGTTCTCAATCTTTTTTGCTTTTGTTTTGGTATGCTTTCCCGTGTGACACTTTTGTAAGCATACCTAGATTTTATATTGCAACAGATAAGACTAGCTTTATAATATGCGCAGTTCTGGCCGGCCAACCATATGGTGTCTCTCAAAATTCATAGCTATACCACAGAGTACCTCTTCTGAAATGTTCCAGAGGTGATGACTTGAATCAGAGCAATGATAACAGACATGGATAGAATGTATTTGAGATATTTTCTTGTATAGACTTGGTGACAGAGTTGATGTGTAGTGGTAGGGAGAAAAAGGAATTATAGATCAATGTTTCTCAAATTTTAATGAATCTATGAATAGCTTGGGAATTCTGTTAAAAGGTACGTTCTAATTTGGCAGGTTTGGGATGGGACCAGAGAGTCTGTGTTTCTAACAAGATTCCAGGAGAGGAACACTACTGTTGGTCCATGGAATAGGGTGAGGTAACTTGAATGCCAGGCTCCAGTGACTGGAAGGTGCTGTCATTGTCTGCAGTGGGGAACACAGGAGAAAAGAAAGGTTGGTGAGGATCTGGGCAGTGTTCTGAATGTCCTTGTGGAACAGTAAGATAGAAAATTATATACAGCTAGAAACTTGAATCTTCAACTCAAGAGGGAAATCAGGCCTTCAAGACACAAATTTGGGAATCGGCATTTTACTGATTGTAGTAAAAGCCCTGAGAATGAATGTCATTATCTCCAAGAAAGAGATAAAGACACTCTTAGAAAACATACTTATTTTTGTTTGGTAGAATTTTAATGATCCATTTTCATTTTAATTTCTCCATAAACTAGCAATGGGGAAGAAATTGGATAAGCAGCCTCCTCCATATGAACAATCTGTATGTATAAATTCATAAGTGGAGAAATCCTTTTTGGAGGACCATTTTATTCCTTGGTAATGACCATAGAGCAGCGTAAATAGTCTGTAGGTCAGGTTAAAAATGAAGTACCATTTCTTATGAAATACACTCATACAAATGTTCATTAAACGTCTTTAAAATGGCAGCCACTCTTCTAAGATCTGGATTTAAAATAATAGCAAACAACATGTATTCCTGACATGATGGAGGTTATGGGGGATGGGTAGACAAAGTGATTACAGTACAGTATTATCAATACTGTGGTGGGGAAGTGTAGCAGGGACACATGTCTCAGTGTGGAGACAAAGGACAGCCTTCCTGAGGAAGTAGCGTTTAAACTTAGACCAGAGGGCTAAGTGAAGAGGACAGGAAGGGCACGACAGCAATGACTTGGAGCTGAGAAGGCCCTGCAGTTTGAAGAAGGGCAGTGTGGCTGACCCACAGAATGTGGGGAGTGGAGAATAAAGAGAAATGAGATTGGAGAGGTGAACAGAAGCTACTACTAGGCCAGTTCCTCTGGGACTTGATAGAGGGTGGAGGTAGAAAATGATGTATTTTCCAAAGGAAAAAGTATTATTCTGCCTGGGTATAGTTCAAACAACAGTCTAAGGCATATGGTTTTATAAGGTTTTTATGGACTGGCCTAGTGGTGGAATGACTCATAGTAATACTGTTTCTATAAGAATAATGTTTTGGGCTTCAGAAACTGTCTTAAATTTAATTTTTTTTTTTTTTTTTTTTTTTTACCATTTGGGGACTGCTTGGACAGGGACAGGCACACAATTCTAGTGCTTTTTGTTATTTGTGCCCAAATCATACTTTCTCTGGTGTTTATCTATATGACTACAGGTGTTGATTTTCCACCCTCTGATATGAATCAAAGGTATCATTCCACAGATGTGGTTGAACTGTTGTTTTCTTTTCTTGAACAGACTTAGAAAATATATGGAAATAAAAATAGAAATCTTTTTATAAATTGTTTGGTTTTCACAGTATTTGTTCTTTAAAGTTAAGGATTCCCTCTGTAAGCTAAATTGTAGTATAGTGTTATACACTGTGAAAGTAGGCAAAATGAAACTGACATGAAAATTGTTATAAACAAAGTAAGAGAGATTGGTGTAGTTTCCATACTGAAGTCAAATGGAATGCAGAAGATAAACAATACAAAGATAAAATGCCCAGTTTTTAAAAATATTTTAATAACCATGAGTTTATTAATCATATTATCTAATCATCATAACCACCATTATCATCTTCATCACCAGCTATTGTTATCATTAGAAATAGTAGGCTTTTTAAGGCAGAAAAGAGCTGTTATGGCCAGTCTCTTTGTAAAATAGATCTATATGAGCTACATTTTGTTTAATAAATGAAACTTCAGGCTGAAATCCCCTCAAATTCCCATGTCTTCAATAAGCAAAGTTAATTTCATCCACATGTATCTCAATGAAAATATCTTCTATGTCAGAATGTTTTCAGTGGGCAATTAACAGAAGCTCCAACAGAAAATGGCTTTAAAAAGTAAATTTTATGATTTCATATAACTAGAAATTTGGAAGAAAGATTTATCTCTAACTGTTGTCATTAGGCCCTTGGGAACTTTTCTTCCATTCTTCCACGAGTTACCTTTTGTCCTCAGGCTTGTCCCCTGATGATCTCAAGATGGAAGGCAGCTTTTGCTCTAAGATATATATCCTTATTTCAGAGCATCCCACACTGTAAGAAAAGAAGATGTCTCTTGTCTTAATTTGGGCTGCTATAAGAAAATACTGTACACTAGGTGGTTTAAAGAACAAACATTTATTTCTCATAATTCTGGAGTCTGGTAAATCCAAGATCAAGGTGTATGAGATTCAGTTTTGGTGAGGGCCCTTTCCTGGCATGCAGACAGCCACCTTTATGCTATATCCTCAATGAGAGAGAGAGAGAAGGACTTCTCGTCCCTTTCTCATTTTCTAAAGAAATTTATTCTGTAATGGAGACTCCACCCTCATAACCCACTTTAACTGTAATTACCTCCCAAAGGCCCTATCTTTGACTACCATCACATTGAGGGTTATGGTTTCAACATAGGAATTTGTGGGGGCATACAAACATTCAGGCTATATTATGTCTTTTTTTAAGAGTGGAAAAAAATCTTTCTGAGAAGCTTCCCAGTAGTTGACTTCACTAGCCAACTGTACATCATTTAACCTATTTTTAAACCAGTCAATGGAGTATAGAAGTCCTATGGTTGGCTTAAACTTGTCAAGATTCATGGCCTTCCAAACCTTCCAGAGAAGTACAAAGTCTGGATCCAGTTTTCCAAGAAGGAGTGTGAACTAGGAAGGCAGCCACACTGTCTGCCATACCATTCAAGGCCAGTTCTGCTTGGGATCTGTATCCTTTGCTACTGTTTCTTGGAGGACTTTATTCTGTTAATCATTTTTTTCTTACCTATGTTTTTAGTCTCCATTCTCTCTCATTACAGCTTATTAAAAAGAGAGTCTACATGTACTGTCTCCATTTCTTTTCCTCCAATTTATTCCTTAAATCTCCTGTCGTCCTAATTCTGCTCCTCTCAGTAATACACCTTTCCTTTGGTTATCATCAGCACCCATTTGATTGCCTGATCCTTTGCTAGTATTATCAGCAGTGTTTGGCAAGAACAGTGGTTCTCCAAGTTTCGTGTACACCAGAATCAGAGGGATTAAAATACAGATCACTGGGCTCCATCCCTAGAGTTTCTAATTGAGTAAGTCTGAGCTAGGGCCTGTAGACTTGAATTTAATTAAACTCTCTGGGGACATTTGATATTATTGATTTAACTACCACTTTTTCCCTGAGTTTCAAAGTTTAAAATTATTCTCAAATCTGTACTTCTTGTTCCTCCTGTATTTTATTGAGAAATGGCAGTGTCCTTTTCCTCAACTAAGAAATCTGGAACTCACTCTGGTTCTTTACTCTTCATTTCCCCCATATATAGCCAATCGATGTTCTAAACTTTAAATATCCCTCAAGTGCATCATTTTGTCTCCATTTCTGTTGTTTCTGCTTTACTTTGAGCCTTCATTTCTTTTCACCATACTACTGTGATGTTCTCTAATGTGCTTGTGCTATCTCCAATCTCACATTTTCCCTTATTTATACCTCTATACTTCATATTATTACAGTGATGTTTTTAAAAATGCAAGGCTGATCACATTATTCCAGAGCTCAACATCCTTTGGCTTCTTAAGCCTTCCAGATAAAATCCAGACTCCTTCCTGTGTGACCAGAGGGCTTCAGGATTGGTTCTCTGCCCACCTGTCTAGTGTTTGCTTTTCTCACCTCCTCTTCTTCCTGTTTCTCAGTATTGAACTTCCTTCGATCCTGAGTTCTCTTGGGCTTCTGTGCTTTATTTAGTATGTCTTCTTTGCCTGAAACACTTCTCTTTTCCCCTTCACTGCTTTAGCAGCTCCTGCGTATCTTTCAAGACTTAGCTCAGGGACACCTTCACTACCACCCTGATTCCCTGGTCCCTTTTGTATTCCTAGAAACTAGTTGCTCCTTTTCTGTACAACCAAAGAGGTACGTAAATGGGACTCATTTAACACTTAAAACATATTGCTTAATTCTGGAGGTTTATTTGGTGTTTGACTCCCTCTAGAATATGATTTTTTTTTTGAGTACAAAGATTGTACTTTTCATCTGTTTCCCAATATAGCACCTAACAATAACTGCTTAATAAACATTTACCGAGGAATTGATGTTAAGGATCCTTTTTAGTGACAGAAACTAGTCATAAAACCAAATCTGGAGAACTTAGGACTGGGAAACCATTTTGGGGAGGGGGCGGGTAAGAGAAATACCTTAGACTTTGTATCTAATTGGGTTTGCTCAAGATTCTGGTGGAATTAGTGATTTTTAGAGTCTATGACAGGACTGGGATGGGGGTTGGCGATATATTGTAGAAGTCACTTGAGTGATGTTCAAATTAGTTTGCCATTTCCATTTCCTTGAGAGTTTGGATGAAATCAGAAATATGACTGCTCTTAAGAGCTCTTTAAGATCTTTGTCCAGTAAGACAAAAACATCTGATTCCAAATTTTTCTGGGGTATGTGTGTGTGTGTGTGTGTGTGTGTGTGTGTGTGTGTGAGAAGTTTATGCAAACTTAAAAACAAATAATGGTTATCATAAAGCTGCCATCTCTGTGATATATAAATTTTATTTTTAATATTTTAAAGGTTAGCTTATTCATTGTTCTGCCAAAAATGTCATAGTATTTGTATGCTCTAAACCTGCATTATCCACATGGTAGCCACTA
Source organism: Eidolon dupreanum (assembly GCA_028627145.1). Classification (NCBI taxonomy): domain Eukaryota; kingdom Metazoa; phylum Chordata; class Mammalia; order Chiroptera; family Pteropodidae; genus Eidolon; species Eidolon dupreanum. Next base: position 16,240,731 of record CM053513.1, on the reverse strand, counting down.
TCAGCATATGGCTATTTAAATTTGAACTTAAATTAGTTAGAATTAAATTAAATTAAAAATTTAGTTCCTCAAATATGCTAGCCACATTTCAAGAGTTCCGTATTGTGTATTGAACAATACAAATATACAACATTTTCATTATTGTCTTAATAATTTAGTCAGACAATTAGCATATAGTCTCAAACTGCTATTTTAAAAAAATCCAAAAATATCCCTTTTAAAGTATTTTGATTGTATAATAAAACACAGATATGGAAAACTATCCAGCTTAAATATGTGGTTTAATGAGTTATTACAATGCCAGTAACACCCAGGTCAAGAAATAGAACTTTATTAGTCACTCTTGAAACTCTTCCAGGTGTCTATATTAATCACAACCCTCTCATCTCCCATAAGTGACCATTATCCCAACTTTTATAGTAATCACTTGCATTCCTCTTTTAATAATTTATGGATCCAACTTACTTCCTTAGACAGGAGAAATTACACAATTCAGTGGTTTTACTATAGTTGCAGAGTTGTACAACCATCACCATACTCTAGATATGGAACATTTTCATCATTTCAAAGAGAAATCCATACCCATTAACAGTCTCTTTCCATCCCCATCCTCCCAGTGTTTCTAGCCCTGGCAACTATTAATCTACTTTCCATCTCTATGGATGTTTATTCTGATTTTCATATATAGCAAGTTATGCAATATGTAGTCTTTTGTATTTGACTTCTTTCACTTAGTATAATAATTTTGAATTTTATCCATTATGTCGCATATGTTAGTACTTCAATCCTTTTTCATTGTTGAATACTATTCCATTGTATGGATATGCTACAGATTTTCCATTCATCAATTGGTGGACATTTGTGTTCTTTCTACTTATCAGCTATTATGAGTAATGCTTTTATGAACGTGGCATGTTTATCTTTATGCCAGTACTATACTGTGTTGATTACTGCAACTATTAAGTTTTGAAATTGAGTTGTGTGAGTCTTTCAGCTCTGTTCTTTTTAAAGATTGTTTGGCTATTCTCAATCTCTTGCATATCCATATGAGTTTTAGGATCAGTTTTTCAATTTCTGCAGAAAAGGCAGCTTGGTTTATAATAGGAATTGTACTGAATATGTAGACTGATAAGGGAAGTATTAACATCCTAACAATATTGTCTTAACAATCCATGAACGTGGCATATTTTTCAATATTTTTAGATTGTCTTTAACTTCTTCAGTGTTTTGGAGTATCCATAACAATGTCTTATACCATTTTTATTAAGTATATTCCTAAGTATTCTTTTTGATGTGATTATAAGTGGAATTAGTTTCTTAATTCCATTATATCATTTTTGGATTAGTCATTTCTGTTATATAGAAATAAATTGAATTTTGTATATGATTCTTGTATCCTACAACCTTGCTGAACCTGGTTATTAGTTCAGATAGTTTTTTTATAGTAGATTCCTTGGGATTATCTATGCACAAAATCATGTCATTTTGAATAAAGATAGTTAATACTTATTCCTTTCCAATCTGGATGCTGGTTTTTTTTTCTGTCTTGACTAATTGCATTGACTATAACCTGCAGTGAAATGTTGAGTAGAAACAGTAAGACACAGAACATCATTTTCTTGTTCCTAATTTTTGGAGGGAAGCATTCAATCTTTCACTACTAAGCATGATGTTGTGAGTTTTTCATAGGTACAGGAAATCTTCTTCTATTGTTTGTTTGTCAAATGCCTTTTTTATGATAAAACAGTGTTGGATTTTGGAAAATACTTTTTCTGTTTCTATTGATATGATCATGTGGTTTTTATTTTTTAAGTTTTATTAGTATGAAATTGATTAATTTTATTGGTGTATTGAACCAACCTTGCATTCCAAGGACAAATCCCCCTTGGTCATGGTATTACTATTTATATAATACTGAATTTGGTTTGCTAAAATTTTAATGAGGATTTTTGTATCAATAGCCATAAGGAATGTCAGTCTGTAGTTTTCTTATGATTGCCTGGGTTTAGTATCATATAATACTGGCCTTGTAGAATCAGTTGAGAACTGTCTTCCCCCCCTCCCCCTTTTCTTTTCTTTTTTTGGAGAATTTGAGAAAGATTATTATTCATTCTTTTTTAAATGTTTGGTTGAAGTGACCAGTGAAGCCCTCTCTCGGTCTGCACTTATTTTTATTGGAAGTATTTTAATTACGAATTCAATTTCTTTACTTGTTGTAGGCCTATTAAATGTTCCAATATTTTCTTGAGTTAGTTTCAATAATTTATGTTTTTTTCTGGGACTATGTCCTTTTCATTTAAGTTATCAAATTTGATATTGTGTAATTTTTCATAGTATTTCTAATACTTTTTATTTTTAAAATTTCCTTCTGTTACTGATTTCTGATTGCATTCCATTATGGTCAGAGAACAGTCTTTGCATTTTAATCACTAAATTATTGAGGGTTGTTTGTGGCCTACTATATGGTTAATTAGAGAGTGTTTTATGTACACCTGAGAAGAATGTATATTGTATTGTATATATTGTAATGTATAGTGTATATATTTTGAGTGTTGTATAGATAGATGTCTATTAGGTCTAGTTGGCCTATACTTTTGTTCAAACCTTCTATTATCTTTTGATTTTTCTTCCTGGTTTTATTATCTAGTATTGAAAGGGGATATTGAAGTGTCCCATTATCATTTTTGAATTGTGTATTTGTTACTTTGATTCTCTTTTTATTTGTTTTAAAGTTTATTTTATCTGATTCTTTTAGGGTTGCTGTTTGTATAATATGTTTTTCCATCCTTTTACTTTCAACCTGTCTGTATCATTGAACCTAAGATGTGTCTCCTATAGACAGTGTATAAGGGTATAGTTACATTTAAAAAATACAATCTGTATAAATATAATCTCTGCCTTATGATTGGATTATTTAATCTATTCACATTTAATATTATCAATATGGTTAGATTTACATTTACCATTCTACTTTTGGTTTTCTACAGGTTTCATTCCTTTTTTGTTCTTTACTGCCTTCTTTTGAATTAAGTGAATATTTTCCAGTATGGTATTTTAATTTCTTTATTAATTTTTAAATTATATGTATTCGAATTATTTTCTTAGTGTTTGCTCTAAGATTTACAACATACATCTTAACTTATTAAAATCTATTTCTAATTTTTATTTCAATAAAATAAACCTTCTTCCCAAATAGTTTAATTTCCTTTTTTTTTTTTTTTTTTTTTTTTGCTGCTGTTTTATAACCTTATGTATTTTAAAGAACCTGAGAGGAGAGCAAATACATATTTATAGAATTAGTATATTAACCTTTTTATTTTTCATTCTCTTTATATATTCCTCTGGATTTGAGTTACCATTTAGTGTTATTTCCTTATTCCAATACAGCTTTGCTCTCATCTGCCTCCTCTAAGTTATTGTCAAACATATAAAATTTCCGTTACTAGCCTAACAATGCAAGCATGTGCATATGCATGTCGTTTTATTGAATTACTCTTTAAATCAATTAGGAGAAGAAAGGGAAAGAAAAAAATGCCATTATGGTGTCTTTTGTAATTATGTACATAGTTAACTTTATTGGCACTCTGTTTTTTGTGTGGATTCAAATTACTATTTGATGTCATTTGCTTTCAGCCTGAAGAACTCCCTTTAGTATTTCTTGTAAAGCAGATCTCCTAGCAACAGATTCTCTCAGTTTTTTTTTTCCTGGCGCTATCTTGGTTTCACCTTCATTGTTAAAAGATAGTTTTGCTGCATATAAGATTCTTAGTTCGCAGTTGTACTTTCAGCACTTTGTATATTTAATCCTGGTGTCTTCTGGTTGCCTTTGCTTCTGATGATAAGTTAATGTTAATCTTATTGGGGTTCCTGTGTATATGATGAGTCATTTTTCTCTTACAAGATTTTGTCTTGCAACATTTTCACTATTAGTTTGAGTGTGGTTCTCTTTGTACTTATCTTTGGAGTTTGTTGAGCCTCTTGAATGTTTAAATTAATAATGTTTTTCATCACATGTGCAAAAATTTCAGCCATTATTTCTTCAACTGTTTTTTTCTGCCCTTTTCTCTTTCACTGGCGCTGTTCATTTTTCTTCATTCTTTTTTCTCCCTGTCCTTAAAATTGCATAATCTCTATTGATCTATTTTTAAGCTCTCTGACTCTTTCTTCTTCCAGTTCAAATCTGATGTTGAGCTTCTCTAGTGAATTTTCCATTTTAGTTATTATACTTTTTTATAGGTCTATTCTCTTTTATAGGTCATGTTAATGGTTTTAATCTCATGCTTTTAAAAATAAAAACCTTTCACTTTCTACTCTTATCAGGGAGCAACTTCCATTGGGTGGAGTTCCTTAAAACTTCCTTATCTCCCTTACCTAGTATTTAAAGTACTCTGGAGAAGAATAGTAAGAATAGTAGGAGATATATATATACATATACGTGTGTGTGTACACACACACACAAACACACACACACACATATAGGTGTATGAAATATCTTTTTGAGTGAAATATGTGTATTCATATACCCAACTCACACAGTGTTTGTTTTAAAGAAATAGCTCATGTGATTGTGAGAGCTGGAAAGTCTGAAATTTGTAGGGTAGGCCAGCAGGCCGGAAACTCAGGCAGGGTTTCTGTGTTATAGTCTTGAGGCAGAATTGCTTCTTCCTCGGGAAAATTTGCTTTTAAGGCCTTCAGCTGGTTAGATGAGGCCCAGTGCATTATGGAGGGTAACCTGCTTTATTTAAAGTCAGCTGACTGGAAATGTTAATCACATCCACAAAGACCTTCACAGCAACATGTAGACTAGTATTAGACCAAACAGTTGGACACCGTAGTCTCGCCAAGTTGACACATAAAATTAACTTTCAGACTTAGGTTAACCCAAACTGAGATTCTTTTGAGAATAAGGAGTACTAAAGATAATAAAATTATGTAATTTTAATTTTTGACTGACAAATTTTATTTATCATATTAGTAAACATATAAAATTCCCCTATTAAATTCATTTTAAAATAAAATTATTTAAAAAAAATATTAACATATATCCACATACATCAAAGCAGACAAAACTGTTTCATATTGATTTTCTCAACCTTAAAAAGAATATAAGTAGAATTCACAATAAAAATTTATAAATATTATTTAGCTTTTTAGTCATAATTTGTATGTAATACTATTTTTCTGAAAGAAATGTAGTTTGAAATATGGTTGCATTGTTTTTATTTGTTTTGTAAAATTATTATTTTCTTCAAAGTTTCTTTGAATGGTTACTAAACTTGAAATTGTTGATTCTTTTCAATAGTTACTACTTGCCATAAATCATAATTTTTAAATTTGAGAATATAATATCTCTGTAGGTACTGAGATTCCTGGTGAATTCAAAGCAAATTCTACTATATTGAGGCTATTCTAAATTTTGATTTTTTAATACTTCAATATGAAAATATTCCAGCCCATATATTTTCACAGATACTGTCTTTTTTACTCTATTTAGAGTATCTTCCTCAATGAGTCTTTACAAAACAAAGTTCATATCTATTTATAAGTCTTTTGAACATTTTACCAGATGTAGATGCTGCTAGAATGTAAGCATTTTGATGTTCATTTCATTCTGGTACCTAATATAAACTTTAACTAAATAAAAAAATATGCTTCTTTGTATAAATTAAATCTTGAATTAAAGATTTCCAACTGACTAAACAAAATGAAGTTAAGATTTATAGTGCTTGATTGAAAAGAATTTAATTCTATTGATGATTTTACAAAATGAGTCTAAACAGGCTCAAAGATTTTTAAGATATGTAGCAAAAAGAGAAAACATATGCTGCCGTGCAGATTTTTTTTTATTCAACATTATCTTTGACTCAAAATATTTTATTTCTATTCTTTAACTATGTGTGTATATTTGTGTTTAAATATTTATATATTTTATTGGTATACTGTCACATCTTTGGTGGATGCAGTTGTGAAATATATTTGCTTCTATATCGATTGGTAGTGTATTGCAGTTTATATGGCACAGTCATGAATGATATATGAATCACAACCATGTCCAAGTTTATTTCTGTTGCATAATTTTTTAATTAATAAGAACTTTGCTTTTTACTCTATAATGCTGTGCTTGACCAAAATTTATATTTGTGTTGTCATTGTAAAAACACAGTTTTATTTATCCTTACTTATTATTCACAGATTCCATTTTGCGAATTCTCCTACTTACAAAAAATCATTTGTAACCCCTAAATTAGTACTCATGGTATTTTGTAGTTGTTCATGGACATTTACAGAGTGATAAAAAATTTAGATTGTTCAACACATGTTCCCAGCTGAGGTAAAATAGGCAATTCTCTGCCTCCTTCTTTCAGCTCTTTCGCTGTAAACAAGTGTCCTTTGCATGGTGGCACATTTTTTTTTGCATTTTTGATGATGATTTGTTGGTGATTCCCTGGTTAAAATGGTACCCAGGCACAGTCCTAAAGTACTATATACTGTTCCTAAGTGCAAGAAGGCTGTGACATGATGTAATTTACAGAGAAAATACATGTTTTAAATAAGTTTCATTCAGGCATGAGTTAGTGCTATTGACTGACTATGAGTTGAGTGTTAATGACTCAAAATATATATTCAATAAAGTATCTTTAAGCAGAAACACACATAAAACAAGGTTTGTTTGATCAGTTGATGAAAATGTAGCCAGAGGCTTAGAGGAACCCAACTCTGTATTTCCTCTAAGAGCAGTGCTTTGGTTTTCACTAATTCATTGTTCACAGTGGCTTTATAGAGCTTTATTACTGTGAACAGTGAAAACTGATTGTAATTTTATTTTTGTTGTTGAACTTTTAAACTGAGTTTAAATATTAGTTACAGCAATGTCATGTGTTTCATGTTTTACAGAATGAACTTCCAAAAGCTTTACTTTGATTCCATGAATTGGATGAAAACCATCAAACCATTGTTGGAATTAACTGATTTTTCTAGTTGATATATCTCCTGACACTGATAGGATGCTGGCATCATTTAAGTGTGAATTTCTTCCGCTAATAGAGCCAACAAATTAACAGCTGTCACTTAACTTTGACTATGTAAATAAGATAATTTGTAATCAGAGCTGAATAAGATAAATTTAAAGAACAGTCATTTGATCTAATTGAAAAGTCATGCTTTATAGAGTAATATGTAAAACATCTCCATATACTTTTCTTAAATTGATGTATTCAGACCAGTCATAAGCAGGAGCAACAGCACGGAATATTTCTTCCACCTTCACTCAGGACCTAAGGTGTTAGCTGTCCCTAGCCACTCCTAAGTGCACTTTCTTTTTCTGTAAATGGCTTGGGTGCTATCTTTGAGGATGATGGATCAATTATAGCCCATTTGGAGATGCTCAGGGTCTTTCATATTTAACCACGTGTTAAAATGGCATCTGATTTTACTATGTATGCCTCTTATACTGCTCAATGAGATCATGGCAGAGCCTGGAAGTAGAAGTCCTGGCTTATTATAATGTTACTATAATAAAAAATCACCAGAAAATGGAAAATCCAGGACAAATAATCAGTTGGGCAGGCCAGTGGGACAATGAGCATAAATTGTGACTGTTTCAGGCAAACTGACACACATGGACACTTTACCAGACACATGTTTTTTCAAAAATCTCCTAACCCCAAACTCTTAATTACTATTTTCCTGTCAAAAAAGACTGTGCCCTCAATGTGATTCACTTGTTTATGACTAGTAATTTTCACAGCATTATGCACATGGAAAAGAATGTGAAGCATTCTTCTTAGTCAGTTTTATTCATTGTGGCATTTTTTTCTAGAACATTTTCTGTTTCTCTTAAAACCTTTTTTAAATTTCGCATGCCCGCATTTTTAAACTAAAGACATGTAATTCATTCAGGAAATTATTCTCTCTTAAATTAGTTCTTTCATTATATTAATTATACAGTAATTAAAAATGAAATTTGGGAATGAAAGAAAAGCAATTTTTACATATATTTGATACAGCCAGATTATCTGAATATAATCATAATAATACTTTATATTCTATTATAGGATTAATTACAAGGATTTACCATATATCCTATGACCCTTTACTGGAGCCTAGAGAGATAGGTAAGTGAAAGCATTTTTTGAAGAGCTATTTTTGAAACATTAAATAATTTGATCTCATAGGTTCCTGACATAGCAGGCAATGCGACATATCTTACTTGACTGATTTACAAGAAAACATTAGTAGAAATGTCATGTTACATGAATCTTGATGTAACATTTCCCTAATATTCAATAAACATATTTTCCAGGGAACAGTAGACTTATTTTCTATAATAATTATAATGAAGACATTGTTAGTAAGACACAAGTTTGACATGTTATAAACCTTTAAGCACTAAAAATAATCATTAAAAGCAATGTGGTACCCTGGAATGGATCTTAGAACTGAAAAAAAGCCATTAGTGAAAAAAACAGGTGAAATCCAAATGATTTCAGAAATGTGTTCAGATCAAATGAAGTCTGTAGCTTAGTTAATTGTAATGTACCAACATTAGTTTTAGTTTCTTAGTTTTGATAAAACCATGGTCTGTAAGATGTCAACTTTAGGTGAAACTGGGCAAAAGATATATAGGGACCCTATAGTATCTTAGTAAAGTTTCTGTAAATCTAAAATTATTCCAAAGTTAAAGTTTATTTAAAGCAGAAAAAATGAAGGTATATTATTTGAAAATTATAGTTTATAAATAGCTTTTCTGTGTAGTAGTTTGATAAATCGAAATTATTAATTACCTTTAAAAATCCCAATTTCATGAAATAGAGATATAGGGAAATATGTGAAAAGAGATTTCCTTTTTCAGTTCATAGGGGTGTTGGATTTCATTTTTGGGACATTAGCATGGTGTCCGTGAACACCTACTTGTACTTGGCTACAGCTTTGCTCTGATTCCTTTAAGGAACTTGTGTGTTCTTTGGTAGTTTAGTATAGCACATTCTATTAATACAAGCAGGCCCTTTAAACAGTTCCCAGAACACTTCTTCCCTGCCCCGCCCCTTTCCTTTTCTTTCATGTACTGTTAGAGGCGAAAAGGCCGGTGATGTGACTCAGTGGTTTGAGCTGAGACCTTCTTAGTGTAGTTTTGAGCTTCTAGGTCAAGTACTAGACACAGTTGACCTATTGTTAAAGGGTATGAATAAAGATGAACATAACTCCTAAATAGACATTTCTGTAATATATCTAAAATAATTTATTGCTGTCAGATAATAGAAATTCTCAGTTTCCAAAATGAACTCTAGCAGTATAACTCTTAAATTTCTATAAATATTAAAAGACTATAAGAAGGGAACTCTGTAGTTTGCTGAAACTATTACATAACTTTTCATTAATAAAAGTAAAATAGCCATGCTGGTCTTATAAATGATTTCCTGCTTCTGTTGCCAACTTTAAACTTAAATTTAATAAAGGGAAATAGAAATACATTATAGTTAAAAGATATAGACATCCAAAATGAGAGACCCAGGCCTGAATGACCCTTGCAGAATAATTGTTAGGCTTGGAGAGTTCTGTTTTGCTTCATGTTTATTCTGAATTGTTGTTACAATCTCACATTAACAGAATTTATATCCTTACTTCTTAGTTATGTAACAACTCTGCCAACCTTGGTAGAGAAGTTTAGGAAAATCGAGAGTTTTTTTCAGGACAAGTTTAAGTTCCATTGATCATATAATAGTTCATGCATTAAAAAAACAAAAAAAAACTTTTTATTCTTCTGTGCTAGAAGAGCATTAAAAGTATTGTTTTTAGAGACACGCTTTATCATTCAGGGAACAGTCATTTTGTGGTCATCTAAAGTATAAATGAAAATAGCTAATATGTATAGAGCACTTTCTATGTACCAGACATTTTATTTACAATGGTCTCATTTAATCTTCACAAACACCTATGAGATAGTTTAGAATTCCCTTCATAGTTGAGGCTGGAGGAGTAACATATGTCTCCAGGGTAACCCTGAGGATATGAGGCAGAAAGAATGAGTGCCCATGGTGTTCATTACCTATAGTTCATTATGTTACCAGCCTTAAGCAAATCCTGAGTCCTTGGACACATGGTAGTCTTCAGATTATTTCAAATCTAGGTAAAAAGGATATCTGATCACACTGGGTGACCTGGAGCAGATTCCCATGGGGTAACTAGTCTGGATTAGAGTCTTCTGTTCTCTGTTCCAGCCTTGATCTGGCTCATTCTCCAGTTCCCTAACATGTCAGTTGTTCTCTGTCACCTGATTAATTGCTGAACACTCACTCATTGTGTGCTTCATTGATCATATGCCAAGAACTTTTGGCAGCTCTTGGGGACATGATCTCAACATGCCTCCTGGTCAGTGTTGGGCAACTAGAAGTTGTTAGTTGGGGTGAGAACTTGGATCCAGAAGCTAAGACTCATGCCAGAGACCAGGCGTGGAGTAATTGAGCAGCTGACACGTGAAATGCAGCTATCCAGACTCAGTCAATAGGCAAGAGTCAGAAATGGAATAGGTACATGATTTTGAAAGGTGAATTTTGAAGATTATGGTGGCTGGCTATGGACTTTGTAGTTAGTAGATATAAAATAATTTCAACTGCTTTTTCAGGAAGAATTAGTTACCAAATTATTCATTATAGTGCTCATTACATTGAGCAGAAATCTATCCCTCTGTGACTTTCCCCATTGGTTCTAGCTATGCTGTTCTGTAGCTTTAAATCTCCAGTCCCTTTTACATTTGAAAGCATAATATACACATAAAATTTCAAAATCTCCTTTTCTATCTCTTCTTCATGGTGTCCAAAAAGTTGGCATTTTTCAGGGTCTAGTCTTTGGTCACCTTCTACATTTATCCTCTATGTGATCTCATGTGATACCTTGCTTTAAATGCCACCTATCCTCCCAAATTTATTTAATTTTACCTTGATCTCCCATTATTTAAAGCTCATATCTATGTCTGCCTAGTCAATATCTCTATCTGAAAGTCTGATAAACATTTCAAGGTTAACATGTCTGGAATAGAACTCTTGTACTCTTCTCTTAAAATGTGTTCCTGCCTCCTCCTTCTTCATCTCAGTAAATGGTCCATCCAGGTTGCTCAGACCAAAACTAGAAGTCATCTTTGACTTTTCCTCCTAACTCACATCCAGCCCATTAGTAAGGCTTACATGTCTGCCTTTCAGCATACATCCCAAATTCTTTTTTGCTGCTGCCACTCCCCACTATTACCCTAATATAACTTATAATCACTATCATAAGTTACCTAGACGATTCTAGTAACTGGCTTTCTAACTGGCCTTCCTTATTTCCTTCTTACCCCTCTCCAGTCAGTTTTCCATGTAGGAGCAAAAGTGTTTGTTTTTTTCTTAAATGTTAAATAGTTCCTGTCATTCCCCTGTTCAGAACCTTCAGTGGCCACCTGTTACAATCAGGATAAAACCCCAAGTCTTACCATCTTCCACCATACCTTGCATGTTCTGTCTGATGGCTTTATCTTCTACCATTCTGTCTTGCTCACTTTGCTCTAGCTACAGTGCCTTCTTGTTGTTCTTTAAATTCTACAAGTCCATTTGGAATCAGCTAAATCCTTGCTAATCCCCTACTCTGCAACCCCATTCCAACCAGTTGAGCCTCTAGCCTGGTACCAGTGGAGGTAGATTTAGAGAGAAGAAAAGTACATATCCAAGATTCTGTAGCGCGTGTAGTAGGAGAGGTCGCGCTATGAATTATGCAGCTATAAAGTATTCAAAATTTCTGGAATTTGAATTGCTTTCAAGTGTAAGATTTAGAGCTATAGAAAGATAGAGCTAGATCAACGGAGAGGTTAGAGAGATTTCTGCTCAGTTTAATGCACACTATAATGAATATGTTGGTAACATATCTGTGGGAAAATAGGACAGTGAGTTCTTCATCACTGACAGTGTACGAGTTGAGGTGATTGCCTCATGGGATGTTGTGGAGAAAAACTGGGCTGGAGTGGAAAAGGGGAGAGTGGATGTCTAATGTCTTCTCAATGCTGAGAATCTTTTTTCAAAATCTTTATATCTTTCAGAATCTTCTTTTTTCAGAGCAGTTAATCTTAGAGTCTTCCTCAGATTCCTCTTGTATTTGTATTGAGAAGCTTTCACCAATTTCACCAGGGAAGTATAAAGCATTTTTAGGTGAAGTTTCTCCTATTTGAGATGAAGGAAGAGCTAGTATCAAGGTTGATTTCTGGTCAGATGGGTGAAGTCCCCATCTAAGGAATTCACTTTGAGTCATTTTTCATTCTCTCATTTTTTATTTAAAATTTATTTTGATTGACTTTTGGTATAAACTAAGCTATACTTACATACACAAATTCCCTAATAGATTTTAGTTATTAACCAAAATTTACTGAGTTTCAGAAGTAAAGAACATGGTATTTGGACATAGCCTTTGGTCAGAGTTTGCTACAAATGGAAAATTCACCTCATCCTTACCCTTATACCAGAAGCTCTGTGAGGATTAGTGACCATGTTTGAATGCTTCATTAAGAGTCAAATGGCCATATCCTTATCTATCCTTAGAAAGATAAAAATATGATTTAAGTAATAGAGAACTTGAACTTATAAGTACTTTTAATTAGACCTGAATAAGGTTATTCATGCAAATTCATGTTTCTTATAACTGTTGAACTGTGACACTTGGAATTAATGATATAGGAAAGAATGATTTTCAGGGCCTCTGTGATACTTAAGTACTTTATATTTGATAGCACCTAAATAATAGGACGACACATCTCAAAGTTATCTCTAGCCACCACGGCCTGCCCAATGCCAGCATATGCTTGGCATACAATATGAAGTCAGTGTTCTGATGACTATGCTGTTCTGACTCTCTAAGAAAGACCTGAGCCCCTTAACATGTTTTCACCTTGAGTCTTTTCTTGTAGAAACTATCTCCTCTCGCTTTCTGACTTTGCTGCCCTCTTTCCCATTATTCCTATCTCTGTCTTTCAGATTGACTCCTCTTTCTTCCTGGCTACTGTTTTGACTTCACCTCTACAAAACTGCTACACTGACCCAAAATATACAATTTGAATACTCTCCTGTATTGATAGTCCTGTCTCGACCTGAGTCAGGGATCCTCCTAGGAGGTAGGATAGTTGTACCTCCTTGATTATAAAGGTAACGTAAGCATTGCACATGTGACATGGTTCTTGACCTCTTGCACCTAGGAAAACAAGATTAATTTTTGCACCTGGCTTTAGCAGAAGACTAACATATCCACACTCCTTTTAAAGCCAATAATGAAGTAATAGACGAGGCAGAGAAAAAGCAGTTCTCAAATGTGGTGCACTCTTCTCTCAAACTCAGCTCCTTGGAACAGATCTGAGAACCAGGGATGAAATGAAAGAGGCTTTTAAGCTACATACAGATAATACTTGAAAGTTCAGACCTTAAAATGGTATATGAGGTTCATTTAGAGCCTCTTTACTTGTTTTCCTCTTCATGATAATAGCAAACACATAAATAACACTGTGTTTTAAGTGCTTTATATATTTTAGCTAACTTAATCCTCACAGCAATCTTATGAGGTAAATACTATAATAATCCCCATTTAACAGATGAGGAAACTCAGTTTTGGAGAGATTACATCACTGCCCATAGTTACACAGCTTGTTTGGTCAGAGATGGGATTAAAACTCAAGTGGATAACCACTTATTTTTGATCCTTAAATTCTCTAACTCATCATTCTAAGAACCTGGTTAACTAGTTTCTCAGACCATAACAGATTTGAAGTTTCAAATTTAGAAGAGAATATAATGACTTAGGATTCCTACTTTAATGTGTCCCTCCTAATAAAATACTTGAGAATACAAATATATGTGTGCAAGGAACTCTGTATAGTGTTATCATAGCAAAATAGTTATTATAGCAAAATAATTGAAAATTATACAGAAGTCTAGTGATAGGAGAAATGGTTAAACTAGGGCCCTGCTTTGCAGACTTTATGTATATATGACTCACCTGGATATCTTGCAAAAATGTAGATTTGATTGTGTGTGGTGTGGCCCAAGAGTGTACATTTCTGATGAGTTCTGAGGTAACACTGATGTTGTAGACCTCACTCTAAGCAAGGAATTTCAGTATTCATATTCTGTGTTTGTGAAGGACAGGTCTGAGACGAGGGTGAGATGAGTGGGCCACCTGATGCCCCTATTTCAGTCCATGTTTTTAAAGATTATTCAGTGACTCTCAGTTATGCTTATAACATAATTAAAAGGAAATTGAAAATGATATCTGCACCATTGTCTCAAATTAAGATGTTTTGTTTGTAATTATGTGATGTATGTATATATGTATGTATGTGAGGAGACATGCCAGAGTTAACAGTTGTTACCCTCTGAGCGAAAGGTTTCCAGATGGCATATATTTCATCTTTATATATTTGGCATTTTTCAGTTTTCAATAGTGAACCTGAATAATTTTCTAGATATTGTTTATGATTATTAAAATTGTTAAAACTTTCAGGTAACTATATATTCAAACTTCGTTCATGATAGCCTAGCTTTGTACAAAACATTTGCTTCCTGCCACCCATCTCTTTTCAACCTCCCCCAAAACATCTATTCATTTTTTTTCTTAAATATAAGCTATTTAACGTTTTCATGGAGGCTTCAGTTTAGGGCCTTAGTTAAGGCATATGCCAGCATAAATATTAAAGGGCTAATATTTTTGAGAATAAGGGTAATGAAATAAATATATTTTTATGAATAATTATGGCATAGATGTGGAAAATCCCACTTTTCAATATTTACTGATATTATTACCTATTCAGCGTAAGTGCCATGAGAGGCAAAATTTGTGTTTTTTGTCTTTTTCTTTTTTTTGGTATTCAGTTTCTAAAAAATAAATATAAGTACCCTTTACCTTGCCTTCTTCTCTACTAGTAAGGTAACCTGAATCTAGAAGTGAAGTATCTGACTTTCACTATGGAGCAGGGAAAGTGGTAATAAAGAGACAGGATAGAAAAGCCTGATTGATTTGAAATCTCACCATCCTGGAGAGGAGGTTGTTGGGAAGAGAAGGAGTTCCTGAAATATGTGTAAGGGTGCTCTCAAGGATCTGGCTGAATACCAAACTGTGCATGTGTAGACTGAAACCCAAAGAAGCTGGCAAGGACAACTTGACAAATGAAAAATTACCAGGTCACTATAAGATTGAGCCCTAAAATAAAGGTTCCTCTACAGAAGTCCTAAAAGAGCTCGAAGCCAAGCCTCAAAAGTCATATTAATCCACCAGTAACTTAACTGTCTGCCAGAAGAAGTCTAACACTCTTTAAACAGATAAAACAAAATCCAGCACTCAGCAACCTAAAGTTCACAGTGAATTGCATCTATCAAGCGAAAAAGCAGTAGAAAAATCCCATAACCAGGAGACAATAGAAAATAGACCCTGAAATGACAGAGATGATAGAATTAGCAGAGAAGTACATTAAAACAGCTGTTGTAAGTATGATCCACATATATAAACAAAATGAAGAATGAAATAGAAGATACAAAAAAGAAAAACTAGAACATCCAGATATTAAAAATATAGTAACTGAAATGAAAATTTTACTAGATGAGATTAAGTACAGATTTGATCTTTCAGAAAAGGTCAACGAAGTTAAAAACAAAGAATTTAACCAAAGGCATAAAAGAAAAGAGAAAAAGATGAACAACTTGGTGTTTTGTAGGATAATAAACATGGATCTAAAATAAGTGTAATTGGAGTCTCAGATTTGGAGAAAGGGTGAAAGAAAAAGATAAATAAATATGGCTTAAATGTTCTTAAATTGAAGAAAAGTAGAAAGCCACAGATCCAAGAAATTCAACAAACTCCACGCAGAATACACACACGCATGCACATGCACACTCACATACAGACACACATCCCAAGATACACCATAAGAAAATTGCTCAAAATGAGTAATAAACAGAAAATCTTAAAAGTGAGAAGAGGGAAAAAAAGGACATTACGTAAAAGGGATGAAGTTAAGAATGGCAGCAGACTTGTCATCAGAAACTGTGCATACTAGAATGCAATTTAATGGTATTTTTTAGGCACTAAAAAAATTGTCAACCTATTCCATATCGAATAAAAATGTCTTTAGAAAATAAAGGAGGAAAAACTAAGGGAGAAATAAGAACTTTTTTGGGCAGAAACTGAGACAACTCATAACCAGCAGATCTGCATTATAAAAAGTATTAAAGGAACTTTTTCAGACAAAAGGAAAAATGATACCACATGGAAATTTGGATTATAAAAAGGAATAAGGAGTGGTAGAAATGGTTCATATGTGGATAAATATATAATTTTTTTCTCCTATTTTAGTTTTTTTAAAAGGTAACTGATTATGTAAAGCAAAAAATAGTAAGTATCCATTTAGTATAGAGTTTATAACATGTAAAAGTAAATGTTAGACAACAATTGCTCAAAGAATGGGATGGTAGAAAGGAGGCATACCATGGTAAGGGTTTTATACATAAGTACATAGTATTTTCTGAAGGTAGGCTGTAATAAGTTAGAGCATCTACTAAAAAGGTTTAAAAAATGACTTTTAACTAATAAGAATGAAATCCTAAAAAATAATTGAAAAGAAGAAAGGGGTAAAAAGAACAAAGAACAGATGAGACAAATAGAAAACCTGCAACAACATGGAAGAGCCATATCCAACCATATCAATAATCACATTAAATGTAAATGATCTCCTCTAATTATAAGACAAAGGTTGTCAGATTGAATTTAAAAAAAAAAAAAAAAACGAGAAAATTGTGTCTTGTCCTCAAGAAACCCTCAAAATAAGTTAGAAATAAGAGTGGAAAAAAATATGCAGTGTAAGCACTAATTATAAGACAGCTGGAGTGACTATATTACTATCAAAGTGGGCATCAGAACAAGTGATATTAATAAGATTAAAGAGGCACACTTCATCATGATAAGTGGCTCAGTTTATCAAGAAGAAATAATAACCTTAGATTTAAATGCAACTAATACTACATCGTCGAAAATATATGAATCAGAAACTGATAAAATTGAAGGGAGAAATTGACAAATCTTTGATTATAGTTGGAGATTTGAACACCCATTTCAGTAATTGATGGAATAAGGAGAATATCAGGAAAGATATAGATATGCTTAACAACATAATAAACAAAATTGACTTCATTGACATAGAACATTCCACTCAATGTTTAGGAGGAAATACATTCTTTTCAAGCGCACATGTAATATTCACCAAGGTAGCTCACCATATGCTAATGTGTAAAACAAGTCTGATTAAGTGTAAAATGACGAATATTATGCAGAGTATGTTCTCTGACCACACATAATTAAATTAGAAATCAATATCAGAACGATATCTTGAAAATCCTCAGTATATGTAATTATATCACACCTTCTAATACATTAGTCAAAACAAAGAAATAGGGAAATTAATGTGTCTCAGGATGAAAACACATCAAAATTTGTGAGATGTATCTAAAGCAGTGCTTAGACAAATATTTAACTTTAAATGCATATATTAGAAAGTAAGAAAAGTATAAAATAAATGATCTAAAAACCACCTTAAAAATCTAGGAAAAGAAGAGCCAATTAAAACCAAAGTAGAAGGAAAGAAATAAACAGAAGAACAGAAACTGGTGAAATAGAAAATAAATAACAGAGATAATCAAGGAAACCAATAGGATCTTTGGAAAAATGAATATACTTTAGCTAGTGTAATTAAGAAAAATAAAGAGGAAACACATGTTACTAAATATAATACCAAGATTGAAAGAAGGGACATCATTACAGATAGTATAGAAATTAAAGGTATATAGAAGCAATATTACAAACACCTTTTAGAAATAAGTTTGACAGCTTTGATGAAATGGATCAATACCTTGGAAGACACAAATTACTGAAATTGACTCAAAGAAATATAAAATTAGAATAGCACCATATCTATTAAAGAAGTTATGTCCCTCCTAGTCAAGATGTTGGAGTAGGTAAATGCTGTGCTCACCTCCCCCTATGACCACATCAGAATTACAACTAAACTATAGAACAACCATCTTTGAGAATCGCCTGGAATCTAGCTGAACAGAATTCTAAGGATATACAGAAAAGCTGTGTCAAGACTGGTAGGAGAGGTAGAGTCATGAAACACCCTGGTCCCACAGCCACATGTTGCAGATAAAAATTGGGAGGGATATCTCAAGGAGTCTCCCCCAAGGAGAGAGGGGTCCCAGCCTCATACCAGGCTCCCCAATCCCAGGTTTCTGTGCCAGGGAGAGAAGTTTCCATAACTTCAGGCTATGAAAACCAGCAGAGATTATGGCTGAGTGAGATGGAGGGCTGCAGGAGTCCCAGGTGTTCCTTTTATAGGGCTCATGCACAGACTTATTCACTGATGGATTCACTTGCTCTGAACTACAGCACTGGGGTAAGCAGCTCGATAGATGCCAGGGACATACAGGGAAGAACAGAATTGCCTGGCTTCAGGGTGAGGGCTGGAGGGGCAGCTATCTCCCAGAGAGAAGTGCTGGCAGAAGCAAGTGCTGGCAGAAGCCACTGTTCCTTTGTTGAGCCCTCCCACCACCAGCCTGCAGACACAGGCAAGTGTTATATCAGTCTCTATAAACCTGGCTAACATTGTTTGCCCTGTCCTGGTGATCTCCTGAGACCTGGCCCTACCCAACTTGCAGGCCCACCCAAGCCAATTCCAGTAGCTTCTCCATACAAGCAGCCCATATTGGCTTATGCTATGGGTTTTCCTAAAAATTCACAAAGTTTCACAAACCCCAAACAAGCAGTGTCTGGCCTCAGTGTGCCCCTTACATCTTGCTAAACAGCCCCAAGGTCAGCTCTAGTGGCGGCCAGCCTTGGTTTGCAGCTTAATTTCTCCAAGGCACCTCCAAGCCTAGCAAAATTGGCAACCATCTGCAGATCACTTTATAGCTCATACCAAGTAGCCTTGGATAGGTCCCAGGCTACGGCAGACTTTGGCACGCAGCAGAACCCCTCCTAGCTGGTGGCAAACTTCAGACCACAGCAGAGCATTACCCAGCCAACTTAACAAATGATACACCCAAAGGGTGGACTTGGCAGGCACCAGAGCCCCTCTAAAGTGAATCCTCCTCCGTAGGTTTAACTCCTGCACAACAGCTCTTCTACTTTAGTCATGGCCAGTGCTCACAGTCAATCATCCCTCCCATTGAAGTGCCAAAAGCAGTCAAGGCTCAGCTACAACCGGAGGGCATATACCTCCCATACAAAGGACACACCTGGAGCACTAGGCTCAGGAGACCAGAAAAACTGCACCACGGGGCCCCATAGGACACCTGCTACTTACAGCCATTCTACCAAGCCCAGGAGATATAGCAGATCTACATAATACATAGAAACAAATACAGGAAGGCAGCCAAAATGAGAAAAATGTCACAAACAAAAGAATAGAATGAAACTCCAGAAAAGAACTAAAAAAAACTGGCGATAAGCAATCTACCAGATGCAGAGTTCAAACACTGGTTATAAGGATGCTTAATTATCTCAGTGAGAACTTTAACAAAGAAATAGGAAACAAAAAATGAGATAGAAAACATTAAAAAGAACCAGTCAGAAAAGAAGAAAACAACTGAAATGAATACTACATTAGAGGAAATCAACATATTGGATGAAGTAGAAGGCCAAATCAGCCATTTAGAAGACAAGGTAGCAGAAATCACCCAATCAGAGCAGCAAGAAGAAAAAAGAACTGAACCCTCCCCCCACCGCAAAAAAAAAAAAAAAAAAAAAAAAAAAAAAAAAAAAACATGAGGCTAGTTTAAGGGGCCTCTGGGACAACATCAAATGTACCAACCTTTATCATAGGGGTACCAGAAGGAAGAGGGAACAAGGAATTGAAAACCTATTTCAAGAAATAATAACAGAAAACTTCCCTAACCTGGTGAAGGAAATAAACATACAAGCCTAGGACACATAGAGAGTCCCAAACAAGATAAACGCTAAGAGTCCCACATCAAGACACATCATAATTAAAATGACAAAGGTTAAAGACAAAGAGAAATTTAAAAGCAGCAAGAGAAAGCAATTAGTTATCTACAAGGGAGCTCCCATAAGGCTGTCAGCTGATTTCTCAACATAAACTTTGCACACCAGAAGGGATGTGCACATAATATTTAAAGTGATAAAAAGCACAGACCTACAATCAAGATTATCCAGTAGTGCTCTCATTTAGAATCGAAGGAGAGGTAAAGAGCTTTCCTGACAAGAAAAAGCTAAAGGAGTTTATCACCACCAAACCACTATTACAAGAAATGTTAGAGGGACATCTTTAAGTTAAAAAAGAAGAGAAAAAGCTCAAAAATATTAATAATAAAATGGAAATAACTACATATCTATCAACAATTATTTTAAATATAAATAGGTTAAATGCTCTAATCAAAAGACGTAGGGTAGCTGAATGGATAAGAAAAGAAGATACACACACACACACACACACACACACACACAGATACTGCCTATAAGAGACTCTTCAGATCAAAAGACACACAGACTGAAAGGAAAGGGATGGAAAAAGGTATTTCATGAAAATAGAAAGGAAAAGCCGGGATAGCAATACTTAGACAAAATAGACTTTAAAACAAAGGCTGTAACAAGAGACAAAGAAGAACCTAGTAATTTCACTTCTGGATATTTATCCAAAGACACTCAAAACACTACTTTGAATGGACACATGCATCCATATGTTCTTTGCAGCATTATCTACAGTAGCCAAGATATGAAAGATGAAAACAACCTTAGTACCCATCAGTAGATGGATGGATAAAGAAGTGGTGTGTATGTGTGTATATATAATGAAATAATTACCCAGTCATAAAAAAGAATGAATTCTTGCTGTCTGCAACAACATGGATGGACCTAAAGAGTAATTATGCTAAGTGAAATAAGTCAGACAGAGAAAGACAAATACCATATGATTTCACTTATACATGGAATCTAAAAAACAAAAATAAACAAAACAAGCAAATTTATGGATACAAATAACATTTTGATGGTTGTCAGATGGAAGAGGGGTTGGGGATGGGCGAAAAAAGAGACAGGATTAAGAAGTACAAATTGGTAGTTACAAAATAGTTCTGGGATGTAGAGTATAACATATGGAATATAGTCAATAATATTGTTAGAACTATGTTATAGTGTCAAATGGTTAACTAGATTTATCAGAGCAATCACTTCGTAAGTTTTATAAATATATAATTGCTATATTGTACACCTGAAACTAATATAACATTGTATGTCAATTGTAATTGAAGAACAAAAGCTTATTTAAAAAATGAAGTTATATTTCTAGTTAAAAACCTTTCCACATAAACCAAAGAAAACTATAGCTAAAACCAAAAGAACTTTAGGCCCATATATGTTTTAATTGATAAATTCTATCAAACATTTAAAAGAGAAATAATTCACAAAGTAGAGGATGAAGGAACACTTTCCAACTCATTTTAGGAGACCAGCATTATGCTAACAGCAAATAAGATAAAGATATTGCAAGAAAAGAAAACAGAATGAATATCTTTTATGAACATAGATTAAAAAAATGTAACCAGTAGGAAATTAAATCCAGCAGTATATTGAAAAAAAAAATGGGTTGCTAGGGATGCAAGGTTGCTCTAACTTTGGAAAATCCACTAACATAAGTCATCACTTTAACAGGAAAAAGAGAAAAAAGATGTATGAGTCATTCAGTAGTTGCATAAACAGCACTGGACTAAATTCAACAGCCATTCATGATAAAATCTCAGAAAACCAGAAACAGAAGCAAACTTTCTCAGCTTGCTAAAAAGTCATCTACACCTAGTTTAGCTAAAATCTCATTTAATGTCAAAAGATAGAATGCTTTCTCCCTAAGATAGGAAACAAGGAGGGTATGCCCACTCCCTTCCCTCTGTGTCTAACATTGTAATGAAAGTCCCAGCCAGTGTAATAGACAATAAGAAGAAACAAATGGCATACAGATTAGCAAGGTAGAAATGAATCATGTGATAAAGTACATGACATGTTCATGTATAGAGGAAATGCTAAGACATCTCCAAAAACTTCCTGGAATTTGTAATTGAATTTAGCTGGGTTGCAGGACATAATGTTGAGATACAGAATCAGTTGTATGTGTATATACTAGCAATGAAATATTAGAAAATGAAATTTAAAATTTAAATGGGAATACAAAGGACCTAGAAAAGTAAAACAAAGATTGACAAAGAACAATATTAGAAGGTTTTCACTACCTAATTTCAAGACTTCCTCTACATTTTAAAGCTTTAGAACTACAGTGAACAGGATGGTGTTGGCCTGAGGAGAACATATATATCAATGGAATAGAATAGAGAATCCAGAAATATAGACACACACACACACACACACACACACACACACACACACACACACAAAGGTCAATTGATTTTTGACAACCTTGCTAAGGCAATTCAATGGAGAAAAGATAGTCTTTTCAACAAATAGTCTAGAACACCTGGATATCCAAATGTTAAAAAGAAAAACAAAAACACCTCAACCCTTACCTCTTCTATATGCAAAAAGAACTTGAAAAGAATGTATATAAAAGACTAAAACTATAAAACTTTAAGAAAAAAATCACAGGAGAATATGAATTTGGGATAGGCAAAGATTTCTTAGGACACATATGCATAAGCCAAAATTGACAAATGGGACTCCATCAAAAAAATTTTTTTTCCCATCAAAATTTAAAACTTCTGTTCTTTAAGAAAGATCATTAAGAAAATGAAAAGACGGTCTTTAAACAGAGAGAACATATTCTCAGTACATATACCTGACAAATTACTGTGGCCAGAATATATAAAGAACTCTTATAGCTCATTAATAATAAGATAACCCAGTTAAAAGAATAGGCACAAGAAAATAATGAATGGCTGGTACAACACAGAAAAATGGGTGTAACATCATTAGACATCAGACAAATGCAAATCAATTTAATGAAATACCATTATATATTCATCAAAATAGCTAAAATTAAAAATTAAAAAGAACAAGTGTTAGTTGAGATGTAGACCAATTGGAACTTTCATATGATGCTGGTGGGAAAGTAAAATGTAAAACCATTTTAGAAAACAGTTCTGGCAGTGCGTTATAAAGTTCAACATATTACTATAAGACCCAACAATTTTACTTCTAAATATTTACCTAAGAGAAATGAAAACATATGTTCCCGCATACGCTTGTACATGAATGTTCATAGCAGCTTTGTTTATAATAGTTCCAAGCTGGAAACTTAAATGCTCTTCAGCTAGTGAGTGGATCAGCACAGCGTGGTGTATCCATACAATGGAAAACTATTTGGCCATGAACGGGGGTAAAATACTGATACACATAACAACATGAAGGAGTCTCAAAAATGTTATGGTGACTAAAATAATCCAGATACAAAAGAATACAAGTTCCATTTACAGTCCTGGATTATATCAGAATTGCTAGAAAAGCCAGATTCAATCTGTAGTGATAATTAGCAAGACGATTTGTTGCCTGTAGCGGAGAGTGTGGTGTGATTGACCTGGATGAGGTGCGAGGGAAATTTTTGGCATGATGATTGTGTTCTGTATCCTCCTGACTGTGGTGGTGATTATGTGGATATAGGTGTTTGTAAAATTCATTGAAATATACACTTAAAATGTACATATTTTATTGTATATATACTATACTTCGGTAATGTTTTAAAAAATAATTTCACAAATTTTGAAGGTTATTTTACTAGCAAAAGATTAACTTTTGCCTAATGTTAGAAGACCTCTGTGTAAGGTGGAAACCCAATCGACTTGAAAAATCCATTTAGATAAATCAGTCTACACTATCTATATCTATCTATCTATCTATCTATCTATCTATCTATCTATCTATCTACACGTGTGTGTGTGTGTGTGTGTGTGTATAAAATGCATGAATTAAAAATATCCTTAAATAAAAAAGAATACATGAATTCTCCGTATACTTTCTAGCTTATGATTTGATTTATTGGAATGGGACCCTAGAACTCTTAGAATTTATTGATGTGTTTTTCTAATTTCTTAAATTGATATTTTGTAGTATTTTTGGCAGTAAGAAGAATCCAGCTAAAATGAAGTAATTAAATATAATCTATTCTTGGGTTTGTTTTAATGTTGCTTTCATTTTTTTAACTAGAAAGAATATGAGGAAGTCACTCCGGTATCCCTTAGAATGAATCTATTCTTCCTTTTAGGAGTGGAACCCCTAGATTTACCCAAGCACACGCATACATGGCTGCCCGTCTAGACACTGCATTTCTCTGCTTCTCTTGTAGAAGGGTGTGGCTTTGGGACCAACAAGAGGTGAATGGTGATGTGTGTAAGGTTACCTCCTTAAAGACAAGCTACTTGATCTAAACTTTCTATTTATCCTTTTCTGCTGGCTGGAGGTTACGTCAGGTATAACAGCTACCTTCCAGAGAAGGAGCTATGTGGAGGATGGTAGAGCCAGTCTGGGTTCCTAAATGATCTTGTGATACATACCTCCCCTTGCCACTCTATATGGTGACATGAAAAAGAAAAATTTCTAACTCGAGCTACTGTATTTTTGAGTATCTTTGTTATGGCAGAAAGTTTATAACCCTAATACAAATGAAAGCCTTTAAGAGTTTTATGTTTTTCTGTGTACTGTGTGGTCATATCCAATATATTTTGGTGTGTATTGTCAATTAACATAATTTCTAAAATAACATAAGATTGTATGCCAAGAGTTCTCTTTGATGAACTAGTTATTTAGGAGAGTGTTTCTCCAATTTCCAAGTTACATTTAAACTTTACTAATTATTAAAAAATTGTTATACAACATTCCACTTTTCTAATTTTTTAAGGTTGTTTTTAGGGGCTAGTTTATGATCAATTTTTGTGAAGTTTCACAGACCTTTTAAATGAAGTTATCTTCTTTGTAATATACCTAAATATTTATTATGTTGTTTAATTTTATTTCTATAATTACTTTTGTCTAGTCTATGAAAGGCTTGAATATATTAATCAGTGATTTCTTTCATTAATTTTTCTTTGTATTTCTGTCAGTTTTTGTTTTGGTATGTATGTTTAATGTATTATTTACTGTCAAAATCACAATCGAAAATGATAGCTTTTATCAGAATAATATGATTTTTTTCCCTAATTTATGCTTCATGCTTTGTGTTTCAGCTGAAATTGTTATTGGTACCTTAGTTTATATTTTCCTTTACATCTTATTTTATACTTCTTATTTTATTTATCTTTTCTTCGTCATTTCTTTTAAATATGTTTCCTAGAAGTGGAACATAGTTGGATTTCCTTTTTTTAACCTAGTGAGAACCTTTGTCTTTTAACAGATATTTTAATTCATTTATATTTATTGTCAAAATTGATCTAACTGGTTTTACTTCATTGATCTTGTTTTAAGCTGTTTTATATTATTTTTTGTTTCCATTGTATTTTGGACTTTTTGCTATTTGATTTAAAGTTTATCTTTGTTTAATTTGATTGATATTTTAAATTTGTGGTATAGCTAAAAGGTATATAGCCTGCTTTGAAGTCTGCTAAGGATTATTTTAAAGTTTTTTTTGAAACCTTAAATCTATATAAGATCTGTAATTAACAGTCAAGAATGAGATGTGATATCTTTTATTTTTCCTCAGTATGAAATGAGACATTTAATAGAGTTTTACTTATCTGCTTCTTAGTTTTCATTAATAGGATCTGAGATTTTTATCTCAGACTATTAAGTTGTAATTTTAAATGATTTATAAAATATTTCTTTTGTTAATTTTTATATAGACATGAAAATTATGAAAACCCTAAGGTTGTCACAACTTTAAATAAACTGCTGCTGTTTTCCAAGTATATATAAAAATGAACCTTAAGGAAGTCATTAAAAACATACTTTTGTGTCATATTACATTACTTATTATTATTTTCTTGATCTATTTCCATATTATATCTTAAAAAGACCCTCTTTTCATTTTCCCTGTTGCCTATCTTTGGACCATTTTCCTGCTTATTAGACCAGGAAAAAAGAATTAGAAAATATATCATTTGAAATTAGAATATGAAATTTTGTATTTGGTATTTGCTATAGCAAAGTGTAAGATTCAGAATATATTTGGGGTTATTGGATTAATGGATTTTATGGTGGTGGGGTTAATGACTTTTATATGATGGGAGCATTACCAGTAATTTACTAGTAAATGTGTTTTCTAAGATGACTCTGTCAATTATTATATTAAGTCCTGAGGAGCATGGGCTTTACATTCTCATTAATGTTTGTTCAATGACAGAAGCTGTCCTCTTGCTGCTTTGAGCCTCCGATAGGCTGTTACCCTTACCCTGAATGCTCCTTCTCAAGTAGGTGGCGGCACCATTTCTTTTCTGTTATAAGGGTCCTTGTATATGGGGCTTTTCCACTTTTTTCAGAATATACTTGAGAACTATTTAAGGAAGCAGGATCTTAGAGGACGTTCAGCCTTGTCTTGGAAACAATGTGGAAGGAAGAAGCCTGTAGCAGTTGCTAGGGGTAATAGCTTTAAGAAAACATCAATGTTGCTAAGTTTTTCTTAGGGATGAAAGACTTGTCTTTCTCATGTTTTGTTTTGTTTTGATTTTTAAGCAGACAATTATGTAGCTAGATTACCACGATGTGAAGAGTGAGGTGAAGCTGAAAACAGCCTCTTCAGGGTTATAGGTCAGGGTGAAGTTCTTGTCAAGAGACTTATTTAGCATGGTATGTGGAAAACACATGGCTGAGGAGGCAGGAAGACCTTTGTTCTAGCTTTGGTTCTCTGTTTTTCTTTATGACACTGGGAAACTCTCAACTCTTTTCAGCCTCAGGCTGGATATATTAAATGAGGAAGATGTCTCTCTAAGATCTTTTCTAACCTTAAAATTCCATGACTGACTAGGGCACCAGGGATAGCAAGGAAGTTTCCATTTGACAGCATTTTTATTTTTAATATTATTAAGTAAAGAAGTCAGCTTAATTTCATCTTATAAAGTCAAGAGGAAGGAATAAATCACTTATCTTAAAGAATTCGAAGAAGGGACCATTTTTGACTCGTGTATTTATGCTCTGACCTAATATTAGGTAAGTGACACATGTTGTGGTGGAGAGTCCCAGTTATAACACCTGGAAGTAATCTGGTAATAGAATGACTCAGAGGAATGTTAAGTCACCATTTTCCCCTGAGAAAACTGAGAAAGACATTTTCTAGACTCCCAGAATGTTATTACCTTTTCCACTGGGATATGTTCCTGCCTGGAGACTGAGGATGCTGGGAGATAGCCCTCCTGTGTGATAGCAGTCAGACATCAGACTGAAGGTCCCACTGAAGATCTTTCATTGATGAGCTCCTGAGTGGTAAAAAGAGTGCCAGCACTGAACACATGTTTACAAGATCAGCAATAGAATGCTGCCCCAGCTGGCTTTTTGTTATGCACTGAGCTAGGTATGGTCACAAGCCGGGTAGGCAGAGAGAACTTTGAAATACTGAACATGTCATCATTGTGAAAGAGCTAGGAAACAGTACTGACTGAGTAAAATCTATACAGCAGTCAAAGGGTGACTTGTTGAGGAATGGCTTTGTTCTCGCCAAATTCTGGAGGATGAGCCACTGCCAAAGGCTCTATCCAGAGCAGCATGGAAAAGATGGCGCAGCTGACATTGGTTGCTTCTCTGCCATGATTTCTTTAAGGACTAAAAAATTATTGAAAAGTTTTATTTCTCTCTCTATCAAGAGCTTCTAGGGGAAAAAAGAGAATTGTTTTATTTCATAAATGCATTTTCTTTTAGTAAATAGAGATGTGGTGACTAATCCAAATAAATTATAAACTTGGATACAAAATGTATCTGATAGGTATTAAGCTTCAATTAAAAAAAAAAAAAAAGCCACTGTGTAGAAGACCCTGATCAAGGGATGTAGAGATCAACATTCAGTTGAGACTGCAGGATAAGATAGAGTTCTTGTTCTCAAGACATTATGGTTTAGAGGAAGATGAGTAAATGGGTTAACTAGAGCACAGGGTACATGGAGACATATAGGAGGGATGAAATCATTAGAATGCACAGCAGAGTGATGCAGGTGACTTTGATTACGTCCTAAGAATAGAACTAAGCAGTCTCAAGGAACCTATTCTGTTCTGAGAGCTGTACACTTCACATGTTAATGACAGCAACAACTAAGAATTTTACAGTACCTTTACTCTGTCAGGCACAGTCCTTGTGCTTTACATATAATAAATTACATAATCCTTACAGTAATCCTGTAAGGTAGAAGTTAATATTAGCCAAGAAACTGAGGCCCAGAGCAGTAGTGGATCTGGGACTTGGCTCCAGAGTTCTGTTCTTAACTACTGTGCTGTTAAGACTTAGAGAATTAAGGGAGTCAGTTACTAGAAGAACCATTGTCGTATGTTTTTGCAGATACAGCAGCTTAATATTAATGAGCTAAGCACCAAGGAGAAAAAAAAATTGTCAGTATATATGCTTTTCATTTTCTAGAAATAAAGCTGTATATTATCATAATTATTATTGGAATTGCCCTGTACTAGCTACAAATTTTAACTAGAATTTTTTTTCATTTGAAATTATAGAAAGATACCTTTTGATTAAATACTATTCTTCATTAGAGAAAAGGACTTTCTTGAATTTTAAATATATCTAAAAGAGATTGCATAGCCTCCTGCAGTCATTGAATCCCGCAGCTCATTGAGGTGGGGATTTTCTGTTCAGCTCAATGTTCTCCTGGTCAAGTAAGAGGCTGCTCTCTCTATCTCTCATCCATTGAAATGTCTGTCTATTTTTACAACACTAGAGGCCTTTAATTTATAAGCTAGATTTGTAAATTGATGGGGTCTAGCCTGGTTTGGCTTGTGGTGCGTGTGGCTTACCTCTATGCCTGGAGCTCTGCTATTTGCTGCTCTGAGGGAGTTAATAAGAGCTTCAGTGACCTGGTGTGTCCACAGTTTATAGGCTCAAATCTAGATCTGAAGGGAATAAGAATAAAATGAAAAAGTCAAGGTTATGGTTGTAAACTAGAAGGAAAGTTAGAATTTTAAAAACAGCATCAGATTGGTGCAGACAAGAATTAGAAGTTAGGAACAGCTGAGGAGGAGAGATTTTTAATCAGAGCAACCCTCTAGACATTTGAAATTGTTATGATGATTTTAAATAGGCAACTCTGTGGCTTTAAAAAGAATCAAGGACTCGACTTTCGGTAGTATATTAAGTATAAACATACAAAATTTAAGAGAAAAAGATAATCTTTTTATGTAAATTCATTGTGATTTATGGTTTCTTGGCCTTTGAAAACCTTGTGCCTTAATTAAATACATTGAGTAGTTTTAGAACTTAAATAATTTATTTTTGCGTAAGCAGGT
This sequence comes from Eidolon dupreanum, assembly GCA_028627145.1. Taxonomy (NCBI): domain Eukaryota; kingdom Metazoa; phylum Chordata; class Mammalia; order Chiroptera; family Pteropodidae; genus Eidolon; species Eidolon dupreanum. Next base: position 16,211,296 of record CM053513.1, on the reverse strand, counting down.
ATTTTTAATATAGCAATTAAGAATGTCATTAGAATGATTTTTGAAAGCAGTATGTACCATAAATCTTGAATAGTGTTACTATTAAAGAAAATGAGATTTTAGACCTCATTTGGACACATAACTAAAAATAAAAGTAAACTTTTTCATATAATACTGAAATTAACTATGGAATTGAAACTTACTAAGATAATACTTTGTGTAAATATACTTTCTATTTTGCTTTTTAAAATATTTATTTACAGAAGGAATACAAAAATATATATTTTTAAAGCATTACAGATCAAAATTCCCTTTGACCCCACCCTCCCATCTTCCTAGAGGTCATCATTTTGCCATTTATTCTTCCAAATCATTTTCTGAATGTTTATATGCATATATTTGCATTCATAGAATATATATTTATGTTTTGCATGGATATTTAAAAAATGACCCACTGAATATTGTTTCCTGATTCATTTTAAATATGACCTTCCATTATATGTTTTGTTTCTGATACTTTGATAATGTTACTAAAGCAGCTGACATTTATTGAGTAGTACTATGTGCTAGGCAAGATGTTTAGCATTTTCATATAATTTAGTCTAATAATCTTCGTAATAAAGAGGTATGAATCTTGAGAAGGAATTGCCTGCCAAGAAGGATTCCTTATGTTTAACTGGGCCCAAAATCATAACCAGAGTCTAGCAGCCATTGCTAACAGAGGCCTCTCACACACTCTGCATTTCAGGGAAAAGCCACAGACTGAATTGCCAAGCCTCCTGCACTGTGCTCCTGCTGTCTGAGCCAACCCTTTAAGGGAGCTCCTGGTATCTTCTTTCAAACAATGTGCTGAGTCCTGCCCCACCTAATCAGAATTGCACAGCTATAGCTTTATTTGCATCTATACCGACCAATCAGAGCAGTTCAATAACAACCAATCAGAATGTGTGAAGCTGACCAATCAGGGCAGTGCTATTTGGACCAATCAGAATTGTGTAATTTTGATTCCTCATTTGCATAAAAATGAACCAATCAGGAACTGGGGCACACGCTTTCACTATAAAAGTCATCCTCCCCCTTTGTCCTGGTGGAATGCCCTTTTGGTTTCCGCTGGAGACTGCATTTACCCAGTTTGCAAATTGTTCCCCTGAATAGTTTCTCCTTTTACCTAGCCCCAGACTGGGACTCTTGTTGGCCTTGGATTATATGTAGCAACAGTTTGTTGGCAGAGGTGAGTAAAATAGTTTCGATTTTATATGAAAAAAGTTCTTCCTTTATTATACTTCACATTTACATTAAATTATTAATGCCAGTAGTTTATCATTATAGAATGATTTTTTAAATTGATAAGAATATAACTTTTAGTTCTGTTAGTTTCTCTGTTCTTTGGCAGTTGGCCTTTCTCTACCAAGTCCCTGGAATGAGTATCTTTGCTAAGCCAGAGGCTAGGAATGTGACTACTCACCTTTTAGGAATGAAGAGGTATATGTATCATATCTGACTCATTCTAAATGAAGAACAGGCAACCTGAGACATTTCCTCAGTAGTTAATGCTTTTAAACGCCTATGCGATGATGTCCTTGCTTTGGGGAACAGTTATAGGGTATAAGACCTGGGAGGAAGGAGGTTTATTTTTGAAAGATGCTTTTCATTGTGCTCTTAGTCATACTGGTATAAGTAAATAAATGCGGCTGCAATGGGAACTCTGAGAATTTTTATGGGAACTGGTAGCAAGGGGGTGATATTGGGTGGGTTGTGAGGAAAAAAAAAGGTTGTGCTTATGTATATGGTGATTTTGGAGTTTGGATGAAGATATTTCCAAAATTTTATGAGATAGTTAAGAGCTTTTATGAATGGGATAGGTGGGTTTAAATCTCAGGTCTGCTGCTTAACTAGCTGGGTGATCGTTAAAAAGCCACCTTAAATTGTTTCAATCAAATAATATCCACTTTATAAAGTTATGGGTTTGAAATTACATAAAGTATTTTATACATTGCGAAGTGCTGTACAAATGTGTGAAAATTAGGTGATATCATAATAGTTGTCAAGGCTCTTTATAGTTTGCATCTTTTCTTGTGTCTGTACTGAAGACTTAACTTCTTGCTTCTCTCCTTTATTACTTGAAAGTGAGTACTATATTAGGACTCTGTTATTTTTAAAATAGAAAAGAGGTGGCCTTATTGCTGAATGATCTAACAAACATTGAAGGCCTAATGTGTATCAGTCATCATTTCTTCAGGCCTAATGTAAGAACTAAAAACATCATCTATACTATAACTCTTTAGGAAAGGAGACATGCTAAAGGTCCCGACAGACATCATTTTATTGTTATCAACACATTAGTTGGTCAACAATTTTTGACCTTTTTGTCTTGAAGGTAACAGTAAACAAGTATTAATTAATATTTGTCTACTTATAAAAGTATGTTAATAAATTCTGTTGTAGTAGGACATTGTTTGAAAGAAACAATTATTTAGCTGTGGATTCTTTGTGGTTATATAATAGTTAATTTATTTAGAAATCTCAAATAAAGTACAATGAAGGTATGAAGTTTTTATGCTTATCAGAATAAGATATGAGTTAAAAATGGTTAAGAAGCACTAAAAGTAAGCTCTCATTTCCAGATGAGTAGATAGTTCATTGAGGTTTCACTTGGTGCACTTCAGGGTCCACACTGTAATGGAGAACTGACCCTTGCTTGGAAGCCCAATCAGAAGTCTGGTTTATTATTCAGTTTCTTTATTATTTTGCTCCCTCTGGTTCTGCTAATGTTTTTCCTAATATAAATGTTTAGCAACTCAGAATCAATGGAACAAGCAAATACCTTTAATCTGTTGCAGAGTCATGGGACTGCCTGTCTGTGAGCCAGGGCTGCAGAAATTAGACATCAGTTGTTTAGCTTTAAGGCAACTAGGAAGTCTATAATTGAAGTCTCGTTTGCCATTTGAGTGATGTGCTATTTATTACACAAAAACACTACTGGTAGAGGCTATTTCTTGAAGAAGATGTGTACCTTGGAGGAGGCATTTTGCTGGAAGAAACAATCCTTTGGTTTTACTGTTCCCTCTTCTAGTTTTAAAAAGCTTACCCTTTTCACTTTTATTGGTGGTTTGCTTTGTCATCTCTGTACTCACTTTCATTTATTTCTTGACCTATTCTCTGCGGCACAGCATCTCTATTGTGAAGTTGTACCAATGGAAAAAGTTAAATTTTGTTTCAAAGTGACCTATGAAATTCCATTCCATATTTTAAATTTAGCCCATTGGAAATATTACTTTTTGCTTCATTTTGTTTTGGTACCTCACTCATGCCCTTATTATCTGAGGACCGTGTTTTCTTTTTTCTTTTTTTTCTTTTCTTTTAACTTTAGTTAATCTCATCTGTTTAAGCAAACTCACCTGTTTCTAGAAACTGAGCATTTCCCTTTTTCTGACGGGCAGTTGTGGTAAGAGTAGCTTGTGTTCTTGTGATCCCAACCAGAGGTCTTTCAGGCGTCTAGGAGCTGAACAGTCTCACATTTGCTTTTCCAAATTAGCAACTAGAAATATTTTAACTTATCTTGACTATGACTAAGTTACTCTTCTTAAAAAAAGTTTATAATTAGTTGAATTATTCTCAGTTTCTGGCTTATAATACTGAAGAAACTTTTACATAGGGTAGATAAAAGCTAAAGTAAGAATTTCTGATTCAATATCATATTATTTATTGTGGAAAGAATGTTTTCCCTCTAGACTGACTACGAACAAGATGTTTAAACATAAGCCAGGGTGGAGACCTGTTTGTTTGGTCAGCTTCAGAGGAGCCACATTTCCCTGCTTATGATGAGTCCGCCAACTATTTTACCTTCCACCCCCGCCTGATTCTCCAAGTTTCTTGGATTTTTACTTAGGGCTCTGTTGGATAAGAAAGTGATATAGTGCATACGTGGCGATTAGAAAGGCTAAAAGGCTGTTTTCTGCAGTAACGTGATTTTATCATGCCCTTATGAATGTATGCTGTGCCCTGGATGTGTGTATAAAATGGCGTTTTTTTCCCCAGTTCTCCTCTGCTGCTGACTTGTGCATTCCCATAGCTGGACTGCAGCAAAACTCCATTTATCACAGGCGGTGGGAGGGGGTACGGAGATATGAAAGGGTTACTGTTCACATTTCCTGTGTAATTCCCTCTGATCTTACTGAGCTGTAATTCCTTTCTTGATGTTAAACATTCCCAGGCTCCTATAACCTTCTAGCCAACTTCGCTGGCCAAGTTTGTCCCAGGTGATCATGTAGGCGAACCTCCTCTGGTTTTAAAGACTAGAAATCACTTTTTCCTCCATGAGATAGAGGCTAAATACTCATTCTTTTGCAGTCCCAGAAGAAATCCCTTTAAGACAAGAACAGAGCAGTAACATATTAATTTTAAAATTCAAATTTAGCAGCTGTGTTTGTTGTCGAATTAATTGTGTAGATTTTAAAATTGGTTTAATGAATTTCTAGTTAAATGAAAGCCCATTTCATTGATCTATTAAAGATTATATCCTTTCTTTTAAAAATATACTTGAAAAATGGGTTCTAATTCTAAAAGGGTAAATTTTGACCTTCCCATCTTTTAGTTTACTTAATAAGTGGATCATTTTAAATTGTCTCAGATGTATAGTCGCTTAGCTGAAAATGCAGCATTTCTGCTTCAGTTCAATTCAGAAGATTGTAGTTGAGCGTAGGGATATACTACTCATTTTCTACTTTCTCTCTGGTTTTAAAAATAGCAGCTCATTTTTATTACACAGTTTTTAAAATATACATTTTTGTGGTTGGCAAATGGTTTTCTATTTTTGCTTTTCCCCTTAAGTTTTAGAAGAAATTGTTACACTTCTGTGAAGCATAGGTATGTGTCAGCAGCTGCTGATGAATTGATAGGGGCTGAGTACCTGTGCTGGTACTGGCTTCATCACAGGTAGTGAGCTTTTATTTAGACACAGCTCTGGGCAAATTTACTTGTATAGCTTATCACACATCTCTATGTCCTTATTCAACACCTTGGGAACCTAGAGGCTTGGGGACAGATAGAAACGAAAACAATGTCTCTTTCAAGGAGTTTCTAGGATAATTTAAGTTTGCTGGTGTTTAGGCCAGAGTAAATTACTTACATTGCTTAAAGCAATGAGATAAAATATTTTTATTCACTTTAACCATGTATAATATGGTTTTATGTGGACATGGGTAGATAAATTTTTAGATTGATTGTTTGAATCTGCCTTAGAGAGCCAACATTAATGGTTGATATTTCTCATTCTCCTTTAGACAAAACAGCCTGTCACACAGCAGGCTTTTGTTGAATGAATTGAGACTGCCATATTACTTTTGTAGATTCTTGATTATTCCATAGTGCATAATTACATACATGTCTAATGTTACTCTCACCTTTCCTATTAGTGTCTAATGATAGATCCTGTTCAAAGTCCTTTGTTATTAAACAGTAACTAACCTCATAAAATATTTTGCCCAAGTCCTTAAGTGATCTACACCTGGCTGGCCTAATTATGACACTACTCTGCCATAGAAAAAAGTGAATTTAGTCATAAATTACTTAAATTATAGTCTACTAACATTTCCTATAACCAATAAGCCCATTTATTATTTTCATAATAGAAAAACTTTTATATTTTTTCCCAAGGGTTAATAATTCCTAGGACCATCATAGAGTAATGAATAGTTATGCCAATTAGTCAGCAAATACTTAGAAAATGCTAATATAAATAGCATTATGACTGATATTGTGGATTCTCCAAATATCTATACGACAGTGGTCCTGTTACCTAAAATAGGGGTCCCCATGCCCCCAGGCCACAGACCAGTACTGGGCCACATAGCAGGAGGTGAGCGGCAGGCCAGCTAGTGGAGTGAAGCTTCATCTGTATTTGCAGCCTCTCACCAGTGCTAGTATCATGGCCTCAGCTCCACCTCAGATATTCAGGCATTAGATTTTAATAAGGAGCACACACCCTAGATTCCTTGCATGTGCAGTTCACAATAGGGTTTGTGCTCCTATGAGAATCTAATGCCTGATGATCTGTGGTGGATCTGAGGTGGTGATGCTAATGCTGGGGAGTGGCTGCAAATACAGATAACATTAGCAAAGAGGTATGACTGCATAGAGACCATAATAAATCAATTGCTTGCAGACTCATATCAAAACCCTATGAGGGAGTGGCAAAAGACAAGCTGCATCTGGTGGCAAGCTTTATAGTGGCAAGTGAGTTCATTTACTTCAGTTGTACAGCTGCATCTGACGGCATCTGATTCTGCATTGTGGTGAGTTGTATAATTATTTCATTATATGTTACAATTTAATAATAATAGAAATAAAGTACACAATAAATGTAATGTGCTTGAATCATCCTTAAACCATCCTCAGCCTACCCTGGGTCATAGAAAAATTGTCTTCCACAAAATTGGTCCCTGGTGCCAAAAAGACTGGGGACTGCTGACCTAAAGTCTCCTACACTTCTCAACAAACAAGATACATGCTCTAGTCAAGTTAAACAGCAACTGAAGGTACATTAATTATAGTTGTGTGCTGAGAGACCTGAACAAGAATCAAGTAGCTTAGTGAAGGGAGAAATCATTTTGACCCGAACCAAAGAGTGGTGAGAGAGTTAACAGAGGAAGCTTGAGTTGGGCATGAAACAAATAGTTGGGGATTGGATATAAAAGAGTGGGGCTATTTGACATTTATAAACATGGGTGATAGTTATCACACTTCCTGTTCCCAGAAGCAGTGAAGAAACAACAGCAAAAAGCTTTAGTAAATGATAAAGAATTTACTCCATTGGTTACTTATTTATTCCTTATTTTTTATTGAAGTGGAATTTCAGAACACCTTCCACTGACAACATACAGCAGCTTTTTAAGTTACCATAAGGACTTTTGTAGGAAGTCCTCTCAAACTTCTCAGTTGATTAAAATTTTAGCAGAAAGACAGGAATAACATATTTAAAAGTTATCATTTATGACTACACTTCGGTAATAAAGGCTCTATCCAATCCCAGTGGCAAGTTAAACATTGCTTATTGCTGAACTCTATCTTGATTTGAAGTCTGATATATCAGGAGACAGATCCAAATTTACTATTTTTTTTTTTTTGCAATTGTATGAATAGCTGCCTGTATGATAATGAAGGAAAAACTATAACCAGTGTGTGTTTCCCACACTGCATTTTTGTGACAATCTAGTCCTTTAAAATATTGCTAAGTAATCCATGATTAATGGTGGTCAGCTAATTTTATGAAAAGGGCATCTTAGTGAATATTGATATTTTATTTAACCCAGTATTTCCCAAATGTATTTGACTTTGAAAATGCCCATTGTCTGCCTGCTTGCCTTTTTTTTCTTCTCTCCCTCCCTCCCTCCCTCCCTCCCTTCCTTCCTTTCTTTTTTAAGAACATGTATTAAAATCTCTTATAGAACAAGTTTCAGGAATTGTCACTGTAAAGTTAATATACATACACATTATTTAGGGCTTATGTCCATATTTCTCTTAATCTTTACTCTTTCTAGGGCAAAGGATGGGATATAGAAGGAAAAAGAATAATTTTAAAGTTTTGCTACCTGTTCTCATGTCATATTTAGTGGTAAAGAGGCTGACACAAATATCTAATATAAAGTGTGAGATATACCTTAAGATTTCAAGAGTTCATACTCTGTGTCTTCTGGAAAATCAGGAGCTGACCAAGGATAACAGAAGTTACCTCTTCTGGGTGGGGAGCAGGGAAGATAGAGTGGGTTGGAGGTAAAATGAGACTTTTACATTTTAGTATAACTACTTTTGTATGAATTTTTCCATTATTATAAATTTATTTTGTAACCTTAATAACAAGGAACAAATCTAACTAGTTGAGGGGCCCTCTACTTTAAAGAAGGATTGCTATCTCCAAGCTTTTATAAGTACTACTAGCATATCTGGTATTTTAAACTCACTTTGTTGAAGAAAACTCAAAAATTTTAAACCATTTTTTCAGAAACAAACTTATTATATGAAATAAGGTAAATCTGATTAGATAAAATTAATATCCCTGCCCTTGCTACCATGGTATCTTGTACACATTTATAGTGTTGCTGTTAATACACTGTGACATCCTTCTCCATTTATATGTTAACTGAGGGACTGTGTCTTATTTGTCTCTGTATCTTCAGCACCTAGTTTTGCACTGTGCCTGGTGTCTAGTAGGTATTCAATAAATCTTTATTGATGTGGGTATGGAAAGGTGGGGAGACTTAATTGCAGACTTATTCCTAGGGGAATACATAGTGATTGTCACTTTCAAATTTTAAAAGGAATATGTTCTTTTGAAAATACCTTTAAAATATAGTTTATTTTATTTTTATGCTTATTTATATCTGTCTTTTCTCTAAGGATTTAAGACGATACTCATTAGTACACATATATAAAATAAAATTTAAAATAAATGACTAAAATAAAAAAGTTGGAGGACTTTGTTACTTCCCATTTCAAAAGTCACTGTAAAGTAACAATAACCAAGACAGTATGGCATTGACATAAGAATAAGCGTATAGATCAAAAGAGTGGAAATGAGAGTCCAGAAATAAACCCTTGCATTTTGGGTCCATTGATTTTTGACAGAGCTGCTAAGACTATTCAATAGGGAAAGAGTTATCTTTCATATGCAAAAAAAGGAACTTTTTCAAAATCAACCATACACAAAAATTAATTTAAAATTAATTATGTACCTAAATGTAAGAGCTAAAATTATAAAACATCTAAAGGAAAGCACAGAAGAAACCTCATGACCTTGGATCAGGCAAAGAATTGTTAGATATAAAACCAAAAGAATGAGACATAGAAGAAAACGTGATAAAGTTGACTTTATTAAAATTAAAAACTTTTGGGCTTCAAAAGACACTGTTAAGAAACTGAAAAGAAAATCCACAGAGAAAATAATATGCAAATCATGTCTGATAAAGGACTATATCCAGAACATGTAAAGAACTCCAATAGCTCAATTATAAGACAAACAACCCAATTAAAATAGGAGCAGAAGAATTCAATAGACATTTCATGAAAAAGAGCCATACAAGTGAATAAGCACATTAAAATGTGCTCAACAGCATTAGATATTAGGAAAATGAACATTTAAAACACAGTAAGATACTATTCCTTACCCACTAGGATGCCTGTAGATAAAAAGACAGACAATATCTAGTGTCTAGGATGTGGAGAAGCAAGAACTCTCATACCTTATTGGTGGGAATGTGAAATGTTATACCCACTAGGAAAACAGTTTGAACATTTCTTTAAAAATTAAGCCAACTTACCATATGTATTAGATTCGCCAGAGGAATGGAACCAATAGGGTGAGAATTGGTTCATGTAATTGTAAAGGCTTGATGAGTTCAAAATCTGATAGAGGAGGCTGGTAGGCTGGGTCTCAGGAAAAGAGTTGCAGTTTGAGTCCACAGCCAGCCCTCTGGGAAAGCAGGAAGAGCTGATGTTGCAGATGAAGTCCACAGGCAGTCTTCTAGGGAATTCCCTTTTGCTAGGAGATGTTAGCCTTTTGTTCTGTTCACTAATTGAATGATCATCAACTAATTGGATGAGTCTCACTCATTATGGAGAACAATCTGCTTAAAGTCCACCAATTTAAATGTTAGTCTCATCCAAAAACACTTTCCCAGAATAACATTTGACTAAATATCTGGGCAATATGCCCAACCAAGTTGACACATAAAATTAACCCAGCAATTCTACTTCTCAGAATCTACCCAAGAGAAATGAAAACATGCATCCATACAAAGACTTGTATGTGATTATTCCCAGGAGCTTTGTTTATAATAGACAAAAATGAGAAAAAATCCGAATGTTTGTTAACTGGTAAATGGATAAACAAAATGTGGTATGTCCATACATTTGACTACTATTCAGCATTTGGGGGAAAAAAAAAAAGGAAAATGCTGATAAATGTTATACATGGATGAACCTCAGAGATATACTAAGTGAAAGAAGCCAAATTTAGAAGACTAAAAATGGTATGATTGCAACTGTATGAAATATGTTGATAGAGCAAATCAGAGGAGTTTTGGGAGTGGGAGTGAGGACTGACTTGCATATGGACTCAAGAGAATTTTGGAGAGTAATGGGAATGTTCTAAAATTGGATTTTAGTGATGATTGCATACCTCTGTAAATTGACTAAAACAACGTAACAGGTGAATCTTATGGTATGTAAATTGTATGTCGATAATGTAAAAAAAATGGATAATAAAAATGAGACATATGGACTAAAGGTAGGACACTCAGTGAATCTCATAAAAGCTCCTGTATTTGCTTGAGGAGGAACACAAATTTTGCTCTAAGCTCTCTAAAGAGACCTTTCATAAAATGGGATGTGTTTGCTAGTTTTCACAAGATCAAATTTATCAGCATTTTAGGAGAAGCCTACTAATTATAATTCAAAGAAAATATGTATCCTTTTAGTCATAGGGCAACATACTGAACTCTGTCCTCATCTTCATCCTTACAGTAAGTAACTGAAGACTTTCTCTAGACCTGTTCTTAAACTTCCCTTCAATACAGTCTAATGGCTTAACATCAAAGGCACTTTATTAAACACAGTTCTTAAACTTAACATCAAAGGCACAGTTATTAAACACTAATTCACATGTCAAGTGTAGAATATATAGAATAAAAAAATTAAAGTCTCTTTTTTCTATCCTCTTCTTTGTTATTTTCCTATGTAGAATAAAAAATTAAAGTCTCTTTTTTTCTATCCTCTTCTTTGTTATTTTCCTATTAGTGTATATTTAAGTTTTTTCCACTTTGTAGCTGTTACAATGCTTCAGTAAATATATTGGTGTTGGGCACACCTCCATTTAAAAAAAGATATGTATGCATGCACACATACACCACAATTACATATACATGTGTATATACACGTATATATATATTATCACTTTAGTAACAACTATTACTTGTTCTTTCCTTCATAATTTATCTTAGTAAAGCAGTACTTGTTTATGTTGTGTTTTAAAATCACTACTTTAGATTACTACCAATGGTCTTAATTTTATATTTGTAACACTGGTCTTGCTTCATTCATGAGAAAGTATCTAAATAACCATTTATTACATGAACTAAAGGACAACCTGAGCATGAATTTTTGGGCTTGATTATATATGTACAGTTTACTTAGTAATAAAGTGGATGGTTTGCATTGTAATACTTGAAGTTTATTATATTTGAAAAGTAGTTTGTTTAATATCTCTGAGAAAGTTGGCCTTTTTATCACAAAGAAATAATTTTACCTTGTATTGAACTATTCAAATTATTTCTGAATTATATCTAGGTTTTGGCTTCTACTTACAACTGAGTAGTAGAAAGTGATGGCAGAACATTGTGGCCCTTGCAACAATTTAAATAAACTTACAAAAATTATTGTTGCAGTAACCTATTATCACATAATAAATTTCCCTAATACTTAGTGGTTTAAAACAACAGTTGTTTTATATAGCTCATGATTCTGTGGATGAGAATTAAGGCAAGTCTCAGCTGAGTGATTTTTCTCTTCCAAGTTGCATTGACTAAGATCACTGGATGACAATCAGCTGGTGGATGGATTGCTCTGTCTCGGAAGAGGTGGAAGACAGGGTCCACATGACCTTTCCAGCATGGTAGTCTCAGGCTAGTCAGACTTCTAATACTTTGATTTGGAGCTCCTAGAAATAATTTTTCAAAAGATAGGAAATGACAGGTGCCAGTGTCTTAAGGCTTAAAACTGGAAACTGGCAGCACACCATTTCTACTATATTCTGTTGGACAAAGCAATCCCAGAGCCCTCCCAATTTCAGTACTGCTCATGACTCTATGGGGAATCATAGGCATGACCTCTTAATGGAAGAAGTGTTAGAGAATTTGTAACCATCTTAATCAACCACAGTCCACCCTTAGGCCATAGTCGATTACATTCTTCCTATATTGAAAATATACTCAACCTCTTCCAGGAATTGTGAAATTCTCATCCCACTGTGGTTTTAACTTCAAGATTAAGGTCCAGGATCTTGTCATTTAAATCGGGTCCAGATATGCAGGAAGCTCCACAGATAGGTTCTTCTCAAGAGGCAAGTTACTTACTCTGTATAATGGAGAGGCAGGCATAAAATAACTGCAGTAAACACTTCCATTCAAAAATGAGGAACTAGGGGACATAAAGCTTTCACTGGTCCATAGTAATTTTGAAATTCTGATGTCACCTCCTTTATTAGGGCCATTCCTACTCCTTGGTAGTGATTATTTATAGCTCCTGACTTCACCCTCTCAATTCCAAATCATCCTTCTCTTCCTATAAGAAATGGTTCATGTTTACAACTGAGTAGCCTTTCCAGCCTTAGTTCCTGCCTATAGAAGTTTTAAAGTCCAGAAGCCGCTTTTCATTTTGTGGTCTCTCTGCTCCTTTCAGTGCAGTCTGACATAATTCCTTTGTAAATATTGTCAGATTCCTGCTTATCAAAATATAATCCACTTCATTAAATGGAAGCAATAGCTATATTTGTTTTCGAGACAGGCTTTTTTTCTACTTCAGACTGAGAGTCAAGGTGTTATAAGACAATACCTATAAGATTCCTAGCTTTTGTATTTGAAAGAGTCCAAAAGGTACACCCTCAAGATTCCTAGAGGTGTTTTATCTAGAAGAGTATGAACCACACTGTTAAGATTCTTAGAACTGAACTAGATACTACTGTAAATCATCTTGCAGTCTCGCCACAGTGTTTTACAGCCACACTCCAGAGATTTTTATCCTGAAACCATGGTTTACTGGTAGAACCCTAGATTTGATATTTACTCTAAAGCTATGTCTTTTTCCTCTGTAGAGAACGAGAATGAGAAATTATTTTCTATTTGAAAAGAGCAAGTCCTGGATCCTTTATGTTTCCTCTAAATTCAGTTTGAACATGAAACAGATCTTTTTTAAAAGCTCACCTTTTTCCATGCATACCGTATTATACATGGCTAAAAGAGACTAACAGTTTAAACCTTCTGCCTAAAAACCTCCCTAGCCAAATTACCACTGTACTGGGCATATTTTCTTTTTTCTGTTATACAAGGAATAGTGTTGTAAACTTCCCACAACTGTGTAAGAGAAGCTGTCATTTCTCCATTTGTTAACATTTTCACTAATATCCTTCAAGCTTTCTTTAACAATCTTCTTGAGGCTCTTCCAGCTTCTGCTTACCACCTGGACCCAAAGCCAATGCCACATGTTTTAAGATTTTTATTGCAGAACCCCACTTCCATGTACCAGAATGTTATATAATTCTGTGACAAATTACATAAACTTATAATCTTAAAACTAAAACCATTTTGTTATAATTCACAATTTGTGAGTCAGTAAAAGGGGTAGAGTCAGTGAGTAGTTATTATTCTCTTTGTAGCATCAGCTGAGGTTAATTGGTGGCATTTAGCAGGAAAATGAGCTGGTTTGGAGGGTCCAAGACAGGTTTACTCATATTTCTGCTACTTTGACAAGGATCACTCAAAAGCTATTCTTAGCTGAGACTGTAAACCAGAGTAGCTTCTCCAACATGAGTCTTACCATAGTTAGACTATGATGATAATAGCACAAAAGACAGGGAAGAGGAAATAGATGTATTTCATTGTAAAATTGTTATGTTGTATGTGAAATGGCATGATATTATTAGAAGTTAGGCTGTGATAAGTTAAAGGTCTATATTTTAAACACCAAATCAATTACTAAAACTACAAAAGAAATAGGTATAGCTAGTAAACCGATAAGGGAGATAAAATAAAACACACAAAAACTTTAATCCCAGATAAAGCAAGCAGTAATGAGGAAAGGAAGCAAAGAACAGATTGGGACGTAAAGGAAATATTTAAATCAAATTTAAACATCTAGATAATTACATTAAGCATAAATGGTCTAAATACTCTAATAGCAGAGATTACCAGGCTAGATTAAAAAAAGCAAGATCTACTAACTACATTCTGTCTACAAGAAGTCCCCTTCAAATACGAACACACAGGTTAAAAGTAAAAAGATTTAAAAAGATACACAGTGCAAACAAACTGGAGTGGCTACATCAATATCCAATAAAATAGGTTTCAGAGCAGGGAATTTTACTAGTGATATTGAGAAATATTTCAATCAAAAAAACAATCCTAAAAGTCTGTGAGCCTGATACTTGAAGCAAGTAAGCCAGGAATTTCCCATCAAGATGGTGGAGTTAGAGAAATGCTGTGTTTGCCTCCTCTCCCAACTACATCAAAATTACAACTAAACTACAGAACAATGATCATTGAGAATCACCTGAAGATTAGCTGGACAGAAGTTCAATAACTAAGGACACACAGATGCAACCAAGACAAGACTAGTAGGCAGGACAGGGGTGTAGAATAGGTCGGTCTCACAATTACGTATGTCAGTTAAGAATTGGGGGGTATATTGCAGTTGTGGAGGTTCCTCCTGAGGAACAAGGGGTCCCTGCCCCAAATCAGGCTTTCTAGCCTAGGGTTTCAGTGCTGAGAATTGAGGTCTGTATAACTTCTGGCTGTGAAAATCAGTGGGTCTTATGACTGAGTGAGACAGAGGGCTGCTGGTGTACCAGACATTCCTTTTAAAGGGCCCATGCATGGGCTTACTAACAAACTCACTCACTCTGAGCTCCGGCACTGCGGCAGCAGCTTGAGAGGCACCAGAGACATTCACAGAGAGGAAGTGAATTGTCTGGCTTCAAGGCAAGGGCTAGAGGGCAGCCTTCTCCCAGGCAGAAATGCTGGCAGAAGACATTATTCTTTTGTTGAGCCCTCCCCAACCCAATCTGCAAACAGAGGCAGCCACCAGGTCTGAGTCTCCATCAACCTGCATAACACGGTTTGCCTTACTCTGATGATTCCCTGAGACCCCTCCCCACCCAATATTCAGGACCACCCAAACTGCTTCCAATGGCTTTTCCATACATACAGCCTAGCCTGTCTTGGATCATACTTCTGTGGACTTTCCTAAAATCTCTCAAAGGTTCACAAACCCCAAACAAGTCATGTGTGGCCTCGGCATGTCCTTTACCTCTTGCTGAGTGGCCCCAAGCTTGGTACTCCTGGCAGCCAGTCTTGATTCGCAGGTTGGTCTTGGAAATTAAACAACACACTTTTAAATAAACTACAGTTCAAAGAAAAATCACAAGGAAAATTAGAAACTATTATGACCATATAAATAAAAATCAAATTAATATTTATGCAGCTTAAGTAGTCTGTAGAGCAGAGGTCCCCAACCCCTGGGCTTGGACCAGTTTCAGTTGGTGGCCTGTTAAGAACTGGGCTGCACAGCAGAAGGTGAGCAGCAGGCTAGCGAGAGAAGCTTCATCTGTATTTGCAGGCTCTCCCCAGCACTAGCATCACCACCTCAGCTCCACCTCAGATCATTAGGAGCACTGGTCCTTGATATCAAAAAGACTGGGGACTGCTGTTTTAGAGGAAAATGTATACCTTTAAAATACTAGCATTAGAAAAGAAGAAAGGTCTAAAACAAATGATCTAAACTTTTACCTTAAGAAACTGGAAAAACAAAAGGAAAATAAACCTCTAAAGTATGTAGAAGGTAGAAAATAAGTAGAAATAAAACAGGATCTTGTAAAACATAAATGAGAAAATTGATGGAAAAAAGCGCTGTTTTATTATTTTTTAATAGATCAGGTTAGTCAGTCCTCTTTAGTGACAGTTCAGTGCTTTCAATGCATTGCAAGATATAAGAGGGTAAAGCTGTTAGTGTCTTTTAGGTCTAGGTTCAGAAACTGGTGGTTTGTCATATCCACCATATTTTGTTGGTCAAAGTAGTCACAGAGGTCACCCGAGTTCAAGGTGGTGGAAGGACACATATTCCCACTTTATAATTGGAGAAATTTTAAAATATTTGTCATTTTTAATCACAGTCATATTTTTGAAGACCTCAGCTATGAGAGCAAAGAGGACTAACTGAACTGAAATTCCCAAAACAGAAGAGCCCATATGAGCTGAGATTTCTAATGGTCATCTTTCCTGAGTTTGTTTGCCCATAATGGACACTGGCTTAAAATCAAGCTTTCTGTGGGAGTGAGACTCTACTAGAGGAAAGATAAACCATTGGAGTTTTGATGGTCATATAGTCTGCCATGGTGAACTATAATGTAGAGAGTCATCAGACACACAGTTTGTCTTGTTGGTTGTTTGCTGAGCCTTGGGGCAGAATCAGAATGGGAGGCTGGGAAGTTCAGCCTTGAGGCAGTATGGGAGGCTGGGAAGTTCAGCTGGAAATATACAGTGAAATTGTCTGCAGCCTTGTAGTGTTTCGGAGACAGTCTCCATGGATGGTTTAGGGTACAGCTGCAATGAATACACAACTAATTTCACCTTTGAGACGTTTTATATCAGAGGTAAACTGATTAGATTGAAGTGATAAGCTTCTCACTCTACCTAATAGAGGAAATGATGGGCCCTCACTGAGAGAAAAATAACATCAACCACAGTTTTATGATTGTTATATTCACAATACTAAGAATTCACTAAAAGTTATATGACATGTGAAAAATCAGGAAAAAAAATGTGTCCAAAGAAGAACGAACAATACATGCAGATCCACCAATAATCTTGGAGTTACCAGACAAGAATTTTTATAATTGTTTATAAATATGTTAAAGGAAATGAAAAGGTTAACAAAATGGATGAAGAGATGAAGGATATCAACAGAAAGTTGAGAGCTATAAAAAAATATAACAAGCAGATAAAAAATAGAACAAGCAGATTTTTAAAAATCAATAAGGTTATAGAACATTTAAATAATACTGTTAATCAACTTGACCAATTGACCAATTATTGCCAGTTTTCTCCTCGGAGAACATTATTCCCCAAAACTGCAGAACACACATTATTTTCAAATGTATGTAGAACTTTTATTAAAATAGAACATGTTAAACCAAAAAGCAAGTCTCAACAAATTTCAAAGGATTGAAATCATATAGTGTATGTTCCACAATGGAATTAAAATAGAAGTAAGAGAAAGACTTCAAAAAAGCCTCGATTTGCTTGGAAAATAAGCAACACACTTTTAAATCTATGGGTCAAAAAATACAACCACATTAGAAAATATTTTGAACTGAATCAGTATCAAAACTTGTGAGACATTGTTAAAGTAATGCTTAGAATTGTATAGTTTTAAATGCATATATTTAAATGTAAGTTTGAACAAGCTGCCATCTCAAAAAGCTAGAAAAAGAAGTGTAAATTAAATTCAAATAAGCTAGAAGGAAGAAAATAATTAACAAAGAAAGAAGA
Organism: Eidolon dupreanum; assembly: GCA_028627145.1. Lineage (NCBI taxonomy): Eukaryota > Metazoa > Chordata > Mammalia > Chiroptera > Pteropodidae > Eidolon > Eidolon dupreanum. The sequence continues at coordinate 16,194,005 of CM053513.1, read as the reverse complement.
TATCATAGAGAAAATTTAAAAAGTCAAAGTTGTTTCTTTGAAAAGGTTAACAGTTGAATAACCCCTACTATGAAAAAAGAGAAAGCTTAAATGGACAATACGGGTATAAATAGGAAACATTATTAGAGGTCCAAGAACTTTCTGAAGGGTCAGAAAATATTACAAACAACTTTATGTCACTGCATTTGGTGGCTTATGTAAAATGGACAAATTCCTTGAAAAATACAATTTACCGAAATGAAACAAAAAGAAGTAAAAATTCTGAATAGTGCTATATTTTTTAAGGGTGTCAAATCCATAATTAGAAAACTCCCTACCACTAGTAATGTCCTTCAACTGAATTAGGTCTCAGTATTGGATCTTTGAATGCTTTTAGGAAATTTAAAACTTCACTGTGGCTGACAAGTTCTACACTCAACCCACTTTCCATATAGTTTCTTTCAGATTGATTTCCATTTATTCACATCTCTTTTGTTGGAGTGTAAAGGGACCAATTAATTATACCATATTTTCTGCTTCCAACTTCTGAACCCTTTGAGAAGTAGACATAACTTAGAATAAAAGTATCACCTTTATCTGTGGGGAAACTATAAGAGTGTGCTTACATCTGCATCTAGTCTTACTACCTTTTCAAATTGGACTGACTTAACTTGCTCTGTTGAGTTTACCATGTACATGAGAGGAGGACATATGTGGGTTTGGGAAAGCAGGTTCTAAGAGGTAGTGAGAAACTGATGACATTTGTGGCCGGACTTTTGCCCTGTCTCACCAAACGGATAAGGCAGAGAGAGAGAAAGAGGAGGGGAGGGTAGAGAGAGAATGGTGATTTGTCACCTATCAACCTGGGTGAAGCCCTACTCTTATTCTCTCTTTTTTCTAGGGGTCAGACCTTCTCTACTCGAATGGGACCAGTAGTTCCCCTGTTAACCTACTTCTGGTTCCTTACATTATCTGGACCCTCTATTTTGAACGTTTTTATAACTTTGATCTTTCCTCAGAACTCCTCTTCTCTCTTCTCCCCAGAAATTTAAACCTGACTCTTGTAGACAGTGCCATTTTTTTTTTCACAGCCTTCTCAAGGAAAATATTGAATTTTTCTAACTCTAGCTTTTAAAGGAGGATTAATGTATTCTTTGTTCTTCACTGTCAGTTTAGTGATCAGTGTGCCCCCTTTGTGCATGAGTTCCTTCTAACTCTTAAGCTACCATCTCTCTAAGTCTTGTTATTGGTTGACTTCAGAACGTTACTTCAACTTCCTCAATTATGTCAGTTAGCATCAGACTGGAAACTTCTCTCCATCCCACACTGTGTGATTATAATCTGCTTCTCCTAATTCATAGTTTTGAGTTTCTAATACTCAGAACTTTTTTAACTTGCTCAGTTTTATCAACCAGAATCATTCCAAGATCTCAAATACTAAAACTCCCCTCTCTTTTTCTTCTTCTCTGACACTTTTTTTTTGCTCTCAAACTCTTAAGTTCAGATGTTTCTTTATATACTGTTTCTTCATCTCTCCTTCCCTCCCTCTTCCTTTCTCTCTGTCTCAATAAGTAGCCTTACACACAGTTTTTACTTATATCAATCACCCATCCTTTCTTTCATTTCTAATCACAGAAAACTGTTTTTCCTCTTTAATATGGCCAACTCTCTGAGTTCTTGTTCCCATCTTCTCTTGAATTTGCTCCATTATTTATTTTTCTCCTTCTACATCTTTTACTAGTTTTAAAAAGTGAAAAACAAAAACAATGAAAAATGTTGTTAACTTTCAGACTATTCCAGGCTTCTTAGAAGAGTAAAATTTACTAGTTAATCCCCTCTTCTCCTTTTTCTTTAATCACACAGTTATTTGAAGTGTTTGTTCTCTTTTACTGCTTTCCTGAACATTCTTTCTAAGGTCACCAGTGACTGTTAAGTTCTTAGTTCTCCTTCCAGCCCAAAAAGGCAGGGCAATGTATTTCTTCCTTTAGCTCTTCTTTCTTGACTTTACTGATGGACATCAGTCTTTTATGGGAAGTCTCCTTCTCAAATAAATAAGTCTTTTAGGAAATAAGCAAACCACTCTGTTGACTTGCTACAGCAAGAGAGACCACACAGATGATTCTGAAGTGATGTCTCCTTTGAGGAAATGAGTTTAGGGATTTTTTTTTTGATTATAGGTTAGACTCTGAAATTCAAGGGTAAGATACCAGAAGTTCAGATGAATTTAAATTGATTTTTAAAGGTAATGGTCAATGCATACAACACATGGTTTTGATTGAAAAGAAAGGTCTGTTGAGGCCCAAGACACTCTGCATTTGTAACTGTATAAATGGATGGTGGTAATTGTTCCAGTTCTCAGTCTTACATAATTGATGGGATGATTGTTCTGGTTCTCCTTTTCAAGCATGTATTTAGTGAATTTTTTACTTTTTTACTTTCATTGCATTTGCCTTGGTTTCTTCTTATCTTGACAATTGCAGTAATTATATCTCTTTTGAATTTTGTTATAGTAACTCTTACTCTAGAACTAGAGTCATCTTTCTAAAATACAAATTCTAATGTGTTGTCTCTGGAAAAATCCTTGATGGCTTCTTTTATGTATAAATAAAATCCCATGTGTTGAATATAGTATTCAACCCCTTTTTTCAACCTCAAAATCCAGTCCTTGTCTATGAGTCTGTCGGTCTCCTGCTTCTCCCACCCTCCCTCCATCCTTCCCTCTCTCTCTTCTTCCCTCCTTCCCTATCTTCTTCCCTCCCTTTCCTATTTTATGCTTTTCTCTACCCCCAAACTGTATTCTTATAGAGTGTATTAACTATTTCTGAGCTCATGCTATACATTTTGGCCTCTATGCCTAAAATAAAGTAATTTTTATTTCTTCGTGAATGTTGTTACCAAACCTTATCTGTATCTGATTGTTAAAGTTTTCTCTCTTAAAACTCTAAATTTTACCTTTACAGAATATGATAGAACAGTATAACAAAGTACCACAGACTGGGTGACTTAAATAACAGAAATTTATTTGCTCAGTTTTAGAAGCTAGGGGTCCAAGATCAAGGTGTACCCAGGTCTCATTCCTTCTGAGGCTCCTCTCCTTGGCTTGTAGATGTCTTGCTACATCACCACATGGTCTTTTTAGAGTGTGTACACATTCTTGATGTCTCTCTGTGTGCCCCAATCTCTTCTTAAAAAGACACCATCGGATTGGATTAGGGCCCACCATAAAGAAATCATTTTAACTTAATCACCTCTTTAAGGGCCTTATTTCCATATACAGTCACATTCTGAGGTACTAGGGGTTAAGGCTTCAACACATGAATTTGGGGGATGGGGACACAATTCAGCCTGTAAAACAAAGTCTGCCCACACATTCCCTGTAGTAATTAATTAACCCTCCCCAAAATCCCATAGCACCTTGTATAACTTGTAGCACTTATTATATCTGCCTTGTTACTGAATTATCCATGTTCGTGTCTCCTCTGGTGGCTTGTGGGTTTCTTAAGGACAGGAACTCAGTCTCTTCAACTTCATCTCTCTGCTCTAGTGCTGAATAGGGCTTGATTGCTAGCTAAATTTTAAATGTTCAAATCAGGCTAAATAGCTAATATTTTTTCCAGAATTTTTAGGAAATCAACATAAAAATATATGAAGGGAATGTGTTACGTCTCCTATTTTAGAAGTCTTTGCGCATAGCTTGAGATTTTTATCTTAGGTCCTTAAATTATACATAGTATAAGTAGTATCAATTTTATAGGACTTCATATAACTCTTTTATGGTCTTTAAGGTATAATCATCTAATTGGTTTCTATAAGCTACCTATCAATCATTTCAGTTTTATTACTTCCATTAAATTTGTTTTCAGATGAAGATGAATGCCTGTCTCATCCAATACTGAAAATTTGAAGTTTAGAAGACATTGATAAGTCAAATCACCTCAAGTAAGTTCGCTCACATCCATCTTTAGCACCAGCTTAAGATTGATTTAAAAAAATATAAAGAATTAAATCTACCTTTAGTTGACTCTTTCTCAACTCTCAAATTTCTCAGAATATCTTATAGTCACCTTGTATATTGAAATATTTTGGAAAATAGGGAAAAATGATTTTTTATTAAATTTCATGTGCTTATTAAAAATATAGTGTTTAAACTCATGGTATTATTTTTAAAATGAGACTAACACCTCAAAGTAATTCTTTATTTTGTATCAAGTCATTAAGTCCCAACTATGTGCCAGTTTTTTAAAAATGGTTTTTCTATTGTAACTAATATTTGTTTTTTGATTTTTAAAGTCTCTATATGGCTTTTCTAAATGCTTTATGCATTCTTGATTATTAAAGGGAGATAATTTACAGTTTACTGACATGTAAACCTTACAAGTTTATTTATTCAGAAACTCAACTTTGAAAAGTCATCTTAACTGACCTCAACTCATAAAATTATCTCCTAATGATCTCCTGTCTTCATTCTCTCTTCCTCTGTTGTGTGTTCTGCTGCCAGATAGATCTGTTTGTAGAACCACTCCAATAATATTAAAATGCTTTAATGGCTCCCCACTCACTCCTAGAGGGAATCCATGCTCCTTTGCCTGGCATGCAAAACCCTCTACCATGCTCCTAAATATATACCCCATTTTAGCCAACTAGACCCTTTTCTGTTCTCTAAATTTTCAGTTTTTCATGTCTGTGTTCTGATGTGTTGTTTTTCTTGATGTTTTTCCATGATGTTCCATGTTCTTCCTTTACTGTTTCCTCTGCCAGTTGAAATCTAATCTTGTGCAAGCTCTCAAGGCTCAGCCCAGGCATAAGCTCCTCCATGAAGCTTTCCCTGATTGCTCCAGCCAGAAGCACTAGCTTACGTTTGTTTGGCTGACTTTATCTAATATTTTGTTTTTATCGCTAAGATAGTACATTTTGCCACGCAGCTTTATTATTTGCATTTACGTCTGTCTTATCTCCCATCCTAAGTTGTAAGGATTATAAAATCAAACCCCTTGTCTGACTTATTTTTCTCTCTCACAGTGTGCAGCAAAGCCTTTAGTAGTGCTCAGTAAATATTTGTTTAATAAATGGAGAATGTTCCTGAATTTTTCTCCCATCATCCTGGCTGTCTTTCATTCTTATAGACACATATGGTTCGTATTCGTGGCAACTATTCATTCCTGTTATGTACTCCTGGCAGACATCCACTCTGCCATTTTATCCTAGGAAAATACTGACCATAGCGTAATTAACAAGACATAGTCAGTTCCCAACCTAAGAAATAAACTGTATTCCAAAAGTCATGTCTAATTCTGTTGTTTGGAATGCAGAAAGTATTTTTTCCACAGAAACAATGTTATAAATAGTGGTTAGGTTCTCAGCCAGCCCTCCTAAGACTATTTAACTCATAAGTACCAATACTACTTTAATTACAGGCAGCCACCATGTATAACATTGCTTTGTAGAGAAAGTTTAGCTTTGGATATGGAAGCACATCTCCTATACCCTAGAAGCAGCAACAGTAACTTTCTGGACAGTTTGAGCAGTACTAGGGCGGAGGACCATGACTGGGGTTCTGGCAGTGGTTCAGCGTATTTGATACTCTCATGCCAATAGTTTTATGGTTTTTAGTATTTGCATAAGAGACATTTACTTATAGGTTGCTGATACTCTCTTTTCTTCTGAATTGAAGGCAGTGGGGCACTTGCTCTTCTGATCTTCCCCACAGTAGGTTAGGATGGTAAACAGGGCTTCACCTGTTGTATCACATAGGTGGGTCATTTTTAAGTCAGATATTGACAATTGAGGAACTGTTTTACTATGTCCCCCTTCCTGTTGTTCTGTAGACTTATGGGAATTAAATATATAAACATGGGAAATACTTCTGTTATAAGAAAAATACATTTATAGGTATCAACCTTATATCTGACATCACATCAATTTTGGTCGATAAGTGATTTTTATTTCTTCATTGGGCATAGTGATGCTTCCCAGGAAAAATACGTCAGTGTATGTGTGAACAGCCTTGGAGGTTGACAGTTTGTGTTGTCAAGCTATAAGAAAAACACTTCATAAATTTTAGAGAATTTAATTTGTTCAGTCATCATCAGCTTTGAGCACAAGAGTGAATGTCTGCTTTATGCCTAATGCTGCCATAGATGCTGGGGCTGGGGAGTAAGAACCACGTACTATGCAAAGTTTGCTTTCCCTCCAGGAACCTGAAATACAGGGAGTGAATTGTGAAAGAAACACTCGCAGTTCAAACAATGTTATTAACTGCATAAAATACTTCATGATGGTAACAAATACTCTTAGGATTATCAAAATGGCAATATCATTATGATTCACCTTGGTTGTAGGGATAGCCATAGGATTTCGCTTTGTCTTAGAGGAATGGTGCAGATTTAAATAAAGAGCTAGGAGAGGAAATGATATTCCAGGTTGGATTAACAACATAAATAGAGAACTAGAGATATAAAAACAAACAAACAAACAAGTAAACAAAACAGCATTACTGGCTGGAACAGAAGGTTTAGTTTATATTGGGTGAGATAATAGGAGGGAAAATTACACTAGTGGTTAAACCCTGGCAGTGAATAAGAGTTATCCATAGATATTTTTAAAAATACAAGTTGCTGGATCTTTCCCCAGACTAATAAATAGAACTTCTGGGGCATGAGACCTAAGCCTGTTTTTCTTTTAAGGCACCCCTAGTGGCTGAGAATCGCTGAATTAGAAGGATAGGCCAAATTTAGAAGAGTCTTGAATGCCATGCTGAGGAGTTGGGCCAGTGTCCATCAAGCAAACCTCAGAGGTTTCTGAAATGGGTGACATGATTGAATTGGTGAGTGCCAAGATAAATGATTTGTCCACTGCATGTGAATGGAAGAGAAATAAGAAACAGCTTGAATCATAGCAGTGGTAGTGGGAAAAAAAGAGGAAGTCACATTTTTAAGTGTACTTAGATGTATGGGAGTTGGTGATATCAGCCTTGACCTCGGCATGATGTGTTTTATAAACTGATTATACAACTTTATCTTCATTAATTTGATCTCTTTTCTCTTACAACCTGATAACTTAAACAGTAATTTCAACCGGTTGCATTTAATGGAAGGAGACATTTGTCTACTCATGTACACATCCAACTCATAATAGTAAGTGAAGTTATGTGTATGAGGAATATGACCTAACATTACTATTATAAAGCACTTAATAACCACCCATATATGCAGTAACACAACCCCAGTTCTGCAGGATTTTTCCAAAAGCCAGAGACACATATATAAGATAGTTATTGGCATATAATTCTCTAGCATTAAGTTGAAATTTAAAGAAATATTCTAAATCATGCTATGCATTTTAGTATTTTAGCATCAGATTTGATAATTGCTTAATTTTTCTGGTAGAAGATCTGTGCCTGCCTCCTGACAATAGCAGCCATACTTACTCTGAGCTTATACTTTTCTCCTGCCCACATCCATTGTCAGTGTTGCCTCTTGCCTCCTATTCAGGCCCATCCCCTGCTAGTGTCTGTCTGTGAGCACCCCCATCCCATCCTCACCTAAGTGAGCCAGCAAAGAGGAGATTTAAAGGAGTTAGATTTAAAGTTTTCTTGTGGCATTGACAAGTTGGATGATCCTGAGGATTCACATTTCTGGCCCATGTGAGACATGACACCTGTGAGATCAACATTCAGGAGTCTCAACCATGTCATAAGTTGGAAATAATTTATACTTCTTTGATGTGTTTTGAATATTTTATGTTTGGAAACAATGAGCCATATTCACTAGAAGAGAATAAGTTTAAGGTGCAGTGTTTTAAGTGACATGACCCCTTTTAAAAAGACTCAACATCATGGATTTTTAAAAAAGAACCACTCTCTGAGATATTCTATAATAGCACATACCTAACAGCAATTTTTGCTGTGGTCTTCTTTGCCTGTGACAATGAATTTATTGTTGTGTTATTAATGTTGCCACATATCTTGAGTTAGTTTTCTACAGCTACTTAGATTTTCACCGATCATCCAGATGTTTAACCAGAGAATGAATGGTCTGCTTAGATTTTAGAGATCCTGTAGGAGAAAGGGAAGAGACGGAAACTAACAATTGTTGAGTTCCCAGTCTGTGCCATGTTTTTAAATGTATTTTATAATTAACCCCATTTTACGAGTGACCAACTTGGGATTTGGAGAGATTTAAAAATTTTTTGATGTCAGAAGTCAAGTCAGTAGTAGAACTTGGTTTTGATCCCAGATCTGCCCATCCAATTGTCTAAACAGCCTGGTCTTACCAGTCTGCATGACTTTTATTGTTGGGAAAGATCACTGAATACAGAATCAGGGGCTTTGAACAAGTTATTTAATGCTGTCAGCTTCAGTTTCCTCATTTATTATATGGGGATAAAACCTGCTTTAGTGACCATTTGAGATTATTATGAAATTAATAAACTAGGGATTTTCAGTATGATTTTACAGGTATAAAAACCAGTGGAATATTGAGAGATTTTTATTTTAAGCAAAAATAAATTTTAAAAAACACCCGAAGCATTAAATGAGATGACTTGGACAGATTTTGTGGTATTTCACTTTTTAACATTGCTCTGCAGACTTTCCAAAATAATATTTGTCAATGTTGCAAGTCTAAAACACCATGATATGCCAAACTACATGACTGAATCTAATATCTCAGTGTAGTAGAGTCTTGGTCACATTTCCAGTACCTCTTTTTACTTACCAGAAGTAATTATTAGTTTTTATACCGTATCAAATAGATCTGAACTTTGGTGGATACTGAAGAAATATTCATAGCCAATGGGAACTCAGATGAGTCTAAGTCTACTAAGTAAGTAGCACTAGACTTAACAGAATAGAGTTGATATTAACATTCTCAAAACAATTCTTTATGTTTTTGAAGTTTTTTTTTAACAAGCTTGATTAATAAAGTCATATTTTATAAAACTGATTTCACAAAACTGCTTTTCAAAAATGTTTTCAGGTTTCTGGCAACTTTCATAGGTTTCAGTATAGCAAATACTGAAAGACAACTATGAACTATTATAATTTACTTAATGCTTCTTTCAACTACACATGTAAGATATAAGAAATTTAGAGAACTCTTTAAGTTATAAGGACAGTGCTATGAATGAAGTAGCACAGAGCCTGAGAAGTACCAAGGTCATGTCCTAGGCTTTCCCCAAACCTTTACCCGGTTAAAGCTCTAAGTCACTTATACATTGGACTGACAAAGACAAATGCCTTAGGAAGCTGACACAGTAGAGGAATGGAATTAGACTTTAGATATGGATCCAGAAGAGTGCACCCGGGTATTCAGTCTTGGATTCTGAAGTGTGTACGTCTCTCTGTATCTGCCATATTCAGTACATCCTGGAGGGGGTTCCCTAATCCTCAGGTGTGGACTTCCACATATCTCCTAGCGCCAGCATTGCCTGCTTCCTAGATCTGGTGGATGGGTGATTCCAGTTAACGCCTGGTCCAGTGAGGTGAAAGGGAAAGTGGACATGGAAAGCAGAGAAAACACACAAAGCAGAGATTGTGGATAGACTTGGTCCATAGATGTGTCATGTTTGGCTTACACAATGCTTGTTTTAAACATGAATTAGGTTTTTACTAGTGTTATTTTAAGTAGTTACTTATTTAGTTTGCTATTAACAAATTTAATGTACAAATCCAGATTTCTGAGTTCTCTTGAAAACTATGATCTGGCAACTTTAGTTCTACTTTTCCATTTGGCAGTAATCAAGAGGAGTGTAATAGAAGCTGCCTCTATTAGCTGAGAGGCTGTGCTTTTCAGTTCTCACAGCCCCACCCCTGGCTGTTGATTTTCTTTAAATAGAATTAAGAGGAAAGTTAAATGTTACTTAGACTGCCATCTGTTAAAATTGGAAATAACAAGTTGATAGGATGGCATGTTTCAGTATAAGTGAAAGAAAGTATGTAAGTTTTATAGGGTTATCATAACAAAGTACCGTAAACTCAGTAGTTGAAACAACGAAATTTATTCTATCACTGTTCTAGGTGGCTTGAAGTCTGAAATCAAGGTTTTGGCAGGGCTGTGCTCCCTCAGAGACTGCTAGGGGAGCATCCTTCCTGCCTCTTCCAGCTTCTGGTAGCCCTAGCTATTCCTTAGTTAGTGGCAGCATAACTCCAGTCTCTACCTTCACATTCTTGTGACTGTCTTCCCTTTGTGTCCAGATTTTTCTCTTGTAAGGATAGCAGTCATATTGCATGAGGGCCCACCCTAATCCAGTATAACCTCATCTTAACCTAGTTACATCCGCAAAAACCCTGTTTCCAAACAAGGTCACATTCACAGATACTAGGGGTTAGGACTTCAACATAACATTTGGGGAACACAACAACTCATAATACATGGCATATTTCTTTGTGAAGTGCAGAGCAATAGTTTAAGAACAGAGGTCCTTGAGACAGAGTACCTGGATTCATATTTATAACTTATTTGCTCTGTGGTCTTAGATAAGTTGCTTACCCCATTCAGTTCCTCCATGTCCTCATCTATAAAATGAGGATAATAGTACCTACCTTATAAGGTTGAAGTTCAGACAAAATGAGTTAATACATGTAAAGCACTTAGAGTAGTGTGTGGCACTTTAAGTACTCAGTAAATCGAACTGTTTTATTATTATTATTATTATTAGCTATTATTCATATACCATTTCTATGCATACAAGGAGTAATGGTGCCAAAAAACTATTATTTAAGATGGCATTATGAAACAAACCATGGACAAACTGAGAACAGTAGATAGAAATGATGCATTAAAAAAAAAAAAAAACTTGAACCAATTAAAAAAGACAGTAAGAGACTGGAATTTTAATAGAATTTACTTTTTAATGCAAATAAAATAATTGTAATACATTAAAAATGTTTAGCCTCCTTACTCTTTTAGGTTACTACACAGCCTCTATATGCACTTGAAACTGATAAAGACCCAGGCAGAACTTCAAACACAAAAACTTAGATATTGACTACGGGGGTCGGCGATCACATGGCCTTTGGATAATTGGAGAAGTAACTCCAGGGAGAGCATCCAAGAAACACATGACCTCTAAGAATTCCCACCTGTTTCCTTAGCATCATGTTATTACTATCTATCTCCCTCTCATAAGTTCTTGGATTGAAATGTTCTTGGTTTCCAGTCTCTTGGTCAGAGATTGAGACTGAATAATTCTTTGAATTTAAATCATACTTTTCATCCTAAGCAATTGTTTTGAGATGTTATTTCATTTTTCCAGATAACCTTTATGTAAGATAAGCATACACCTCAAGTTTTTTTTTTTTTTCCTTAGTAAAAATTGAGAGCTCTGGTAGAGAAGGTTTAAAGAGATGACAAAACTTTTTGAAATACCTGGATGAAAATTGTTCTGTAGGTTACTGGGTTTGTAGTACTACAGAATATATATGCCCCATTCTCGAAGATACTGCTACTCTGAAAAGAGAATATTCAAATAAAATAAGAATATCTTTCCTAAATGGTGAAAGGGGCATTGTATGTTTTATCTTAATAAAAGAAGTTAGCCTATTTAATTTTTGGCAAAGAAGCGGTGTTTTAGAGTTCAAGTATTATTAATTTAGAACATTTTGATTAAATGATGATTTCATCAGGACTCGTTCAGTTGCAAGTGAAAGAAAGACAGCTCAAGCCAGCTTATGAAAATAAAAGGAATTTAATTGTTTATATAACTATGGTTTCCAGAGGTGCATCTGGCTTCAGGCATGGTTGCAGCCAGGAACTCAAATGATCTCATCTGGACTTCTTCAGCTCTGCCGATTTCTTCATTTGTCATTCTTCAAATAGGCGTATGAGCAGTAAGATGACCACCAGTGGCTTGAGACTGTCATCTTCCCAGGTTAGCATTTCCAACAGAAAGAGAATTTGTTGGGCCAACCGTCCAGCTCTCTGCCCCAGAGAAGGTTCAGGTTGACTCTCTTTGATCTCACATGTGATAAATAATCACTGGGGCCCGGAGAATGGGCTACTCTGGTGGGGCATGTTTTCCCAAAGCTGTAGTAGCAGGGCATGGCCTAGTGACTGAAAGCTCCACGGAGGTCTCCTGGAGTGAGGGAGGCTTTCTCCAAAGAAATAGAAAGAAGGGAGATGGGAATGTGTGCTCAGCAGACCAAACTGTCATAAATTCAAAGCATTATAAATGGTATGTGAAATAATTTAAGAGATTCTAACTTCTGAATATAAAATGGCAAATAAGAACTTTCTGCCTTCTCCTATTTAAAAAAAAAAAAAAAATCCAAAACAAAGGAAATAAACAAAAATTCCAACTTTTTCTTTGATAAAAGGTAGGTGACACCAATAACTCTAACCCATAAATATGAACAGAAAATGTATGATACTGTGACTTAGTAAAGTAGGAAAAGGTGAAAACTTAAGCACCTACAGAGAATAACATTGACAGGAAGCAGTTTTGCCTTGCAGAACCCTGGACAGTTCTATGATTAGAGGTATCAGGTTAGGCTGAAGGTAAGGCATAGGGCTAGAAACATGGTAAGCTGAAATCAACTGGTCTATAAAAGGACCACTTGGACACTCACACAGGTTCTTATCCCATGCCAGCCATATAACTACCTTCCTCACACCCCAGAAGGTGGGAGATATATTCTTTGGAGAAGTTGAAACTACAGAGAATCTAGGCTCAGGGACACAGGAACAGTAGAGGTTGGGTAAAGTCTGCCTTGCTCTTAGAGCCACAGGAACCAAACTTCCAAGTCCCAGAGAGAAACTGAATGGTCTCATAGAAAGACCCTATAGTGATTCCTCTACAGAGAAAGCCAGCTTGCTCCCCAGTTGCTCTTTATCGACACTCACCTTCAACAAGCTCAACCCCATAGATAGAGCTGACAACTTGGTGTACTAATAATTTACATTTAAAAAGGGATAGTCAGGAGTGGATCACCAGATATTTTGGAACGCCTCCAATATGAAAGCAGAGATAAACAGAAACAAAGAAGTCTGAGAGACAAAAACTAGAGACAGCAGTAGAGACTTGAGAAACAAACTATAATTATTATCTTCAAAAATATGAGAAGTTTTTCCATAGAAAATAGACTTTTAAAAAAGGAGAATTAAAGGAAAGAATTAAAGAACAAGAAATAGCTTGCAGAAATTAAAAATATGATAAATGAAAAATTCAGTAGAAGGAATGAAAGATAAATTTGAAGAAGAAAGAGATATAATTTAGGAGATCTCACTAACACAAGAGAAAGTGGAAGAGAAGTATCAAAGAAATAATATATTTTCCTAGAATAGAAGGAAGAGATAAATGTTAAAAGTTTCCAGAGAAGGAAAAAAATTGGCAAAAAAAAAGTGTTTAGAATAAGAACAAACAGGAGACTTCTCAACATCAATATTGATATGGAAACATCTAAATTTATGAAGTGTTCTCTTAAGGGGTAACTTTTATCATGAAAAAAGGCAAATATCTCTAAATACAAAGTTCCTTAACACACTTAAAATATTCCATTTACAAATTTTTCATTATTTAAACTTATTTTAAATTTTTGTACAATCTGGGGTACACCTGCAAATTTGTGTTTTGGAGATTTGGAGTATTTTTATGGTGCTTATTCTGGTTCCTTATTTTCTGATTCACTGTTTCATTCAACAGGTAGAGATGTTTTTCTCAAGGTACTCTGTGGAATTGATATTTCTTGTTTTATATGTGTCCCATATAAAACATATGTTTTATATGCAGTGACAAAGTTTGGGTCCTACTCTCTTAAAATGTTTGAATACTATTTTATACATATATAAAGCTAAATAATTATAAGTAATAAAATGTCAATATAGAATATTAATTTTTGTCTTATCTTTTATCAGTAAAGAAGTCAAGAGTCCTGAATTCTATTTTCTTCTAAAAATTAGTGGGGGCATCAAAAGTTAAAATTTAGTAGACATATTTTTCAAGTTTCATTTATTTGAAAAAATGATAGTTTTAGGATCCAATGAATATTATTTATTATAGAACAAATAAAATGTTATTTTGGTATTTTTCGATGAACAGTCTTCAAATTGAATTTTGGTTTTTAAAACATTCTAAATTTTAGTCTCTGAATATTGCAAAAGAAATGACATTTTTAGGTGCAGTGGAATCCCTTCACCTCCTTTTCAAGTTAGTTTCAAAAGCCTAATGAAATGGAAAGCAAGTGTCTTTTCCCACTTAAAAAAGTTATATTGTATTCCTTAATGTATTATAATGAGGCCAAAATAATATAGAAAAATCAAGAAATGAAAGCTTGCCAGGATTTTTCTTGCCAATATAACTTTTTAGAATTGTGCTGAATTGCTTTTGCTATAAAAACCAGACCAACTAGTCTATTATGGATTCTTCAGGTGATGACATTTTGTAGAAGATTTTTGTATTTCTTTTGGCTCAGCAAGGCCAAGAAATTTAAATTAGAGTTATAGAACTGGAAGGCATCCTCTTATTCATTTTACAAATGAAGGAACCGAAGTCCTGAGAAATCATGATTTATCCAGGGTCACCCAGTTAATAGCAAAAGTAGAATGAAAATCATGGCCTCTTAGCAGTCAATTCAGTGATCTTTGTAAAAGACCCTTTGGGTTTATTCACACCATTGCATCAGTGTTCATAATTTATTGCATTAGGCCCAACTAACAAATTACAAATTTGTGCTTAATTTGCTAAAGCAGAGGGAACATTTAGAATTAGGAATAGTGACAGTAACAAAAAACATGGGATGGCAAGAAGCATTTTGAAAAATTCTTGTCTAAGGTAGACAGTGTCTCTTGATTAGGCTGTGGTCCTGCTCTCTAAAAGGAACTCCATTTGTTATTCTCTAGGATCTGATTCTGACTTTTGGAAGGTTCTTTCTTGCTCATTTTCCTCCATGGTCACACCTATGTAGACATTGGGGAGTATGCCCTCCTTGGAGGCTATCTAATCTTTGTTTCCTGCCTCTGCTCACGCAGTTTGGCAGCTTGAGAATTGTTTTAAGGATCAAACCATTAAGGGCTTATTAGCAAGTCTTGTGAGTTTTTTGGCAATGTTATTCCCTTAGAAACTTAGTTGGCTTCTGATCTATCTTCTTGTAGTTAATCTCATGTGCTAGTAATAAAGTGACTACATGTCCCAGTTTGGCAGGAACAGTCATAGTTTATATCTCTTGTGCATGTTAAGTAATAATGTCCTCTTTCATTCTCTTAAGTATTTCATTTTAGACAATAAATTGTGTGATTATTCTAGCCAAAAAGCACACCAAAAAAATCCCAAGCCTAATTTATTCTTTTGCTTCCTTATCCATTCCTCTCTCTCATTTTGAAATAGATTTCATGGGAAGTTCTCATACTTGATCTGCAGCAAGGCTGATGTCCCTCTGTTTACCTGAGAAAATATAATAGGCACTTTTGCTCAAAACCTTTTTCAATCTTCTCCCTTATTGTGTGAAATCTGGGAGCAGTCAGCTTTTCCAACCCTGGGGGCCCCCAAATTTCTGGATTCTCTTATTTCATTTCTGCTATCAAACCTGTGAGTTCTTGCCTGTGCATATTTTTTTTTCTTATAAATTCTCAATAAATGCAGCAAATAATACCGTTATTCTGATACTATGTTTTCCACCTTTCCCCCCCCCCCCATAGCTATAGACTTGCTAGACACTCATTCTTCTTTTGAATCTATCAGGCATTTTTTTCAAAATTAAGGTATAATTTGCATAAATAAACAGCTCTGAAGCATTCAGGTCAATGAGTTTTGACAATTGTATACACCTGTGTAAATCACCACCCAAAATAGGATATAGAACATTTCTATTACCCTGGATAGATGCCCCTTTCCAGTTAATTCCCCACTTTGCTCCACTGGAAGCAACCCCTTGTCGTCTTCTGTGACCATGGATTCCTTTGGGCAAGTGGTGTTTTCATTAAGTGTTTTGTGATTGCATGACATCACTATCTTTCCATCCTTTATTCAGTCTCTTCATTTCCTGTTGCCTGGCTGCTAAGCAGTTGCCAGATATTTTAGATTTTTTGTTTGGTCCACATTCCACTTAAATATACTATTTTTATGTTAGTTAGGGCAAGCTAACTGCTGTAATAAATGGACTCCAAAAAATGTAATACCTTAAACCTAATTCACATATATTTATTGCTAATGAAACAGTGCATTGAAGGCATTCCTGATCAACAGGTGAGTTTTTATAACCTGGGCTTTTGAGTCCTGTAGCAAGTGGGGAAGGAGAGTGTGAGCACACCCTACCTGGTTCTGAGAAGCCTCAGCCTGAGAACTGAGATTCCATCACTTGCACTGACATTCTTTTGAGGAGAACTATTCACAAGGCCACATGTGGTGCAAGGGGGAAGGGTTTGGAAATGTAGACTCTGGACGGACAGCCATCTCTCAATGACAGCTCACATGGTTGAAAAGTAGTTTGGGTGATTAGTAGTCTCTGTGTTAACAAGGTTAATATCACAGCTTTTATTTTGTTTTAATAGCATAATTTAGCAACATAATACCATATTGCTTTTCTTGTGTATCTTCGTATTACTCCCTTTTCTTCGGGTTATATATTTTTTTGTTTTCTGAAGAAACATTTTAGTATTTGCAACTAAAAAAAATGGTATTGCTATTTCTGTGGTAGAAATGCTCAAAGCAAAAGCAACTTATTGTCCTTATTCTGATGAGGTTAAATTATCTCTGGGCATCAACAGATATAATTTTACTCTTAAAAGATAAGGATCTCTGGTATCACTATTTTTAGTCAATATTTAACTAGAGATCTAAGCCAGGAGAAGAAAAAAACTATCATCATTGGCAAATTGTATAATTGTCTATGTAGAAAATTTTCAAAACTCCAGAGCTAAAATCTTAGAATTAACTAGAGTGTTTAGCAAGGTTTTTGGATACAAAATAAATATAGGAAAGCCAATTGCATTTCTGTAGACTAGCAACAACAACAAAACAGATAATGTAATTTAAAAACGTTTTGTTTTGAAATACTTAACATCTTACATAGCCATGGTATATATTTTTTTCAAAACTAAGAAATTAACTTTCGTATAATAATGTTAACCAAACTATGCCTTTATTTGGATTTCCCTAGTTTTTCTACTGATGGCCTTTTTTCAAATCTAGGTAGCTATAGCTCTTTACTCCAATTTGTAGCAATTTCTTGATCTTTTCTTTCAGAGCCTGACAATTTTGAGGGTAGTGGTCAGATCTGTTGTAGAATGGACCTCAATTTGGTTTTGTCTGATGTTTTTTCCTGATTATATCATATACGTGGTATCGCTGGTGATGTTAACCTTGATCAGTTGGTTAAGGTGGTATCTGCTAGGTTTCTCCACAGTGAAGTTACTATAGAAAATATAATTTTAAACATATACAATTTTAATAATAACACAATATAAATAACACAAATAAATCTAAAAAATGTCTATGATCTTTATCAAGAAAGTTATAAACTTGTATTGAAAGATATTATAAACCAGTTAAATGGGGAGAACCACCATATTAATGGATTGGAAGACTTAGTGTTGCAAAGATGTTACTTCTTTCAATGCACTTAGAATAAATTCCTAACAGATTTTGAGGGTCTTAACATTGGTACTATTATTATCATAATTATTGTTATTGTTGTTATTTTTGTGATATTTAACATTACAATTCTGAACTCATTGAAGAGGAGTAGTCCAAAAATTACAGACACTCCTGAAGAATAAAGTATTTTTCCTGCCTTACACTGTGACTTAATATAAAACAATAATAATTAAGCCAGTATGTGGTGTAAGGGACATATAAATTGGCCAATGGAAGGAATAGAGGATTCAGAAACAGATCCATCTATATCTAGAAACTTGATTTATGACAAAATTGGTATTGTAGATCAGTGAGGAGAAGGTTGGATAGATTTTTCAATATATGGTGCTATGGCAAGAGATTGCTCATATGAAAAAGAATAATGATGGATTCCTATCTCACAGCATACACAAAATGGGAAATGGTTAAATTATAAGTTGTAAATTAATTATAATTAAATTTCATCATAAAATTAGAAGCAGAACTCAGGAAAAAAATGAAGAAAAAAGACAAAACTATCAAAGAAATGAAAACTAAATTGGAAGGAATGCAAGAGGAGATGATACAGAAAAATAGTGAGGTCACAGAGATTAGAAATGAGAGAAGTCAAGTCAAATATATACTTAAGAGAGTGATAAAACACCTTTATTTAAAATATCATTGTTTATGATATACTAGAGCTCTATCATTTATAAACTTTTTCATCCTGCTGAGTGATGTGCCAGAAATCATAAAGTTATCTGTATATTATTTGTTGAAAGCAAAGACTTGGAAACCACTTGACATGCAAAGAAATTTATTATTACTTTCTTAGTTTGGAGAAGTTTATCAAAAAGGCTTAACTAAGATTTATCAAATGACTATTGTACTTATTACTCTTTTACTTAAAGGCATCTTGTTTAACCCCATATACTTAGTAAGGGACATTTAGAAACTATTAATTTTAATACATATTTACCAGTATATGAGTTTTTAGAGAACTTTTTTTTTTGTTTTAACATGTTTAAAATATGTTTTTATCAAAACCTTACAGCTATAAGTGTAGATCACTCAACTTAGGGAAAATGGTTACCATTTAATCTAATCTGCAAAGCCAGTCTTCAATTTCCAACCTGTCTTCCAAATCAGACTTCTTTTTCTCAATAAAAGTACAGCTTGATTTTTCAGTTCAAATAAATATGTTAATGTATGTCTCTATGACAACCATCACACAGTTGAATTCTAATGCTAATATAGATAACTAGATAAGGCACAGAGCCTTACCTTATGTTTCCTGGATACAGTAAGGTATGGCTGCCTTCAGTATTTCTTCGCACTCACTAAAGTCTTTGCGAATCAGTAAAGGTGATTTTTACAATTATAAGAGTATGGAAGAGGTAAGATTCTTAAGTAGAAATGCCCTCACTACTGCTTCATCCTACTGTACATCTGAACTTATAAAATACTAACATGGGTCTACATACTTCATTTCTTAATTAAATGTATGTGTTATATGTATGTATATGATGAGGAAAGAACAGTCCTTACTTAGTGCCTTGATTAAAGGAGGATTTACAGGTTTGATTTGGTATCCAGGAGAGTTTTTATATTCCAGAGAAATGCACTAGACAGGATTAGTGAGTGGCATGCATTTCTTTTGTTAAGTGGGAAAGAGTGATTGTGAAGGAGGGGAAGGAGTGGAAGAGGAAATAAGAAAGAGGATGGCATTATACCTTAGCTGTAGGTGTATTCTCAGAAAGATCAATAATAGGAAGAATGAAAGTTGAAGATCTGGTTACCTTAAAGCTATCTGTGCCCACATATTTCTTGGAAAGTCTTCATTAGCCTCAAATGTCCCTCAATTTGTGGACCACTGATATAGAAGACAGGCAGAGCAGATCCATCAGATGTATAATTGTAAACACAACAAGACACCCAAACTAATGAAGTAAAACAGTGTTTTAGAGGTTAAGCTTTTCTGAAATAAAAGTGGAATATGAATATTGAAAGGACGGTTTGTGTGTGTCTGTGTCTGTGATATATGTGTTGGACATCAGAAGCAAAGAAAGATTCCTTTGGGGAGCCAGATACATTGAGTTATTTATAAAGGAGGAATTATGTGATCCTCAGATCCCATTCAGTGCAAGAAAATGGAGTATACTTAAAATATTTTCAAGAAGAGAAAATGTAACTTACAGATTTTTTATATTCATCTAAACAGTTCAAGTTTAAATCAACAGGCAAATAGTTTTTAACTTAAATGTCTTCTCAAAAATTATTCCTTTGAGCCTTTATTGAGGCAATACTGAAAGATTGAAAATTTTTTTTTTAACCTGGCTTTGTAAGGTAAAAGTATACTTGGAGCTGTCAGAAAAAAATCTGGGCAAGACGTTGACTTTTCCTTCTCTTAGTGCTGGAACCTTTTTATAATCTGTAATAGAATTTACAGGATTCTGATAATCCTACTTAAGAGAAAACTGATCTATTTCTCAGGCCTTTGGGTTTTCCAAGGAGTAGGAAGAACAGTGTATTTTTCAGCAATCTCCTCATTGATGGAAAGTATCTGAGACAAGATGTTTGAGTAGATCAACCATATAAATATATTTGTTTGCATACAAATTTGGCTATTTAAACACAAGGGTAAAGCAATAAATGTCCATACCAATCTCAAAAGGTTAGTTCATGACAAAGTAGCATCTTGGGTGTAGACTTTGCTGATACTATTAATGGCATTATCAAAAACCTTCCCAAAAACATACTTTGCTTTCTTTCAGGCAAAATAAGTCAAATCTGTAAAAGGTATGCTTGAGTATGAAAAACTCTGAATATGTTTGGGCTGGAGAAAAAAGTAAAATATAACACTCCCGTCACTTTGGAATAGAACAATATAGTTTGTGAGCTGTAATAATAAACAAGTATTCTATATTCCTTTTTGTGAAGACATCTGAAGAAGAATATTATATATATATATTTTCCAGTTGTGAAGAAGTGCAGTATCTAAACCCAGTTTTCTCCTGTCTATACCCTGGTATTTCCATTCTTGACTTATATGCGGATGAGAAAAATGGAAGTCTATAATAAGTTTATCTGCAAGAGCGCTAATGGTGCTCTTTGCTACTGATACTGCAGCCAGGGTTTTGGATATTCAGGCCATGAACTGGGTTCTTTGGTTTGATTGCCCAAAGGATGCCAACTCATATTCACAGAGTAGATAGACCTGCCAAGTAGATGATGAAGCTTTATTAGTTTTGCTTCCCTCAGAAGAAAAAAGTATGGTACAGCAACTTCTTGAGAACAAAGTGCCTATAAAGGAAATAAAAATCAATCCAGAAAAAACATGAACATCTAGAAACAAAACAAAACAAACAAAACCTGGAGTAATTTTTAGCCCAAGATCAACAATTAAAAGAAAGAGCTCAAAGGTGTTTTGTTTCCTACTGTTACTATGCCTGATGAAGGATGAAGAAATATTTGATTTGAACAAGTTACCTTTACTCAAATATGCTGTCTCGTGGCCTTGCTATGATACCTTGGGTCAGATTTTTTAAAAAGTGTTGAAATAACTGTCCAAAGAATTATTAATAAGTCTGGTACTCTCTCCACCAATGACTCAGTGGAAGAATTTAGAGCTGATTTCAGTGAGAAAACGTCCATCCTTCAGTAAGGTGGAAAGAAACCAGAAGCAGGAGAGGAAGGGGACAAACTGGCTAGTGGTATTAATAATGAAGAGGGGGAAGTGGAGGAGGAAGAGAGGCAGATGAGGAGGAAAATGGAAAGTACAAACAAAAAGGTTTAAAACTCAGTCTGCTCCTAATAAAGATGAGCATAGAAAATAGGGAAAGTCACAGAAACAACAAAACAGTGATGAAACATTTTAAGTGAAGAAGAAAATAACATTTAATGATGAAGGGAAATTGGTTCACCAATGTAGAAATCTGTTGTGAAGAATACTAAGGCAGAGGAGCACAGTAGTGTCATCCTTAATAAAGCAAAAGAAAGCTTCAGGAAGAAGACAGATTTGACCAAGAAGAGTACAAGAAGAAAGTTAAGTCATATGGACAAGTGTCATTTAAAAAGCAAGCCAGAAGAGAAGCCAGCAAGAGGCAAACAAAGGCCAAAGCTGGAGGGGGATGCCTTTTAGGTTGGGGTGGTGACGATGAGAAATTTGTTCCATATACTTTCAGATCCTGATAAATACAGAAGTCTGAAGAATCAGATAGTGACGATACGAAGAATGAAATTAGTGATACCAAAAATAAGCAGAGTATGAGAAAAAAGTAACAACAATGAAGTGGAATAAGTGAAACAAGTCATAACAGAAAGAAAGCCGAGTGAGTAATCTAAGAGCCTCTGGATACAGGCCTGTCTTTAGCAGAGAAAAAAGAGCTTGTATTATATTTATTCAAAAGTCAAAGCTAAATACTTCTTTCTCTACTCTTCTTGAAACCCTTTGTCATGATTATGTGAGCTAGAAGTCAGGAAAGAATTGGCTTTAGAACAATAGTTAGGTAACAAGAGCCTTATGCTTAAAGAATCAGTGCAACTCCAGACAGAAGTGATCTTATACCTAACCCATCATCCTGTCCCATCACAGAATATACTTAAAATGAGAGTGGATTATAGAAATTTCCTGATCTCATTCTAGCACATATGGTCTTGGATTAAATCCATTCCTTTATTTTACTGCCAAGTTCAAGAGCCCTTGTCCCAGTTTTAGAAATTCTTGTCCTGCTTACTATACAGAATGTACTATGTATGAACTATTAAACAGGATTGCTTAGAATTTCAATGTATTTAATATTTCCAAAGAGTGAGTATATAATGGAGCAGCCCTCTTAAACAATGAGTATTTTTAATTGAGATCAATAATAAGCCTACATCCCATTTTAAATAAAAGTACATTTAAAAACAAATTTAACAAAAGATATGCAAAAATCTCTATGTTAAAAGCAATAAAATACTACTGAGAAAATTAAAGAAGACTTGAATAAATGAAGAGAGGGGACATGCTCACTTATTGGAAGACTCAATTAGATGACAGTTCTCTCCAAATTGATCTATAGATTCAACATAATCCTACAGGCATTCCCTGCCCACCCCCCACCCCCCACCCCCTGCCACCAAATTGACAAACATTCTAAAAGTTATATGGGAATGTAAAAGACTGAGAATATCCAAAACAATTTTAAAATCATAGCTGGAGGATTTGACTTTATAACAACCATAATGCTATATCAACTAAGGCAGTATGGTGCTGCTATAAGGATCAACAAATGTATCAGTGGAATTGAATAGAGAGGCCGTAATAGACTCACAGTTTATAGTCATTTGATTTTTGACAAAGATCCAAAATAACCCAGTGGGGAAAGGAAAGTTTTTTTTAATAAATGGCACTGGAAGAAGTTGATATTTATATGGGAAAAATAAATCCCAATTCCTACCTTGTACCATGCACAAACATTAATTTGAGGTGGATTACATTGCTAAGTATAAAAGCTAGAATCATAAGACTTTTAGAAAAAAGAATCAGAATATTTTCATGACTTGGGGATAGACAAAGATTTAAATGCAGAAAGTAATAACCATAAGAGGAAAAACATTGTAAATTAGACCTTACCAAAAAAAAAAAAAGAAAAAGTTATGCTTATCAAAATGCCATTAAGAAAAAAAAAAGACTAGCCACAGACAGAAGAATATTTGTAAAACATATTTGTCAGAGGAGGCTACACAGATAAAGAATTTATGCAACTTCATTAAACAAAAAAGTAGGGAGTAGGGGACAAACTGTTTGAAAAGACACTTTATAACACTGACATGCCACAACAGAAGATATTCAATGGCCAGTAAGCATGTGCCCAACATCTTTAATCAGGGCAATGCAAGTTAAAACGATAGTAAGACACCCACTTAGACATTCATTTTAGCATGACTCAAATTAAATAGATTGATAACACCAAATGTTAGTAAGGTTGTTGAGTAACTGGAACTCATACATTGTGTGGGAAGGTTAAATGATACAACCTCTTGGGTAAAAGATCTGGAAATTTCTTACAAAGTTAAACAACTTACCTGATGGCCCAGCAATTCTGCTTCTAGATATTTACCCAAGAAAAATGAAAGTATAAGTCCATGAAAAAATATATTCATGGTACATAAACAGTGTGTGTACATGTAGCTTTATTCATAATAGTAGCCAAAAACTAGAAACAGCCCAGGTGTCCGTCAGTATGAGAATGGATAAACAGACTGTGGTGTATTCATAAAATGGAATAATACTCAGCAATAAAATGAGACAAACTACTAATACCTGCAATAATACAGATGAATCTCATTATACTAAACAAAAGAAGTCTTATATAAAAGAATGCATACAGTATTACTTCATTTCTGTGAAGTTTTAGAACAAGCAGAATTTATCAGTGAGGGAAAGGAATCAAAAGAATGGTTGTCTCTATGGGATGGCACAGGAAATGACTGGGGAGGATTATGAAGACACTTTCTTAGGAGTGATGGTAATGGTTTGGCTTACAAGGTATATGCATTTGTAAAAACTCATGGAATGGTACACTTAAGATTTGGGCATTTCATTTTATGTAAGTTTTAATTCAAAAGAATGAAAAAAGAGCTTTAACAGATATCACAAGTAGGTACTATTTTATACGCACCAGTTTGGCAAAAGTGTTGGCAAGGAAGTGGAGCATCCTGGTCTCTTACCCTTGTTAGTGGCAGTGTAAATTGGATCAATTATTTAGAACAGTTTGTCATTATGTAATAACTTGTGCATATACCAACCCAGAAGTACCACTCTGAGGCACAGAAACTCTTGTAAATGTATGCAGAGAAACATGCATGACGATGTTCCAAAAAACTAGAAAGAACTAAAATATCCATCAACAAGAGAAGGCGCAAATTGTGTTATATTGAAACTATCTTGGATGAATCTCATGAACATATAAGAATACTTCCAATGTGGTTTCAACCTATAATTCCATCCAGAATCTTGTAAAATTAAATACTATATTGACTAGGGATGCATATGGAAACACTATAAAGGAAGGCAAAGAATTCAAGATAGTTGGGGAGAAGGCATGACAAGGAAGGTTGGAATTAGACTGGGAAAGGCCATAAAGATGACTTCAAAGTTACTAGGAATGTTCTGTTCCCTAAACTGGGTAGTGGGATGACAGCTGTTCATTTTTTTTAAATTTACGCATATGTTAAAATATTGTTTGGTATAATTTCAATATTTTATAATTTAATGTGAAACAATGTATACTTTAAAATTAAATAATCTTTAAGAATTCTTCATTAGCAACAATATGATATACAAAATGTAAGAAGTTGGCTTTCTGATATCATTAATTTAGTCATTCACATGTTTATCAAATACCTGTACACAGCCTGCTAGGGATGTGGCACTGGTTAAGCCCTATTTGGAGGCTGCTGTTTTGGTAACTGTATCTTAAAAATGAATTAGAAAAAGTACTGAAATCTAGAATGATTACAGTCTTATATAAACCCAGCTTTGATCTCACTCCCCTAATGCTAGTCCATGGGACTTCTCAAAGGGACACTTTTATGAATTGGATTTGGATGTCACTTGAACTGATCATTGACCAATCATTAAATTATCTTTCGATCATGTCATGGGGGATGTCTCCCATAGTGTATTTACTTGAAACTTAACCTGTGATCAAAAATTTTCAGGAAGCTGTGGCTAACAGATTGTTCTGTTGAATCTTAAACATTTTCAAGGAAGTCATAGATTTTTCATTTTAACATCTCTTACAAAATCTATGAATATTTTTCATTAAATCAACCTGCCAGAAAGTAAAGGTTGAACTCTGTACCTGTAATGTGGTCCTAAATTTGTAGCTTAAAATTAAAAAGGCTACCCCAGCCCTTTACTTTTTATAGGTATTCAAACATACCTTTGGATGCCAGATAAGAAATTCATAGTGCCAGATATCCAGCAAGATGACAGTTTGGTTGCCCATATGAAGTACTTAAATATACCCCAATTGCAATTCCAAAGTCTTATTGCTTCATTTATCACAGGAAGTGCTAAGGTTCTGAAATATTCTATAAGAAAAGGTACCCTACTTGCATCAATTCTCATAGGAATGACCAAGAATATTATGCCAATTCAATCCTAAGTATTGAAGTTAGGGTTATAAATGACATTTAATAGTATGATTTATTTTCTATCTTAAAGTTTATAGGGCACAAAACAAGACCCTATCCTTTCATATTGCTTTTTATTTTTAAAGTATCTGAGTGATGATAAAAATCTAAGCTTAAGCACTGTCAGATGATTTATGATATTTCATTTATTTTTCAAAGGGTTGGGGTGTCACCAGTAAGCCTATTAGAATTGTAGGTTTAGAGTTTCTCAATTTTAAAAAAGACCAGCTGCATAAACAAGTGTGTTAGCTTTGTAATTTAATTCTATGTGATTTTTTTAATACTTCAAAGTACCAAAGGAGGCATTTATTCTTAGGTCATAAATGCTTTTTTATGTCATTATGATCTCAAACTTTCAAGTACATTTCAAGATCTACTTCTTAAAATATTAATATGTTTTTATTGTGTTCTTTGCAACCTCAAGACATTTCTTCTTTTGTCTACCTAAATCTGCCTTTCTTCATGGGCTGACCCCAACAAAGGTGGAATGTGAATAAACTGGAGGAAGACTAATTTAAATTGGAATTCTGCAGTCAGGGATGGATAATCTAATTATCTTTGAGAATGTGCTGTAAGCACCTTAAAGCTATTTTTTATTAAACTTTTAATTTTGGATAAGTTTAAATTCATGTGCAGTTATAAGAAATAATATGCATTTCATGTACTGTTTGCACAGTTTCCCCAAAGTGATAACATCTAAGATATTAATATTGATATTATCTAGATTTTATTCAGATTTCTCTCATTTTACCTAAACTCATTTGTATATGCATATATTTAGTTTCTAAGTACTTTTCTCACCTGTACAGCTTCTTGTACCTACCACAGTCAAGATAAAGAGCATTTCCATCACCAGGATTCTTCATGTTGCCCTTTTATAACATATACGTACTCCCGGCTTCCAATCCCTAACCCCTTGGCAACCACTGTTTTGTTCTCCATTTCTATAATTTTGTCATTTCAGTAATGTTATATAAATAGAATCTAAGAGTATATAATCTTTGTGGATTGACTTTTTCATTCAGCATTGTTTTCTTGAGATTCACCCAAATTGGTGCATGTATTAGTAGTTTCTTCCTTTTTATTATTGAGTGATATTCCATCAAAATCTATTTTGATTTTTAGTTTTCATATATACACACACATAAGAGATAATTAAAATGCCAGTTTAAAAGCTGTTTAAGACATTGTTGTAATTAACTTATTACAGTTTTTAGTGTTCTTTTAGTCATTTAGATTGGATTCATCTGTGTCTGAACTGAAACTATATTTCCAGTAGGAAAAAGAAAAAAGATTATTCTGTTCCTTAACAATAATTCATTCTAATAAGAACTGTCAGGATTGGAGAACATACTACTAGCTGCTACCAGGTAAGACAGGTCCGTGTTCTGACTCAAACAGATATGCTGTTTAGTTTTTTTTTTCTCCTTTAAAGTGACTACCATTACTCAAGTAACTCTTTTCATACAGCCTATTGTTACTTTTATGCCTATGTTTGTCATATGTAATAAATAAAGCTATATATGGATAAGATCTCTTAGAAAGAGACTATAAAGTGAGACCTAATGTTTGCCCTGAGGAGCGTTAAGATTTAATGGCCAAGGATGTCCAGAAAGGCAGGAAGGAAAAAACTAGGGGTTTCTGGTATGTGGAAATTAAGAGAAAAGAGAGTACGAAGAAGGAAGTAAGGTATGGCTTAAACAGCATCTGTGGATGACTTTGGCAAAAGAGGTCTTGGAGGAGTTGATAGGTCTAAAGACCATTTGGAGGAGGAATGGGAGATGTGGAAATGGCAGTGCTGTAGAAAAGTTTGAGACAGGGAGTATCTAGATAGGCCTCTAGACTATAGTCGGAGGGAGAGGTGGCACCAAATGGCTTTGCATATGTTATTGTATATGTTGTTGTTGTTTTAATGGACAAGACTTGGGTTTATTTAAAGGCCAGTGCAAAAGATCTGGTTAAAAAGAAGAGGTTGTGTATCCAAGCTAGAGAAGGAATAATATTTTCATATTGTTGGAGAAACAGGAGAGAATGGAATCCAAGGCATAGACGAGGGCCTGGCCTTGGGAAGGAGGAGTGGCATCCTCTCTATTGTGTCAAGTCAGAAGTAGGAGGGACTGGAGCACACATTGTTTGTGACAATGGAAATATGAGTGACTCTGCATCTGATAATTCCTTTTTTCTCTGGGAAATGGAGGTGAAATGATCTAATAAAGGGGAGTACTGGAGATTTGTGCTGGAGATTTGAGTTGTTAAGGGGAGAAGCCTTAGTATATAAGTCATCGAGGCTCTTGTGTTTGCAAAATATCTGGGCAGTGGGATTCCTAGTTGACTACAAATACATTTTTGAACAGTTGCATGGTTTGAGATGATGAGGATGTTGGATGCAGAGAAATTTTTAGACTTCCATAACACAGCTCTTCTATTCTATGTTCATTTCTCCTGGGAATGAGGTCTGTATTAAAGCATAGAGAGAGACAAGGTATAAAGTGTTGTAATTTGGAAAATTTTAAGCACATTTTTAAAAGCAAATATTTGTTCATAGTAGTCTCCTATGATCCTTTGTATTTGTGTGGTATCAGTTCTGATGTCTCCTCTTTCATTGATAATTTTATTGATTTGAATCCTCTCTTTTGTTTTCTTGGTAAGTGTAGCTGAAGGTTTGTCAGTTTTGTTTATCTTTAGAAAAAAAACAACTCCTAGTTTTATTGATCTTTCTATTGTCTCATTAGTCTTTATTTCATTTATTTCCACTCTATCTTTGTTATTAACTTCCTTATACTTATAAACTTTGAGTTTTGTTCTTATTTTTTAGTACCTTGAGGTATAGATATGTTTAAGTGTGTGTGTGTGTGTGTGTGTGTGTGTGTGTGTGTGTGTGTGTGTGTGTGTGTTTCTGGGCTCTTTATTCTGTTCCATTGATCTGCATGTGCCTGTTTTTATGCCAAGAATATACAATGGGGAAAGGATAGTCTCTTCAATAAGTGGTGTTGGGAAAACTGGATAGCCTCATGTAAAAGGATGAAACCAGGCCCCAATCCTATGCCAAACATGAAAATTAACTCAAAATAGATTAAAAACTTGAATGTCAGAACTAAAACCACAAAACTCCTGGAAGAAGGCATAGGGGATAAACTCAGCATTGGTCTTGACAAGGTTTTTTTTTTTTCTTTTTTTTTTTTTTCGGATTTGATACCAAAAGCAAAGGCAACAAAAACAAACAAACAAACAAAAAAAACAAGTGGGACTAATAATTAATAAGCTTCTACACAGCAAAGGAAACTATCAGCAAAATGAAATGATAGCCTGTGAAATGGGAGAAATTATTTGCAAACCACATATTCCATAAGGGATTAATATCCAAAATAAGCAAGGAACACATACAGCTCAATAGCAAAAACAAAAACAAAAAACAAAAAACAAAAAAACAAATAGCTCAATTTAAAAATGGGCAAAGGAACTGAATAGACATTTTTTGAAAGAGATGCACAAATGACCAATGAGTACATGAAAAGTTCCTCAACATCACTAACCATCAAAGAAATATAAATGAAAACCACAGTGAGTTATCACCTTACACCTATTAGGATGGCCATTATCAAAAAACAAGAAATAAATGCTGGTTAGGATGTGGAGAAAAGGGAACTCTTCTATTTAGTTGGTGGAAATCTAAACTGGTATAGCCATTTTGGAGAACTGTAAATGGGTTACTCAAGAAATTAAAAATAGAACTACTGTAAAATATGATCCCATTGTGGGAATACATCCAAAGGAAATGAAATCATTATCTCAAAGAGGCATCTGTACTCCCATGTTCATTACAGCATTATTCACAATAGCCAAGGTATGGAAACAACCTAACTGTTCACCAAGGGATGAATTTGTCAAGAAAATATGGTGTATATATAATGGATATCATTCAGCCTTTTAAAAGAAGGAAATCCTGTCATTTTTGCTAACATGGATGAATCTGAAAGACAGAGCTATTGATACTGTGGAACATGTTTTACTTGAATTTTTAGTAAAACTTCATATGATTTTGCAGACCTTTATTAAATAGATAAATGTCCTTATTTGAAATAACAGCGACTCCTGCCTTTTTAACCTGCCAGGAGGATTGCTTTCTCTTACCCATTTAAACTTTTTATTTGTTTAATGTAGCTGAGAAGTATGAATCATAATCATATTATAATCTCATTTTTTTAAATTACAAAAATTTCTGTTTGTTGGAACCACATTGCTCAAAGATTTTGATACTTTTGTAGTGAGTCCCCTGGATATTTTCAGTTCTAGAGTGCATAATATTTAATCTTGATTTTTTTTTGATAAGAAAGATAGATTGAATAAAATAGCTTTAGTTTTAACTTTTAATTTAGAATTGGCTTAGGAAAAACAGTGTTTACACAAAATTCTTTTAAAAATACTTTTAAAATTCTGTTTTATTTTCACTGTTTTTATCAAGAGTAGTCTAGGTAAAAGATAATGTGTTTCTGTAGATCTAAAGATTTTCTTTTGCCAAAATACAAATATTCTGTTTAAAACAGTTATTCTCAAGGGAGTGACATATCAGTACAAACAGATAAAGCCCCTCTCTGCTCCCTTTATAAGATTGTGATTCTCCATCCTCCATGCTACCAAACCCCTGGCCGAGAATCTTTCATACTGAACGGGTCCTCTTTTCAATATAATCAAGTTGAGAAGTGCCTGCAGCTGTCTCCTTCCATATCTTTGCCTCTTTACCCACCTATGTTTGTAGGAGGCTTTTTGCTAAGAGTGGAGAAAAAGATGTTTCGTTCTTACCAGATTTTTCTAGACATGTACTGGAGAACTACAGGGGTCTGGGCATTTGCTGAAGCTTGGTTCTCTTCTCTCTTCCTAAGCACTCAGTCAGCTCTTGCCTTCATTAACCCTAATATTCTTCATCTTTCTCTCCAGAGATTCTTGCTGCCTGCAATCTGTGACCACTTTAAATATGGTCTTTCCTCTTTTCTGTGCTTATATCCTCAGTTGAACCTTCTTCTCTACTCTCGCATATGGTAACTGTGCTGTCTTTCTGCATCCAGTGTGTCCCGCTGTAGGTAGAATGTGGAGAGCTCTAGGACCTTTCTTCAGGAATGCTCATTTGGGCCTAGGGAGCCTCAGGAACTAATGTGAAAAAACGATCTAGCCAGGTATACTGTGAATAAGAATAAATGGGCCTGCCATTTGCTTTATTTTGGTCATGAAGACAGTTTCAAAAATCTTTTTGTATCCTTATTGTTATCACTGCCGTCTATGTGTACAGTAGTTATGTGAGTAATATTGTGATGTGGTTATCAAAATTGGAAAAAGGCATGATGTACCAGCCTGAAAAATATATTTTTAGATTCAGGCTTGTGCTCCCTGGTGGTTACCATGACTGCATAAGCCACAGCTCCTTCTAAAATACCTTTGCCATACTTAACTTTTTCTCACTTAGTTAGATCATATGGTTTAGTGTCATTAATTTGGAATGGAAAGCACCCTTATATCATTAACACTACTTCTTACAAGTTTGAAAATGATTCACTATGCAGTATGAAAAAGTACTTTTATTACTTTCAATAAGAGGACATAACGATATAAAGGCAGTTATTCAGGGTAAAAATGAAGAGTGAGTAGGAATGACGACTAGGAAACTAAAAGTAAAAAGTTATTTTCTGAGATTTATCATTTCAAGTATTAGGTTTGGACTTTGGGTTTTATTTTTTTGGAACTATAAAATCTCAACCCAGAACCAGGTGTTCTGTATTTTATTCAGTTAGAGACTTTTGATGTATTTCTGGAGTCTCATTTTCCTGTTGCCCAAGTAAAGATGGCAATGATTTAGTAGCAGCTCACAGAAATTATGTGTGAGGTACTGAGTGTTGATTATAATAATAATCAGAACTAAAAGTTAAGCACATATTTAGATATGTAACTTTATATAATTCAGTAATCATTATTTAAGAGATATGCACATACATATACTTTGAAAAATCTTAGTATTTTACTAAAGTGGTAAGTTTTTGTTTTGTACAGTAGAATAAGGCAAATACCTTCATGAATTTTGCTAAATATTTTACTGTTTTTTTTTTTCCAAAAATGTAAATGTGCCCTTCATGATATACAAATAGTATTGTTTTTTGGTTTTCTCTTTTACTTTTTTTATTTTTTTAGGCAAGGCAACCTTTGGTTGACCTCACAGAGAGCAAGAACTTTGTCAGCTTACAATCCCTTATTTTTTATTGTTGACGCTTACGGCACCTGATCTTCCTAGGTGGTGTCCCATCCAAGTACTAACCAAGCCCGACCCTGCTTAGCTTCTGAGATCAGATGGGATCAGGCTTGTTCATGGTGGCATGGCCATAGACTGTGGTTTTCTCTAATGTTTGAAAATCCAATTATCTTTTCTAAGTATGCTGATGTCGACAAATTTTATCTTCTAGACATTTTGAGGGAAATAACTGCAAACTTTATACAAGAATAATAAGATTTTATTAATTACTTTTTGCACATTGATGTAGTTGTCATAATTTCAAGATTTGCCTCTTAAGGTATACTTGAAAAAAATCTGTAATGGATACTACTTCCCAAAGTATATATCTTAAATGAAGTTTCTTAAGCATAAAATTTATTTTTGCTTTATCAAGTGATGTGATCTTTCAGAAAGTTCTTAGGCAAACTAAATTTCAGTAGTAGTTGTTTGAAATAACATTTTCATGTTTCACTGTGCACTTGTATTAATATTTTATTTGCAGAGTGTTTTGTAGTCATCTGTTTACACCATGCCCATGTGATAAATATGAAATTAATCAGGAAAGGTAGAACAACTCTATTTTTTACACCATGCCCATGTGATAAATATGAAATTAATCAGGAAAGGTAGAACAACTCTATTTTCTACTTTGCTCTCCTTAGAGTTCTTCAGAAGAGATGTGTTTAATAGCAAATCCAAAATGAGTACTTTACTGTCACGCCTCTTACCATCAGAGGGAGAATAAAAGGAGTGCTGGACACTTAAAAAGGAGAATATTCTCTTAAATACACCAAAACAGCTTGGGTTCTATTCCTACCTTGTAAATCACTTAGACCTACAAGACATATACGGAACAGAATACACATTCTTTTCAATGCAATATCAGTCTTTTTCTAAGATAAACTATCAGTTACGCCATAAAATAAGCCTCAGTAAATGTAAAAAGGATTGAAATCATGCAAACTGTTCTCTGACCACATAGAATACAATTAAAATAAGTAAGAAGAAAATTTGGGAAATGCACAAATATGCGGAAATTAAACAGTATATTCCTAAATAGCCAATGGGTCAAAACAAAGAAATCACAAGAGAAATTAGAAAATACCTTGATATAAATTAACCTAAAATATATTAAAATTTAGGATGCAGCTAAAGAAAGCAATGTTTAGAGGGCAGTTTATAGCTATAAATATTGACATTTTGTTAAAAAAGGAAGATATAAAATCAATAACCAAACCTTTCACCTTAAAGACCTACAAAAAGAAGTAAAGCAGAGCAAACAAAAGAAAATAGTAAAACTTAAAGCATACATAAATGAAATAGAGAATAAAAAGAAATAGAGAAAATTGATGAAAGCAAAATTTTATTCTCTGAAAGATCAATAAAATTGACAAACCTTTAGAATGACCAAGAAAGAAAAAGAACATTCAGGTTCTCTACTACCAACCTTACAGAAATAAAAAAGGAATACTAGGAACAATTGCATGCCAAAATATTAGTAGTTTGGATAAAATGGACAAATTCCTAAAAAAAAAAAAACTACCAAAACTAACTCAAGAAGAAATAGAAAATCAGAGCCTATAACAAGTTAAAGCACTTGAATTATAATAATAATAATAATAATAATAATAATAATAATAATAAACTTCCAGCAGAGAAAAGCCCAGGTTCAGAAGGCTTCACATGTGAATTTTATCAAAGATTTAAACAAGAATTAATACCAGTTTTCACAAAGTCTTCTGAAATTTAGAAGTGGAGAAAATACTTCCCAATTCATTCTATTAGGCTAGTATTAACCCTGATGCCAAAACCAGACAAAGACAACACAAGAAAACTACAGACCAATATCCCTTATGAATATAGATGCAAAAGGTTCTCAACAAAATACTAGTAAACCAAATCTACTAACATGTAAAGAGGATTATAAACAAAGACCAGTTGACATAGATCTTAAAAATGCAAGCTTGGTTTAACATAAAATCAATCAAAGTAATACATTAATAGAATAAAGAACAAAAGCCATGTGATCATCTTAATAGACACAGAAAAAGCATTTGACAAAATCCAAGTCTCTTTTATAATGAAAATACTCAACAACATAGAAGTAGACAGGAACTTCCTTAACATAATGAAGGGAATCTACAAAAGTCCCACAGCTAATATACTTATTGGTGAAAACTTTCCTCCTAAAGTCAGGAACAAGACAAAGATGTAGTCTCTTGCCTCTTCTATTCAACACTGTAGAGGACTTTCTAACCAGGGCAGTAAGGCAAGGAAAAAAAAGGCATCTAAATTGGAAAAGTAGTAGTAAAACTCTCTATTTGCAGATGACGTGATCTTGTATATAGAAAACCACAAGGAATCTACTAAAAAACTGTTAGAATTAATAAATGAGGTCACAAGGCTGAAAGATATAAGATCAGTATAATTATCCATTATATTTCTATATTATGATTAAGAATTTAAGAAAAATAAAATTACAATGGCATCAAAAAGAATAAATACTTAGCAATAAGTTTAACAAAAGAGGTGGAAGATTTCTACACCAAAATTTAAAAACATTGTTGATAGAATGTAAAGACATAAATAAATTGGAAGATATCCTGTATTATTGAATGGGAAGACTTAACATTGTTAATATGGCAATATCCCCCAATTAATCAGCAATGTAATGCAATCTAGGAAAATCCCAGCTGTCTCTGTTTTGTAGAAGTTGATTCACTGATCCTAAAATTCATATGGAAATTCAAGGGACCCATAATAGCCAAAACAATCTTAAAAAGAATAGAAAGGAAGACACACTTCTCAGTTTTAAAACTTACTATAAAGCTTATAATAAACAAGATAGAGTGGTACTGACAAAAGCATAGACATATAGATCAATGGTATAGTATTAAAAGTCCAAATAAGTTCTTAATTGATTTTCACCAAGAGTGTCAAGACAATTCAATGGAGCAAAAAAATAGTCTTGGCAGCAGTGGTCCTCAAATAACTGGGTATCCACATGCAAAGGAATCAAAGAAGACCCCTGCCTCACACAATATACAAAAATTAACTCAATATGGATAAAAGACCTAAATGTAAGAGGTATAACTAAAACTATATAAAACTCTGAAAGGAAAACTTAGGCTGAAATTTTTGTGACCTTGGTTTAGGCAGTGGTTTCTAAGATTGACCTGAAAAGCACAAGCAACAAAAGAAAAATACATAAGCTGGACTTCATCAAAATTTAAAACTTTTGTGCTTCAAAGGACGCCATCAAGAAAATGAAAAGACAACCCAAAGAAGGGGAGAAAATATTTGCAGAGCAGATATCTGCTAAACGACTTTTATTAAGAATATACAAAGAACTCTTAGGACTCAACAACAAAAAGAAAAATGACCCAATTTAAAAATAGGCAAAGGATTTAAATAGATATTTCTCCAATTATGCTAGGTGAAAGAAGACACAAAAGGCCACATGTATGATTTCAATTATATGAAATTTCTAGAATAGGCAAATCTATAGAGACAAAGTAGATTAGAGATTTTTAGGGAAAGGAGATGGGGTGACTGCTAATGGTATGTGGCTTCCTTTTAGGTGATATTCTATGGTGGTGATAGTTGTGCAACTTTGTGAATACAGTAAAAACCAGTAAATTGTACACTTTAAAATATGATTTTTTTTGGTATGTGAATTATATCGGAAATATAAATTAATATTAACTGAGCTCCTCCTAGGTGTTCTGTTATTGTGAAGATGCTTAGGGTACCATAGGAACACAAAGGGATGTGAACCCTTCCTTCTCAAGCTTCTTGTCTGTTGGGGGTACTAGGCATCATCTAAGTAAAATTATAATTGTGACAAATTCCTGAAAGAAAAGATTCAGGGTTCACAGAGGTTATTAACAGGACTATGTGAGCCAGACTAGGACAGAGATAAGGAAGTGATATTGCCTTAAGATCCAAAGGATGAACCCAAGTTATTGAGAAGAAAAGAAGCATTACAGGGAAGGAGACCAGCATGTATAAAGACTCTGTCGACAGAGCCAAGGTATGTTCAGAAAACTGAAGGAAGGCTAGTGTGACTGGGACACAGAAAGTGAGGAATACAGGATGAAATTGAACAGCAGGCGAAGACTCGACTGTGCAATACCTCTTGGACACATTATGACTTCTAATAGTTTTCAGTCTGAGGTGGCTTGTTCTAATTTCTGTTTTGAAGACATCACTGGCTGTGCTGGTTCGAGAAGAAGCAGTAGAGAAAGCAGTGAAAAGAGTATTCAGTGGTCATGGCAGGAAAGGATATAGCAACTGGTTACGGCTGGTAGCACAGATGAGAAGAAATGGACGTATCTGAGGGCTTTTTAGGACATAAAATTGACATGATTTGGTGAAAGCCTACATCTGGGAAGTGAGGGAGAAGAGGTGTAAAGCAGGACTCGTAGATGTTGGACTTTTGAAAGTGAATGGGTGGGAAGGCCATTTCTAAGCCAGAGACTTTCCTTCGGTGTTCATTTTGTTAGGAACGACTTCTAATAACATGAATGGATTTTTTTTTTTCTGTTGAGAAATAGCTTTTTACACATAATATAGAACTACATAATTTACTGATAGCAAATATTTTGGGAAAGTAAAAAACAGGAATTTGAGAAAACTAGACAATTTTTAAAATATATTTGCCAGATGCATTTTGCTCTGGGAGTCTCTTTTGTCCTTTAATCCTTAATGCCTTATTATAATGTACTTGGCCTTGCCCACGATCCCCAACATCCTCAGCGCTATAGAGACCATCTACCATTTAAGTTTCCTCATTTTGATGTAAGTAATGCTCATAGACTCTGAAGTAAATTTTTGGCGAGTAACTACCTTCCAATGAAGAGTAACTGGAATGAATTCAGTTTTAATTCATTCTTATTTCCTTGGCTAGCCAAAGTCTTTAAATGTCAAGTTTTTTAAAGAGCTTTTTCTACTGCAGTATGTAGAGTAAAAGTGTTTTATTATAATTTCTAAAATCCACTTTGGCAATTTAAGACTGTACTGAAATAAAATTTTATCTATACTCTAAATCTTTTTTTCAAATGACCTTTGAAGAGTTAGTTATTCGGCATCCACTTGGATTTGGAATGTCAGCACACAGAACCAACTGTCAGGTAAAGACCTGGAGAGGAAAATAGGTCATGGAAATGGGTTGTCATTTAAGTTACACTGTAGCTGTTACAAGAAGGGTATCATTATTACTGTTTTATTGCTAATGTACCAGTAATAGACAAACTTTATGAATCTATAAATGCCATTTGAGTAAGCAAAGCTTGAGGCAAATTTAAATTAGGAGAATTAAGAGTTATTTAGAGAAAATCATAGTGACCTACCTTTTGCAACCCTCTTCTGGGGCATTTTCACTAATGTTTATTCTGGTGACCCAGCACACACAGGAGAGTCAGGGACTATTATTCCCAATTTTTCCATAACACTGAAGCTTGCATCCATTTGAGTCAAGTTTCCATTTTTCTTGCTGTCAGTATAGGCTTAATCTAAGGATTAGCTCTTTACTAATAACAATTAACATTGTTTTCTTTAGGTGCTTATTCTATTGTGTGTTTTAATTTCTAAGAATTGTTAGTTGAAATGGAAACTTTAAGAAAAGATTGGGGGAAATTTCGAGATTAGAGGCATTGTTGTTAAGAGCAAAACCCAGTGCCTATCTTCAAATTTCAGCTCCACCACTGACTAGCTCTGTGAGCTTAGATAAGTTACTTAACCTCCAGTTCCTTATATGTAAAATGGTGATTATAAAATACCCATGCCAAGGCTGTGGTGAGAATTAAATAAATTAGCACATATTAAAAATACTTAGCACACTGTTTAGAATACAGTAAGCTCAAAATAAATGTTAGTTGCTGCTACTGTTGTCACACCAATAAAATAGCTCTCTAGCTCCTACTTGAAAATTAAGAAAAGTCAGTCAGTTGTAGTTGTTGTTTTGTTGATTTTGCTTGTTGTTTGGGCCTTTTTGGTGGAGTAGGGACAAAGTTACACAGATAGTAAGTAACGGGTATAAGTCAGGTTTACTAAAGAGTTGGTTTAGGTCAGGAGATAGCAAACTGTGGCTCTCAGGCCAAACTGGGCTTGTTTTTATATGCCTTGTAAGCTAAGAATGGTTTTCACATTTCTAAATTATTTTTTAAAAAATCAAAAGAAGATAGTATTTTCTGACACGTGAAAATTATATAAAATTAAAATTTCAATATTCATAAATAAAAACTGTTTTATTGGTACACAGCCACATTTAGTCATTTCTGTTGTATAGGGCTGCTTTCATGTTACAACATCAGAAAGGAGTAGTCGTGACAAAGACTGTAGGACCCACAAAACTGAAAATATTTACTATATGGCCTTTTGCAGAAGAAGTTTTCTAATGCCTGCCTTGTGGGGTTGTCATTGATTGAATGAGTGAACTTATGCCTTTTACACTATCCTACTTTGGCAGACATGTAAGCTTGCATAAAAAAGTGTGTGACTTTAATTAGTTAGCCTTGTGGCAGACAACTTTTGTTTTGATTTAGAAAAAGTATGACTTTCTAGAATATACTCTGTAGTATTTGATTAGAGTTATCAGTATGAACTCATGGTTTTTTATGCACGCATACAGATAAAAAGATATAGTAATACACAGATGTTTATATATGCATGGATTAGGATACCTACATATATTTCTAGCTCTGTCACTGAGAGGGCCTAGGAACTATTGAAACTGGCATACAAGTTCATGAGTAGATTTAATTCAATTCTAGTAGATTGTGTAAATAAAGATATGCCAAAAACCATACATTCAGTAAAGAGTATTATGATTTGGATTCCTCTCAAGAATTGTCAAAATGAAAAACCAACTGTGTGTGTGTGTGTGTGTGTGTGTGTGTAAGGCTATTTACCATCCCATAATCCTTTTTCAAAGATTCTTGAAGTATAATGAATTCTGAAACAATTAGCTAATAAGATGAATTTTTCAATGATAACATACCTTAAGAATATAGTATTAAAAAGTTACTTGTGGTTATTTTTTTTTAAGGCTTGGTGTCTCAGTGTCTTATATTTATAAGACAGTTGAAACTCTGGAGGCTTTTAGTAATTGTGCATAGTGAACATATGCTTTGATTTTGTCAGACTGATCATTTAGGCAAATAACTTTTTCTTTGATCCTTATGCTGTTTTTAACTGTGATATGTATCTTTTTTGATTGATTACATAATCTTTATTTAGGATCCGTTTTGCCCTTTAATATCTGTAAATCTTGCAACTCTTTTTGTTTAGGCTTATGTCTTTGAAAGTATATTTATCAAATACTTTTGGAAGACTTCTTCCTTCCGAGGCTCTGGGACTGATAGGAACAAGACAAACTTGGAATCTGCCCTTATAGTTTCAAGTCCGTCAAGGAAGATAGACATTACTTTAATATAAATATGATCAGTGTTTGAAAAGGAGAATTAAACTGTTCAATAGGAACATAGACTAAAAGGGTCTAAACTAATTGGGGAGAGTCAGAAATATTATTTCTTTAGACAATTTTTTTTTGTTTTATGCTGATTTTGAAAATCCATTCTTAAATGTATCTTACTAAGCAACAATTATTTTGAGATAACATAGTGAAACAAGAATTTTAAGAAATTACATCTGATGTCTATCTTATTCATATAGGCATAATGTACTAATTGCTTTTTATTGATAGATATTAGGTGATGAATTGATGAACCTCGTGCATTTGATTTTGACAGAAAGTTATTTATTGAGACTATTGGTCACTGTGAATTTGGGATGAGGAAAATACAAAAAGTGAGAAAAGACTACCATTTAGTTTGTTAATTACTACTTGAAAAATCAAAATATTTGTATTTCTTGAACAAAATGTGTTTTAAAGTAGATTCTAAGTAGGGTTTTTTATTTCTCACTTTTAGAACAGTTATCTATTGTATTTAATTAAGAAATAGATATCTGTGTACATTTGACCCTTGAACAATGCAGGGGCACTGACCCCCAGCAGTTAAACCTGCATTTAATTTTTAACTCCCCCAAAACTTCACTAATAGCCTACTGTTGAATGGAAACCTTACTGATAGCATAAACAGTCAATTAACATTATTTTGTATGTTACATATATACTGTATTCTGTTTTGTTATCAAGAAAATCATAAGAAAAATACATTTACAGTACTATATTGTTTGTATCAATACTGTAAATTTATGTCATCTGTTATAAGATGAATCATCTGTCACTGCTTACATTAATACTATTTTGTGGTACAAAACACTGTAGATGTTATACATATTACTAACAATAGACATCAAAAATGATAAGATAACATGAAAAAGAAATTCATATTTATTTACAGGTATAACAATTCATGCTTGATAATGAAGAAACAGCACCATGATTGCTTTATGATAGCCTAGTGTAATTGATAACAGTTGCTTCATGGTAGTGAGAAAATCTCCAAAAATTTTTTCAATATATTTATTGAAAAATATCTGCAAATAAGTAGACCTATGCAATTCAAACCCATGGTGTTCAAAGGTCAGCTGTACATGTACACACACACACACATAGAATGTACAAAGAAAAAGGGGAAGTTCCACCAGCCAAGTGCCAAAGGTACTCAGTGATGACAAACTGATGTTTCTCAGTGAGAATACATTTTTTTTTAAGACAGATGGGATCAGAGCACACCCACTCTCCCACAGTTTGCTTCACTTGTTATTTCATGAACATCTTTCCCTGCCGATGTTTGTTGAGAACCACCTGTCTCTCTAGATCTACCTCATTCTTGTTGTTCATATCATTGATAATGTTTTTAGTAGTATATTCACAAGGTAAAATATTCAAAAGTTTTACAAAAGAGCATAGAGTGGAAAGGCAGTCACCCTCCCAGAAGTGCCTCCCAATTTTCCTCTTTCCAGAGGCAGCCACCCTTAGCAGTTTCTTATCCTTTGAAATTATCCTTTTATTTTTGTATGCCTTTACATAATTAGACTAAAATTTATCCCCCGCCCAGTCATTTATACAGAAACTGAATGTTTAGGTTATTTATAGCAACAACCAATTGATTTTGTAATATCAGTGTTGGAGCTTGAAATGAAAAGATTTCCCATTAGTTTTATTTCGGTTTTGGATTTCTTGCTGTGTGATTGTTAGAGGATACAATCTGTAGGTGTACAATCTTTGCCATCATTTTAGATCCTTAAAATGTAACTGAATGTTCCCAAGAGAAGCCCCACAAGGCCCTGCATGCCCCAGAGCAGTGCCTGCCACCCACTCTCACGCCTGTCTGCTTGTCTCACTGTCTGCATTGTGAATACAGACCTAAGTCTTGGGGAGCCCAAGAATAAAAGGCCTTGCTGCTTTAATCTCAAAGCTAATTGAGGAGTTTACAGCTAATCTCTGAGATGCCTACAGTTGTTTTAATCTAGAATCACTTGAGTTAATTTGATTCCCTCAACTCAGTTTTCATAGTGCCAGAGCCTGGGGAGTGGGGGTGGGTAGCTGAAGTGGCAGTGTATCAAAGGGGACCAGAGGTAGGGATGGGTACCAACCTCTACCTGAGCCAACTTGGAGCCCAGAAGATGTTATGTATTAAAGTACTTTTCCTGTAACATTAGGTCGTTTGTGGGCTGCTAATATTAAAGTAATCCTATGAACAGAGATTACCTAGAAACCCCCTGCCTCTCCGATAAACTCAACAGAGAACATGGGGTAATATATGTTTTGGGAAAATAGAAAGTTGTCTGAGGAGCCCTATGCTGGTGCTTCCTATTTATAAGCATTATTTACTTTTGTACAAATTATATTCCTCAAAAAATGCATAGAAGTTAAGTGTGTAATGCTATATAAGAAGATATTCCATAGTAAAACATTATACAATTTCTTAATGCATCATTTTTTGTTATAGATATATGCATAGTATAAATATAGTATACTTCGTAAATATTCTTTAATTGCATTTTTTCACATGCACATGCCTGACTAAAGTCCATTGTGCTTCCAATAAAGGTTAAAGATTTGCCTACTTAAAACATCATGAACGATTGTCATTTTTGCCTAAAATTATGTTTTTTACAAGACCTCTGCTTCCTATCACTAGTATAATCACATTTACTTTTTTTTAAATTATGGTAAAAAAAAATAACAAAATTTATCATCTTAACCATTTTTAAGTGTACAGTTCAGTAATGTTAAGTATATTAACAGGGTTGCACATCCCATCTCTAGGACCTTTTCATTTGTAAAACTGAAACTCTATACCCATAAAACAACAAATCCCTATTTCTCCCTCCCCCCAGCCCCTGAAAGCTACCATTCTATTATCTCTTTCTCTGAATTTGACTACTCTAGATACATCATGTAAGTAGAATCACATAGTACCTGTCTTTTTTGCGACTGGCTTATTTCACTTAGCATAATGTTCTCAAGGTTCACCATGTTGTAGCATGTGTCAAAATTCGTTTTCTTTTTAAGGCTGAATAATATTTCATTGTGTGTATATACCACATTTTGTTTATCCACTCATCTGTCAGTGGATACTTGGGTTGCTTCTTGGGTATTGTAAATAGTGCTGCTATATAGAACATGGTTGTGCATATATCTCTGAGATTTTGCCTTCATTTCTTTTGGATCTATACTCAGAACTGGAGTTGCTGGAGAATATGGTAGTTCTAGTTTTAATTTTCTGAGGAGCCACCATACTGTTTTCTCTAGCAGTTGCACCATTTATCATTCCCACCAATAGTGCATAAAGGTTCCAATTTTCTCCACATCCTCACCACCATTTGTTATTTTCTATTTTTTTTTTTTATAATAGCCATCCTAATGAATGTGAGGTGATATCTCATCATGGTTTTGATTTGCATTTCCCTAATGGTAAGTGATATTGAACTTCTTTTTAATGCTTTCTGACCATTTTTATATCATCTTTGGAGAACTGTTTATTCAAGTCCATTATCCATTTTTTAATCAGGTTATTTGTTTTTTGTTGTTGAGTTGTAGGAGTTTTTATATAGTCTGGATATTATTCCTCTATCAGATATATGATTTCATAAATATTTTCTACCATGCCATAGGTTGCCTTTTTACTCTGTTGATTGTTTCTTTTGATGTGTAGAAGCTTTCTATTTTAATGTAGTACAATTTTTAACTTTTGTTACCTGTGCTTTTGGTTATATGAATCACATTTACA
The DNA here is from genome assembly GCA_028627145.1 of Eidolon dupreanum. Lineage (NCBI taxonomy): Eukaryota > Metazoa > Chordata > Mammalia > Chiroptera > Pteropodidae > Eidolon > Eidolon dupreanum. The sequence goes on along the minus strand of CM053513.1, from coordinate 16,150,838 downwards.
TTTAATCTTTTGTGCTCCATTTTTCTAAAATAATAAAAGCAAAATGTAATGAAATATTCAAATAATTATAAAATCACTGTTGTATAGACAAAGATGGCCACTGCCTCAACATGAATTCTTGGCTTTCAAACAGCACCATCATGCACGAGCTTAAACAACTGTTTCATCAACTAGTGTGAAAATATCCACATTTGAAGTACAAAAGGTAGTTTGAGATGTGGAGCTATAAAATGTAAAGAATTAGATTGTAGGAACACAGTTAAATACATGAAAATAGAGGATCAAGAAAGCACTCCTAACCATATCATTTTAATTGGAATCCCTGTGTATCCACAGTAAACCATGTGGAAACATTTGCAATAAAAAGCGGCCCTCTACTGCCTTCTACGTTATTTTTTATCATCTTTCCAGTATGGTACTCTTCATAGTCAGTTAACTCCTTAAACAAAGAGAGACAATTAGAAATTTTTATTCTAAGACTAAGTCTCAAATTTAGAGAAATAAAAGATGCTTTTAAAGTATTTGTTTCAGCTTAAATTTTAGTAAACTATTATAGTTGACTAGCAACATTTAGTAAATAGTGGTTATCGAGACTATCACCATTGTACAGAAAGTCCTATAAGTATCTTTTCTAACTGCAAGAAAGTACATGAAGAACTAGTTCTTAAATGGGTTTCTGTATCTTCTGAGATATTAAAAGAAATTAGAATTTAAGTATTTTTTTCACCTGCCATTTCTCCTTTTAAAATAATGTTACCATTGTACCTTTTTTCCTCCCACTTCCTTTTCTTTCTTTGTGATTACCACTTATTCTTCTTTCCCCTGCTCATTAGTCGCACACAGATGTTGATATTCCTTTTCCTTGCCTAATTTTCCTTCCCACCCACCCAAACTCATCAGTCGCTATCCTCAGCCCTCACCTCTCCACTAGTAAAGATTGAAAGGAGCCCAATAGTCTGTGTGGGTATCAATCCAGTTTGAGAGCATTAGAGGATGGACACACACGGCAAATACTCTTCAAGAGCCAAGTCAGGTGGCTTCGTCTCCCACCTGGTGCCCAGGCCAGGTGTTAGTAAGGCAGTGGGAATCTAAACTACCAGGAAACCATTAAGCTTAGATATTGCCTCTGGACTATCTTGTCTTCCAAATGCCTAAAATAGTTTGGGTATTGGAAACTTCAGCAGAAAAAGAAGCTACTGGGATGTTCCCTGCCCCTTTATTTTCTTTTAGGTTTAAATAAATTGCAGTAGTTATGAGCAAGTCCTCAGTCAACAAAACAGGAAAAGTATTAGAAACAAAACAAGTAAACACAGATATGACTCCTGCTCAGTAATCTACCCTTGTGAATTTTTTCCTTCTTAAATAAAACTTTGGAATACATACAGCACTTCCTGCAAAAAAGATTTTATGTATGCTTATTAAACTTTTTAGTTAAGTTTTAGGTCAATGAAAAGTCAGGTTTTTGAGTGGTTATCCTGTTCTACTAGTCCTCTGTTGAATCATTTTGCTCTATGAGAGGATGCCATAATCTTATTTAGGAAGGTTTATTCATTAACAAAAGGTACCAAAATAAAGATAGCTAGGGTCACAGTGTTTAATTTAATAATATTACGATAATAACTACTGTAATTAGTTTCAGATTTGCCTTCCTTCCCAGAGGACAAGATTCTTTTAGTTTTTGATGCCTATTTAAAGCATGAGAATGACAGGAAAATTAATGTCATGACCTTTATAGCCTGTTTATGGTTTTGCCATGTCATACCCTAAAGGATTTAAAGAGTAGCATACATCTAAAATAAACCACTTAGTATGGACAAGTAAAAATTGGGTTAATTGGGTTCACCTGATCCTCAGCTGGTAGCACCTCAGTCAAGACACTTTTTTAGACAAAGGGTAACCATTTTTATACTATGAGATTAACTTTTAAACTATACTTACACATTCTGTAATATCTTGAGAAGAAAAACATTTTAAAAGGCTAGCTTTTCAAATATGTAAAGCTTTTTTCCTCCTACTGTTTTATCTGGTTTGTCTTTTTCAATTAGGAAATCACTTTGTCTTTTCATTTTCATAGCAAGAACACACTGACACCAACTAAGGGGCCATGCTCTGTGACACTAATACCCACTTTGGGTAATGCTGGGCAACAGCACTGTCTCTTGCAACTAACTCTTTTTCCCTTTTCTAGTCTGTCAGGGACTTCCCATAAACAATCACCCTTCTAAATCCTTGAAATGTGAAACTTGGTTTTCATTTTATTGTCAGGGTTTTTATATTTCAACAACGAGCAGTATTTGTATATTCAACTAGAGTTGAGAAAAATTAGGCATGCTAAAATCTTTGCAGCTTTTGGATAGTTGATTGAAAAATTCCTGTAGCAATTTTTGCAAATAGTGGTTTTGAGGCACTTTCAAACATGATTGAATAAATCAGTACAACTTCTCTGAATAACAGTTTGGCAATATCCACAAAAATTTCAAATGGACCCAGAAATTTCTTCCTATAACTTTATTGTACAGATAGACTTGCACATGTTAGTAAAGGTGTGTGTATAAGAATGCACACTGCAGCTTGGTAAGAGCAAAAGGCTGAGAACTATCTCATTGTCAATTAGCAAGTGACCGGTTAATAAATTGTGGTTCCATGCAATGAAATACTATAGAGACTCTAAAAGGAATCAAGAGGATCCATAAGTGCTGGTATAGAGAGCTCTTAAAAATATATTAGTGAAAAAAGAGTAGCATGTATAATCTACTCTAATTTGGGTAGAGGAGGAAGGGGGTAGAGCATGTATCTGAACATGTTAGTCGATAGCCACACAGACGACTACTTCTGAAAGTGTACCCACAAAGGTGCTATGTGTTGTTGCCTCTGAGGAGGATAATTGAGGTTATAGAATGAGAGGGAGGCTTGTTCATTTTTATTTCGCTTTTTCCATGTTGGAGAGAATCATTTTATGATAACCTAAGTGTTAGACGAATACCTTCAGAGACAGAGAATTTTTTAAAACGTAGAAAATGCTGAAAAGGTAAATCTGTGACTAGAGTGTTCTAGGGAAAAAATGAAAGTTTGAATTGTTTTAAAAGAGGAATAAAAATCACCAGAAGCATTGTTAAGCAGCAATTCACACACCCACAAGAAAATGGAAAAATATAAAACATGAGTGAAGTAAGCAGGAATTTGAGCAAAGAAGTTTGTTAAAGCTAATTGATAGGATTTTAATTTAAAGCAGAATCTATAAAGTAGGAAAAAGCTAGAGATGGGAGCAGAGCTCAGAGAGAAATGGACTGTACTGGAAGTGTTGTGAATAGGTTAGAATGGAAGAGAGGCAGGAGGTAGAAATTGACTCTGTTCAAAGTCCACTGATTGGCCTATGGTGATGAAACCAAAACTCTTTGGTACTTGGCAGCAGGTAAGATTTTAGAAAAGGAATGTGAAGAATCCAAAATGATCTTACATCAATTTTCTATAAACCTGCTAGGTTTAAAGATGATTGTTGACAATGTGGCTAAGAGAAGAGCAAGAATGGTGGAATCGTGATCATTTCAAAGTAATGAGTTAAATCCAAACTTCACTGAAACGCTGGCAGCCAGACTGATTGAAGGGAGCAAAATAATGAAGTTTCACAATCTGTATCTATATCATGGACTGGATATGTAAATGACAGACAGCCTTTTCATCTTATCGTATTTATTGTACTGAGGCGTGTCATTTATTACCAAATGGTACAATTCTTTTTTGAAATGCTTTCGTCTTCACCATGATTTTAACCTCACTGGCCCGACCAACTTCTTCATTCTTTTAGCATTAAGAAGCCAGGCTGGAAACTCTCCAAAGATACTCTGTTTCATGTAGAAAGAACCAAATATTTTTCTTACATCTGTATCTTCTATATTTGAACAAATAAGAAATGGGAGGATGCCTGTTGGTTAAAACTTACCTAAAATCCGGGTCTTATTTGACTTAACTAAAATGCTCTGGGGCCTTTAAACAGCAAAGCAGCATTGTCAACAACTTGGTCTCATAGATAATGTTGGAAATCATTGTTTCCTAGGAATAGACATCTAAAATAACATTTTATTTTAGAAGCCCCAAGCCTAATGTTAGAGAAGTTGAGGAAAGTAGGACATTTTTTACATTTACATGTTACAATTTTTAAATCATTTTAGGAGAGTGGTTCAGTCGTTCTAAAAACACAAGCAGGCAATCTGTAGAGATCAAAGAAAATTTATTACCGAAAAAATTAACTTAATCAATTTTATGTCACTTTAAGTTGTAGACAAGTATAGCAGTGGCAAAATTAATGAGATGTTCCTTCAGATTTCAAAAACACTGTTTGTTAAAAAAGTGATTCTGAATTTTAGAAAATGTCTATTGAAAATAAAAGATTAAGTGGTATGAAAAGCACTAAATGGAACTGTGCAAGTATTGTTAAATAATTTCTAGGACTCTTGTTTTTACAGGCTTATTGACATCTATTTATTCAATAAACATTAAACCTCATTATATACAAAGTCACTTTTAAGTTCTGGAAATATAAAGATAAATGTAGGATTGTCCCTGCCATCAAGAAACTAACAAATTTAAGGGGATAATGGACAGTTTAAATAGGTGCTACGTGCTAAGAGTCAATCAAAGTTATGTTGGAAGATAATGGATAGATCAATAGAAAATTTTCTAATTGCCCAGATAGACATTGCAGAAGAGCTGAGTAGGAATTATACAGCAAGATGGAAGAGAAAGCCATTTTATGAAGAATTGTGGAGACATGTGAGAGCTGGCCTCCCTGGCTGACATCTGAGATCCACTTCTTAATAACATAGTAGTGATAACCATACAAGCCAGTGTGTGAAAGGCCTCATGTGCTGTGCAAAAGAGGTTGGGCTTTATCTTTTGGACACCAGGGAGCCACTGAAGAACCTGAACCATAGGAAAAACATGATTAGATTTGCATTAAAAAGATCCTTCATGGTCTGTTGGGTAAAGATGATGATTGAACTCAACTGAAACCCTGGGAAATAAAGTTAAGGAATTTCTTCAGAAGGAGCAAAAGTAACAGAGGTAAAGCATGGAGAATTTGTGTGTGTGTGTGTGTGTGTGTGTGTGTGTGTACGTGTACACACACACACACACACATATATATATACTCCCCCCTCCCCACCCCAGGGAAGGTAAAATAGCTGAACAATGAGAGTTCAGGGGAAAAAGAGCAGAGAAAAGTAAATTAGGAAATCTCTGAGAAATAATTGGAGAAATTATCCCAGAATCTAAAATACAAGAATTTCCAGATTGAAAAGGTCCACTAAACACTTGACAAATGGATGAAATCAGATTGAGACACTTCACTGTGAATTTTATAAACATTGTTTCCAGATAGATAGCTTTCATAGGTTTCTCCTTCAACTTTTTCATTGACAGAGATCAAAATTAAATAGCATAGTATGGAATCAGTTTTATAGCTGAATACCAGTAGTGCTGAGTCCTTATATCCAGCTGAAATTTGCCTTGTTATAACTTGTCTTTGTCCTTCACTGGTCTTAGGAGTCTTAACTGCCCACCAAAGTTACACAGGATTCCTCTAATCCTTCTTCAAAATAACTTAGGTTCAAATATTTGAAGATGGCTATTATTTCTCCTTAAATTTTTCATTGCCAGTTTCACTCCTTTCCCAACTTCTCTAAATCACTTCTTCCTATTGATTTTTTTCTGTACTTTTGTTTCACTGATTTTCCTTTAATTCTAGTATTCAGCACAGAAACATTCTATATGTTTCCATTGACATGATCCTCACCTCTATGTGTGTTCATGTGTGCATGAGAGAGAAAAAGGGAGGAAGGATGGAGGGTGAGGGAGAATCTGCACACAAGAGAATGTGAGCATGTATATGGGGTTAAGAATCAGGCACACCTGGGGAATTAATTCTAGCTCATCCCAGGGACCTTGAGCAAATTACTTAATTTCTTTGATCCTCAGTTTCTTGACTGAAAAGTTGATAACAATGCTGATCCTCACATGAAAATAGGAGCTATGTGTGAATGATCTTGTAGGTATAGCACATAGTAAGCTCTCAGTGCAGAAGAGCTATGGTGTAGAATGCAGTGTAGGCAGAGCTGTCATCTGTGGATTCACCAACTCTAGTTCTAGCCTTAAACCTAAAATCTGTGGGGCAATTACTGTGCAATGCTTTAAAATCAAGAGCCACAAGATCACAGTAGAATCAAAACTAGAGGACGGCCTGCGAGAAGAGCCCCTGCCCAGTGGTAGGTTGGTAGCCTTATCTTAACATATGAAGAAGAGCCTGTTAGAAATTACTAATTAAGGCTTCCAAAGACTTTATTACCTTTTTCAATATTTTCATATTTCAAGTTCTCCTGGCCAAATTTATTATATTATGGCATTTTGTAGAATGACATTGTGTTGGCCAGGTGATGTTATTATTGTTTACATGTGGCTATCCAGTAATCCAAGCACCATTTGTTAAAATAACTATTCTTTCTTTACTGATTTCTCTTCATGCCTTCATGGAAAATCAGTTGGCCATATATGTATGAGTTTATTTCTGGACTCTCTAGTCTGTTGCATTTATCTATTTGTCTATCTTCATATCAATACCACACTGTCTTGATAGTTTTAACTTTATAGTAAGTCATGAAGCTAAAGTAGTATTATCCTTCAACTTTTTTCTTCTTTTAGAAATGATTTTGGCTATTTTGAGTTCTTTGAATTTCCATGTGAATTTAAGAGTAGATTGGCCAATTTCTACAAAATGTCTGATGAGATTTTGACTAGAATTACCTTGAATCTATAATCTAGTATTTGCAGAGAATTGACATTTTAACGTTATTAAGTCTTCTGACCTATGAACACAGTATATCTCTCCATTTATTTTGGTTTTGAAATTTTTCTCTCATTGGCGTTTTGTAGGTTTCAGTGTATAGTTCTTTCACATCTTTTGTCAGATTTACCCTTAATTATTTCATATTTCTGATGCTGTTACAAATAGTATTTTAAATTTAATTTTTAATTTATTTCAATATCTGATTTTTATTCGCATATGAAATATAATTGATCTTGTATTCTGCAACCTTGTTAAATTCATTGATTAGTTATTTTTGTAGATTCCAATGAATTTTCTCATAGACAGTCATGCCGTCTGCAAATACAGTTTATGTTCTATTTCCCAATATGTATGCATTTTATTCATTTTTGCTTTATTAAACTGGCTAGAACTTCCAATACAATATTGAAGAGAAGCCATGAGAGTGGATATCCTTTTCTTGTTTGTAAACTTAGAGGGAATGTATTAAGTCATGCACTATTGAGCAAGATGTTAGCTGTAGATTTCTCATAGATGCCCTTTACCAATTTGAGGAAGTTTCCTTTATTCTTAGTTTTCTAAAAGTTTGTTGTTGTTGTTTTTCTTTTGGTCAGGAATGGATGTTCTATTTGTCACCTCTGTTTTCTGCATTATAGAAAATTATGTACCTTTTCTTTTTTAGTTTGTTAATATGGTGAATACATAGATTTTAACTGTTCAACCAAGCATGCATTCTTAGATAACCCTACAGAGTGAGGATATGTTATATTGTTGGATTTGATTTGCTAAAAATTTTATTTATAATTTAGCATTTACGTTAGGAATATTGGTCTGGAGGTTTCTTTCTAGTGGCTTTTTGTCTATTTTGGTATCTGGATAATGCTGGCCTCTTAGAATTAGTTAGAATTTCCTCCTTTGCATGTGTATCATTGGTATTATTTCTTTCTTAAATATTCAGCAGAATTTATCATAGAAACCATCTGGGCCTAGAGTTTTCTTAAGGGAAGATTTTTAATTAAAAATTCAATTTCTCTGAAAAATAGGGCTTACTTCTCAAGTGTGAGCTTTGGTAGTTTGTGCCTTTCAGGGAAATTGTCCATTTTCTTTAAATTAATTTATTGCTATGTTTGTAATGATCTACCTCTCTCATTCTTCATATTTATCATTTGTGTCGTCCTCCTGATCATTTGAACTAAAAGTTTATCAATATAATTGATATTCTCAAAGAATCTGCTTTTGACTTAATTGATTTTTATCTGTTTTTTCTTCTGTTGTCCATTTTAATTATTTCCTCTCTGATCTTTTACTTACTTTCTTTTACTTACTTTGGGTTGCATATGCTTTCTCTAGTTTTTAAGGTGAGGTAGTTGACTTGAGACCTACCTTCTTTTCTAATATAGATGCTTACGTCTCTACATTTTCCCCTACGTACTACTTTAATCAAATCACACAAATTTGGTATATCGGGTTTCCATTTTATTCAATTCAAAATATTCTGATTTTCTTTTAATTTATTCTTTGACCCATAGGTTATTTACAAGTGTGGGATTTAGTTAACAAATATTTGGAGATTTCCCAGATAATATTTCTATTCTGTTGGTTTCTACTTTTATTCCATTGTGATCAGAGAATATACATTATAGTGTATTATTGTATTATTGAGCCTTGTTTTTATCTCCTGGTCTGTCTTGATAAATATGTCACATGCACTTGAAAACGATGTGTATTCTATTGTTTTGGGTGGAATGTTCTATTAATGTCAATTGAGTCAAACTGATTTATAGTGTTATTCAAATCTCTAATATCTTTAGTGATTTTCTCTCTGTTTCTTTTCTCAGTTATTGATTATTAAATATTGTCTATTTCTTCTTGCAGTTCTACTAGTTCTTGCTACATGTATTTTGAATGTCAGTTATTAGGGACATAAATGTTTAGGATTGTTATATCCTTTTGATGAACTGAACTTCTATAATTTTTTTTAAATTGAAATGACCTTCTTTATGCCTGATAATATTCTTTGCTCTATAATCTTTTTCTGACACTAATATAGCTACTCCACCTTCCTTTTCATTAGTGCTAACATGATATAGCTTTTTCCATCCTTCTAAGTTTGGCCTTGCATTTTGCTAATCTTTCTCCATCTTTTAATTAGGATATTTAGATATTTTTATGATTATTGACATGATTAGGTTTTAATTTATTATCTTGCTATTTATTTTCTATTGTCCCATCTATTCTTTGTTCTTTTTCCATTTTCCCTTGAAAAATTGAATATTTTTATGATTCAATTTTCTTGTTGTTGGTTTATAAGCTAAAATTCTTTGTGATTTTAGGTGTTGCTTTGGGATACATAATATACAAGTTTAACTTATTATAATCTACCTGCTGGTAATACTTCATCTATGGTATAAGAACACTTCACCTGTGATATATAGTACATGTACATTTCTCCCCTCCTCTTTTGTCCTATTGTTATCATATTTTTACATATGTTGTAAACCCAACATAGCAGTTATTTTATTTAAAAAGCTAATATTTTAAAGAAAATTAATGTTAAGATACAAGTCTTATCTTTACCATGTAGTTTATATTTTTAGTATTCTTCCTTACTGTGTTTACTGTGGTCTCATCTGGTATTGTGGTCCTTTTGCCTAAACAATAAGTCTGCTGTCATCCTTATCATTGTTCCTCTCTATATAATATGTATCTTTTCCTCTGCCTGTAAATTTTTCTTTTTTTCACTAGTTTTGAGCAATTTGGTCATGATACGCTTTGGTATGGTTTTCATGTTTCTCATGTGCTTCAGGATTTTTGAGCTTTTTGGATCTGCATGTTTATAGCTTTACTAAAATTTGGAAATTTTTCTGCTCTTATTTTTGAAATAATTTTTCTGTTCTTCCATCACTCTCCTCTCCAATTACTGATATATTAGGTTGCTCGAAGACATCCTGCAGCTCACTTATGATCTGTTCATTTTTTTTTTTTACTCTCTTCTTCCTGAATTTCATTGTAGATAATCTTTTTTACTATACCTTCAATTTTGCTAATATTATCTTCTGACATGTCTAATGCCGCTAATTCTACCCAGTGTATTTTCACCTTATATATTGTAGTTTCATCTCTGGAGATTTTATTAGGGTCTTTTTTATGTTTTTCTGTCTATACTTTCTGAACATATGAAATACAGTTATACACTTAATGTTCTTGTCTGCTAAATCTAACATCTACATTAGTTCAGTATCAGTTTTGATTATTTTCTACATTATGGCTCATATTTTCCTGCTTTCTATGCTTGATAATTTTTTATTAGATGTCAGATATCATGAATTTACTCTCTCCCTCCCCATCTAGCTCTCTTTTCTCCATTACTCTAGGAATCTCCACCAGCGTTCTCCCTCCCAGCAATGTAGTCATAGGGTTCTTCCTATTTTGTATCCTATCTTTTAGATGTCAGTCTTTTGTGACCTGATGTTCAGTGTTTTTGAAATATCATTTCATATATTTTGTCTGTGTTTTTGTTGTTTCACACTTTTGGGAAAATATGGTCTCTATTACTCAATCTTGGCTGGAAGCAGAAGTCATGCCTAATTTTCAATTTTTAAAAATTTTGCCTAATTTTCAGTTTTTAAGTGGGAAAATTCATCAGTTTCTACTTTAATGGTTTCTGTCTTTCGTATCATGCTTAGAAACACTTCTGTGAAGCCTTATAAAAATATTTACCTATATTTTTTCAAGGACTTTGTCTTATTTTTACATCCAAATAATTTATTAACATGGAAACCTACGTTATAGACAATTAGAAAAATAGCTAAAATGAGGGAAAAACATCTGCATTTCTATCACCAAACACAATGTCAATAAACATATTTTCTGTCATATATTTTTCTATGCATTTTTAATGTAATTGTTATCCTCATGTATGTCATTTAGTATGTTCACCCAATGCATTATGTCATCAGCATTTTCCATGTTGCTAAATAGTCTTCATAATCACATTTTAATGACTGAATTACATTTTATCAAATGATTATATTGCAATTATACTACCGTTGCCTATATTATTAAACATTTTAGTTATTCTTAAACAGAATATGTTAAACATAATTATTAGGCCACGCATTTGGGGGGAAGCTTAATTATACCTACTTGCACATCTCTCTGACCCTACAAGGGCAGAGATGCTGGTACAGTCTGTCTCTCAGTGTGTCATTGCTTCCCTCTCCAGGCTCACACCAGTACATTCAGTGAAATCCTGTCTGTATAGAAATGAGAATGAAATGAGAACATCAGTTTCTAAATAGTTCAGTCAATTCTTTATTACTCATATAGTTAAAGACTATTTAAAAACTTATTTATATTTTTGTATGTATTAACATGGCATTTCAATTATTTTCTAATTATTGGTTGTGCTTGGTTATTTTTAGGGAAACTACTATTTCAAGTCAAATACATTATAATGCAGAATTCTATATCATTATCACCAAAAGATCAAGGTAAGATAAGCCATGCTGATAATGGTTATATGTATGTTATAGTTTTAATTGATATATTTAATGTCACTGTCCTCTAGCCATAAGGTGACTTATTTCCTGGAACTTAGAACAAAAACATGTATATATGAAAGTTGATTTCCTTTGGTAAATTACTGAATGTAAATGGATTCCTGGGTTTAGGGACATTTCTCCTTTATGAGAGCTCCTCGAGAGTAGGGCCATCTAGCTCCACACAGAACTCACAGAGCCCATCCCATTAGCTGGCACTGATAGATGTCAAATGAAATTATGGAGTATTGGCTTTAGTGAAACAGAAAGACATGTGTTTTAATGAGAAGACCATTTACATGTGTGTATATATTCATACACATGCACGTGCACACACACATCACACATGGAGAGAGACGCTATTTGCTTGTATATTTCTTTGAACTGTTTCTTCCTGTATCCATTTAAAAAGAAACATTAGAAAAACCATTTCCTCTCCATATGACTTTTAAAAAGAAAATCATGATTTTTAAGCAAGAGCTCCTGGACCTTTCAGGAAAACACTTTACAGGTGGAGTTAGAGTCCTTTCCAAATAAAGAATAATTAAACTTTTGTCATTGTAAAGGGCAAACTCTAACCTTTAGGAGGAATTCAAGTCTTTCTCTTGCCCCTACATATTCTCTTCCACACAGAAGAGAAGTTTTGATATGTGAGTGAGAAAAATAATGTCTTTAATCATTCAAGAATTAGGCTTTCTAAATGTAAATTGTAGTGAACATAGTGAATTTTCTATAAAGAAACCTTAACTGGTGACAACAGTCTTTGATTTCTCTATCAAGAAAAAAAAGATAATGTCATAGAGCATGGAATCTGGGTTTGAAACTCAGTTCTACCATGGAATTGCATAACCTTAGGTACATCACTTGACCTGAGCTTTCTCAACTATAAGTCTATAAAATGAAGATAGTAAGTCCTACCCTATAGATTGTGTGGAAATTAAAGGAGATACTATATGTACATCACTCAGAATATTGCTAATTGTATAGTAGGCACTTCGAAGATGATGGTGCCTGTTGTTCTTGATGGTTGTGACTTAATATCTGGGCTCGCTCCATGTGTGGAAACTGATGCAATGAGGTGGATGTGGCTGCTTCCTGCTTGGAATCCCTGCTGGCCTTAGAAAGCCAAGCATGATCCAAGGAGACCCATGGGAAGTGAACACAGAGCAGACTCCCTGGCTTGGTTCTCCTCCAGACCCCTGGCCAAAGGGAGAGTAAGAGTCCTTGAGATTCATAACATAACCCATCCCTGAACACTAGAGCAAGAAAAGATATGGGAATGATTAGGTAGGAAAGCAAACCCTATCTAGAAATAATAAGTGTGCATTTCCTATGAGTATTTTCTGGTATGTAGCCTTTGGAAGATTTCTGCAGTAGCAGGTAACTGATCAAGGGTTTGGAAGTTCAGTATCCTAGCTGGTATACCTTCCTCATCTGGGTAAGAATGGAGAAGTGTGACTGGTTAGAAAAAAGACTATTTATTGGACCAAGTTTCAGGGAGGCTGGGTTCCTGTCCTACATCTGCCTCTAAACAGCTGTGGAACCTCAGACAAGTTATTTTGCCCCTCAGCCTTAGTTTCTCTATTAGTAAAGCCAATATTACTACACGTTCTTTTCCAACTCTAAAAGGTTATAAGTCTGTGTAACTAAGCAATGAGCTGCTTGGTTTCTGGCTTATAAAGGGAAGTTAAAAGCATGTCACCACTCATACCTCTTGCCTATTTTGCTTCTCATCAAGTTTTTTTAATTTTTGTGTCTACTTGTCTGTGCCAGCACATAAACTTAGTTACCTTCATTGACTTGGCCAGAATATAAGCCACCTTCAAACCTAGCTAGGATTCATTAGCTCTAGTAAATTCTTCATCACTCTTTTCTAAGACAAAGGATACTTAAGCCCCTGACCCAGACTTTGACAGAGAAAGAAATATAATAGCTAAAAGATCTAGACAGATGTCTTCAGGGTGATAGTCTCTCTACCTAACATCTTTTGTTTTATTTAATCTAAACAATAAGTTAGAAATAATTTTTAAAGGTTCAGGGAAATTACATACTTTTACTAAGATATCACCAACCATTAAATGACTGAGTTAAGATTTGAACCTAGATCTATCAAAATCCAAAACTCACTATTTGTACCCTATGTCACACATGAATTTGTAGAGGATATTTATAATCTATTTTTAGATCATCTCCCTTTTCTTCTCTGATCAAATATATTGTGTTTAATTACATATATGAATGTTTAAAGCTATTTTAAACCATAGTAGGCAGAAATTAGAATTTGTATCATGGGAAATTATATCAGTAAGGAAAAATTGTATAATACACATGAGGTCTAAGAATTACCCAGGTATTCATTAATTTACTCATTTATCTATTCAGTTGCTTTCTTTGTGTCCTGGATTCTGCTAATATTTTTTAACAAAGAAAAATACTAGATTTTTAAATTATGATTTTGTTTGTATTTCTGTCATCAAATATAATCATTTTTGTGACATAAGAAGTTTGCTGGGTATATGTCATTTATTAATTAAATGCTGATTAATTTTCTTAACAAATCATTGATGGCTATCTATAAATTATGCTACTTTTGAATTTCATACTTGTAAACAAACATGCACACATACTGTACACATTAATGTATGAAATCCGGGTAGGACGTTACCAGCAGAATTATGGGGCTTAAGAAAATCCATTGCGTCACGTACTATCTCCTAATAAAATGTCTAATAAAAATAAAAGCAGGTTTAATGTTCACCAAGGCAATACTTACCAGGAGCTATGTCAGATGCTTTAAGGGATCTGAAGGTAAACCAGACAGAGCCTGTGCTTCTACAAAACACAAAATTCTATTAGAACAGCAGACATGTATGTAATTAACTAGAATAAAGCATGACAAATGCTGTATTAGAAGTGAGTATGATGTACTTTGAAATCCTGGATTCAAAGGACAGTTGGTTCAGCCAGAATTTTGAAACTAATCAGGAAACACAAGAAAGAGATGACATGTGCTCAGGACATTAACATGTGTAGAAATCGAGCAAGTGAAATTTAGAGGACAAAGGATGTGGATTTGAAGCTAGAAGAGAACTAGAGGAAATGAATTAGAAAGTCTAGTGTCTTCTATTTAAATGTTTCATAATTTTGGATAAAGAGAATTACCATTGTGATAACACTATGATAATTTATACTATATTAAAAGCTTTCCATTATAATTTAGTGTCATCAGTATTCATTTCTGTGTGAAAGTATTCCTTATAGAATCTTCAAAAGTTCATTAGTATTATTTTGTTAGAATTCTCTATCTTCTCATTCATTCAGGATTTGGGGGCTGGATTTATGGTTTTCCCATAACTTCTTTTTTTCGTTTGACATTTATAAATGATAAGCTAATAAAAATATAAGGACAGGTATTTTGTGTTGGAAAATAGCAAATTGGAACAAATGATAAAGCATGTTTTTGTTTTTTTTTGTGGTTGGGGGGATGTATGAAAACATGATAAGGCCAAATACAGTTGTTATTAACTTCCACTTTAAATTTGTAGAAGGAAAGGCAAAACCACGACTGATTGAAAATGCAAATAAACTTATTTTCTGAAAGATAAGGAAACACACAAGTGAGCAACTTTGCCAAATGCTTCTCTGACAGGGACAATTTTTGTTTTTTATGTGCTAGAAAGAAGTTCACTGTGGCTATGCCAGTTAAGGATTGAAGTTTATATCTTGGAGAAGGCAGAATGAATTTTTAAGTCCCCACACAGTAGGTTAGAACAAGCTCCACTATTCATTGGTCAGGAAAGAGTCTTTGTTTAGATCCAGAGAGAGACTGTTGTACTGGAGTCATTCAAAATTCTTAGTCATTTGCCAGCTTCCAATTCAGTTTTGCCATTTCTTAGGCAAGTCTGCTATAGGTAGACAGATCTAACACATCTCGGCTCTGTCATAACATTTGTATTTTTTAAACATAGTTTTCAAATTGTGAGTGCTATTTTTATTCAATGAGAGTAATAAATGGAGGTGAGAAGACAGCAGATGCTCTGAGGCAAGACACAGTGGTCGTAATAACCCCCTTCAGAACCACTGCAGTTAACTAAATATGTGCTGTACAACTATGAATTTTCAAAACCTGTGTATTATTTAACTGTGGAGCCTTAGCCATTACTGTCTGTCACGTGACTTCAGATATGAATTTGTAAAACAAAGAGCTGGATTTTCTGATTCAATAAAAATACTTTAAAAATAATTATGGCATAGCCTAAAAATATATTCTTATTCTTGTAGACGTAAAAATATATATTATATCTTATAGACGAACATTTTGGTGTTAGTGAACATAACACTTAAGAATGCAAGTAAGTAACATTTGGGATAGCTAATTAATTGATTTTTTTTTAAGTTTAGAAAAATGATCTTATTATAGACTTTTAGTATCAGTTGGATTCTTCATAAACTTTTTTATAAATTTTCTGTTTGGGGCAGGCTCTAAATCACCCTGGCATGTAGCAGGTTCTCAATACATGTTAAATTTTGTTGAAAATGCTTTAACCTCTCAAACATTTTCAAAAAATCATATCACTTAGATGCCATGAAAACATTTTAACTTTATTTTTTAGTGAAACACAAAGCTGGAGTTCTCAGGTCTGTGTGTTCATGTAACAAATATTTACTGTCTCTGGGGTGGCAGGGAGCAAAGAGCAAAGGGGAAAAATGGAAACCAAGCTAAGCTCTACTCTCTTGTAGCCCAATGCCTGTCTAAGCAAGAGTTCGCATTTTATGAGAATTCAACCTAAAAATGGTTCTTTATCATGTTCTCTAACTATGGTTTCACTCTTTCAGACACAATGTTAAAGCTGTTTCTTATTTTTCCTATTTTTCCTTCTCCTCCCTCTGCTTCTCTCCGCCTTCCCCTTGTCCCCTCTCTTCTCATTCTGGTGAAAGAACACTCAAGCTAAGAGCTGTCAGTTGAGCCCTGGTTATTCTTCTGCCTTTCTTTTGAGGCTCTGTGATCTTGGCTAAATCAGTGAGCTTCATTCTCTCCATCTTTCAAATGGGATAATAATTCTCATCCTGAAACAGTCAAGTGAGGTAAGGTACATTCAGTTCTCCTCATTCACAATTGTTACCACAAACACTAAATTAGCTAATACAAAAAAAATTTGTAAATTTACCACAAACACTGAACTAGCTAATACTGAACCAGTGCTCCTAGAAGAAATACAGGGTTAGGTTCCTATGAGCCTCTGGTCACAACACAACATTTTCATCAACACAGTACCAAGTATTACATGTGTTTCTGTTTAAAGACACCATATTTAATATATATTGTTGATTACTTAACATTGAACTTACAGACACAGCATTATAACTCATGCCTGAACAAAGCTTATCTAACAGATGTATTTTTTCCATAACGCACATTATAGTATTCTTATGCTTAGAAACACTGGACAGCATGGCACACTATGCCTGAGGGCTGTTTTAAACAGTGAAATCGTCAATAAAAAGGAAAAAGGTGTGAAAAATATGGCACTACATAGACTGTGAAAAGGACACTTTTTTTTTTTTATGAGAGCTGACACCAGGCACAGCACCAACCACTGCTGAGAACGTGCACATCAGGTGACTCAAAGTTTTTACCTGTACATATCGACAAATGACCGCAAAAATGCCAAAAGTATGATCTGGGATTGCAAACTCATTTGAGCAAGCAGGTGAATTCGCACATACATAATTTGTAAATAATGAGACTCAACTATATATGAATGTACATTGTGAACTCTTTTAAAGCACAATATAAATCTCAGAATAATTTGCAGAATAAAATTTATTTTGGGTAACATTTAACTCAGATATAACCTTATGCAAAGTTGATGTTATTAACACCAAGTTAATAAAGTAATAAATACATTATTTGAAAGTGACCACAAGTTTTTAGCTCACTAAAGCTACAAAGACAGCTATTATTGCAAATTCTTTAGCTTTTTAGCCCTCACATTTAATGCACAGTAGCAAGGACAACCACTGTAATTTGATGTTTTGCATTTAGTGGTTAGCATGGCTTTGTGACCTCATTATTGAAGGAAAAAAATTCCTTATGAATTACCAAAATATTATGTTTCCAAATATGTGACATTCATATGGAAATGTTTTGATCTTAACTAGTGGTGCAAATGCTGTTCTTGGACTTTTGGTACCACTTTATGTTGTAGCAAGTACAAATTGACATTTTCAAGCTGGTTTTAGTTAACTCCTTAATGTTGGAAATTGGAACTTTCCAATGTAATATAACCTCTGCAAAATACTACTATGGATTATTAGTATGTTATGCTGTTGTTGACAGAAGTACAAATGGAAAACATGCACATACCTATAGAAATTTCCTTGTAGAACAAAATAGAAATGACCTGGGTAACCTAAAAGACTTTTATACTGGAAGTTATTTTCCTATTTTGAAATAAAATACTAGAGTTTGGAATATTCTTATGAGTATTTTTGTCATTCGAAAGTAGCCATATTTCTACTGCTTACAAAGCAGGCTACTAATGAGATAATCTACCTGGATGTGTACCAGTGTCAGTGTAGCCATTTGGCAGCATTGTCTCTGAGAAACTCCAATTAACCATGTAAATATATTTCATACCATCACATCTCACTTTGTCAGACCCCTGCTGCCTTTATATCATTAACATAAATGCAGGTGCAAATAGCATTTATGTACTTTGATAGAAAGCAGTTGGAGACATTTCACTGTGGGACACAACACTTTAAGATTGTGTACATCTGTTCAAATAATGTATCCAACCCAGTGACATGAGCACAAGGATGGAAACATCTGCCCCTGAGACCATTTGCCATATAGCAGATGCTTACATCTTTATTTATGCAGATGGTTGGTGTGATGAGTTGAGCAGGGATAAAAGCAAAGAAGTTTGACAGGGGTATTTAGGATGTTATGCAAGCCAAAAATATAGGTTAGACATATTATATTTGTAAAAGCCCAATACTGAGAGGAATAGAAAGTAGAAAATCAGGTGACGCTTTTAATTGGGATGTTCTCTCCGTGTCTGTGTGGGTTTTTTCTGGGTGCTCTAATTTTCTCCCACAATAAAAATGTTATTCTTGTCTTGAAATTAATTGATACCCAAATCCTAAAAACATTTACAGAAATTCCAACATCCAACTTATACTAGCAATTTTTCTCCCACAATAAAAATGTTATTCTTGTCTTGAAATTAATTGATACCCAAATCCTAAAAACATTTACAGAAATTCCAACATCCAACTTATACTAGCAACTTATGATTATTTTGGTTTTGATCAAATAATTTAAAATATTTAATGCATTTTGTTAAAAGTTCTTTAAAAACAATGCTCTATTTTTTTAAAAAAAATTACAGTATATACTACCAAGGGAATCTTGTGATGATACTTCTTAAAATTGGGAAGAAATTACAAATGTCATTAGTTTAAATATAATGTATGACATATTCAGGAATATAAATTCAAATTAAATAACAAATTTCTGAAGCATTACATTACATATAAGATTTTTGTCAAGCATTCTATTATTTATTCTGTATTTTAACATTTCTAACTAGTGTCATGTTAATTATAATTGATATTTTAAAAAAAATTAAAGGATAAATTACCTTTAGGTACTTTATTTTCAAAACTCTGTCCTACGAATTTGCCGTATTGTATTCTCATAAGAAAAGAAATGTGAAAGAAACAAAAACTTATCAATCAAATGAAAGACACTTCCATGTTTTATTTTCTATTCTTATTCACACACACAACAAAAATATCACAGAATCTCAAAAGAACTGGGACATTAGATTTCATCTAGTTCAGCAATTCTCAACCTTTTAATTTTAGGACCTCTTAACAGTCTTAAAATTACTGAGGACCCTAAAGAACATTTGTTTGTGTCAGTTATATATGTTGGTATTTACCATATTTGAGATTTAAAAAAAATTATATTTGTGAATTTGTTTTGAAATAATAATAAATTCATGTTAAGTTCATTCAGCTTATCATAAATAACATTATTTTATATAATGGACTGTTTTTCAAAACAAAAAATTAATGAAAAGACTAGCATCGACTTATGTGTTTTGTAAATATAAAGTCTGGCTTCATTGAAAATGGTCGGAGTCTCATATCTGGTCCTGCATTTAGTATGTTGTGCTCTGTTGTTTTTGTTAAAAAATTAGCTTTGTAATAGCTGGGAAGGGAGGGAGTATTTTAACAGCCTTTTCAAATAATTGTGGATATTTTTCTTTAATACTATACCAAAACATGTCAGATAACTACAGCTGTCTTTAATAAAGTCAGGTAAATTAAACTTTAATTGTAATGTGAAATTTGAAGCCACTTGTACTCTGTTACGTTTTGGTCTTGTCTTACACTCCAACGAGTCTTACCCCATCCATGTAACATCAGGCATTGGTCATTTAGAAAACAGTCCCACTGAGTTATGCAGGTCTTCTATGCATACAGCAGGTATTTGAATAATGCTGTTTCATTTAACGTCCTTTCATTATTACACTGATGAGAAAAAAATTTGATTCCTGGCCAGGGCCACTGCCTCTGTGAAATTGGCATGTTCTCCCCGGGGCTGTGTGAGTTTTCTCAGGGTGCTTTGGTTTTTCTCCCACGTCCTAAAGATGTGCACGTGAGATTAGTTGGCATGTCTAAATTGTCCCAGTCTGAGTGCAGGTGCACCCTTAGATGGAAGGGTGTCCTGCCCCAGGTTGGGTCCCACCGTGCATCCTGAGCTGCCAGGACAGACTCTGGCCATCCAAGATTCTGAACTGAAATAAGCAGGTTGGAAAGAATTCTCTTACTTGTTTTTATACATCTTTTTTAATGTATGAATAGCTCACATTTATTTTTATGTTTAATATTAGAAATGTTTTGAGTCTTTATTGAGAAGTTTGGTGATAATTTTATGATGAGATACATGCTGTAGGAACTTAACTCTTGTTTGTATCAATTACCTTGAGGTAAAACTGTTTCATTTTACATCATTTTGCTTAAAGTTCCAGTTCCCAAGAACCTGTGGACAATATTAAGTGAGGTCTTACTGTACATCATTTTTTACAATAATTTAAAAATCATATTGTTAATGCAACCACCAGTCTCATTTGAAAAAGTCATTAAGTATTGGGAAGCTTCAGGCTCCTGGTGATGGATTCAAGTTTTCCAAAATTCTAATTTCCACTTGAAAGAATGCTATACCATTGGCAGTGGTTACTTGTAATGAGTAGCTCCGTTCGTTCATTTTTGAGAAAATGCCCACCCAATATTCAAGTCTGAATATGTCCTTTCAGCATGTCTGTTGGATGTTCTTTCAAGTACAAATGTTATTCCATGAGAAAAGGCAACAGTTCAGCTTCGCAACTCAAACAATTGCTCCAACGCTTTTTCCTCAAGGCAGCTGGCACACTTCAGTGTGCAGCAGAAGTGCCTGACGAGTATGAACCATGTCATCACTCATAATTTTTAAAAAGCATATAAGGTTCAAGGTTTATTAAAATTTTGTACCACTTTTTTATTGTTCTGCTGAGAGGGTTTGGTGGTGGAGAATACAACTGCTTGAACAGTTTGCTGTCACTGCCTTAATTCAGGCTAAGGTGCCAGAGTAGTTCTACCCAGTTATCCCTTTGACCTCATCAGTGCAACACGTGCAAAAGTCAACATAGTGGAAAAAGCAAATGGCATCTAATTAGTAGAGAGAGTGTTGGGCTCTCCCAGGATTTGCAGACCACACTTTGAGAAACAACAATCCAGTGTAATACTCTCTTGTTAAAGGGAGAAACTAAAGCCAATAGGGATCCTTATCTTGCTCAGACTCATTCTCACTGTAAATGGAAGAACCAAAGCTCCCTCTGTTCTCTTTCTTATATGAAATGCAATTTGTCTTGTTTTCCCTGAGGACCGCCCCCCCCCACCCGCAAAAAAAAGGGAGAATTCCCCAGATCCAAAGTTTAGGCCCAGCACTGATGTTTTATCAAGTTTATTGAAGGGGGCAGGAGTCACCACATGAGGAATTTAGAATTTCTTTCAGCATTTTTAGACTTTTTCATTCAGTGCTAATCTTCTTCAGTAACCTCAGTTTTAGAAGCAGGTAGCATAGAATTAGAAAATAGGAAATTTATATTTCTAAAATTATAAAAGACCTTAGTAATGATTTTTTTCTTCTCTTTTGCTCATTATAAAAAACCTACTTTAAGTCAGTACTTAAAAATTTCATTAAATTTATTGTGTAGTTGTTGCTTTAAAAAATATTCCTTTTCGGTGTAAGTCTTATTTGTTCACTAGACGCTCTGCCACGCGTGCAGGAAGTCTGGCGTTTAACGCCTTGGGCATTGTGAAGGGAATCACTGTGTATGAATTCCATGAACTACCTCTCCAGCAACTGTGCTGTATATTCCTGTTGGAAAAAAGCTCTCTCTCTCTATCCTGACTGTTACACTCACTGATTGGAAAAGATTAGTCAAAACAATCTTTACTTTCTCAACATAGAGCTAGATTATGTGGCACTCACCAGCCATTGGAAGAGACACATAAACGGATAAATTGCAGAACAGCTTAGTAAATTCTGTGTATTGGAAATGAAAGAAGAATAGCTTTGGTGCCGGACAGACCTGGGTTCAGATCTCACTCCTACCAGCTTTATGTCCTTGCAAGAAATATTCAGTTTCTGCATCTGTAGACTGGAGATGTTCATTTCAAGAACTGGTAGAGGATTAAGTGAGATAATACGTTAAGCACCCAATTTGACCCCTGATTGAACTGAAGGACATTTTAGTGCTTAATAATGGAATTTAAGGGTTTAGGGAGTTGAGGGAAGAATAGAAGATGAGTAGAGATAGGGAACATGTATACTACCTAAAGGAAGTAGGGTCGTAGCTGGAAGAGGAAGTAGAGCCCAGGGACTCTTATTGGTTTGGCTTTTATACTTTTGTATTTAGCAAAAGCAAAGGAGAGAGCAGGACAGTACAGATGAGAGTTAATAGCTCACTCATTTAGTAACTAACATATTGTGTTACTGCCATCTACCAGACACTGATCTGGGGACTGAGGTACTCGTAGTGAACAAAACAAGCCCCTGTTTTCTTGAAGCTTACATTCTAGTGGGCAAGGCAGGCAATGTAATCTCATTATAAAGGTAAGTGCCATGGAGGACAGCTAAAGCAGAAAGAGAAAGCAGCAAGTGATAGCATGAGGCTGCACAGCTGCTTTTGGGTAAGATAGTCGGGGAACTTGCAAATGCTGAGGGCTCCCTAATGCAGCATGAGGGGCCTGGAGAGAAGTGTAGGGTGCAGAGCAGGGTTAGAAATGCTCCACTTTCTTATTCTAAGATGCACAATTTTTCACGTTTTAATGTTTTAGGACTTGAGGCAGATGAGTTGTATATTTAGAAAGAGTGCTTCTCCCTTTTTTCTCCCACCCAGAAAAGGTAAATTTATTGTATTGTATAATTAAAGAAGAGAGTGTAGAAGTAGAAAGAAGGGTTAGTGAATGAGTTCCTACTTGGTGATCTCTCTTTTCTCCATGAGGTCTTAGTCATGTCAGGCTCTAAGAAAGTATGTACCATAGACTGACTGGGTTATAAACAACAGAAATTCAATTTTCATAGTTCTGGAGTATCAGAGTCCAAGGCCAGGAAGCCAGCATGGTCACGTTCTGGTAAGAGCCCTTTTCTGCCATCTTCTCATATCCTCACATGGCAGAAAGAGGGCAAGAGAGCTCGCTGGGGTTCTTTTTATAAGGGCACTGATCCCATTCATGAGGACTCCACCCTCATGACCTGATTACCTCCCAAAGGCCCCACCTCCTAATACCACTGCACTAGGAGGTTAGGATTCAGCATATGAATTTGGGGGGAACACAAACATTCAGTTCATTGCAAGGTTCATGCCCAGAATCATTGGCAAGAGAGAAGAGAGCCACGGTGGAAAGGTGGGAAAGGGAAAATGCCTCAGGAAAGCAGTGGGGGAGACCTGAGCTAGCCCCAGTGAAGAACTGAAGGGATTCCTTTAGGGATAAGGAACATATTGTGGAATAGGTCTACAGTTTGAGATTGGAACGTTAAATTTGTAGTGTCCAGTGTTCACAGTGGTTGGATTTCTACTGCAGTAGGCAGCAAGCAGTGGGAGTAGAGAGCGCAGTGCAAGCCAGTTGGGGCAGGTGCTGTGGGAAGACAGCAGTGGGTACCCACGGTGGGGGGGGGGGGTGCGTAGATGATAAGCTGTGAAGCCAGGTCCGGAACCAGGAGTGCCCACCTAAGCACACGCACAATCAAACGTGCAGAGCCTCAAGGAAAAGAGAAGGCAGATGGACAGCTTTATCACTCCATCTCTTTAGGGAAAATGGAGAATTAACTCTTACATATTCCTAACCTGTAGATGAGAGTACACATTTCCTTCAACCATGTTTTGTAGTTATTATCCAAAGAACAGTAAAGATACTAAAGGACAAGTTAGGCAGAATTCAAAAGAATAGGATTCCTAAGCAGTCATCACAGCTTTAACTCTGATGACTTCGCTCTTTGTAGTAGCTTAGGTCAGCATCCGACTACATTAGCTGTACCTCAGAATCTGTGTATGCCAGGCAACTCATAGACAGCCAACCTGGTCAGCTCCACAAAGGTAACTACCGCAAATCCAGGTCCCTCGTACCAATCAGTGCCTGGTACTTTCTTCAAAGTGTCGACATTGTAGGTGGTCTCCCTGTGTTAAGGTAAGATATGCCTTGGTTAAAGAAATAAGTAGCAGTCAAGAAACTTACCAGTCAGGAGTTTCAGGGAATAATTATCAATATAACAAAGGAATGCATGATCCTGTCCTTTGGTACTTAGGAATCATGAATTATGTGACATAAAAGCTGAGGCATAGAAAAACTTACAGCAAAAAAAAGAAAAAAAAAAGTTGTAAATCACTGAGTTGAAGATCAATCAGAAGTGAAGGTAAAACATCTGTAAAGCCATACTATAAAGCAGTGGAACAATTACTTTGGTTTTTAAAATGCAGTTTGCATACTCCTTAAAAATATCCATTCTATACATTTAAGGTACATCTACTTTTGAAATTACAGTATAAAAATAAGAAAGTCTTTGCCATTCTGATCCCTTGCTTTTTAACTATACTGTTTTTGAAACATTACGACCTTTACCACTTTGGTTTCATAATCATGGTATTTCGACCAAAGGTAAGAACCTTCCAACCTTCTGCATGTGTTTAATTATTCCAGCTTACTGCACATTCTGATGTTGAAACCTTATCTTCCTTTTCATCTCACTAAGGAATAAGTTTTCTTCAGCACCTGTCACCTTGTTAGTCATCCCAGATACTTAACTGTTCCAACTAATATTAAAATGGTTGTAAGATTTAAAAAATAAGGGGCCCGTTTTTAATTTGCTGGGGGAAGATTTCATGCTGCTCACTAAAGCTCTTTTGCAGATGTTTCCATGCTCACCAGTCCTGTTGAGAAACAGCTGACTCAGAAAATGTTGGAATCTCCTGGAAAGATAGTGTGCACAGGTATTTGTTACAGGTGGTAAAACATCAAATGAAGTGATTTGCTGCTTTTACCTTGATGAAGTCCAGTTATCAAGGTCTCAACTAAGTGACTCAACTGAATATTAACAATTTTAGTAATATTAACAAAAAAATAATGGTAGCATGGTGTTAATACAGCATTTCATAAGTTTCCATTTGTCTTGCTTTGTATCCCCTGTGGATCATTAACTGTTAGTTAGGTTTTTATGCTACTCAGTCTTTCTTAGATTTGGTAAAGATACAAAATTGACTATTTTGTAAAACTGAATAAAATCTTGTGCACATTACAGTTTTTTGGCCAAAAAGCTAAGCAACTTTCTCAAAATGTATTAAAAATAAAAATATTTCATATAATTTTCAACTGTTTTTCATCAGAAGCACCTGAAATCAAAAATGATTCCTCTCAGAAATAAGGACTCATAAAAGATGGTTTAATTAAAATGAAGGGGAAACTCATCAAAATTGAGGGTTGTTAAAATATATTGTAAATGATAAGACTTTAAAATTTTTTTTCATTTGGGGCATTAATTAATTAATTATCTTAAACTATTTCTTAACGAGTCCTTCGGCAAAATGCTGAGATCTACAAGAAAGTGCTTTTAAAATTTGAGATCTCCTGCCCCTACCCTCTGTGAGTGTCCACATGTTTTTCCTAAGTTGAGAAATCTTAGGGCCATTGCTCTCAGTCCTCCAGGCCAGTGTCTCCAGGCCCCTTCTTCATAGGACCCCCCACCCCAAAAGATTGCTGGGAAAGTTGTCTTCTTAAAACCCTGCACGTTTCAGAGCAACAACAGTTAGCATCAATACTCAATATAAACAAAAGCAGGGAAGTGCCCCCATAAAGCAGCTCTTTAAAATGCACATATGTTAACTCCTGTTCTCTACAACTGTTCATATGATTAGCACTTTGTCAACTGGGATGTAAAAACCAGGGGGGCGCAGAGAATAAAGAGAATAAGAGCTGGATAGGGTGGATCAG
Organism: Eidolon dupreanum; assembly: GCA_028627145.1. NCBI lineage: Eukaryota > Metazoa > Chordata > Mammalia > Chiroptera > Pteropodidae > Eidolon > Eidolon dupreanum. Next base: position 16,124,936 of record CM053513.1, on the reverse strand, counting down.
ATGTAGGGAAGGTTGAGGGTAGGCAGCAGGATAGAGGCACAAAAGAAAAAGCATTTTACAGTGCTTTACAGCTTTTCATTGGAAACATTATTCACAAGTAACAGCCATTTCTCCTCTTTACTTACTGCTCGAAAAAGAAACACCAGTTTAAGGATTCAGTACTTTTTTCATAGGATTAGCATTCAAGATTTGTGTTTTTTTTTCCCCCATCAAAATTAAATGTTAGGAGCCTCATATGTTTTGGCAAGAGAGTAGAAAGCTAATGTCTCCCAGGCATCTTCTGTGTGGTTGGCGCTACCATGGCATCTTCATGGGGCCTTTTTCGTTTAATCCTGATAGTGACCTTTGTAGCAGAAACTATTAGTGTTCCCACTTCATAATTGAGAACGTTTAGGCTCAGAGAGTGACTTTCACAAGCCATGAAATGGAACCAGGAATTGAAACCACATCTGTCTGAAACCCCAAAACCCAAGCTCCTTCCACTAGAGGCTACTATAGTGGCCATAATCATGCATGTAGAGGTGGAAGGAGTCCTTGGAGTCAAATGGACTAAGGATTGAGTTCAAGCCTTTTACTTAACAGCTCTGAAAACTTTATCTGTAAAGTGTACGTATAACAGTAATTTGCAACTCAAGTTATTGTGGGGATGAAATGAGATAATACATGTAAAGTATTTTGCACAGTGCTTGACATAGAATATTCCTTGTCATTGGAATAATGTTTAAGAAACAGTATCGATAAGTGCTAGGAAATAAAGAAGCTCTGGTGCACAGGAAAGAGAATTCTTTTTCTTGCTAAGGGAGGTGATAAATTCACTGTTTGGCAAGGCAGCTCATAAAGGCCTGTGCTGAAGAGAAGGCATTGTTATAGGAGGGAGGGAAGGAAAGGGAGTCAGGTAAAAGCATAGTTCAGCAGAGCAAGTGTGCCAAGAACAGACAAAACTAAACTCAGGATACAAGATACCCAACTGGGAATGTGCTTATTTCCTTTGTATAGTGTCAGATTTCCTGAAATTTGGGTCCTAGATATGATGGCTCTAGGAGGTCTTAGTGCTACAGATATGTGGACTAGAAATGACATGTGGCTTCCTGTGTCCTTAGAAACAAAAGCTCACTCGTGCCTGTGCAGCACGCCTTACAGTGCGCTCTCCTCAGTCAGCGCTCGCTAAACTCCTGTCGCTAAACTCCTGTCGACTCTGTTGCAGCAGTGCCTTGGGGAGAGAGGGAAGGTGGTGGCTAAATGTGTTTACAGGGTTTTTCAACAAAATTAAGTTGAACTCCTCTGTGTTATGAGGCATTTCTTTTATCTCGGACGTCTCCAGGGTTTTACCATATTTATTTTAGCCCAAGACTATCCTGGGAAACAGTTCGAACCCCAACTGGAATTTATTATTTGGAAGCCAAGTAAGAGAGAAAAAAGGGATGGCAACAAATAAAATTGAAAGTAGGCTTTTTCAGTTTAGTAAAATTAAAACCTAAACAACACCTAAAATTTTGGCTGTTCAGTGGCTAAGATTTGGCAGCTCTTGGGTCCAGGAGCCTGTTGCAAGAGCAAGGACACTCCTCTTTTCTCTACCTGCACCCTGCTCCGTGGGTAGCGTAGGCCTGTGGGCCCCAACGTTGGAATCGTGGAGTCGTGCCCACACTAATGAAAGGACAAGCTCCAGGAACAGCTTTGTTCAGAAGCAATAAAGGAGGCCTTGATTCTGCCTGTGGAAATTAGAAAGTGAGTTGTTTGCAGCTGACTAGAGAGTTGTCTTCCCCATATACTTGTCTCTTGTACTCGCCGGCTGTGCTGCGGAGCAGTTTGATCAAGCTGGTTCAGATGGTGGCACTGAGTGCCACGGAGCCCTCATTCTTCCCTCTGCTGCCTCTTAACATGCAACCAGTGTCCATCAGATTAAATTCTTTGGTGGTAACGGGGGGAGCGGAGGAAGACACACGTTGCACTTTCTCCAAACAAACTTCTTTGGATTTGTCAGAATCTTATGGATAGTAAATGGCAGATTCTTTAGAAACCTACTTTTACCTTCAAAAGAATATTAATTTTTCATAAGTTCTCTGCTAAGTGGGCTTTCAGAAAGAATCATTTAATCGTAATTGGAAGTTTGGGAATGGCAAACCATTTTCATTTCAAATTTTATTTTTTTCTCCTAAACAGTCAGAGATAATACTATATTTTGGAGTTAATTAGGGCAATTTGTATATAATTTTTCCCCCTTAGAGGGAAGAATGAAGGAGAGGAAGGTCATTGCCTCATATTGGAATGGGACAGATCTGGGTTGCATGGATTTTGGCACATTATTTAACTTTCTCAAGCCTTGTTCTTCTTAATTTATAAAAGGGGAACAATAATACTTTTTTGCAGGGTTTGCGTGAGGGTTCAATTAAAAGACCTAGCACAGATTCTAGACCTTAATAAGGACTCAGTATCTCTTAGTTTCCCCGTAATCCACAGTTAGATCACTGTCTGTAAATGTCACTTTTCAAAAGATTTTTAATATGTTTAACATATTAAAAACAGCCCACATTTAAAATCCTAATATTAAGTATTCATGTTGTATAATTGTGCAAAATTAATTTTACTGAGTGAGCCTTTTATATTTGCAGGTAATAAAAGTCCATGTTTAGTGCCCGAGAGTCCTGTGAGTCTCTTAAACTGTGTTATGGGTAATTTTGCAGGATTTTCAGAAATTATGAATGTCAGTGGAAATTTCTACCTCTCAATTTTTAGTGTAGATTCTGTAATTTAGTAGGTGACAGGTAAGGGATTTTTGGTCACTCCTGTGAAAGGTCTTGTAAGTATGTAGTGGAGTAAACCACTATTGTAGCCACATTACAAAAAAGACTTCATACAATCATACCATCTTAGCGTTATAGGGTTTTAAAATTTTAATGGCATTTTCAGCTTCTCTAAGAACTCCTATTCAAACTACTTTGAAAAGGGGAAAAAGAGAGAAAAAAAAAAAAAAGCCTGTCGTGATTCTAGTGTAACTGACCTTTATTGCAAATTGCTTTGTTTTATTCTAAAGAACCAAATGTTTAGAGGAACAATTCTCGGGACCCCAGTTGTCCTTGGGAAGTAATGAGCTCTGATACTTCTGGAGGCTTAACTCTGGGGGGTAGTTATGCACTGCCTGTCAGATTATTAGATTAATTTCCTTATCATTAGCATTTCTTGTCATTAAGTAAGCAAGGAAAATAAAAAACATGAGACATTCTCTTTGTGTGATCTAGACAGTCATTTATTCATATATACACACTTAACCCATCATGAATATACCCAAAGATACCCTATTAAAAAAGAAATTAAATAAGAGAGCTTTCCTTTTCCTTTCATTCATTTAACAAATATTTATAAACATCCCGTGTATGCCAGGCAGAGAGTGTTCATGGAGAATAAGCACTTACCCCATCCTGACCTCTTAGTTCTCCCAGGTCCACCGCAAAACCCACAGCTAATACTTGTTTCTTTTGTTTCTTTTCGGAGGTATCCTATGCATATCCAGGAATATATTTGTGTGTGTATCTCACTAAGCGATAGCATACTGTAAATCTCATATCTCCAAGAATATTCCATATCAGTTTATTTCCTTCTTTTTAACTGCTGCAGAATATTGCATTGTATGGTTGTATGAAGAGTCTGTCAGTACCCTGTTAGTACCCTGTTGCTGGACATTTAAGTAATTCCTAGGGTTTGGTTTGGTTTGGTTTTATTCTATTTTTCTGGCCTTTCCTTCTTTCTCCGGCCTTACATTTCTTTTCACACATCCGTTTCATTCCCTGTGGCTTCATCCTTAATGTAATGATTCTAGGAAATGGAACTTGACACACTTTCATGGAGAGCCGTGCCCTTGTATGTACTTCCATTAGATCTAGGTGAGCGTGAGTAAGTTAAATTTACCCATAAGGCCTTACCTTTTCATCCTATAGATTGCTTGTGATCAGCTTGTGATCATTGATCATGAAGCCAACTGGTAAATTTGTCAGCCTCAGTATCCACTTTAAATTATAGAGAACTGGAGGAGAACTAACCCTGTTTGGCAGGCCCCATACCTGTCATCTAGGACTTGTCGTTTCAGTTATCCTGGCTGCTCACCAGTCAGTATTCTCCCTTGCTGAGACCTTAGTTACTCTAAATGTTTTTTTTTGTTGTTTTTTTTTTGTTTTTTTTTTTTTTCTCCTGGACCACAGTTGGCCTCCTTTTCTTTTGAATGTCATTGCTCTTCCTGTGTGATTTTATTTCCACTATGGTGTAGAAACTTTTGAAGACCAGTGGAAACACATTAACTTTAAATGCATCATAATTAACTCACTCTTTTTTGGAATGGCTCTGTAAAGTATATCTAGTCTCATTTCTGGAAATCTTAGTTGTCAGAAGGTTGCTTTTACACTTGGTCATAACAAATAGGAAACCCCTGCCCAACTTAAATCTGTAGAAACTCCAAGCTGACCTTGACCACTGGTTGTTGCTTCAGCTGCATCTTCTGTTCTTTGTTATTTCTGCTCCCCTTCATGTTGACGTGACCATCTGCTGCCTCTGAGGCTCAGTTTTTCCATTTCTAGTTGATTCTCTCTGCACTCTAATCCCCTTCTTTTTCCCTCTATGTCTGTTTTCTTTAAAGCATTTTATTCTTCAGAGCTTGCTTATTTCTTTGACTATTTTAGTTTGTACCACAGCAGCATAAGTTACTGTTCTCTCTTATTTCCTCAATACATTAGTCAGTTGGCCTCACTTATCCCTTTACTTTAAATGATTTTATCATGGTGCTAACCCATTGCCTTATTCTTTCAGTGAGTGAAGTTAAATTGGAAAAAAAAAAGTGTTCCAGTAATATATCCTCTATTTCTTTATTAATTTTTAATATTTGGAAATGTTAAAGTTTGCTTTTAAATGATCTTTCTGTTTGATTTTTTAGAAAATTGTCTAGGCTCAATCTATAAATTATTTATTTCAGCCATTAATCACTTTATTGCCACTTACAAATTAAAAAGTAATTATTACATTTCTATCACCTGCCCAGCACTATTCCAGGCGCTGAAGATACAGGCAAACCCCCTGCCCTCAAGGAATTCATTGTACTAGGGGATGGTGGACCACAATATAATCCATAAGATGGAGCAAGTGTGGTAGAGAAAATTGAAACAGGAAAGGGAGTAGGGATTTCAGAATGGAAGTACAATTTTAAATAGGGTGGTCAGAGAAGAGCTCACAAGGAAGAGGCCATTTGAGCAAAACTTGAAGGAAGTACTGCTGCAAGTTCTAGGATTTATCTAGAAGAAGAGTGGGCAGCGAGAGCAACAAATGCAAAGACTGAGGAAGTGGGTAAGTGGCACATTTAAAGAACAGCAAAGAGGCCACTGTAGCTGGAGAGAAGCAAGTGCATTAGAGAAGCTCCCATAATGGCAGGAGGCCTTTTCAGGCCTTTGACTTGGGCTCTGAGATGAAGAGCCACCAGATAGTTTTGAGCAGACAAGCGAAGTGATGTGCTGTGATATATTATTGTTACATATTATGTCAAGAGGATTTATGACTAAGGACAAAGTAGCCTTTCGTCCAGCTTTTCTTGTTGTAAATATTTTGTGCTCAGTCAGTTAGGTCACAGAGGTCCCCAGTCACCAGGCCGCGGACTCGTACTGGTTCGTGGCCTGTTAGAAGCTGGGCCACACAGCAGGAGGTGAGTGGTGGATAAGCGAGTGAAGCTTCATCTGTTTGCAGCCGCTCCACAGTGCTAGCATCACCGCCTCAGCTGCACCTCAGATCATCACGCATTAGATTCTCATAGGCGCACCAGTCCCTGGTGCCAAAAAGGTTGGGGGCCACTGAATTAGGAGCATAAACTAGATATAAATGACCCCATGTTTTCTTTCCTTTCTTCTTCACCCCTGATCTGTTGTGTAGATGCAGAGACCCCTATTATTATTATAATTTAATAATCCCTGTCTCTAGGTAACCAAAAGCTCTCAATAATTTTAAGCTTTCTGCAAACTCTTGCAATCACGATTTATTTATTTACATCTTACTTTAGTACTTCTTTCAAAAAGATGACAAGATGGTGCTTAAAATGGAAGACATCTACATTTAAAGACTATGAAAATAAAACCAAAACATAAATAAAATTATAAACAGAAGCAGCAAATGTAGCAGATCCATTTAGGTGATTATTGTGAGGTAAGTCACCAATTTACCCATGAACTTCATGGTAGCAAAGCTAAAAAGGGAAACAACAGATTACATAATTACCTTTATGTGAGTTTTCTAGACTATAGAATTAGTCTTTTCCCCTCTTACTATAATACATGTGAGATATGTTTGTAATATACTTTTTCTTCTCCAAACAGTGATTACTTTCTAAAATAAGTTGGTCATTATACATTTCAATCTTATTCTTACTGTGCTACTTATTTGTTTATTCGGGGAATATTATTTTTGCTGAATCAACTTCCTGCTAAAATTGTTAGTTCACTAGTTGTAGGCATTAAAATCAAGGTTAATTTTAAAAAATTTTTTAATTGTCTCTCACTAGATTGATTGCCTGTGACCTAAGGCAGAAATTGTGTCTGTTCATCTTTGTATCCTTGGCATCCTCTAAACAGTTAATTAACCCTTTATCCATAACTCCAAAATCTAAAAAGCTCTGAAAACAGAAAATCCTATTAAAAGTTGAGTACTAAAACTCATTCAGAGGCAAAACCTGAACTAAGACTATTTAAAACTATTTGTCCCACTTTTAATGCTTACTCATTCATAAATTTTGCTACATAGTGGTAAGAGTGGTAATAGGTTTAATCGGGGGTGCTCTGCAGTCTTCACTGGGTATATGTAACATTTCATGTATGTATCTTATTACTTTTCTAAAATTTGAAAGTGTAAATTCCAAAACATATTGGGCCCCAAAGATTTTGGAAAAGGGGTTGTAAGCCTGTGATAGCCAAACCCTAGAATAGTGTAGGCACGTAGTAAACGTGAGTTGTCTGCAACCAGGCTTTACTATCTCGAGGCCTTAGGAATAAAACAGATGATTCAGTCCTTAGAAGCAGTGCATTGACATGTTTCCTTATTTGTTCTCTTAGAATAGTTGTAATCGGTCTTCCGTAGTAATAAATCCGGAAAAGATGAAGTGTTGTAAGTCAGTTAAAATGGTTCCTATTAGCATCCTAGAAGGTGCTTTTTGTGTGATTCATGTGTTTTGTTATGTTATCGCTATATCTTTACTTATGTCACATCAGCTTTTTTAATACTGGTGATTTAATTGCACAAGCACACATAAACAGTTTGAAAGGTGTGAGAAGAAATTCACAAGTCACATGGGGAAACAGCAACAAAGCTACCTTTCAGTCTGGAATTCATCCACTGTGCAGAACAAATCACACTGCCAGTGGGTCAGATGGTGTATCCTAAAATTGAGTGAAAAATGAGTTTGATGCAAGAAACATTTGTTTCATACCAAAGATACCATGGGAAATATCAAGATGAATTAAATATCCCTTTCACCCTCACAAAGCTTAAGTTTTATAGGGAAAACTAGACATGAATATAAAATAAGTCGAATACACAGCAGAACCAACTAGAGAGGGTGACCAGAGGAGAACTTTGCAGCTCAGGAGATCAGAAAAGGAGGTGGGGTTGCTCTGGCCTACAAAGATGAATCAGAATTAGGTTATAGAGAGGACAGACTTGGTGGAATAGAGATAGGACAGAGTCCACCCTCTCAAGAAGCTCTGTTTAGTAACAGGGACACATAAAACAGATGAATTATTAGGGAAACTGGCAAATGTTCCAGTAGGGGCTGTGGAGCCATAGAGGAGAATAACAGTCGATCCCTGGGGAAGGTGGACAGGAGTTGGCCTTCCAGCTGAGTGTTGAGAACACAGGAGCCTTCCCAGAGAGTAAGGGTAGGTCTAGGAATGCATCCCAGGCAGAGTAAATGATGAGATGCTTATTTGCGCACTTCACCACAGGACAGTTACACCATAGTGACATTTTGCATTGTTTTGTCATTGCAGGTGAATCAGTCATGTCTTTTGGAACAATACAGAGTGGGAAAAATTTTCAGAATAAGAGTCAGTTTAGGACCATTGCACCAAAAATTGTGCCCAAAGTCCTAACATCCAGAGTGCTGTCATGCCATTCACCATCACTCTCTGATCAGGTGAATCCAGGGCCCTCCATAAGCTCCACGCCACTGGGGGTGCCCACCCAGAATTATGCTCTGATGCAAGTTGCTGGCCAGGAGGGGACATTTTCTCTTGTTGCGTTGCCGCATGTCACCTCAGCTCAGCCTGTCCAGAAACCCAGACTGCCCTTGCCTGAAAACCTTAAACTGCCTATTCCTCGATACCAACCCCCAAGAAATAACAAAGGATCAAGAAAGAAACCTGTTCTGAGCTCCTCTGAGAGTGGCTGTAGCAAACCTCCTGCCCTAACCCAGACGTCCCCTTCCCCACCAGATCATCCTGAACCCCCGCCCCCACCAAGTCCGTCTGAGCCAGTGCTGTCGCTGGACCAAGCCCAAGCCAATGTTGGTATGACTATGCTGACTGATGGAGGTGGCCATGGAGACTCTCGACCTCCAGTGACCAATGACCATGGAGATCCAAGCCTTCCTGACACCGTAACATCCTCCACATTAGAGGAGCCCTGTGCCAAGCTGGGCTTCACAGAGATTTCAGGAAAAGAAAACTTTGCAAGCAAGGAGGCATCCAGTAAACCTTCAGCTGTCGTCAGTGAAAAGCATAAAGAACAAGTTGATCTTGCAAAAGGCGCCATGAAGTTATCGCCAGCCATTTTAGGCAATGCACTTCAGTTGATCCCCTCAGTCCCCAAAGGTAAACTGCCCATTTTACCATACTCAAGAATGAAAACGACAGAGGTTTACAAAAATGAGTCAGATATTAACATTACAGACTTTTCTTTACCTGGGCTCAGGGCGGACTGCGAAAAGACATCCTCCATCACAGAAGGCTTTAATGCAGCCACCAAAATGGCCGACAACAAACTGGGTCCCCAGGTGTCAAAGCAGAGTCCAGCCACCAAACCGGACCTCAGCCACAAAACAAAACTGAATGGTGGGGCAACGAAGAGAAAAGGAAGAAAACTAAAGGTGCCAGATGAAATTTTGGCATTTCAGGGGAAAAGGAGGAAATGTAAAAGAATGAAAAACGATTCTCAAAATTCCAGAGACCAAAAACCTGGGGCTATGAAAAAATATCGTAGTATTATGCCTAAACCTGTCATTGTCATGCCCACTTTGGCTCCCCTCACTTCTCCTGCAGCTATGTTACAATCTCAAAGGCCCAGCAGCCTGGGACAGGACGTTTTGTTAAATAATTCACTCACTTCTAAATATCTTGGCTGTAAGCAGGACAATAGCCCTTCCCCTAAGCCCAGCTCTGCATTCAGAAATGGATTCTCTGGCATTAAGAAGCCTTGGCACAGATGTCCTGTCTGTAACTACCACTTCCAGTTCAAACAGCACCTTCGAGACCACATGAATACACACACTAACAGACGGCCCTACAGTTGTCGGATTTGTCGCAAGGCATACGTACGTTCTGGCAGCCTGAGCACACACATGAAACTTCATCATGGTGAGAACCGGCTGAAGAAACTCGTGTGCTGTGAATTTTGTGCAAAAGTGTTTGGTCATGTCAGAGTCTATTTCGGCCATCTGAAAGAAGTGCATAGGGTTGTCATCAGCACCGAGCCGTCCTCCAGCGAACTGCAGCCAGGGGACATGCCAAAGAACAGAGACAGAGATGGGAATGTGCGAGGGACAGAGGGGTCCATGCCGAGGTGAGTGCTAGTGGAACGGGAGCCGGGCAAGAAAGGCTGTTTGGATTTGGGCAGTAGGCTAAGATTTCACATTCAGAAAGAGTTTGTAAAAACATCTCAGATTAAAATTTCCTGAGGTAGCTACCTCTTCCCCTAGTTTTGTGCAGAATGATCTGATTTCTCGTTGGTTTCTGATCAGTCATGGTTTATAGTAACTCTAACCCCTGTAAACTAGGCCACAAGTGCCTGTTTGAGATCTGCTGGAGATAATCAGGTGAGAGATGATTTTTCCATCTGAAAAATGAAATAGTAAATATTATATATAGTTCCTGGTATTCTTTATAAATCACTTCCCCAAAAATGGTGTCCACAGGACTTATATCTAAATGACATAATTCGCCCCAGAACGTGACATGACCCGTGGTGGCGCCTCACTGTGGGTGTACTGCGCTGACCACTCCCTAAGGTGTCCAGACCTCTGACCCTCTACGTTTGCCCTGTTTTTCCTCTCAGGCCAGATTAACTTTTTCCTGTGTCATTCCCTTTTACAGGCCGTGTCCGCTGTCAGCCTGGCAGGCGGCACTTTCTCCGGGCGATGCTCTCCTCTTGTCCACTTTCTGCTAGACAGCAGGGCGTTTCATGAAACTGAGTTCTCTCTGGCACCATGAAAATGAAACGTTGTCCAACACTAAATTCTCTGCCCCTTGTCATTCTTAATTGTCCTGATTGTTCTAAATACTTTTTCTTCAGTTTTGGCTTACTCTGTCAAGTTCGTTAAAAATAAGGATTTCTTCCTGGCTTTGCTATAGTTTCTCTGTTTTTCTTTAGGTATTTGTTTCCTTTTAGATAGCTTCGCCTTTTGCTAATGTACATAGCAGCCTCCCTAAAGAAACCTCACTTTTTAATTGTTTTCCTATAGTCTATTTTTATTTTTCGGTAAAATGTCTACAATGCACCTGGCATTCAATGTTAGAGAGGGCAACAGTGGGCGGTGTGGGACCTTCACCTTCGGCCGAACCAAGCGCGTTCCTGGAGCGCCTCGCCTGGGACCGCCTGACTCTCACGTGGGGCACACCTGTTCTATAGTCACGTGGAGCACACCTGCTCCTATAGTAACGGGTGATTTGCTAGCTCTCCAGCTGGAGGGAGTGAGCCTGAGGAGTGACAGTGGGGTTTATTGCGCCTCTGCTGAAGGGCTTCCCACGCTCCCCCATCTACCCACCCTCGTGCTCCTCATCAGTCCGTGTGTTTTAGATCCTTGACAGCTAAGAGCTGAAGGGAAAAGTTCCGATTGTGTCGTTCCATGAAATTCATGTATTGCTGTTCTTCCCCTTTTAAGGGAAAACAAGTCAAGCCTGGAAGAAGACCTCCTTCTAAACCACGCAGACGAAGTCAAATTACAAATCAAATGTGGCCGTTGTCAGATCACTGCCCAGTCTTTTGCTGAAATAAAGTTTCATTTACTTTCTGTTCATGGAGAGGAAATTCAGGGCAGGCTGCAGGAGGAGATCTCCCCAGGAAGCCAAGCTGCTCAGGAAGAGCTGGTTAAACATGCCACTCCTTCCTGGAAACATCCTGAAAGAAGAAAGCTGCCGAAGCATTGTCCCTCCAGTGAGGAAGTGCATGCACTTCCTAAATTGAAACGGCAACTCCACCTCCATCATCAGAGTGATGTGGATATACTCACGAAAAACGAGGGCGCCCAGCCGGGCCCCAGGAAGCCCAGCGAAGACCCGCAGGGCCCTGCGCTTCCCAGCCCCTACTCAGCTCTGCTCCGGTCCCATGCGGGCTTTAACTGTGTCCTGTGTTCCCAGACACTGGGGAGGAGGGAAGACCTGCTCCTGCACTGGGCTCAGCAGCACAACTGCGAAGACCCGCCCAGACTCTGGAGGATTCTGGATGCGCTGTCCAACCAGGGCGTGTGCGAACCTCCCACCAAACTGCACAGCGAAGCCCTGGGGTGAGGAGGGCCTAAAGCGTTTTGTATCACCTTTCTCCCCAAGCGTTTTGTTTTATGGTGGTGCTTAATCATAAAAATCAAATAAGTTTGGATCAGTGCTGATGAGCAGAAGTGATCTTGTACATAATTTTATTTTATGAAATATATATATATATTATATATGCATCAAGGGCATATACATATATATGTATATATAGATGCATATTTTTCTAACCATATGCAGTTTTCTTTTAAATTCTATGTATTAACTGTCAATGTATTAACTTTATTTTGGTATAAATAAAAATATCAATTTGGAGATTGAAATGTATAGGATTATAGACTGTTCTTCAAATATAATTTTCAGTAAAAACATGGTTGAGTGTGTGTATGTCCTTTTGTTCAAATGTTTTCTGTTTAAGTAGGTTGACAAATGTGAGAATTTCCAGGTGGCAAAATTATTTCAGTCTCAACCATAGTATACTATTATTTATGATTCTCTGATTTATTTGAATATGCCATATAGAACAGTGTATTTAATAAGGTTCTCATCGACCATAATTTAGAATCCATGTTTTCAGGACTCATTTTTTAAAATTCTATTTTCTTGAATGCACATTGCCTTGTGGATTAGATGTTGGTAAGTTTTATAGCTGTAGTGTTTCATATCAAAGTAATCAAAAAAATTTTAGTACTTCAGCTAATAAAAAAAATCCACTTTTTTAGTTAAAAGTTATTTTCAAATAATTTTTGGGCCAGAAAATTTACAACCTGGAAAGTGAACTAGATAGTTCATTCCAGATGTCTAAGGTGTCTCAGCTGCTTCCCCTCCCTCCCTAATAACTTTGGAGGGTTGTCAGTAGCTGATCATTTTAGATGCAATGGTGCCTTTCAAGCCCGGGTTCTCTTTGAAAGTCAAGAGTAAATGATTGCGTCTTAAGTTCCTGGGAAATTACCTTGAATCAGAAAAGTTGCCATTTTAAGTTTCTGGCCATCGGGCTGCAAAACCATTTTCTTGAAATGGGGGAGTTTGAGCTCTCATCCTGCTAAAATTTCAGCCTTTAATGAAAGCATCGTGCATATGGCCAGCCTTCTTTGCCTGTAGCTCAGCCCAGGCATCATCATAATGTTTTTCTATAAACCAAGTTACCTCAACAGAAGAAGAACTAAATTCTCATTGATAACCTAGTGGGTCTTAAGTCATCCTTTTTAATGTCTGAGTTTAAAAGCAAGTGTTCATAGACAGCTGTGGCTCAAATAGTACAAAAAGGGAAAAATCAGTCCTTGGCTTTTTGCAAATAGTTTTATAAATTTGAGAATAAGAGGATAGGTATGGAAACCTCTGAAAAAGTTTGCTGTGGTTTATCAACTGATTACACTCTACCCAGTTTTAGAGAAAAAATATCACATGTCTACCATGCAATATATTTAGAACTGAGTTATTAATGAAACAGCTTTACCATTTAGTGCATTATCTAGTTTCTTTTGGGAAGAAAGACCTTAAAGACTCAAAAAAATAAGATCTACACAGAATACTATTTGAATTGAAACTATAACATAATTTGAATTGAAATTGTAAAATAATTCATAGATTGCTCGGTCCTCAGATGCCAAGCAGTATTTCCAGAATACTGACCAGCTGGCCAAGGGCAGAAGAGTGAGTCTGGAGTATGTATGGAGGTTAAGGTGTAGGGGCAGAAGGAAAGTCTGAAGTCCCCAAGGTCATGGAGCCACCTGCCCCAGACCAGTCTTTAAACACATATTCTCATAGCAAGGGCAAGACAGTGAGAGCATAGAGAATCTCTGGAAAGAAGTAAAGAATTAGGAATGGGACAGAGAACAGAAATAGGGAGCTGCAGTCAGCCCACGACTAAGTGCTCTGGCTGGATCCCCTTCTCATCAGGACATTTATCTGTACAGGCGGGAGGAAGGTGTGGCACCCATCTTTAAGAAACTCTTCATAGGAGAGAAGGAAGCTTACAGTGCAGAGGGGCCTCACTGTGTGCCTGTGTATAGGTGTTCATTTGGAATAAAATGTTTGTTATGGCTCTCAGCTTCTAGAAACACTCCCCTGTGTTAACAGTGGGAACAGCCCCAGTGTCTTAAAAGTAGCACTCCTTCAATGAGACTGGTGGGAAGAAGTAGGAAGAAAAGGGAGTCTGACCAATTCAGCTAAAGTAATTTCCGGGACAGCTCAAATTGAAAAGCCAGTGGGTATTCATTGGTCTACCTTCCTTGGTTACAGGCACATTTTAGGCATAGTCCCTACCTGCATGCTTAACCTAACGGCAGTGAGATGTAGAAGTGCTGTGATGCTTACTCATGGAACCTTGAGAGAGTCACCTTCCCAAGGCTCTAGTCCCTCGCCTATAAAATGAGAGTGATGGACCCACCTCAAGGCATTGTTGGGAAGCGTGATGAGACACAAATGAAATGACTGGCACATGTGGGCTATGTAGTAACTGGTGGCTACTATTTATTATGCTTTTGATCAGACTTGAAAGGAAGAGGTTTGTTATACAATAGATCATTTAAAACAATTCAAGTAAGTCTCAAGCCCAGAATCCAAAGATAAAAGCTACTAGGACCACAGAAATTTGCATCTTTGCATAAAAAGTATATTTTAATTCTTAAATAATAGAGCAGATTTGGATTGTATGGAGGTTTGGTGTGTAACTTAATCAACATAGAAAGCCAAGTTCACTGAATTATGTTCTTTCCAGGCTCCACTTCAGGGCATCTATCGCTCCCTGCAGCTGCCCCTCTTGCCTTTCCATGGCCCTGGCCTAGCTCATCACAGTGCCCACCTCGGTGTCCTGAACTTGACTGTGGACTTCTCTACTTCCCACACTAAACCATAAGCCTCTTGAGGACAGGAATTGTCTGTTTATTATATAGCCCCAGAGCGTCTAGCACCTAACTTGAAGTAGTGCATGAGATTTGTAGTAAAAATGGATACGTTAGCTAAATACAAACAAAATTGCCATTTCCCCTTTTACGAATAAATCCAGTTTTAGGAGCAACCAGACTTACAGAAGGCATGTGGGCAAATTTGTTCTTAAATTCGGTGCATTCATTTTGCTTAACGTCTTTTGCTTCTTGGAAAATTGTCCCAAAGCCAGCAAAATAGATTTCTTTTTTCTTTTCTTTTGGCCTTAAATTATTTCTGAAAGTTACAGCACTTTAGATTTGTATTGTTTTATTAGCTGTCATTTTTATTCATGTCCCCTTTTGTTTCTCTCTCTCTCTCTCTCTCTCTCTCTGGCTCTCTTCCTGGTTTAGCTTGACTGTTCCTCTGTTAAGCTGTTCCTCATATGGAAAGTTGTCTCTTCATCAGCACGCCATAAATAACCAAACCTGGGTGCATTCCAGTGCCTTCTCTGGCTCCACACTCCTGCCTCCCAGCTGCACGGCTCCAGCTTTCTGTGGCCCCAGTGACATGGTTGTTGGCAATAAATGCTCAACTTCATTTATTTATTAGAAGTCTCAGATCTGGACTGTTTTGCTTCATTCAAGCTGCTGACATGCTTTGTTAGGCACATATTTTATTGTCTCCCCTTTTCCCTGAGCTCCTGATAAAAAGTGCCTCAGTAAAGATGATTTAGCAGAACAGGTTTTCAACTTCAACTTTATACTGACTTTCCTGATATTAGACAATCACCAGCTTATCTAGGCTTGTGGTGCAATCCGATATATATTTTAATGATATCCACCTCTTCAGGAATGTTCCTTTTTGGAGGCGAAATGTTTATTGTCTCTCATGTTTGGTCATAGTCGTGGTTATCCCCATAAGAAAACTATAACTACAGTCTTGCAGGCATATTTCAAATTCGTGTTTAGTATGCAGACGTTAGCTTAGCAGTACATCACATTTTCCATACTCTGAAGTGTGAAAATGTTTCAGTGTGTTGCCTAACCCTAGGAAAAATCGCTATCTATTGAAGAAAAGCAAGTGTGACAACTAAAATAGAACTAAAGATTACTTGTCCTGATTTTGATATGAAGCCAGCTTTTTGTTTGTTTGTTTTTAATGTAACTTGCTCCCATCTTCAAAATTGTCCCCACCTCTTGGTTAGCCTGGCAGTAAAGAATTCACCTATAACAGGTGGCAACATTGCCTCTTTTAGTGTGTTCCAGAAACAAAATTGTGAGCACTTAGCATTATAATATATCATTTTGCATAAATCAAACAGCAACTAAGTACTACTCAAAAAAAGATAAAAAGATTTCACCTTTGTCATTAAATATGTATTCAGTTTCTACATAGGAGTTGCAAGGAGACCACCAGGTGTTCTATAGGCATTTGCAGAAATGGAGCAATGAACTTGATCTGATTACTGCCGGAGTTGTAATGTAGATCTTACTACAAAAACTTGGCCATGGAAGAGATCCAGGTGGCTCAAACATATGAGCTGCATAACCATCCCAAAGCTCCAACTGTATCTGGAAGTAATATTTAAGGGTATATTCTTAGGAAACTAAAACACTGCCTTTTCCTAGACTAATCCAAATTAAAGTACGGTTAAGTTTTTCTTAGGACATTCATTGAAACAAGCCTTTTTAAAAGTGATTATACCAAGGAAAGTTAAAATATGCAAGACTAAGTCTTGTGGATGGTGTTTATTCTTTCTTGAAGTAAAGGGAGGAAGAAGTACCATGTCAAGACGAGGCATGAGGAGCGTTTTGATGACAGAAGGCCCATGGGGTCCCATAAGGGTGGCAGGGATCCTGGATCTGGTGTCCAGACAGCAAAATGCCGTGAATATTTTGGTACAATCTCAATGGAGGAAACAAAATTTGACGATGTCTGTCAAAACCTAAAATGCACAGACAGTTTGATGCAGGAACTCCACTAGCACACAGACGTGAGGACGCTCACTGCAGTGTTGTGGATGAGCAAAAGACCGAACACAACCTAAATGTTAAAAAAAAAAAAAAATTACAGTGTATCTACCGTATGCTGGAATACTATGCTTAAGTATAAAAGAGTAAAGTAGCACTTCACTGCTGAAATATGTGTGAAGAAAGCAAGGCGCAAAATAATGTGTAGTTTTTTCTCATTTGCTTTTTAAAAAGAAAGAAAGGGAGGGAGAGAAGGGACAGATGTGTGCTCATATGTGCATAGAAGATTTCTGGATGTTTGCTTTAGGAGAGGAGTATTGGGAGATGGGAAGGAAGGATACTTTTGCATTATTGGAATGTTTTGCTGCATTTTTTTTCAATTAAAAAATGGCTTTTCTGGATTAAGCTGTAGCTGTGCTATTATTGTTTAGGAAGGCCTCAGCAGAATTGTGAAGGAGGGAAAATTTGTCTAACCCCCGCAGCTTTGCTACCCACACGTTTTCTCACCTGAGCCCTGCCACCTGACAGTGCCACGCAGGCAATGGCCCACCGTAGCGAAGATCTTTTCAACCCAGGACGCACATGCATACGTATGTAGACACAGAGACATCCAATCAGGATAAACGTTTGCATTCATAAAAATAATGATACAGTATATATAATAATTCACATTTCATTTTGATATGTTCTGTTTTAATTTCGTTTAATTCTCGCTACCTCACACTAAATCGATTTCATGACCCACTAATCAGTAAATACAGTCTGAAATATACTGCTATAGACTTTAGACTTTCTGATCCTTCCCCTAGCCCATCATATCCTTTCTGGGCTGTCACACAATCCCTCAGGTCTCTGCTATCCTGGGCTTGATGAGTGGCTCAAATTTGCAGTTTAGAGGCCTTTTAAAGGGGGGCCTCAAGCTCATGCTGGGAATTTCAGACACCCTATGGCCAATGGGAAAGTCTTCTGGTTCCTCTCCAGTAACACCCTATGTGGCTCTTGATTGTCCCTTTTGGAAAGGGCAAGGCCATTACTTAGGAACCAAGAGACATTGCTGCCCAGCCAGGGGTTCACCCTAGTAAGCCACCAGGTTAGACTTTCACCTGGCTAGAGTTGCCCACTCTGGGTTTGGTATGGGTTTGAAATTGTCTCCATTTCTCATCTTAATTCAAATAAAATGGTGTGGCAGAATGGAGGGCTCCGAAGAAGACGCGGATTCTGGTGGCATTGGAACTAATAGTCTTCCTCTACCTTCCACCCGCTCCCCTTCTCCTCTCCTCACCAAGAAGCCCCCATCTTGGCCAGTGTTCGTCTAGGTAGGTGTGACCCCTTCCTTCTCCTCCTTTAACCCTCGCTTTCCTATTGAATTCTTTGTCATTTATTTGCCGGGCCTGCAGTATGAGTGGCTCAGATGGTAGAACATAGTCAAAGGAAGCCCTCTTGGACTTTAAAGTGATCTTTATCCTTCCATCATTTCTCCAGGGAGCAATTCTACAATTGGACCAAGTCTCTAATTGATGCAAACAAATGCTAACTGCCCCTCGCATGCCAGATACCCAGGGGCCAGTGGGAAGTGGAAAGTCTGCTTTTCACTTAGCTGTCACTGCCTAAACCATTGAAAGGTAACACCTAGTTAATTTACATTCTCCTATGTGTATTCCTCAGAGGTCCGTCCCTCTTTTTCAATTTTAGTGTGTTGGCTTGAAGAAAATAGGTCTGGTTCCCCTTTTTATAGCAGCTTAAGTCTGTCCCAAGTTGCCAAAAAAAAAAGTGTTTATGGAACTATTCAGGGGCCCTCCAAAGACATTCCCAAGGCAACACGCAGCCCGAGTGCTCCCACTTCGTGGAGAACAGCACGCCGAGCCTGGCCTCTGCGGGGGTCACCCGCCCGTGGGGGTCACCTGCCTGAAGAGCTGGCCTGGCGCAGAGCAGCACCGGCCTGGGGAAGACCCCGACTTCCCGTCAGATGCGTTTCCTTGGGAGGTGCTGCCGCTCGTTGTGCTTCTCCACTTGCACGTGGATGAGAGCATAGCATTTGTCTCTTTAGTAACAAAAGGCACTGGGGGAGAGGGAAACTGGCAAGCATTTAGCCAACAATTAAATGTTTTCATTTGCTTTGATTTTCATCAGTGTGCTGAAATATTACTTCCAACGTGCTCATCATCTCATATGGAAAACAATAGTTACAGCGATAATCGTTAGGACGCGGAGGGACTTTATTGTTGGAGAGGGAAAGCTTGTGCCAGTTTCACAAAGGGCTCATGCCCTTCCGGGTCCTGCGGGATGAACTGGGGAGTTCAGTCCAGGTACAACTGGGAAAATTTCCACATCATGAAATCCATTGCTGAAATGGGCACTAATTGGCCTTCTTGTTGACAGTCCCAGAAAAGAAAGCTCCAGTTCCCAAAACTGGGCGATTTGCTAAAGAATTGAGATCATAGGTAGGAAATCATGTGGTTGAGACTCAGAGTTTGCTCCCTCCCGGGGATGAGAGAGTGTTTGGGCTGCAGGAAGGTCAGTGTCACAGGCAATCTATTCAGAAATAGCAAAAGGCCTTCCTGTATAAATTAAAGTTAGTTCAGGAAGTTCTTAAGCACATTGCAACATTAATAGTCTTTTAACTTAGGGGAAAAGACCACTGAATTTCAGTTGGTAGCAAAGAGGATAGAGGGGGTAGAAGGAGCTAGTTCTGAAGTAAGAGCATTTGACTGTGCCGTGGGAAAACAGGCTAACTGCTCTCTGCATTGTGGCTCAGAGGTGTTATTTGCACAGATTGCATCAGTCTTAGTTGAAGTGAGTAGGCTCTGCCATGCTGTGAGGTTTGAATTAAACCTTTCACACTTGGCAGCACTGCAGTTAGAGTCACATCCAATCCTTAGCTAGTACCTGCTGATTTCCTACTAAGTGCAATCTGACATTGGTGCCAATACAGACAGCAGCAAGCTCTTAAGTCCTCACGGTATTTTCTTTGAGAAGATGTCTTAAATGGACAATTCTTCTAAAAACCATTAAAATAAGACACAGAAAAGGTCAACAATCACTGAAGTCTATTGACTCTGAAGCATACAGAAACTCTCCCCCTTACCCACCCCGTCCTCCCGTACTATCTTATGTCCTCCGTACTATCTTGTGTTCTCCATTTTAAACCAATATTTACCAGGTAACTGTGGTTTTACAGCCATGCCATCCTGAACATGTACCATCCAGGGAAAATGGGTGAAAATAAATCATCTCTAGCTCTGAGGTCCCACCTTAGGGCTGACCTTTCTCCCACTCCTGCTTCTCCTGTGGTGATGGGGCCTGCCCCTGACTCTGCTCCACTGCCTCACCTCTCCGTCCACAGTTGTGCCTTTGACAGCTCTCCCATGGTAATGAAGGACGGAGCCATTCCCCCAGAAGCCTCAGCTGCAACTCTACTTCAACCCCGCAAATCGAAATCCACCTCCCCAAACAGCGACACAGTTTTTCTTGGGCCCCAAACTGGGAGGTAGCCCTCAATGATCTTTTATTCCTTGTTTACCTTCTTTCTGCCCAAGCTCGCTGGGAGGCACCGTGAGCCACTGGGGAGCCCCCTCAGCAGCCTGCACACCGCATGGCCGGCCTTCACCACTTCTGGGTGAGCCTTCAGCATCTGGAGCTCCATTCTGGGCTGTCACCACCACCGTGTCAGTTTTCCCTCCCGGGCATGCTCATTCCTCCCTCCTGTCCTCCATCCACATACCCCGATTTGCAGCCCAATGCCCCGAAATGCCAAAAAGGAAATACTCAGAACCGCGGTTGTTTCTTGTTATGAGTCACACAAATAAGCACTGAGTTGAGTCCCATCTTCCCAGGGGTTGGGTTCTGTCTTCCACGAGGAAGACAAAAACCATCAACTGTCAAACCGACTCCCGCCCCACACAGCACAAGGCTCTGGGTTTTGTGAATACAGTGCTGTCGACGGGTGTTTGCAAAGTACAGCGACGCAGTGTCTAATTCACAGAACATACACAGAATGCAGTACTTTTAATTAAGAGAGAGGGGACTGAAGAATGAAATTTTAAAAAGAAATCATTCAACCTGCACAGTCCCAGGATGAAAGTGGGGGGCGGCCCCCAGGACAGGACGGGGCGGAGGCATGGCCACACCGCACTGTGTCATCTGTCTCAGCCTTGCCCTGGAGCACCGGCAGCGCAGTTCTCATAAGTGAAATGCAGGCCCAGTGAGAGGCCACCGAATGTTTGTGCTGAACGGGCCCACTCTGAAGGGAGAGGGACCCCACCGGCGTTGCCCGTGTGCTAAGGAATTCGCGCTCTTCAGTCTTGAGCTGCTCTTTCGGGGAACTTGGTTACCAAAGAGTGAAACAAAGGAAGGACCTGTGTGCAGCACAGGTGACCCACAGGGGTCCAGCTCCAGGCCAGTCGAAGCAATTAAATGTGTGAACCACGCTATTTATGTGTTCCAGGGCTGTAAAAGTAATGGCCTTGCTAAGCAACTGAAAATACGGTGTCTGAACACCGAGGCAAAGGCCCATTCTTCTCTAAAATAAATGGGTGTTCTCTTCTCCTAAGTGGAAAACGTCACCAGCTCAGAAAGTGAGCCCAGGACGGAGCTCTGGCAGGAATGACCTGTGAGGTGGTGAGTGGGGCACAGCCCTCCGCCCCCAACAATTGCTGATTGTGATTGATTAGTGCGGGGAATTTGGAATTGAACTTTACGGTTGGGATTCGCTTGCCTTTGAAAGCAATGCAGTTAGTAGTCCATCTTTCAACACTGAATGTATTTCCTCCACTTTTATATCTTTCTGATGAATTAAGGGCTTATGTAAGGTGAGGGATTGAAAACATTAGCAGCTAAATCTCTTTGTGGATCTGCTTGCCAGATATGGCTGGATGGAAAAACACAGGAACCAATTTTAAATAGTTTCTCCAGCAATTCCTATCAGCCGTGAACTCAGATGCTTTCTTGGTTTGACAATGGGTGGATAATATGAGTTCCTTGCCCTCCGGTTCTCCAAGCATTTTGAACCAGGTCTGTTAATTGAATTCAGTTGTTTGCAGTTTTAAATGTTCTGTGTTTTCCACAGAGCAAGAATATATTAAACTCATTTCATCTGTCATCCAAGAAAAATTGGAGCCTGCATTTTTATTACCAACTGACTTGTGTTCACCTTTATCCTAGATTTATTTTGCAAATGTTTACAATGTAATTAAAAACAATCAAGTCAAATTATCTATTTGAATTAGTCCCTTTTGGGGAAGATTAAGGAGGAAGAAAAATGCCTACAATTACTTCATTTTTGCTGAGTGTTTCTGCCTTCTCATACAGAAATATGGTGTATCTGGTCACTAAGAGCATTTTGCAGTGTCACTGGTGATTTAACCATTATAAAATATTGTAATTGAGTGTTTGAATGCTCACTTACGTTTTCTCATTACAAATGATCATGACTTGATTAATTTCAGGCTGTTTAGAAAAAACGTGGCTTTGGTAATATCGTTTCCTGCAATACACACCTCCAGGGAAAACTATGATCTGAATCCTGAAGTCAGAACCAATTAAACTCTTGCGTTTTCCTCGCTGCAGCCGTAAGATGAGCCACATTTTTCAGGCATGGCTCAAGCAGGCTTGGCAGATCTGGGGGGCTCAGTGCCTGTGGGCGCTGCATGCCTACCGCCAGCTGTGAAAAAGCATTCTCTAAGAACAGTGGCAAAACAGAGAAGAAAAATGATAAACCCACAGAGGCTGGAGTCACAGTGCGCCGTCCTGGGGTACAGTGCTTATTCAGCATGGGGCAGCCAGGACCTGGTGAGGAAGCCCTGCCCACGGGCGCAAGAGTTTTGTACTTGGATGGTCACAAAGATGTGGAGAGCTAAGAAGCTGTGGAGCAGAAAATGAAACCTCTGAATTAGACGTCAGAAGGGGAGAAAGGCTTCCAGTGGAATTTGCCTTGGGGTGGATTGAATGCAAGAGCAAAGCCTTAGATCAGTTGTCAAATACGAAATTAGCAAGCAGTGGCCAGTGATCAAGCCTCCTTATTTTTGGTGAGTTTTAATGATTCTCCAGACAGCTTATAGAAACAACTTTACTACCCTGGGTTTCTCCACTAGAGAGTCAAATGTTGTTTAATTTCACTCCATCTGACTTTTTCCTTGACTTTGGTATTAAATAAACAAACAATAACAACCAAAGTCTCCAGGATAATTAAGATGGAGAAAATGAGTTGTCAAGAAAAGTGCGTCCTCTTCCCAGGAGGATTCCTGCCGGGCTGTTTCCTTTGGAGGCTCTAGACGGCCCTGCCGAGCGATCAATGCGAACCCCGGATTTGAAGCACAGAATTTTTTTTTAATGAAGGTGATTGTTTTTCACATATTCTTCTCTGACCTAAAGTAGGAAGTCTTTGACATAGTATAGAGGCCAACCTCTTTAATCATTTAATTTATAAAGCACCTGGGCATGAAGTTGACAGTGTCGGGATGAGCACAGTGGGCGGGGTCACTGTCGTGAAGTCTGAGGGAGCCTGGCAGCCCTGCGTCCGCGTCCTCACCCCAGGCCCTCACCCACTCAGGTTTATCAGCATCGGCTCTGCGTGACGGCTCTTTCTCTTTTACCCTGCTCCTCGCATACACGTCCATGTATAAATAAATCTTTAAGACGAGCCCAAATCCTTCTAGACATTTCTCCAAAGTTCAGCAAAGAGCGGCATTTTTTAATGCAATTTGAGCAATAATTGGCTATTTCTTTCTCATAATACTGTCTCATTATCAGCCAAGCAGAGCACAGCAGCACATTCTTCATATTTACCAAGGGATGTTACTGTGATGTAGTGATCCTTCTCGAGTTAAATCCCCCTGCAGATGTGTGCTGGCACCACCCCAGGGCCAAAAGGGAGACAGCCTGAGAGGCTAGACAGGTCACGCTGTCCTGCCCCATGTCTGAGCTGTGGTGTAAGAAGCTTCCAGAGAAGCAGTCAGCCCCAGCAATGTGGGCCCTGGAGTTCAGATGTCTGAACACAGACTGATATCACCTGATAGCCTGGGGCAGGAGGAAGACAAAACATTATCCACCAACCAGGAGGTCATGTTCCAGCATCTGGAAGAAACTTGGGAGAGGCCCCAAGTGCTGGCAGGGCTGCCCTAGGCTAACGGGAAGGCCTTGGTCTTGCTGATTCTGTGTTCCCAGACTGCAGCATCTCCAAACAGGCAAGCAACTCGGGCCTCCCGCAGCTGGCTCTCCAGGCTGACCCGAGACCCGAAGCTCTGGTTAAGTTGGCTCCAGTCAGCTCCAACCCTGCCTCCCACGGGTACCACTGGGCAAAGGCTTTGAGGCCTGGGTTCGCCAGCAGGAGTGAAAGAGTGAAGAGACAGAAAAGCGGGTGGAAACGCTGAGGTTTTCTGAAATGGTAGAGGGTTGGGAAGGCCTGAAGGAAAAGACCAGTTTAGAAGGAAGCCAGCTCAGAAGGCCCCTGCAGGCTGGTCCAGGCCGCGCCTCCCGCCGCTCCTTGGTCCCTAGGGAATAACCAAAGCAAACTCTACTCGACTTATTTTCTTAAAATGAGGGATGCTGGTTCGAAACCAGATTCTTCATCTTGCTGCTTCCAGTAAAAATCCCATTATAACTTCTGAAGCCCAGTCGGATTTATGACTGGAGAGGGCTAGGTACATGGGAATTGAGCTGTTTGTTAAGCCTGCTCCCCTCCCTCCCCCAGCCATTACCCAGCAGGGCAGGTTTATGCTTAAAAACCCTGAGCTGGGCTGAAATGCACCTTGCTCTAGACTGGAGATAAAACAGGATTTAGAGGCAATGTATTTTCTAGCCGGCAACCTTATCTGGATTGACTGCTCTGGGTTTTCAGCTGAGTGTGAATGTGAAGGATAATTACCATCGTGTGTTACCTGAGATTACAGGGTTGTGTTCCAACTAATGACACCAGGAGAACCTCGCAGTTGTTAATATTTAATCAGTCTCTTGGCTTAACAATTGGATAAATGAGGTGTGTAATTACACAATTATAAAAGACTTTTCAGATAGGAATGGCACCAGTATTAATTTTGAAGGTAAAAGCTGGCGAAAATACACCACCAGGTCATTTCAGAAATACTACCAAAGAAGACCCTTCGAGGGGGGTCTCCCTTGTGAAATCATAAGCACGGATCTTAAACGCTTTTCCAGTATGGACTTTCTCTCTTCCTTAGGGGGTCTCAATATCAAACATCGGGCCAGATGTTTTATTGATATCACAGATAACTATCTCCGGAGTATTTACATAGGCCCCAAGAGACAAGCTCAGTCTTTTCCTAATTGCGTTCTAAAGGTGAGTCATGTTTAGTGGCTACACGTGCGATTATTTTTATTTTTGGTTGGCATGAGAGAGTCTGAGACCAAACCCAGGGTGGTGACCACCAATGCCACCTTCCTAGGCTGTTTCTACAGCCCCTCCCCCCACCCCGTCTGTGTCACCACTCCCCATGCTGGGCGGCGCTTGTCTACCAAGGGACCAGTCCGCATTGTCCCTCAGACAGGATGCTACTGGCAGTCACTGTGTGACCAAACCCGGCATTTCAACTTCTCTCAGGTGTTCGTTTTCTAATTGAGGGGGCGGCAGCCAGTTAGCCGAGCTCTCCCTCCGCCAGTGCCGGGAACACGCAGTGAAGAGCCCGTCAGGCCGCCTGGCGCAGGTTGGTTCCCAGAGTCGAACAGTTATCGGTCAGCACGATGGCAGCTCTGTAACAGGAGTCTGAGTGATGCGTGCGGAATGTGTTACGGGCAGCTCCACATCCCTCCGGGGTCATTTGTCAAAGCTGCGAAGACAATTTTCTCCCTCTGCTCCATTTGTTCACCATTTTAAGAACCACCTGAATTCACCTCTGCCGGGTGATGCATTGCTAGCAGCTAGGAATACGCATTCCCTCCTCCCCCACCCCTCCTCCGGGGCTGGGCCCCCAGGCCTCATGGCCTTCCTTTCCTTCTGGGCGGAAGGGACAGATTTCAAGAAGCCTCTTTTGTGCCTCGCCTGTCTAGCAACGTCCCTCCACATCTGAAGCCCGTGGTGCCGCACTGGCGGGAAGAGAGTCCTCCTCACTCCTGGGCCTCCGAGGGCGGCCCTCTGGGCTCTGGGCGATGAGTCTGAGTCTGGAAGGAAAAGGAGTCTGGAGACAGGATGTCTCAGCTCGTTTTGCAGTTCAAATGTCACCCTATCTCTAAGGCTTCCTCGGCCTCTCTAGATAGTCTATCTCCCTGGGGATCCCAGGGGACTTTGTGAGGCTGAATGGCCTGGTGGACGAGTGCCAGGCCAGGAGCCAGGCAGAGCTGGGTTTGAATTCTGGCTCTGCAGCTTGCTCTCAGTGCAAACCGGGCAGCGATTCCCCTGTCCGATGCCTGAGCGGCCGCAGCTGCGGAATGAGGGTGCCGCTGCCTCAGCGGAGGGTGCGGGGAGGCGAGCGCGACCCCGCCCCGCGGCAGGCCCTTCGCGATGCTGGCTTTCTCCTGCATTATCAGTGCCGCAGACTATGGGATCCCAGCTCTTACCACTGTTCAGATCCACAGTAAGCGTTACGTGAACACTGGTAATAATTCCCAGCCATTTGGCTCCTATACCTTTTCTAAAATTCGAAGCTTCGCACTTTATCATCTCTTCTTGAAACCGGAGAGAACATACCCGACATGAACTCCTGTACCTAAGCTTCTGCTGAATGAACGAACTGAACTGAACGCATGATGAAGTTACGCCCTGTCGCCGGGGCGCGCTGTTGGAGCCGGGCAGGCCACGGTTCACGCAGGTCCGACGCCACCCGCCCGCTGTGGCCCAGGCTCGCAGAGGACATGCGCCATAAGCGTGTCCATCCAGAGAGGACAAATCTTCAAAAGTTGGCAGTTAGAACCATCCAGCTCCACAGGTTTTGGTTTCACATAAGGAGCATGTTAAAGCAGAAACTCGGGTCTGGCAGAGAACATCTCTTTATACATTTGCACTTAGATTGTATTTAACCCATAATAATCACTATTAACTAGTTGGAAAAGCAAGCAGGTGAAAGCTATCACTAGCTAACGGAGATGAAGATGGGTTGCCGATGATAAGCCCAATTATGCATGTCTTTCTTAAACACAAAGTAGGACCTTCCAGTGTCTCGTGTTCCAGCCAGAGGTCTGGCCAAGTGAGAACCCCAGCAGAGAGCCAGTGCCAAGGGCTTTGTAATGCGCCCAGGTCTCTCCACTATTCCCTCACACCTCCCCCAGGCTCACACCTCCTGGTCTTTCTCATCAGGCTGGTGTTGAAAGGCGGTTCTCAGCTAAGTAAATACTGTTGGGACTAAGCCAAGGCACTGGGAAGTGAGTTAATCCTTTCCCCATCAAAATGCCCAACAACAGTCTGGGTTTGCTTAGCCACTCGGTACCAGTGTTTCAGTGCTTTTTCGTCAACACTAAGGGACTCGCTTTGTTGGGCAGTGTCCGGAGTGGCCCGGGGTCACTCTTGCTCATGAGGGATGGCTGCATCGTGCTGGTTGTATGAGAAGACGGTCATTACTCTGCGCGGTCAGCTGGGACCTTAGAGATAACTGTGTAAAGGGCCTAAAGTGTGCTCAGTGCTGGGTCACCACTGTCCATCTGTTAGCTCCTCTAACCCTCTGACGTGCCCCTCAGAGGCGGATACTTCCATTATGCCCGCTTTACAGATGAGGGAATTGAGTCACCGAGCATTAAGTTACTAGCTGCCGAGTAGTTGTTCCCGGATGCAAACTCCAGAGCCTTTTATGGTACAAACATGCCTGTTACACCAAAGCCTCAACAAGAACACCCTCTCTCCTGCCGCCGCACACACGTCGGTCTGCAGGCCTTACCAGGGTCTTGGTGTCTGGGCAGGCAGAGACCTGGGCAAGGGGTCCTGGGTCCGAAGGACTGGAGAGGGCCCAAGAGGCCTGTCACTCTGCTCTTTCCTCCTGAGGCTCTCACTCCACACTTTTCAACCACTGTCATGGGACCTGAGGTAACTCAGCATCACACACATGCGGCTCTAGACTGGCCTTCACCTCTGTCCCAGGTATCCACCCATCCACCTGCCTGCAGGAAGATTCCAGTTAGGGGCTTCGAATAGGGGTTCTCGGACCAATTCCAACCTGGGGGATTCCCCCACACCCACAAACCATTCATAGACACTAGCTGGGTGTTCTCCAATTCTACTAAATTCTGACACTATCTACCTGAGGATAGCATCAGTCCCACAGGTAAAAGGCTCAGTCCTACAAGACTGCTCCCCGCACCCTCAACACACACACACACACACACACACACACACACACACACACACACTTCAGAAGCCAGACACAAACCCAAGATCTTACCTGTGCTTCTGACCAATCACTATAGATTGGAGGTTCCAATGAGCCCCTCTAACTCAGAATGCCGACTGAAAGTTCAGTTTGTCACCTGTGTTTCTGACCAAGTGGCTATAAATCAGAGGTTTCCCCAGCTCCCTCCTTGGGTTCACTTTAATTGCTAGAATGGCTCAGGGAGCTCAGAGAAAGGTATTACTTACGAGGCCACCGATTTTTTACAAAGAATATTGAAGGGTGTGGACCAACAGGCAGATGCAGAGGCACACGGAGCCAGGTCCTGGAGGAAGGTGCTTCTGTCCTGAGGAGCTCGGGGCCGCCATGGTGATACACGGAAGTGTTCTGCTTCACCAATGCGGAAGCTCCAAGAAAAGGGCCAATGAGCGACCCTCCTGGCTTTCCTGGAGGCTTCATTACACAGTCGTGATCGACTAAGTCACGGGCCATTGGCGACTGTTTAGACCTCCAGACCCTCTCTCCTCCCCAGAGTTCAGGGCTTTGGCTGAAAGTTCCCACCCTCTGATCATGTGGTTGGCTCCACTGACAACCAGACCCCAACCTCAGGTGCTTTCCAAAAGCCACCTCATTAACATCACAAAAGACACCTTTTTTTCACTCTCAACACTTCGAAAATTCCAAGGTTTTGGGGAGCTGTTAGTCAAGAACAGTGATGAAGACCCAATATCTTATAAATCGCAATGTGGCAGGCTTGTACTCTGACAGGAGAGGAGGAGGGGGGAGGGGAAAAGGAGGAGGAGGAGAGAGGGTGTTTGCAAACAGCCTGCAAGCTCGCTGTGGTAATCTCAAGGGCCAGTCCTGCAGAGTGGAGGGAGCCCAGGCGGTGCAGGGGCACCCTCTGCTCTGCTCTGCCCCTGGGAGATGATCAGAGGTCCACAGGAGGCAGCTGACTAAGGCAACACGGGTATGTGCTCAATTAAAAATGTAAGTTTTCCAGGGGTGCAGGTGGGCATGGGAGTAACTGAAGTGCTGCCTAGTTTTGACCCACCTTCGTAGGTATTTACTTTAGTACCCTGCTGAAATGTGCACCATAGTGGACCTGGGGAGGACCTAACTGCGGAGATGTGCTCCCCATAGTTAATTGAGGGCCCCGATTCTATAAATACTAAGAGCTTAGTGGCCACTTGCTCACAAGGACCCCTCACATCCTCTGTATACTGGGAAGAACCTCGGACTGGACTCGGTTTCCCACACTGTGCCCCTGTCTTTACACCTTCTAAGTGGATCACTGCAGGGACATCCCGGTTTCCTCTTTCTACCGATAACCTGGGTCCCCAAGGCTGCAGCTCCTTTTGCTCAAATAGATGTTTGTTGTTCTTTATTACAGTCTAAAATCAATTTTGGTTTACAATAGAAATCCCTGCATTACCTGGCTCCTTTGGGTCCAGGACTCTTCCTGTGGAAAGGCAGGGACCAAGGGAAGAGCTGAGGAAGGGAAAGACTGAATAACCAAGGTCACCTCGAAACTCAGCACAGAGAAGCGAGCCTTTGCCTCTTTGACTGAAGACGGTGGGGAGCTCATCCTGGAGGAGGACTGGATTCCAGGGCCCCAGGCCCCTCCCACATCTCTTGTTTTCCTCCCCTCTCCCCACCTCATATCTTCTTCTCCACATCCCTTTCTCCTTTCCCAAGTCGCTGTCCCCCCTCTCCCCACCCCCAGCCCTTCTCTCTTATCTTCTTTAGCGACTTTGAGACACTGGAAGTTGGTGGTGGTGGCACCTCGCACGCACGCACACCGTTACTGCAAGCTTCAGTCTTCACCTCATACCGAAATTCTTGGATTAGATTCTCCCTTGAATGCTCCCTGTCACCATCCAACACACTGCTGGAGCCACATCTTCACTGGCACTTAGCTCTTAAAATGTGTTTTATAGGCAAATTATCTCAGGAACTCTAGAAAAGCAGTAAATCTCTAGGTCTCCAAAAGAATCTAGAAAATTTTGTTTAGCTCTTTGGTAGAAAAATGTCACTGCCATAGTCAAATCATCTACTTGCTCATATTTTTCTCCCCGCGCTAGACTGCAAGTGCCAAGAAAGCAATGCTTTCGCTACTCTGTGCTGGGGGCTTAGAAGG
Source organism: Eidolon dupreanum (assembly GCA_028627145.1). Classification (NCBI taxonomy): domain Eukaryota; kingdom Metazoa; phylum Chordata; class Mammalia; order Chiroptera; family Pteropodidae; genus Eidolon; species Eidolon dupreanum. Next base: position 16,094,980 of record CM053513.1, on the reverse strand, counting down.
TGCCTGGCATAAAAGAGTTACTGTGTATCTACCAAGGACCAGAGGAACCTGATCTTGACTTCGGTGAAGTTCTCAGCCTCCCACTTTCAAGATGTGGCTCCTCCAGTAAACACTGTGTTGCCGGCCTGCTTCTGAACTTTTGTGAACTTGAGAGAATCAAAGGGTAGCTGCCCCCAATCTCTTGTAACAAAAAAAGGAGTTTGCTTGTTAAGTCTGACCTTCCATCTGGGGCGTGGCTGTCCTTTTCCCCTGGGCATGGCCATATAATATGCACTGGGCAGAAAGGGACACGTGTCTGCAAAACATCCTTGGAACTTCCAGCGGGAGTTAATACGCCACACTCACAAAGTTCGTTCTGGGCTTTTGCTTTAAATGCTTCATGGAGCTTTCAGCCCAGAAGACCCAAACAGGAAGCAAATGCTCAGACGGGGCTTCCTTTTGAAACTGTCCAGTAGTTGGTTAAGGATAACGTGCTATAGTGGGTAATTGTGAAAGAGATGTTTTCTCAGAAATGCATGTTATTGGATTAAACGTTTCCTCTCTAGGTTGTTGGGGCAAAAAATACCCCAAAATATATTAATAGAGGCAAGTCTCTGAGTGAAAAGATCAGTCCAAAATTGCATCTAACCAAACGCAGCTGCTTTCTGCACTGGGAAGGGAGGACCTGGAGAAGGGGGAAATGGGAAAAGTGAACTAACTTGGCAGGAACAAACCATCACTAAATCCAGCTCACTTCAGTAAAAACAGGCATGAGAGCGAAGGCGAGTTTTAAAACTGAATTCTCGCAAGATGACTCAGGGGTCGTCTTTCTTATGCCAGTTTCCAATTCGTTTGTATAGATGGATGAATGAGGATCCACAATGTGAGTTTGCTCTTGAAATGAACAATAAGCACAACATTGAAGTGGGGCTCTTCGCCCAAACCTGGACAAATATTTGAGTGCATTCTTGGGACAGAGAGATAATGTCCCACTGGTCTGTTTCATAATGCATTTGTGCAAGAGTAATGGGGGAGGAAATGGGATTTAAAAATAAAACCATCTACTTCAGAGATGTGGGTTATAAAAGCATAGGTTTCTCTTTTAGGACTCTCTGAAGCTGGAAAGTATGAATTACATATTACTCGTTAAAACTTTTTATGTTAAATTCAAAGAGTGAAATTAGAAGCCATGTTAATGATCCAGCCAGGCAACAACTGGCCGACAGATGTGGGAGCCTTATGGTTAAGAGATTACATGGTTCGGGCTGACAACGGCCTGTATGTGTCCCTGGCAGAGAGGAGGTGTAGCAAACATATTATCAGACACAGAAAATATGCAGCCCCGGAAAGAGGGAACATGCAAATCGGACTGCTTGTGATGCTTTCAAAGCTGTGCTTTTCCCCGCTATACGGCTGTTTCAGAGAGCTCAAGATTTTTTTTTTTTCTTTTTTCTTTTTCTTTCTTTCCTTAAGAACCAAGAGTTAATCTTCAAGTTCAGAGCCAGAAACCTGTCATATTAAATCTCAGTGAAGACCGACATTCTTTCCAACTTCCTTACTCAGTGTGGCTGAATTTTCCAATGATCCACAAGGTAAGTTGCTGTCATGCAAAACGGAGCCATTCATCATGGCCTTGGGGGGCTCAGGCATTCCAAGCTGGCGACAGCTCTCTTGATCTGCCATGGTAGGGTCTCTTTGGGAGAAAAAGCCTGGGGAGCATGAGGAAAAAAGTCTGAACGGCTGGGAGGGACTCAGGAGGCCGTCCTGGTTTACACAGCACCAGGAGGTCACAGTTTTAGTCCCCTGCGAAGGTGCCAAGCACACTGATGGGAAAGTGTCCCAGACTTCAAGCCTCAGAATTTGATTCCTGCCCCCTCAGAGCTGCAAATCGACAGGAAAACAGAGAGCTGTGAGTGAGCTGAGAAGGGGAAGGTTTTCCGTGGGAGGAGGGAAGGTGCAACCAGGATCCCCGTTAGGGGGTGAGTGTTGGGAAATCTGACTAATCTGGCCCTTTTCGTCAGGCTCCCTTAGAGGAGCAGGGAGGCGGGTATGTGATGCTGCTGCCTGGGCTGTTTCCAAGCTCCTTTCTCCTTCCAAATTGCTCGCAGCAGTTTTATTCTCTTTCCCAGGACAGCCTGCTCCACTGTTTTTCTGGTTTCCAGGGCGTGTCCCGTGGGTTACCCAGGGAGGGTGGAGAAGTGAGGCCACTCTGCAACATCCTTATAGCAGACACAGCTGCCTTTCCTCAAAGGGGACTGGTGGATCCCAAGAAACTAGCCATAAGGCAAAATTTGGGCGACTCAGGGCTTCCACTCACGTGCCCCACAGAGGCTTTGCTCGTGTTAGAAATGTGTAAACAAAGGAAGGGTCCCCAGAGGCCACCTGGTGGGTGCCTCGCTCAGCCTGACGAGCACGTCTTCTTGTCAGAATGTCTACTGTGGACCAGGTCTGAGCTGGGCATTTGGCAGAGAGGATGGGCTGGGCCCTGTCCTCCGGGAGCTCGCGGTCTGGTGGGAAGACACACACAAGACCGGACTGTCCCACCCGCTCTGGGCTCTGTGAGGCGAAATGCTTCTCACTTGCTCATCTGAACTTAGTGTCCAGCCTATCACCTGCCAGCCTGTGCCTGGCAAGCTACCAACTACCCTGTTACCTGATGGCTTCTCGGGGTGGATCCTGGTCTCTAGGCTTCCATAAGGCCCTAGCAAGAAGAGACGAAAGTCCTTGTGTCACAGCTGAGAGCCCCAGTGGATCATCTTCCTCCCACCTGGTGCAGCTGAACTCTAGAAAGCCATGACCGAATACAACTGTGAGCTGCCTGGGGACATAGGAAATACATGGACCCGGTGTCAAAGGTCTTCACTTAAGAACTGCAAATCAGAACGCTTGTCCCTCTGTTTGAAGAGCACTTTTCTTCATCATGCCCTGGGGTGACAGGCAGGACACTAGCACCTACTTGGTGGCAGGTGGTTTAGAGCCTGATTTGGCAGTAACCATGGCCCACCTTGTAAAGGGAGCAGACAATGAACCCATATATGAACACCATGTGCTCGATGAGAAGGGGAAATTGTTGTGGAGAAAAAGAATTAAGAAAGTGGGGCCGGTGGGGTGAGAGGAGCAGGTCATGGCCTTCTGCTCCCAGCAGAGCTTAGGGGAGCTCTGAATGACAGGACTCACAGTGAGGGCTCCCCGGATGCCCTGCGCATCAGACACGGCAGAGGCCACAGCAGCGGTGCAGGCAGGAGGCAGGGGTCTTGGACTAGACGCAAGTAACGGTGTAAGGAGTATGTGTTTTGAGTGAACAACTTCGATGTGAGCTGTGAGAGAAAGAAATCGAGGATGACAATGACATCAAGGGCGATGGCCGGGGCGTGGGTGGATGCAGCTGTGCCAGTGGAGGCAGGGAGTAGGGCAGGTGTGGGGGGCTGGAGTGAAGCTGGAGACATCCATTAAATGTCCAAGTGAGGATGCCAGGTGGGCACTTGTATGTCTGTGGCTGAATTTAGAGGGAAGGTGCTGGCCAGAGATAGAAAGCCAGACCCATCAGGACAGAGGCATTTACAGCACCTGTCCCAGTCCCAGAGGAGTGGGCGTGGCTAGCAGAGACGGAGCCCCGAGGGCAGAGGAGGTTACACCTGCTTTATCCTCCAAGGTCGGGACGTCTCTTGCTCAGGCTGCATATGCTGGTCGGCAGGCCCTTTCCAGCTCCTGTGGTCCAAGGAGACAGACCTTCAGCTCCCTCTGTCTTGTCTGTGGGGCTTTCTCCAGGCCAGGACCAGCAATGATGGCCCATGACCCAGTGTGACATGCATGGGGCCAGGGTGGGCAGGAAACTGCTCACTGATCCACGCAAATTCGCAATGCCCCAACCAGACACTAGCACTCAGTGTGGTCCCCAGGACCAGCCCAGATCCCGGGTCCTAAGGACAAGTCAGTAACTGCACAGCATTTGCAATTCTGTATACGACAGGCCTTTATCATGCCCGGGATCTAATGAGCAGCTTCCTCCAAACTCCCGATGTTCCCGAGGGAGGGCTCGATCTCCTTTCTCTCCTGCTTCCAATCCGGGACAAAGGTTTGAGAAGGGCTTCTCAACTCCCACCCCCTCCTCTCTCTCCTGGCCCTCTCCCCACTGCGCGGCTGGCATTCATGGCCACTAGGTGTGGTCCCTCAGGCATACAGTCACAGTTCTAGAAACCAGTCACCTTTAGACTTTCAGATTGCTACCTTATTCTAGGGGAAACTTTTTGGTCACCTCAAACCATGCTGAAAATTGTTGACTTTGAAAATATATAGATATCAGCTTTGGAGGCATAGCCCCACAATCTGCTGGCCACGTGACCTTGCCATTAGCTTCTTGGGACCTTACTCTCCTCATCTTTAAGATGGGAATAATAGCCATCCCTGACTCACAGGGTTAAATGAGTTAGTAAGTATTAAGTTCTCAGAATAGTGCTGACACATAATGACACTAAATCCCAGTGACTATTATTATTCCCTGTTGGAGAGTGATAAATGGAGCAAAGCCTTCTTGCCTAAACCATATTGGAACTATAGTCAGAAAATAGAAAGTTTTACATTATTTAAGCCTGGCCTTTTGCATATGCAGAGTCATGTCATCTTCAACTGCAGCATTAAGGGTCCAAATGGAGACCTATTGTGAGTTACCTGAAGGGCTCTTACATTTTAGTTTAAATATAGCTTTGCCAAGTGTACTTGGGAGATGTACAAGTTAAGATAATCTCATCCAGTGAATTACATCCAGGTTTTGGAAGCTAAAGAGACAGAAGCCAGATCATAAGGCAGCTAGATGGGCAGGAAACTGCCTACATTCTAGCATTTTCTTTCCATTTCTAGACTTTCTTACATGTCCTCAGGCACCTGTCACTTTGGGGGATAATCAGGAGAGATGCAGCTCTTGACTTGGGAGCTGGGTTCCAGAGACTCAGTGAGCAGAGCGAATGAAGCCCCTGTTATGGGCGGATGTGTTCCATGCTGCTCGCGACCCCTGGTTGCTGGCTGGAGGGGACCTGGGTGGCTGGCAGTGTATGCTGAGCATGAGACCCCACAGCCACATCTTCCGGTCCAGGGACCAGCCCCCTCATATGGTGAGGAGAGAGTCTTTCCTAGACAGAATTCTGAATTTTCCTGGGTGTTTATAGCTGCAGTCACCATTTGCCTGCTCACAGTTTTGTCATTTCTGCGCCCACTTGTGTAAAATACAGGAGCTGAGCATATGCTGGAGCCCCTGAGGCCAGCTGCTTCAGCCTCCATTGAAGCAAGAACATCTGGGAAAGCATAGGCTTGAGGTTCTGGTTCACATTTTTTCAAAGAAATGTTAAAACGAAAACATAGCTATAAAAAAAAATGTTTGTGTCGCCTAGCTTGCCTCCAATGTACCATTATCACATTTTGGCACATGCTGTGCTGGAAGCTTTCACTGCCAGACCTGGAAGGGTCGAGGAACCATCAAGCGATCCTGTTTGAGAGAAAGAGGCTCAGGGACGGCTGAAGGAACCTCAGTGCAGAGCAAGACCCTGCCCGATTTCGGCCTGAGTGGCATCTTAGTCACATGCTGATGCTCTCTCTACTTCCCTGCGCCCACACGCCCTTCCCATAAAACTCCTTGCTCCCTTGCCTTCTCCTAGATCCCAACCAGAGGTCTCACTCCCACTCTCTCTGGTCTCCTGGAAGCCTTGCACGCCCTCCGGCTTGGGCGCTTCCTCCTTGCTGCTCTGCATACCATCTTCCTATGATCCTCCCCCACCCAGTCTGACCCACATTTATAGACCACTCTCTGTGGGCCACTGAGAGACACACAAGGGAACGACACCCAGCCCCAGCCTCACACAAGCAGCGCCTGGCCTCAGTCTCCGTCACACCTTCCCAGGGCTGCCCAGAGCCTTAGGCAGGAACTTCACGGAATTGTCCTTCCAGAGGTGGAAGGCCTTGGCCTCTGGTCACTTTGAAGAACCAGATCACAGGGAAGATGTCCTCTTGGTTTTAGGAGTTTCACCGGATGCTCCAGAGCTGAGGTTGTTACATCAGCTGGTCTGAGCAGTTGGGTTCCATAAAATTCTAACACTCCTTGAGATGTTCTAGAAAGCGGGCTCTGTGGCCGAGAACACTTGGGCAGCACTGCAGACTCGTGGTGCCTTTTGGAGGATTGTAACCACGTTAGCTTACGAAAGCCTCTCACTAACCCTAGAGCAGGCAAATGTGTTGAATGCAGCATTTCCTCAACTTACCTGATCACAGAATCCTTTTCTTAAAGAACACAGTTGGAGATGGTAGACAGCGCTGGATTATATTAAGGTTCTTCTAGCTCTGTACACCCAAATCGCTTTTCTTCTGGTCTGGTGGCGAACTCTCAAAGTGTGGGACAGAGAGACTGACTTTTCAGTGATGGTAACAATTTCTGATAATTGCATGTTAGAAACCTTCCTTCCCCCTCTCTCCCATAAGAAACTTAACCACAGGGGAGAAAAATAAATTTCTGGCCTCGAATGGAAGTAAACAGCTGGAGCTGATGAATTCCAGAAGCAAGTATGCTTTTTTCCCTGTAAGCATCTATGAGAGAGAGAGAGAGAGAGAGAGAGAGAGAGAGAGAGAGAGAGAGAGAGAGAGAAACGAAAACCACAGAGGCTATGTAAATATAATTATTTCTAAGTAGAGTACCTTCAACATTTTCCATTAAGTAGCAGGGAGGTCATTGTGAGGCCAGTTGTCCAAATATGGCTGCTGATTCCCCTAAGTCAGCAAAGTATATTAAAAAAATGATCTTTGGGACAGAAATTTCTTGCCACACATTCTAGTAAGTATCTCCAAATGTATGGGATACATTATTTAGGGCCGTGGTTTTCAAACATTTTTTTCAAAGCATGAAGAATCCCTTTTCAAGGGAAATCTTACCCAAAAGCCCCCATTACCCCCAAGCCAGCCCCTGCGGCATCTTCAGGAAACCCCAGGAATCTAGTCTGGAAACCTGTGGTACAGGGCTGGGCTGCTCCCACAGCTGTCCTCAGACTAGAAACTTCTGCATCACCAGGGTGTTTATTAGAAACACAGCCACTGGTCCAGGCACAGACCTGCCCAATCAGAATCTGCATTTTCACTCCATCTCCAGAAGATTTGTGTGCACATTAAAATTTAAGAGGCAGATCGAGGGGATTTACTCCGGAATATTTTTTCCTCTGTTGCATCATCCTGAATACCCGGATGAGGCTTCTTGAAAATTAGTCTGGGAATTTTAGGCTCCCAACCCAGCTACAGTGCTAAATGGGGTAATCCAGGATAGTCGTGTCCCTGTACATCTGATTCTGTACCCCGCCCTGCATGGAAGAGCAAGAGGAGAAGTGAGGGCTGCTAGCTCTAAAATGGAGAAAGAGAGCCAAGCGGCTAAAAGTAGACATCAAGAACTGGGGCACCTGGGTTTTAACCCAGCACCCCCACTCTGCTCTGGTGGACCCTAGCGGGTCAGTTAAGGTTCTATGCCTATGTACCCCCATTGGCCGAGTGGGGGTAGGGGGTGATGGTGATGGTGAGGATGATGAGGGTACCATGAGAGGAGCTGGTAGGGGAAGCCCCTGGACTTGCCTAGGCAATGGTTGGTCAGGCTTTTCACTGCTGAGTCGGGAGCTAGACCTGGTCAGGGGCCTCGCTTTAAGGGAGCGCAGAGGAAAACCATAATCTGTCACACTGTTTAAGTAAGGGTCACAGAGGTGTCACCGTGGGTTCTTTCAAATAGTCCCACTATTGAAAGTATGATCAACAGAACAAATACAATTTAGATGTTTTCATTTATAAGTAACATCTTTTTAGACTTAGAGTCAAAAAATTCTCTTTCAGTTGGGGCTCCTTCATTTATTAGCTCAGTGATCTTGGGCAAGCCCCTTATAGCAGGAGTCCCCAACTTCCAGGCTGCAGACGAGTATGGATCTGTGGCCTGTTAGGAAACAGGCCACACAGCAGGAGATAAGCGATGGGCCAGTGAGCAAAGCTTCATCTGTATCTGCGGCTACTCCGCAGCACTAGCATCACGGCCTCAGCTCCACCTCAGATCATCAGGCCTTAGATTCTCATAGGAGCACTGGTCCCTGGTGCCAACAAGGTTGGGGACTGCTGCTAACATTTATGTGACTCTTCCTGTCCTGGTAATCATGCCTCATCTATCTCACAAGGATCCTGGAGGCATGAGGCTGCAAGTGTCCAGAGCCCACATTAGAGGCAAAATGCAAGGACGCCTGTTCCCTAAAGTGGCCTCTGATTTGTCATCCAAGGATGGAGAATAAGAATGCACAGGGACCTTCTGCCCTCCCAGGGCAGGGCCCTGGTGGGGAACAGTACAAAATAGCAAAGTGCTCAAACGAGTGAAGAATAGGCAGGAAGTGTTATTCTGGCCAGAGTTTCACACATGGACACGTTCTCTTTATTCTACAAAATTCCAGCCAGAGTCACCTATACCCCAGCCCTTCTCCCTCATTTGGGATAAAAGCGAGGCCCCCACTAGAGACAAGGCCAGGCTGCTGAGGGGTCCCCAGGGCAGTGGTGGGTATGCACCCTCAGTTGTGAGCCCTGTTGGGCCTGGTGTATGCAGGGGCCACCCTGGGCTGACCTCAGTGGAGTGGTGCTGGCTCCAGGAAGCCTTTCTGCATTGCGCCCGGAGCCTCTTCAGCCTCTCTGGTTTCTTGGCACCATGAACTGCTTGATCACAGTCCAGCGATTTGCTCTTATAAACAAGAGAGGGGAAAAAAATAGAAAAGTTGTGGAAAACAGACACAGGGAATTAGGTCACTCTAGAAATTCTAAGTTATCAGCAAAGCTCTTGTTTAGCATGATTTAATTCAGCCACCTCTGGCCATAGCTAGGCCTTGAAGGTGCAGGCAGAGAAGAGTCAAGACGGCATGGGGCAGGTGAGAAGAGGGTCAAGGCGATCCACAGCTTGGAAGCTCTGCTGACCGCTTTTCTTCTGCTGCAGAGGCCAAACTAAGAGCCTGCTAGAATGGCGAATGTGTTTGACATTCTTTTTGATCAGGCTGAACCTTCTCCGATAATTCAGCATCTAGCTCTCCTGCCGGCAGAACACTAAGCTGCCCTCCCCCTTGTCTGTGAACTTCATCATCAGACTTCTGCTTCATTGATTTTGATGCCAGCATGGTGTTTACAAGGGATGGAGCAGTCGCCATGATTTGCCCTGCAAAACCACCTCTGACGACAAAAGCTAGTCTTCTACTCTGCCGTAAGCCTTTAAGCCACTTAAAGACTATTTTTACTTTAAATGCATCTTTCCATAGACAATCACCAGTCTTGGGAACACATTTCCCCCTTGGGGCAGAGAAATGCATTTTGATTGCGTTAATAAGAGCTGGGACAGGAGGGAAGAGGAAGGGCCCACTCCTTTCTGCTAAATTAAAGATGGCTGGATGAGCCTGGGGCAGCAGAGCCACACTGCTTGCTGCAGCCTATGCTGAGCGAGAAGGGAGCCACCTGTTGAATGCTGCTGAGGGCCTGGGTAGGAAGGGGGCTTACAGGTGGCTGTTGGATTTAACCAGAAAAGATACAAAGGAAAAGAGTTGTGATGTGGTGGGCTGAGCTTCAGCAAGTTAGTTCAAATCTCCATTTTCTCATCTGTGAAATGGGTGCAATGATGTCTATCTACTAACGTTGCGATGAAGATAAAAGGAGGAAGTTTTGGAATCCATTAAGCGCGACGTTGCGTGTGATTATATATTCTTTGGAGGCTGTGGCCGACGGTGCACTGACTGGGACATGGGCACGATTGTGTGGCCGTTGTCTCCTTCTGTGTTCACAGCGACTGTGAAAGGAAGGCAGGTTTGTTCTCCCCATCTTAGAGATGAGGAAAGCAAGAGGTACGGTCACTTGCCCAGGCTCACAGGGCTGGAAGCGGATGGAGCGGGCTGTGCGTGCAGGGCTGCCCGCAGCGCTCCTCGCCCTGGGGATGGTCACGCTGTGCTTTCCGGGCGACCACATGATGGGACACGCGCATGCGCCACAGAAACAGCAGCTCTCCTGCGCGGCTCCACGCCCTGTGTCTGCCCCCTGGGAGTAGTGAGGGGCTCTGTTGTTACTCCCTGTACCAGCCCCGTGCCAGGGTAGCAAGGAGCTTGACGTGGAAAAGCCCTTCTCTCTTCCAGAATCACCTTCCTGGCTTGCTTAGACTTTTGGTGGGTCCACAACGCTGAGTGACTCTGGCAGGACATCTCATCCAGCCCCTGGCATGCGGCTAGCTCCTCTGTGAGTCTGCATCTCCAGACAGGAGACTGCAAGCCTCCTTCACATGCTTTTTGGGTGGAACGACTTCCTGTCACGTGACTTCAGTCATTCCCTACGTGCCCCCTGAAATCTACTTCTTCCGAAGGCACTTAGAACAAAGAGAATTTTATCCCCCTTTTCTGTGCATCAGGACATTAGGGAGCCACCTCCATCCAGTCTCCTTTTCTCTACGTGAAACCTCCTGGCGCCTTGTCTATGGGGCTTCAGGGACCATGTTCTCAAAGAGTGTGCAGGTTAACGTGAGAGCCACCACCATACTCACCAGCTACAGGACCTAGTGAGGGTACCTGCCTCACCTGCCTCACCTGCCTCACCTGTAAAACGAGGACACTGACATGTGGCGGGAAGGTGGGGCGACTAGGGACGCTGTAGGCTCAGCATCCGACCGCGCCCAGCTCTCGAGAGCTCAGCAGTTAGGATGGACTATCAGTACCATGTTCACTATCCAGGGATAAAAACAGGTTTTTCTGTAACTGTCCATGTTACATTGCTGATTCTTCATCTGGATTTACAGACCCCAAATTCCTGGAAAGTCTGGAAATTCTGAAAATCGTATCAGCTATTTTCCCTCCAGAGCCAGTGAGCATCGAAGGACGAAGCTGGAGCCATGCTCCATGCGGCATGAGACTATGACTTTAGATTTATTATTTTCTGTGTGAGGGGGTGACAATGGAGTGGAGGGAGGGGAGAGAGAGAGAGAGAGAGAGAGAGAATTGGCCCATAAATATGTGAATGAGCTGGAATCAAATTCAGTCAAACTCTGAAGCCGAGGCCTTTGCTCACTCCCGGTTCCCCGGCTGTGGGGTGTCCACCTAGTGAATGTCATCAAGTTCAAGTCCGATGGGGGAAGGGAGATCAGCAGTCCTCAGTCCTCAGTCTACTCAGCCACCTGTAGAGGGCAGGGACTCCTTCCTCCCTGTCCTCCCTCTCTCCTCCCTATTCCTTACACAGGCTTATTAAAGTACATTTCTATAATTAACACACAATAAGCTGTACACACTTGAGTGTTCAGCTTGGTAAGTCTTGACATAATAGCACTGAGGCCGTCTCCTGGCACATGAGGATGCTGGCCCTGACCCTCCTGGAGCCTGTGGCCCTGTGGGGGGTGAAGAAGGACCAGGGACCCGCCAGAACTCTGTGTGACCAGACTTGGGGAATGCTCCAGAAGCAACCATATATTCACCCTGTGTTCAGTTTTCTAAGGTTTCTGAGAGAAGCTGCTCTCAAATTGAAGGCCGAAAGGAAGGAGTAAGGAGAAAAGAGCAGATGCAAGAGAAGGCTAATAAGAAAGGAAGAAAGGCAGCCGTAATGTGGATTCAATTAAACGCAAGCTTCAGTTTGGTCACATTTGAGTTAATTCCTGCCTCCTAGACCATTTCATTCGAGGCAAATCCCACAGGCCACCTGTCGTTTTGCCTGTGCTCCTTCTCCAGTGGGAACGCTGGGACTCTGCAGAGGGAGCACGGAGCAATAACCAGAGTGGATTCTCTGGGGGAAATGAGGGAGAAAATGAATGATAAACATCTTGTCTTCAGAACATTGTAAATTTTTTAATGCCAGACCCAAAAAGCATTAGGTTTTCATCCTTAATTTGAATGCAGACGACTTGGTAACTGCACACACTAGTTCGCATTCCCCACAGGTGTGTTTTATTTTCCTTGTGAGGTCAAGAAGGAGAAAAGCAGACAGACCTATCCCTCATTCTGTGTGTGTCTGCAGAGCGTTAGTGCCTGTTGCTTTTCTTTGATTAAATAATAATCTCTCCTCTCTTCCACACCAGGGAGGCACAAGGACTGCGTTTTCCATGCTTACATACATGACATAACAACAACTACTTGCATTTCTCTTTTGCTATTCATTCCCAAACAGCTGACAGTCTTCTCTGGCACCAGGGGGACCAGGATAAGTGGCTGAAATATTGACATTTGTGTTAATTCAATTTATATTGGCAATATTATCCTATTTTCAAAAAGCGGCTACCCCAAACCCCAATAAGTGGTAACAATTCAGATTTTAAATGACATGGACAGAGTCGCTGACACGGGCAGCTCTGCAGAGGCCACTGTCCCGTTCAGTTATCACACCAAGCTGTGTGGGCCTTTGAAACTAGGCCTCTGCCATGGCCGCTCGGGCAGGACCACAGCAGCCGTTTCGACTTGGATCCTGGGGCCCTCCCTCCACCAGAGCCTGTGCCAACCACATTCTCTCATGGATTTTATTTGTGCCACGTCTTTGTACCACCATGCGCTATCTCAATAATTTTTGCCATGTCCACATACCACCTGTAGTCTGCTACTTACTCAATCTACCTTCCTTCCATGGACTCACATTTTCACCTTCAATAAATTAGTTCACAAGGAAATTGCCTATTACTTTACTAAGTGGGAAAAGTAGTATCATTTGTCAGACACAGACGATAGCAATAAAAATGCAATGAAAACCACTGTCATCGAAATCTAGTTGAGAGGCCTGCAGAAGCCTCTAAGCCTGGGGCCACTCGCGGCTCATCAGAAGGAAGGTGAGCCAGTGTGGAAGGGTGCTGGGGATGCACTAAGGTGACAGAGAGGCTTTCTCTGACGAAACCCTGTGGAATGGAGGAGAATTGGGAAGGGACCTGTTTCTCACCGGGACTCAGGGTTACTTGTGGGTGGCTGCTCTCTTTCGATGCCCAAAGCTGAGACCGTTTCTCACTGTCATCCTGGCCCTTTCTTCCCTCCTCAGATCACTGTAGTGTGGCCTAGTCCTCCAGGGCCTCAGGACACCCTGCTTGTGCAGCTCTGTGGCTTCACCACGGTCTCCATCATCCCACACCTCCTCGCAGCATTCCACTGCCCTCCGCGCTAGAAACCCCTTTCCTTGGCTTTGGCACTGCTGTCCCGTCTTCCAGATGGTTCCCTGTTTCGCCCCGCATTTGGAATTTCTCTCTCTCCCCCATCATTTTTGTTCTGGTGCAGCAAAGGGCTCAGAGCCAATGAGGCATCTCTAATCACGAGGACCATGAGACTGCCTCAGTGACCTCACTGTGCTCGGACGTCACATATAAGAGTGGGCTCCAGGTGGACGAGTTGGGCTGGGAGAGTGTCTGTGGGTCCCCAGAGCCTGCAGCCAGGTCAGTATGGTACCTGCTGGCAGGAAGGCCTGTTGACGATCAGGGACTGGCTTCATGGTTTCCAGGCCATAGGACATTTGGTGCCCAAAAGACAGGCTGAGTCTGGCACCACCTTGATGGCAGGGCTGTCCTTGAGAATCAGACTCACTCTCCACAGAATCAAACCCAACAGCCCGTGATGTGCATTTTCCTGTCCCAGACACAGTGGAACGGGAGTCGCTGTCCCCTGAGGGCCTGCTCCCCTGGAGTGAGCAGCCAGGGCATGGCTGGGCCTGTACCCTTCTGGGAGCCCCCAAGCCTGTATGGAGGTGTTGCCTGATGAATGAAGGTGCTGCTCCCTCTCTGCCACCCCCCTTGCCCCAGGGGGCCACTCTGCTGCCAAATGCATCCAGTCTCGTGACAGCCATACCTGCCACCTCCCAAAAATGCATTTGAACCTGGGATCTCTTCTGGAGACAGCTCGTTCACTCCCAGGTGAGGGTTTCAACCTGGTCTGGTTGGGGGAGGGGGGTTAGGGGGAGAGCTACCCCTGCCCCATTACAACCTTGCATTGGCTCTTGGCGCCAGCTGTCTCTCTGCCCAGTGTTTCTCTGCTGGCCGACCATGGGGTTTGGACTGCTGCTCCCTCTGTGCCCAGCCAGTGGCCCCAGCCCCACTGCCCTCCACTCCCTGTCTGTAGGGGCTCTTTGGAGCCAATAAGGCCACTATTTTCCCTGAGGGGAGGAGGGTCACTTTGCAAACAACAGTTTTCATTTTCTCAGCAGGCTGCACACTCTGGTCGGGGGCAATGGAAGTGGTGCTCCTTCTTTGGGATCCACTCCAGGTGTGACTTAGCAGTGTTTTTGCCCAGAGGGGTAAGAAAGCCCAAACCTGGTTCTTTCAGGATGGGAGAAGCCTGGCAGTGGAAATAAAACTCACACAGGTCCCCTCTAGGGCAAGATTGGAGTGACTACGAAACCTCAGACAAATGCTCCCACAGAGCTGTGCAGTGAGCGCCCCTCTCTCCCCTCATGGCTGGTCCAAGGCACCTGGCCAGTTCTGCCGGGCTCACTCCTGGGCCCTCTCACTGCCAGATGTGCAAATTAACTCCACTCAGATTTCTTGTTTTCATACCTGTTGAAATGTTAACACTCTTAGATTAGATTATGACGCTAAATCGATGAACACCATCTTTCCTTGTTAAACAGGTTCTTTTGCTAGGGTGTCCTGGCTCGTGAGTCTCAGAAAAGAGAGAGAACAAAGGCCAAGCCTGGAGGCACAAATCATCTTTTCGTTTAAAATGGAGACTTTAAAATAAACAACAGTGCCTTGTCCCATCAGAGGTGGGTTAGCTGCGGGCTGGGAGCGGGTGTGGGGCAGGACGGAGCTGTGAATGCTGTTGTCATGAAGTCCAGGACCTGCGGTAGGGTGCTGTAGTATGCTCACCCCAGTTTCTATCATCACAGCCATGGGTCCCCTCCGTGCTGCCCGCCCCAGACTGTGAGATCAGGGTTGATGCTGGGTGGGCACACTTCAGCCTCCAGGACCACTGAATTTGATTGCATGGAGCTGGGGTAAGGAGATAAGGAGAACACAGCCTTCAGCCACCTGATTTATGGTCCTAAGACTTAATAAAGCAGCTTTTTGACACAAAACATAGTAATGGTTACTTGGATCTGTTTCAACAACTCATGTCACCCTTTGCTCTTGAGGATATTACAAAACCATTGTGGACACAGTCCAGCATCTAGTTTTACAACTTTGTTGCTTAGAAGTGCAACTGTGTGTTGGCTCAGCTGATGTTCAAATCTTTGGAGGGGTTTAGGGGGGAAAAAAGATTAAAGTGACTTTAAAACCACAAACTATGTGCAAAATGTACTATGGTCCTTAATTTGCGAGTTTTTCTTTTTCTTTCTTTTTTGCCTCATATAGCTTGAGGCAGTGGTTCCAGAAGAGGCTGTTGTTTGTATTTAAAGCTGCTTTGTAGAAATACTCTATTTTCAAAAGTTCTGTGGGTCATAAGACAGTTGATCTGAGTCCTGGCTGGACCCCAGGAGGCTGGTCTGTGGGTGAGTCAGCCCGGGGCTGAAGGATGGACTAGCTGCTCCAGATGTCTTGCCTGGGTGGGGGGAGGGGTGCCCAGGGTCAGCTCAGGGGCTGAAAAGTGAGTTTCAGATCCTCATCTGCCTTCCTAACTTGAAGTTCAAGAACAGGAGCCCTAGGGGCTTATCTTTTGCCTTGTTTTTTGTTTTGCCTTTTTTTATTTTTATTTTTTTGCCTAAAGAGTTTGCATCATCCCAAAGTGGCCTTTAGACACAAAGGTCTTTATCCACCTTGATCTGCGCCTCCAGGTGCTTCTGAGGTCCAAGTGGCTTTGAGCATGGAACACCTCTTCTTACCTGGAGTAGTGCTGTGATGCTGACAGCCTCCGTTTTCTGTGGATGACGACAACACCTCACCCTCTCTGAGCTTCCTGGGTGGTGAGATCTCATACCTAGTAGATTGCTGTCACTTTGCCTCCTGAGAGCAGGTCTGGCTTCATATGCAGAGGATGAGCTCTGTCAAGCCAGACACCGTCCCTTATAGCTCCTTTCTTTGACCAAATGGTAAGAGGACCCAGTACATAATCTGGATTGAATTATAAGTCCTAGGCCCAGCGTTCTGGCCTCAGACATCTGAGCCTGGAGGAAGAACCTAAGAAGAGCAGACAAATGCTTGAAATAAAGGTGCTGGCTGCAAACTTGCCATTTTAGTCTTAATCAGAAAATCAGACACTTGAGGGCAACACAAATCCTTTAAAGCCTGCATCTCGTAGCCTAGGTCCTGCCATCCTGCCAGGCCTCACACTCAGGTAAGGGATCTTCAACACCCACGTTCCCCCACATGCGTGACCTGGAGGTACTGGCTCCTCCCTACCCTTCAATTCCAGTCCAAGTTCCGATCGCAACCTGGCTTGGAATTCAAAGCAAGTTCTGTCCTGAGCATGAAGGTCACAAAATAACGCCCATGCAGAGAGAGTCCAGGAGTTCAGTGAGCTGGGAGACTTGTACCAGACACGTGCAACACGTTCAAAGGCCTCAGCCTGGGGCTGGAAGTCGGCGGATCTGAGTTCCAGCTCGGCTCTGACCTGGAGTAGTTTGCCAGGGCGGCCGAAACAAAGTACCACAAGTTGAGCAGTTTACACAACAGAAACGTATCGTCTCGCAGTTCTGGACACTAGAAACCCACGACCTGTTGGCAGGGGTGGGTCCTTCCAAGGGCTGTAAGGGAGACTCTATCTCTGGCCTCTCCCCTAGTTTTGGTGGTTTGTTGGCAATCTTTGGCCAATTGTAGAAGCATCACCCCAATCCATGCCTTCATGTTCACATGGTGTTCTCCGTTTGTGTGTATCAGTCCAAATTCCCCTCCCCCTCTTTTTTATTTTATAAGGACACCAGCCATATTGGATTAGGGCCTACCCTAACAACTTTGTCTTCATTTAAACAATCATATCTACAGAACCTTATTTTCAAATATGCTTGTGTTCTGTGAAATTATAGGTTAGGGCTTCAGCATGACTTTTGGGGTTCACAGGGTACAGCGTTTAACCCATGGCATCACCCTACCTCTTGCACCTGAGTTGAGTGAGTGGATACTTCTGAACCTCATTTTCTCCATCTGTGACATGACTGGTCTTTACAATTCTTTCCAGCTCTTTTAACCTCAGTGATTCTAAGCATCTCTAGAGTATGATGGTCTGTTTAATTTCCTTTCTTAATAGTTTTCGAGTAATTATTTTCATTGAGTGTCATATTTTAAAGCTCTTTATTCACACTTTAAGAAACTTGTCATTTTCTGCCTTTGATCATAGTTATTTGTATGGGTAACACTAAATATATTTAATGACCAGTATGTTGAGACCCCAACTAATCGATAGCCATTGGCCATTATAGCTGGAAGGAGGCATACTGGAATGTGCTGGCTGAATCCCATCCCTGAGCCTTGCTGTACTCACCTTAGCTCTCTCTTTAGACTCAATATTTTTCTTTCAAAAATTATTTTTTCTTATTTTAAAATAAATATGTGATCATTATTGAAAATTTTAAGGAATGAAATGAAAATTACCCAAAATACCACTTCATAGTGATACATTTTGGTATCAAAGTGGGTTTTTCTGTGTATTTTTATAACATTTTATCCTAGACATTTCCATTACATATTTTTGAAAACACGATTTTCAGTTTTGCAAAATATCCTATTCTATGGATGTGATATTTCCTATTTTTAATATTATAAATCACCTTGTTTGTAACATAATGATGTTAAATAAAATGGCATTTAATCATTGTGCACGTCCTAATTCCTTCCTTGGGCAAAATTCCTTTGCATGGAGTTACTGAACCAAGTTTACACGTATTTTTAATGTATACTGTCAAGCTGCCCTCCAGGAAGTTGGTGATAATGAATACTCTCATTAGCAGCACCTGAAATTATCTTTGTTTCCTATAGTGATGTTTGCTCTATTATTATTGATTTTTTAAAAGAGTTCTTGTTATATTTAAGAAATCAGATTTCTTTCTAGCAAATATGTTCAAAATATGCACTTCAAACTTCTTAAAGTAAAGGTCTATATCTAATAAATGTGTACCTCTCATAATAACGAGTTCTAGGACTTGTGCACAGTAACACAATCAATATCCAAAGGATGTAAAGTAATAACTTCTGCCATTAAGAAGCATATGTTGCAGCCAAAGGAATATAAACACATACAAAAAGCAAAAGGAAATTAATGCTATAATGGAGGCACCAAAAAAATGCCATGGGATCAAAGAGGAAAGTGCGATCGAATCCAAGCAGGAGAACTCGGGACATCTTCGTGGAGGTCCAATTTCACTTAGGTCTTGCCTGTGATTTTTTTAACCAGAGAAGGAGACATTCTAGGCTGAATGATCGACATGAATACAGCACATGGCATGAAACTGCCTGGCACACTTAAGGAAGAGAAGAATATAGTGCCTCCCAATGCTAAGAGGCTCTTGAAGGCTTCAGGGCTTTATACAGCAATAGGGACCCAGTGGAGAACACTCTGTTTTGACCTGTGTTTAGGGAAGATGCTTTTGGTAGCTTTGTCACAGACATAAGTGATTTATCCAGAGAGAATTCAAAATTATAGTTATAAAGAGGCTCTTTGAGGTCAGGAGAGCAATGCATGAATAAAGTGAGAATTTCAACAAAGTGGTAGAAAATATTAAAAAGTACCAAAAAGAAATCATAGAGTTAAATAATGTAATAATTGAACTAAAAACAATAGAGGGGTTCAAGTAGCTCAAGTAGGAGAACAGATCAGTAAACTCATAGACAGGGCAATAGAATTTATTTAATCAGAGGAGAAAAAAGGAAGGATCATGAAAAGGAGTAAAGATACCTTAAGGGACTTATGAGACATTGTGAATGAATTCCACTGCCCTGTCTATGAGTTCACTGACCTTTTCTTCTACTTGATCTACGATTCCAGAAGGAGAAGAGAGACAAAGGGGCAGAAAGCTTATTTAATGAAATAATGAGGGAAAATTTCCTTAATTTGGGGGAAAAAACAGACATCCAGAATCAGAGAGTTCCAAATAACAGAAATCCAAAGAGACCCACACTGAGACACAATTAAATTGTCAAAAGTTGAAGACAAAGAATCTTAAAAGCATCAAGAGAAAAGTGACTTGTTACATGCAAAGGAAACTTCCTTCCACACACACACACAAGAATCAGTGGACTTTTTTTAGCAGAAATCTTGCAGGCCAAAAGGGAGTGGGATGATATATTGGAAGTGTTGAAGGCAGTGTGGGGGACTTGCCAATCAGGAATACTTTATACCACAAAGCCATCCTTCAGAGATGAAGAAGAGATACAGACTTTCCCAGACAAACCAGACAAACCATAGCTGAGGGAGTTCATTGCCCCCAGACCAGCCTTACAACAAATGTTAAAGGAGTTGTTCAGTCTGAAACAAAGGACACTAATTAGTAACATAAAATATACATAGAGTATACAGTTAAATTCAGAATACTCAGATATTGTAGTGGTGGTGGGTAAATCACTTACAACTTCAGTATAAAGGTTAGAAGACAAAAGAATTAAACATAACTATAACTATGATAATTTGCTAATGAGTATACAGTATAAAATATAAAATATATACATTGTGACATCAAAAACATAAAATGTGGGGGAGTGTAAAAATGTAGAGCTTTTATATGTATTTGAAGTTAACTTGTTATCAGCTTAAAATAGACTGTTATAAATATAAGTTTTTATGCTAGCCTCACGGTAACAACAAAATAAAAATCTATAGTAAACAAAAAATAAAGAGCAAGGAATCAAAGCATACCACCAGAGAAAATCACCAAATCACAAAGGAAGAGAGCAAGAAAAGAAGAAAAGAAAAAGGGAATTGCAAAGCAAGTCCATACCTATCAATAATTACTTTAAATGTAAATGGACTAAATTCTCCAATCAAAAGACATAGAGTGGCTGAATAGATATGTATCTATTAAAGTATTATTCATAATGACCAGGGTATGGAAACAACCTACATTTTCAATGATGGATAAGTGGAAAAAGAAAATGTAATATATATATCATATTTATATACACACAATGGAATATTATTCAGTCATAAGAAAGAAAGAAATTCTGCCACTTGCAATAACATGAATGAAACTGGAAGGCATTACACTAAGTGAAATAAGTCAGACAGGGAAAGACAATTACTGCATGATACCACTTATATGTGGAATCCCCGCCCCCCCCCAAAAAAAAGCTAAACTCATAGAAACAGAGAGTAGAATGGTGTTTACCAGTGACTTGGTGGGTTGGGTGGGGGAAAAATAGGGAGTGATTGGTAAAAGGGTACATACTTTTAGTTATAATTATAAAATAAATAATGTCTGAGGATCTAATGTATAATATGGTGACTATAGTTGATAACGCAGTACTGTATAATTGAAATTTGCTAAGAAAGTAGAACTTAGAATTCTCAACAAAAAAAGGTAAATGTGATGAATGCTAATTAACTAGCGATAAGAATCTTTTCAAAATATATAAGTATATAAAATCATCACAAAAGTACACTTTAAATAAACTACAATTTTATTTGTCAATTATACCTCAATGAAGCTGGAAAAAAGAAAAACAAACAAACCTTGTGACATCCAAAGCTTGACAGTAGTCACCACCTCTCAACTGCAGTATCTCTCAAGCCCTGCTCTTTTGATGAGAGAATGCGGTGGCTCTAACATCATTGCTTCTGGGCTTAAACCTAAAGATGGATTTCCTATGGAAGGAGCCAATAAGTCCTCTTTTGATTTGCAAGACTCATCTCAAGTATCATCTCCTTTAACAAAAAGGTTTTATTGAGATAGAAATAACATATCATACAATCTGCATGTCTAAAATATAATTCAGTGGCTTTTAGTATATTCACCAGAGTTGTGCAACTCTCACCATGATCAATTTTGGAAGACTCTCCTGCCCGAAAGAAATCTTGTACCTCTTAGACGTCACTCCTCCCTAACCTCCCCACCCCCCTAGTCCTCAGCAACTACCACTCACCTTTCTATTTCTAAATATTTTTCAGTTCTAGACAGTTCATATAAATAGGCCATACAATACATGGTCTTTTATGTCTGGCTTCTTTCTTTGCACAATGTTTTCAAGATTCATTCATGCTCTAACAGATATCAGAGCTTTATTCCTATTTATAGCTGAATAATAGTCTATTGTATGCATAGGCCACATTTTATTTATCCATTCATCAGTTGATGGACTTTTTAAAAAAATTTTTACTTTGAGGCTCTTATGAATAATGCTATGACCATTTGAAACACTGTTACCTTTTGAGGCCTGTTTTACCCTTTTGCCAAATGTGATTTTCTATTATGTGAGCCCCATGTCCTCGGCCCCTCTCCTGTGATGTTTAGTGCCTCCCAGCATGTACCGAAGTCATCAGAGGCTCTTCTTAAGATCCTGCTAGAGGCTCAGACCCATGAGAGCCTGTGTCTTCCTCTTCTTGTCTCAGAGCCACTTAGCTCAGTGGCTGGAGCCTTTGTGAGGTGCCGTAGGAGAATGGAGCTGCCTCTCTACACTGTCACAAACCTTTGTCCTTGAGACAGAGGAGTTGAAATGTCTGTGGGAAAAATCAAAACAGCCCTTGTTGCAGTAACCTTATTAATTTGTTTGAATTCTTTCCATATTCGAGAAAAAGAGAATCATTCAAATGAAATCATTGCCATCCGATGTAAAATAACAATATTAAAAGAACAGGTGGTATGGTTTTACCTGGATATCTAATGAAATGAGCCAAAATACCATAGAGTTAAAGTAGTTGCTCTATTATTAATGACATAGTCTGTAACCCTCAGAAACATACTATTTTCAGGCTTAATTGACATTTTAATGAAGATCTTTTAATGTTTAGGCTCTAAAGAAAATCCTTTTTTTTTAAAATATATGATGTGATTGACCTGACTGAATTATGAATTATGAATTTTAAACAAGGGTACTTCTGTACTAGCCTCTGAAGAATACTCCAGAACACCCCGAGATCCAGAAAAAGATGTTTTTATGGACTTCAGATATTTTTTAGCTTTCCACCAAACTCCCAGGGCCACTTGCCCTAAAGTGACTCCTTATGCCTCTGCATGTCCTGCCCCCTTCAAAGGAGCTGAGAAATAGAGTCACAATAAATGCTCAGGGCCAATGCGTGTTGCCTTGGGAGCTGGCCTCTTTGTAGCAGGGGATCTCTTGTCCTTAGGAACGTCCTCCACTGCCATCTCAATTGTCTTCTCTTGCCAACAGCCATCTTAACTCCCTTTTTAATGTGTCTTTACCTTAAAATAATCTTCTTCTTTCCCTCACCTCAGAGTGTAATGAACAGGGGACAATGAACTGGGGTCAGAGGGCTTGGATTTGGGCCTGTCATCTT
Organism: Eidolon dupreanum; assembly: GCA_028627145.1. NCBI lineage: Eukaryota > Metazoa > Chordata > Mammalia > Chiroptera > Pteropodidae > Eidolon > Eidolon dupreanum. Next base: position 16,072,664 of record CM053513.1, on the reverse strand, counting down.
CCAGCCACATGATCCTAAACTAGTTATTGGACTTCCCTGGGTTTCAAAACCTACAAAATGGGATAACAATGTGCCTTCTTTGATCATGGTTCGACCCACGATGGGTGCAGTGCCAGATACAAAAGAGGCAGGCAAGCCATGCATCTCCTCTTCTCTGTATTTCTAAGAGATAGTTAATCACCCTGTCACCTGAATTTACAGGGAATATTCAGGTTATACTCTCTTGGATTATGGACAATTGTTCCTACGGGCAGTAATCCCTCTTGTTCTGACTTCTGCATCTCCCCCAGCTCCCATCAGAGGCCTGAGCACCCTAAGAATTTACAGGGACCTTGTGTAGACCAGGTGACAGATGACTTCTCTGTCTCAGGAAAGGGGATCACCATTTCATGTTACCAAATGTGGAGAGTGTTCAGACATAAGGACCGAAGCCACCACCTGAATCAATTATTTTAACGGGACTCTAGTGTATACACACTCTCTCCTACCTACCTACAGCTAGGAGGGGGAGAATTCTCTAATTCATTTGTGTGCCATTTTGTGCTGCTTTGAGGAGAATGAAAATGATGAACACGCTGCAGTTCCCGTGGAATAAATAGTTCTTGTAAAGCCAGAGTAAGTAAGGTGATTTGCAATATGGATTTTCCCCTCTGAGTTATTAGAATATATTCCGTCAGCACATTCGGCCTCTGTCTCCAGTAATACATTACGTTAACAGCACTCACCTCCAGCACCGTCTCGGGTTGTGGATGGGACCTTGCGTTTGTCTTGGCAGGTTGGGCTGAGGGAAGTGGGAGGTGGAGAGCAGGATCTAGATGTGTGTGGTTGGGGAGATGCTCACTGGCTTACTGCTCTCTTGAGGACACGGCCGGCTGAGAGCAGGGAAGGGGGAGTGTGCATCAGTGGCCACTGTGCCTCCCTTTGGCCTGCATCTCACATCCGTGCTGCTGCTACAGGTCCCCACGGGGCCGCTACAGTGCCTTGCACACAGTAGGTGTGAATTGTCCAATCTCCTTCTGCCCCACAGGCCTGGCTGAGACAGACCACAGTGACTGAGTGAGAATGCTCATGCGGTCTGCTCAGGCCTCCAGAGATGCCCATCTAATGGTGGGGGCGAGGGGTGAGGCGGGCAAGGAGGTGAACACAGGTTGCAAATTCTTAAACAAAAAAACTGATATATAATAGTCTTGCCTGGCTCTAAAATAAGCCATTCTATAGCTAATTCTGGAATCTGTAAGATACAAGGAGCCCAGGGTTGACACAGGGTGAACGAGGCCATGGGTGCTGCCTCTCTCAGGGCTGATCACCCATCCAACTCCTCACCTCCCATCTCTCTGAGTGGGTGCGTCTGGGCTCTGGTCATGCTGTGTTGAGTCACTTAGCCTTGCCACCTTCTAGGATTACTGTATTCTGTGATAAAATCTGGTCCCATTGGCCAGGGTGAAATGTACTTTCCTTCTTTTTCACTGAAATGATGCGATGATGCATACGCAGCATCAAGCATCATGTTGAAAAAATTCACAGTGACTTGGAGGTTCAGGTTTGAGGTGTTCCATTTACTAAATGAGTCAGAAAGCTCACCTTGTAACCGCTAAGCCTTCATAGGTCTTGCTGTCACCCTGTCCTCAGAATCCAAGGGCATGAGGGTACCCTATAAGCAAGAATATTTTAGTGTCTTTGGATGAGGAGCCAGAAGTGCCCCTTCCCCTTGCCCTGCACGCTCCACTGTCACAGCTACTTAGCCAACTAACTTCTAACTTCTAACTTCTAACTTCTAACTTCTAACTTCTAACTTCTTCCTCAGTATTATGCAAGGGCCCCCCAGCATCTTCTTCTCATTTACTGAAGTCTACCATTACGTCCCAGCTTCAAGAAGCCTTCTTGGCACTTTGGAGACTGGCTCCAGGTGTCATTGCCAGAAATTGGACCCCACGTCATAAGTGGTATCCCCAAGTCAGTAAATTCTCCCCTTTTAAGGCACTAATTCCACCCACCCCATCTGATGCCATCAAGAGCTCCTCCCACACCTATCCCCCAGGGTCTGCCAGCTCCTGAGTTCCTTTGCTAAACAGGCGATCTTCTCCAGAATCACAGGCTGCACTCCCCACCTGGGCTGGGCTGAAACCTAACCCTGATTTTTCTCCCAAAGGACAAGATGAGTGACAAAGGCAGAAGAGGACTAATTCCTCAGCTCAAGCAGACAGGCAGAGGGTGAATCTGATATTTTTGGCCTTTTTGTTCTGTTCAGGCCCTGGGTGGAGAGGGGCCATCTGCTTTACTCAGTTAGCCAATTCAAATGCTGATCTCATCCAAAAACACCCTTCCAGACACTCAGAAATAACATTTAATCAGCTAGCTGGGCATCCTGTGTCCCAATCCAGTTGACACATAAAATTAATCATGACATATGGTGAGGTGAACCTTGAAAAGAGAAAACAAGTGTCATTTTGCAAGCTACTTGCTTCCGGGAAGACCCTTGCAGGGTCTCAGGCAGAGAGACCGCTCTTCTCTAGGAAGTAGGAGTGTGGGACATTCAGAGAGATCAGGGTTCAAGATTTTTGGGCTTCTCTATGCAACTGTCTTCACTTCAGACCTCAGGATCCTAATCTTTCCTATCAGTGCTCTGAATTAGACACAGAAAACCTGTCAAGGTTGTGCATTCAATATTGTTGGTGGTTCTGCCAGTCTTACAATTAGATCATAAGTCTAATTTTCAGCAGTCTGCCCTGTGATAATTGTCTGCCTTAAGACCCTTTGGCTTTCATAGCGCACCTTGAGTTGATAATTGGTTCTCCTGAGCCTATCAGATAGTAAACACCTGGCCAACTCCACAGTCCTAACAATTATCATTGTTTCAATACTGATCACACATCTACCACACATCCCAATACTTCACCTGCCCCTCCTCCAATCTACCACAGGTAACAATCTGAGTAATTATGGTGCTGTTGCATATTAGATGTTGTCACCACTTATCACATAGCCACCACTATAGACAACTGGTACTCCTTTCTGAAAGACCTGAAGAATTTATAGGTGGTGTCTCAGAACTGACTGCTGGGGAGGCAAAAGGCAGAAACCTTTATGCATCAATTCTTGTCCTGCATTGATTAAAGATGGCATTATGTCCCCATACTTCCAAGTTGCACATGTGTAGTGCCAAGCAATTTCCTGCAGGCATAGGAGACACCTGGCATCAGGAATCAAGAGGTAAGCACACTGCAGGAGCCTGAGGCAAGGTATTGTCAGGTTGCACTCATCAAAGCCAGTCTGTCTCCATGGACCTGGCCACTGCAGTGCGGCTGGAGCACAAGATGGGGACCAAGAGGGTTTGAAGTGATGCATGAGGGATGTCCTACACAGCCTCCCATGCTAACGGAAGATAGATAACCACAGACAATGTAACGTGATTGGTTGGGGGAATATCTTTAGCATTTCTTTTCTGTAACATCTGCCTTTTAAATTTGGTGTCACTCAGGTTAATACTAAGATTTCACTCCCTAAGCACATCCAGATAGCCAGGGATGGAAGGGGAAAGGGAAACAGCCTGTTATTTGAAATGCCCTGCACAGAAAACCCACATGTGATTCATTCGTTCAACAAATAATCACTGTTCTGGGCACTGGGATTACAGCAGTGAACAAAATGTAAAAAAAAAAAAAAAAAAAAAATCTCTCAGAGAACTTACAATATGGGGGAGGGGAGATCATAGGTAACACAAGTAAATGAAATACTACACCAGCAAGTGAGAAATGCTCTGGAGAAATATTAAGGCAGAAAGGGGGTAGGGAGGGGTTAGGGAGGGCCTCCCCAGTAGGTGATATCTGAGCAGGGATCTGAAGGAGGGTAGACATGCGAATACCTAGAGACAGAATATTTGGGAAAGAGAAAAGGCCTCCAGTGGGAGTCAGCCTGCCTGGTGGAGTAGTGACAGGATGGTTGGGGTGGGGTGGAGAGCTAACCAGAGGGATGGCTGGGCCATAGGAGCGAGCAGGAGGGAGGTGGAAAGTCCCTGGAGAGTTTTGAGCAGAGGAGAAGGTGATGCTCTGATTAAATTCGAATTGTGTACACACTCACACATCGACGTCAACCCAAGTCTCAATACGGTTTGGTCCAATAGTCACAGGATTGTCATGAGGCAGCGGTGGCAGCTGTGCTTAGCTGCCAGGAACACATACTGAAGTCGCTATCTGAGCCCTTAGACAATGACGGGACTTTGGTCATAGATGTGACAAGGCTGATGGTGGAGCATTCAAGGCACAGATAAACTGTCGAACTGCAGAGATGGTCCACACTGAGGAACCCAGGTTCCCAAAGGTCCGCCCACGAGAGGGCCCGGCCACACTCAGCGCTGGACTCACGCATGGGGACACCTGCCCTCTCTGTGGCTCTCCAGCCCCAGGCAGGAGGCACCTCTGTCCACCCTTGTCCTGTACAGTATGTCTAGCACTGAGTTTTCACATGGCATTGACAAGCATGGCAATAAAATTTCATTGTTCCTGATGGCAGTAGTTTGTTTTTTTAACCTTTTGCTTCTTTTTTTTTCCTGATATTTTTATACATCTGGTTCTGGCAAAATAAAAAAGATTCCCTCCGTTTACAGCTGTCCTTCCTGCTCAGGTCTGAGCTTCCCTCCCCAGCTCTCCGGCTGATGCGGAAGTGACAGCGCCCCTGCTGGAGAGAGCCTGCAGCAGGACAGCGCCCCCAGGTCCAGAGGGCCCCTCCCCAGGTCTGGCCCGCGCACCCTCTGGAGGTCACTGCTTAGGAGGGAGTGATTCTACAGGCCACACCGGTGCACAAGGTCCCCTTGCTGACGCCACCAAAACAGCAGTGGGACTCCGTGCTGAGGATTCTGTGGATCACTTTGCCTCCTGAGATGCAGGTTCTTGTCCTGTGGGGGCTTTACTTACCATTTTCTATCTTCTACTGCTTGTGCTCATGCAAGATGCAAAGTCTTCAATATATGGGAAGCACCTTACCTGCAAATGCTCCCCAGTGTGTGTATGTGGAAAAGAAGGAAGGAAGATGCCAGAAAAATGAGAGGCCCCTTCAAAGCCCGCAGCGAAAGCTGCCCGGTGGGGCAAAGAAAGGGAGAGGGAAGTGGAACGAAGGCTCCTGTCGCTTGCTGAGGGGCTTCCCGTCAGGCCCCTTAATGGCGAGTGAGCACTCCTTGCCCTTTTGACCCCATAAAGGAGACTGGGTAAGGCTAAACGATCCCCCGGCCAGGCCTCAGGCTGTCCTTCAAGTCTCATTGTGCGACAGGAAACCTCCAGTCAGCCGGGCACCAGGCATGGCCCAAGCGGATTCTTGGAGATGCAACCATGGGGCATGACCCCACTCTGATCACGGCCATCCCCTGCAAGCAGTGCTCCGGGCATGCTTTCTGTCATCTGCCCCCGACTCTTCCAAAAGGAAAAGATTCATCCTATGATCCCCACTTTACAGAGAAAGAAACCACCTCAGAAACGTAATTTGCTCAAGTTTCAAGTGATTCACATGACTTCGTGAATATAAATGGGCAGTGCACACAGATATACAAACACCCCCCAACACACACATACACCTGACACTGTATACACTCTACTCCTCACATGCAAACCCATATACTCCCCACAGGCACACACACCTCTCTCTCACACACACATACACACATACACACCACACACCACACACCCACACACACACACTCATACATACATGTACATGCACCATTCACACACATTCTACAGATACAGACACATGTGTATGTGCCTACAGGCATATGCACACACACACACACATACACACACACCTTTCACACACCAATATACCACACACTGCACATACACACACACTCATACGTATTACCGCACATGACACACACACCATGCACCCCACACACTTTACCTCACGCACACGAATATGCATGTCCAAAAACATGATAGAAAAGAAAAAAGATTAAAATGACCAGATTTACTAGTGTTCAAAGAAATACAAATTTCGAAAATATAAATTGGCTGCATTAAGCAAAATACTACTCTGTGTACGGACTCTGGAGTTAGGCTGCCTGGGTTAAGTGTCAGCTCGTCCGCTTACCTGCAAGGTGGCAGCAGGTGAGTCAACCTCTGTGTCTCCTTCGGCTCCTCTGTGATGTGGGGACAAGAGCACCTACTTCACAGTGGTGGCTGTGAGAACTGAATAAGCAAAAATTTGTGACGTGCTTAGAACAGTGCCTCCTGCATCAGGCAGACGAACACATATTCCTGTGGCTATCGTCACCTTTGCCGCCATCATTGTTGAGGGAGCCACGGAATGAGCCCTGTCATGGTTATTGGTGGAAAGGCTTCTCTGGAAGGCGATTATCGAAATCCTTAAAAACCGTCATTCCATATGACCCCATAATTCCTTTATCCTCAGGGCATAAACAGAGAGGCACTCAGATTGATGCTTAAGGATGTACATCACAGTATTATTAATAGCAAAAAAAAAAAAAAGGAAAACGGGAAAGAACCTGAAGTCCCAAGACCAGGATGTCAGTTGTGGGCACCCGCCCGGCAGCTCAAGCAGGACGCCCTGAAGACATCCTTCCTCCTCCCTCACATCCAGTTGAGGCCAGAGTTCCGTCCTTTCCACCTCCCTCCTCAGGAATCTGACCGCTTCCTGCAACATTCACCCATTGGGGCCTGCTGAGTATGACTTCCTCAGGGGAGCCTCCTAAAGCCCCTGCCCACCACTGACCGACTCGTGTCGGCTGCCTCTCATCCATGCCGGCGTGATGCCATGTCCTTTTCCATCGCACTCGCCACTTTTGTAACTGCTGGTTCCCCGTTTCTGCCTCTTCTACCAAATGATGAGCCCCACGAGGGCCGGATGCTGGCTGTCTTATTTACTTTTGTATCCCCAAAGCCTGCTACACACACACACACACACACACACGCACGCACGCACGCACGCACACACATACATTGTTTCCTGGCATACGCAATATTTCCTGATTTTGGAACAGCAAGTGAAGAAGGAATGTGACTCAGCCTTAAAGCCATATTCTTAACAAATGCTCATGAATGGCAAAATGCTCATAAATGCAATGTTAAATGAGAAAAATATGTACAATACCATCTGTCTATATAGCATGACATTAACATTACTATACATAAATGTACGTGTAAAAACCCAGACAAGAGGCACTAAATTGTTAGCAGTGGTTATTCCTGGCCATTTTTATCATTTCCTTCTATGTGCATGTATTTCCCAGATATTTTATAATAAGCATCCATTTCCATTTATAATAGTGAGAACAGTGGGCAAGATAGGCAGAAATAGCCAAGGTCTAGGACTTTTGGAATGAACCATAATTTGAGTCCGGGATCTGGATGGCTGAGGCATCTGTGAAATACTCACATTTGAACTTGCCCATGACGCATGTCTATTATGGCAGTCAAGTCCAGAGCGGCTCTGCATAGTCGCAGGTGAGTCTTCTAATAGGGTGAGTCCCTCTCGTGAGACCCAGTAGGCCGAGTGCAGTGGAGACAACAGGTAGTGGTTTCAGAAAGATAACATCATCTATTTTTTTTTCTCTTTTCCTAAAAAAATAAAATACAGGGTAAAGAAGTCTTTTTTGTTTTACTTTTTGTTTTTCTAAGTCACCATACTCACACATTCAGGGGATTGTCGTAGAGGCTTTTCCAGGAGGACTTGTTCCTATGTCCCCACTAACTGTTGAAAGGTGTCAACATGACAGCCCCCACAGTGTGGCCACAGAACACCTCACAGCCAGACCTCCCAGGCTTGAAAACCATGCAGGCCCAGGGACCCAGCACACAGTTGGAGCCCCGCAGGTAGGTCTAGGCAGGATGGGACTTAGTGGAGAATTTTTTCAGTGGTTCCAAGTCCTGATCTGGACCCTGAATTTATAGATTTCTTCTGTTGCCTGATTTCTCAGCACCACAGTTTCTGCATCAGTCAAATTGAAGTGTGTATGCATCTCTCTCAGACAGTTTTAAGGAGTAGTGAAATTTATATCACTACCATTAGGATATGGTCTTCTGCCCTTCTGCCCACAGGTCCCTCTTGATCAGGTCACCAAATGAGGAACAGAGTAGAAAGGAATAAGGCTGTTAAGCCCAGAGAAGGGTAGACAAAGGACAGGATAAGGAAACTTAAAACTGTCATATGTACGAAGGACAGATTTGTCCAGTGTGGTTTCCAAGGGCAGAACTGGAGCCAGTGGTGGGAGTTCTAGAAAGTTGGATTTCTGTTTCACTGAAAAAAGAACCTTCTAAGAACAAAAAGTGACCCAAAAGACTGCCTTGTAAGGCATTACTGAGTCATCCGTCACTGCTAATATTTCAGTGGGGCTGACTGATCACAGGACAGTTTTGGTAGAGGGATTCCTATGTTAAGCTGAAGACCAGACAGATAAGCTTTAACATTCCTCCTAACTCTGAGAACCTATATTTCTGCCACTTGGCCTTTTTGCTTTTGGAACTGTTTGCAAATAATTTATAATTCCTCCTCAGCACCATTTACCTAGGCCCAGCCAGAGCTGCATTTGCCAGGAGGCTTCTCGCCCTGCTTTCTCCCACCTCCCCCCGCCCCCCGGTAGAAATTTGTCTCACTTACGGCTATCTTCTTATTAAAGGAAAAGTTGACAATATGGGTCCTGCCTTCTCAGAATGAAAGTCAGAACTCAAATTCCCAGCCTCCCTTGCAGGAAGGATGAAGTCTTGACCCTTCGAAGACTCCTTATTCAAGACTTGGATTTGGAAGTGAATAACTTGAAGGTTAAAAAAAAAAAAAAAAAAAGTGTGTGTGGGGGGGCGAGTACCTCCTGAAGCCTCCAAATTTTCTTAAAAGTGTTTTGGGTGATGGCAGAGTCACCCAGCCTAGGTTTTCTAGCATTTAGTGCTTCTGAGTGCAGAGGCCATCGAAATCTACTCATGGACTCTGCAGCTGGGTTTTGGGAGCACTCTTGGGAGGTCAGCCTCAGCTCTCACTCCTATGACTCTGTAATCTAACATCATCTAACAGCACCTAAGAGTGGCTAGATGCTCACTCAACCCATTTTCTCTTTGTCTTTGGGCAGACACAGAATGAGACTGCTTTCTTTAGCTTTCCTTGCACTTGGGTGTGGTCTCATGACTGCATTCTGTCTAATGATATGTGATCAGAAGTGATAGACTTCTGTGCCTGGTTCCTAAAACCTCTGGGGCAATTCTCTATGTCTTTATCCCCTAGCAGGGAATAGAGGAACCAGCAGAGGACAACAAGAACCCTAGAAGATGGTGAAGCCTCTGGTAGAAAGGAGTCCGGGTCCTTGAATCCCTGACTGGACTATTATGTGAATGGGAAATCAACCTCTTATTGTTTTAAGCCACTTTGATTTGGGGGTTGTGGTAGGGTTATCCCATCTTGACTAATACACTTACTAAATCCATTTTCTGCTGAACGAGCCAAAGATTTTATTTTTTACAGGAGCTCTCAATATTTTACTTCCCTACTTGATAAGCTGACAGGAGGTTTGATTTATCGATTAGGTAGTCACATCTGCAAGTAGGCTCTGGTTTCCTCAGAATAGGAGGCACTGGGCTTGACTTGATGTGTTACTTGCCCAGTTGAATCAGCTCCAATTCCTAGCGACCCTACAAATGAGGGATGCCCACAGTGTCTCGTCCTAAACAGCCTTATTCAGCTCCTGTAGACTCCTGCTTGTGGCTTCTATGCAGTCAATCCATCTCTCATTTGGTCTTCCTCTTTTCCTACTGCCTTGACTTAGACCTTGCCACTAATGCAGGATGGAGGAGAGCCAGCCAGTGCTCCCCTCCATCCTTGTTCCTACGTCCCCACTAACTGTTGAAAGATGTCAACGTGACAGCCCCCACAGTGGGGCCACAGAACGCCTCACAGCCAGACCTCCCAGGCTTGAAAACCATGCAGGCTCAGGGACCCAGCACACAGATGGGGGCCACACCCATGCAATCACCATCCTTCCTCAAGACCAGACCACAAAAGTCTCTCCAAGGGAGAGTCAGCTTCTCTCCAGTCAAGGCAGGGCTTGTGGCTTCATTCCTGACTCCCTGCTAGAAGCTGAGGACAGTCTGGCCATTCTTCCTGGTGCTCCTGAACTCCATCTATAGGGAATCCTGCCCCTCCTCTTTATTGTAAGGTGAAGCCAGGCTGAGTCAGGAGACCAGAGAGCTTCTCTGAGAAAATTGCCTTGCACCTAGATGAAATCAGGCTTTGAGTTAGTGCTGTAGATACTCTTTGGCATGTCTGGCCTGGTCACCCCTTAAGTGCCCCCTACCTACAGCCATGTTTATATCATGTGACTGACTCTTCCCTCACAGTTGATTGGACAAGGACTGGACACGTGAGCCAGCTGGGCCAACCCGATATTTTGCACCTGAAATTGGGACAGTTTCAAGCTGGGCGGCCATGAGCCCATCTATTGAATAGAGCAGCTGTAAACTGATAAACGGTGCCTGAGATCGTCTTCTACGCCATGTGGACTAAGAAACAAGACTAGAGGAAGCCTTTTGGCTAACAAATATAAAGCAGCAGAAATAAAGAAGAAAAGATGAGTACAAGAGAAAGTAGGAACTTTCTGAGCCTGCCTGTGGGTCCCCGAGCAATAAATTTTCTCTAGTTTACTGAAGCTCCTTCAAATGAGTTTGTAAAATATAAAATGAAAGCGTCTTAACTGATACAGGAGGAAGTAGAAAATGTCACCCTACAGATTGCCACCTCCGGGAAACTAGGCACCTCCTGGCTTGTCATGAACTGGGAAACCTAAAAATACTCAGAACTAGGAAAACTACGGTGGCTGGAAAGATCTTTTGAGATTTATCTGTAAGTGGAAAGGACGTGACCTTTTCTCCAGTCCAACATGTCCCAGCAGAGCAAATACAGAGAGCCGGGGAGGAGGTGAGCTGACCTGCCCACGCTCCCACAGGCTGCCGGACAGGAGTTCCAGTCTGATTCCAGCCTCCTGGCCTCAAGGCCAAATGCAACCTCTAACCTTAAATCCCCTTTAGAATGAGCGTCCCTTTCTCACACGCGGCCCCAGGACTCAGAGGCCAGGCGGGAGCTATCAGGATAAGCACGCACGTGTTGCTAGGCTGGCGACAAATGACGCGGCTAATTCCCCTCGCCCGGCGGGTCCCCGCCGCCGCGACGCCGCGCACATGTGCGCACTCCGGCGGGCGCGGGAGCAGCTGCAGAGGCGGGGAAGACGAGGGGGGCTCATCGGCCCCTCTCCACCCACCCCTGCGCTGCGGGGACTGCCCAGCCGGCCGAGCCTTTCAGAGTTAATTAGCTCTCATGCATATGGATGCCACCGCGATTGAATATGGTTGAGAGGTCGTAACCTGACCTCGCGAGGCGTGCGGAAAGAAAAGACTACTTTCTCAGCTCGGTCCTTAATTGAAAGCCGAGTTGTCAGGCGCAGCGCGGTGGGTGTGAGCGCCGCCGTCCGATTTCTCCCGCAGACGCAGCCCTGAGCCGGGCCACTATCCTCGGATCCCATTAGCAGTCACTCTAATGACCCGCAGGTACGTGCAGGAGGCCTAGCGTTCGTCCCCGTGCAATGTCGCTGTAATGCTATCTGCACTGGGAATTTATTCTGCAGCTTTCCTTTTCCATGATGGTTTTCATTTCCTGTCTTTTGGAGCTGGAAGCATTTATGGAATATCACATGGTTTTCGTTTACACAGGAAATCAGCTGCAGTGGTGAGGAGATACCGACTGACTTTTCGGTGTTTGTTTTTTAGATCCTCCCGCCCCCACTCCACTCCCCCTCAAAAAAAAAAAAAAAAAAAATGAGAGTGGTGGAGAGAGAGTGAGAAAGTAAGAAATCAGCTTGGAGCATTTTGTTTTGAAATAGTTTTCCTTTTTGACTCAAAGTCACAGTTCTCTGAAGTGGTCTGTGATTATATACAGAAAGCAGCGGTTTATTTCTGACACGTGGTAATCACTTTATGCGAAGAAAGCTCAGCGTGAAGAGATGCTTTTGCTTTTTCCAGAGCTAAGGAGCGAGCCTAGAGGGGCCACCGAGAGAGGCTGCGAGCCCATCCCGGCCCCAGCGCGGCCCAGGCCGCCTGCGGACCTCGGCTCACACCTTCCCGGACGTATTTACCACCACTCTGCTTACACCCGCAAAGAGCAGTGTCCTTCCCGCCCCCGATCCCCAAGGACCACAGTGTCTCTTCTTGACTCACCCCAACCCAACAAACACCCCAGCAATCAAGGGAATCTCAAGGCTTTGTAAGTGAGATGGAGAAAGATGTGGAAGAATTTGCGATTTGTTCTTTAAGCTCCACCCTCCGGTGACCACTGAGTTAGGAACTCCTGACTAGAAGCACGCCACTAAGGCAGCACTCTACGTACCCTCCTCCTCCCTCCTTTCTCAATGTGGTTCTAGCCGCTTCTCGCCCTCAACCCTGGTTCCTAGGGCAACTGACCACCCTGGGCAATAGCGCCACCTTGTGGCCAGCACCCCTCTCCACGCAGTTTCTCATCTCCGTTTTCCGGGAGCCAGAAGGGTCCCTGTGGACTGGCTGTAAAGAGTCACAGTGTGCAGAATGGATTCAGGGCTGCAGAAGAGCACCCACCGAGGGTTAAAATGGCCCCTCCCTCCTTTCCTATTGTTCTTGAATGAGCTGAAAACACAGAGGACAAGAGGCTCTCCTTTCCTGTCATTGACTATTCTACAATAACAGACCAGTTCCTTTGATTTAAGCCTGAACCCCAATTAAATGAAAAAGTCCCTTGAAGAGATAGATTTAGGCACTTATTTTAAGGTGAACCAGTTTATTACCTCTGCAAGTGGGCTTACAGAGAGGGGAAAAAGTAAAGAGGCTGGGAGCCCACCCTGAGGTCCTGCGGGGGCAGGAGCAGTCACTGAGGCAGTCCTTCAAGGGTAGGGGGCCATCGGTAAGCTGGGACTAGGAGGTGGCTCTGGGGGACAGCGTAGGACAGAGTCCTGTGCATATTTCAGGGGTGGGCAAGGAGTCCTCAAAGAATATTGAGTCCCCTTTGTGCTTCCAGGACCCAGGTGTCCCTGGCAGCTAAGACCCATTTAATTAAGACTCATGACAGCGTCACTGTGACCATCTTCTTCCGCTCTTCCTCCCCAGCCCATAAAACCAGGAGCCATCTGTATGAACATGAGCCCCACATTTTTATAGGCTGTCTACTGGTGGCTGCAGGACAAGTTTGAAGGCTGATTGCTGTAGCCTTTTCAGTCTCCCAGTATTAAACCGTGTAATGTGACCCGTTCTCTGAAATCAAATATTTGCAAGGATACCCAGAAGCCACCTGGCTACCAAATCTCTTGATCAGGCGGGTCATTCGTGCTGTAAAAGTCCCACCTGGGGATTTCCTCAGCTTCCGAGGGGTCAGCAGGCACAGCTCCCTCCTGTGAGGCAGGGAAGCCCAGCCTCCTGCTGACACAGGCAGGCCCTGTGGGGTGTGCAGATTCAGCCTCACCTGGGCCTGGGAGGGGACGAAAGAAAGCCTGCTGCTGCGTGCAGCAGGCGGCTCTGGCCTCTGTCTGAGGCTCTGTTTCCCTCTGAGGAGCTATCTGAGTCAGCATGGTGTGCCGTGAGGCGCAGCAGCTCCCCATGAGCTAGCCCAACGCAGGCGGACGCGGAGCAGGGTGGAAGAGCGGTGTGATTTCACTCCCGCACTGATCTGGTTCGTTCTGAGAGGCGCTTCTCGCCTTCTCTTGCTCTCTCTCTCTCACCCAGCACTCGTCTTTTTTTTCTCCTCTCTCTTTGGGAGTATGGAGTTTATTGGTCTCTGTGTTGTGGGGAAATGGTCCCAAACTTAATTACTATAAACCCCAGCCCCTGCTTGACTGTTTTGGTTTTAGGGTGGTCCCCAGTGAATCACTAGGGCTCTCGAGGGACACACCCTCTCTCTGCTCAGGACTCCGCCTGGTTCCCTTGGCTTGACTATCTGGAAAATGGAGGATTTGCTGAAAGAAGGGAAGTTTTGAGAGGGAAATAGATGCCCTAATGCTTCTTTTTCTCCCAACCCTGCAGGTTTCGGAGATGACCCACGTTCACAGCCAAGCTTGTCCCCCAGACGGCCCTGCGCCTCCTAGAGAAAGCCATCCCTGAAAGCGCGAGTGGCCCAGGCACGCCTGTGCCTCAGGCTTTGCTGTTCGGACTCAGTTTTAAGTAGACCAACATTTCAATGCATATTTATTCTTGTCGAATTAAAAAAAAAAAAAAAAGGACCTTCTGGTAATATGCCAGAATGAGATATATAATGATGTTGTTTAGCAGCAACTGTGTCATTCGGTGTTGTTGACAGTAAAATAAATTAACATAATAAACATAATTTGCTCAAAAACAGCTAAGGAAAAGCAGATGGTTAACACATTTCGACAGGACCTGTTGGTCCAAGTTTGCACGGATGTTTAGATGGTGTGCTGCCTGCAACAGATGCTTGCCTGGGTCTCCATGCGACAGGCACAGGTGACTCAGCGTGGCCTCGGGGAGGGCTGCGCCTGCCTGGAGGGGCTTCCGGTCTAGGCCCCTCCCTCGGAAGAGGGGCAAACAGCAGACACACATTTCTGGTGGGAGCCAGAACTAGCACAGGGCAGGAGCCCCAGCCGACGCCTCCCCCTAGAGCGGAGTTGAGCTTTCCCAGCACCTGGGTTATTAGCATGCACGACCAGTCCCTGCCCAGCGGCTGTCCTTTGTGTGCCTGGAACAAGCCAGCTTTCTTCCCAGGAGGATGGTGCTCCAGCCTCTGCCCAGGAGCTTCCCAGTGGCTTCAGGGACCGATAGGCCTCGCTTGGCACCCTTAAAGAGAAGAAAAAGTTTTTGCAAAAGGATGAGGCACTGGCTCCCCAGTGCCTGGGGAGCATGGCGAGGGCAGGATTCTTTTTCCTCCCCAGGTTGAAAAGCGTGGAGCAGCAGGTCACTGCCGTCTCAGGTCCTAGTGGCCAGGACCTGCTTTCTCTTCCAGCTCCTGTTTGTAGCTGGGGATGCCAGGCCTGTTACTGAAAAGGGGACCCTTGCCAGTGTTCAGATGGGCCCATGAAGCTCCTGGAAGTTCCTGTACTTGGGCAGGTGTACACAAAACCATGGGGTTGATACTAGAAATTTCAGAGATGGCTCAAAAGTTTCTGGTAGGAGAGAATTGAGAGTAGGAGACACAGCTATATATGAAATAACCAGAAAGATGGATGCCATTGAAGGATGGCTCGAATGCCTGCTGTGCCCCAGCTTCTCCGTAGAATACTGCACTGTGGACCTATCTGAGTCCATCTCATTTTCTAAGCGGAATTGTTATGAACACTGAGTATAATGACCATTACAGGGAGCTGAGCACCATGCCCAGCCTGAACCATGTGCCTCTAAATGGCAGCTGTTGCTAACTTGACTGCAACATCCAAGACAGTTTCATGGGGAAGGCAGCATTTACCCTGTGTCCAGAGGATAATTAGGACCTCATCCAAGTATCTGAAAGGTCCCTCAGGCAGAGCGTGGCCAAGACTCATCCCCTAGGTTTGCTCCTCAGCAGCTCCTGCCTCATCTGCTCCATCCCCGCTTGTGCAGGCCATCCTCCACCCCATC
This sequence comes from Eidolon dupreanum, assembly GCA_028627145.1. Lineage (NCBI taxonomy): Eukaryota > Metazoa > Chordata > Mammalia > Chiroptera > Pteropodidae > Eidolon > Eidolon dupreanum. The sequence continues at coordinate 16,057,098 of CM053513.1, read as the reverse complement.
TTGTTCCTCTGCTCGAAACCCCTCTGTCACGCCAGGTTCTCTGGGAGCAAAGGTAAGGTGGAGTTAGAAGGCTCACAAGAGGAAACTGGTGAAGGATCTGGGAGAGGCAGGGAGAGCCTTCAGACCAGCCTGCAGGTCTGACACCTGGGAAAGGAGAAAGGGAGTAAGATGGGGGTAGCAAGAGCCGTAGACCAGTAGCTTCAAAAAGCCTGTGCCAGCCTGGTAGGGGGCTCCACATACTAATGTAATATGATTGTATTAGTCAGTCATAGGGCAGAGTGTGGCCTCAGGTCAAATGCTGGGTGGATCTTGATGACATTGCAACCGGAAGCTGTCAGCTGACTCTTCTCCTCCCAGCAGGTTCTCTCCTGAAGGGAGTGGGGTAGTGCATCCCCGTGGCACCACGCTCAACCATGGGTTCTCTTGCACCACGCTCAACCTGGCTCTGCAAGCTCCTGCCTACCTCGACACACTCGTCTGCCCCCCATCCCCACCCCCAGACACTGTGCTTCAATCCCTGGATTCTCCGATAAGCCAAGCTTCTCAACATCGTGGCTTTCAAGACTGCGGAGAACACTGAACCCCTCATCTTCCTGTGGTGGATTCTTCTTGCAAGGCAGATCTCAGTTCAAGTGTCAGCAAGCTTTCCCTGGACCTTCTGCTCTAAAGCAGCACCCCCCCCCCCACTCCCCCACCTATCATTCTCTTCCATAGCATCTTATTTTAGTCTCGCATAGCCCTCATCACTATCTTCATATGTTTCTTTATCTGCTTCTTGTTTATGTGTGTATAAACAGTGTTACTTGTTGAGTCCAGAGGCTTTCTCTGGTTTGTTTACCACGATATTACTAGAACAGTTTTTGGCACACAGTAGGCACATAATGCATACACAATGCGGGCGTGAATGCAAGACCCGGAAGGGCTGGGAGCACTAGAATTTAGTAGCTGAGTGTTCTGGGCAAGATCCTACCCACTTTTCAGAACAAAAAAAAATGCTGAGTGTGTGGGGGCCTCAGCTCTGCTCTCCTGGGCACGGTAGACAAGGCCCATAGGAAAACGTAACAGGGAAAGTGCTCAGGAAAGCAGGGGGCACCACACACATTCCTTCTCTCGGCCTCTTCAGGCTTTTTAGCACAGCCACCAGCTTGATGTGCTAACATGCTAATGTAGGATGGATCACAACCTCTTTCTCTAACACTCTTTCTCTCTGAGTAGTTTAAAAACATTCTTTAGCATGGAAGGCCTGCTTTCGTTGTTTAGTGCAGCAGGAAACTGGCTCAACTGTTGGCAATTTAGTTGTTACCACCACGCTTAGTTCTAGAACATTCCAGTGACTTGTTCTGTGGCCTTGGGCACTTTTCTAGCTAATTCTTAGGCTATTTTGTGGGGGCATTGGAGGATATATCTATACAAAATTCTTCTTACTGACATTTATAAACAAATGTTTCCAACTGATACTTATATACCAAAAACAAAATACCATCCCCCAGAACCATATCCAACAACAACTTTAAAAACCTTGAAATTTGCAGTTATCTTGAATCCTCTTGATGAGCAGAACGTAGCCCTCTTAGTACTGTATGAACTGTGCTAGCAAGTCACCCCACAACTATTACAAAAATCTCCATCGGGGCCATGGCAGCTGCGGCACAGATGTTCTGCATAGCAGTGGAGCATTGTTTAGTATCAATAAACACTATCTCTGAGACATAAAACGTGAGTATGGAGCTAGAGGCGGTGATAACGAGAGCCACGCAGACGATTTGCAGGGAAATGGAGTAAGACTCGGGCTGCGAACGGCTCCCCTTGCCACATGGAATGCCCCGTTTCAGAGCACGCTGTGATTTAGGTGTTGAGTGTTGGCAGGCCCCAGGCTTGGATCTCTATGCCAAATGGCCAGTTTGCTCCTAAAGATGGATGCCTGGAGTTTGTGCTAAACCTGAACGCCCCAATTTGTGGTTCTCAAGCCCTGGGTCCACCCTTTAGCATTTGTCTTGCAGATGTCACCAAAGATTTAACTCTACGTGTGCTGATTTCTGAAGCCACTGTGCTCAGCTCCAGGAGTTATGGAGTGGCCACAGCCAGTTTTAAAAAAATAACTCTCAAGTAGATACCAGCCCTTCCGCATACCCAGCTAGTGTCTCCTGCTTTTGTCCCTTTAGAGATGAGTAACTGCTACATTGAACCTGGAAGATGATGGAGCGGTTCACTTGCCCACCAGCAGGAGGTGATGAGGCCAGTGCCATGTGTCAGAACGCCATTGGACTTGAGCCTGGAGGGAAAATAGGCTAGTGTAACTCTCATTTTGCATATGTGCAAACTGGGGCCAAAGCAGGACGGGACTGTTCAAGGCACATGGCCAGGTGAATGCAGCCAGGACTGGACCCCAGGCCAATGTGATATTCGATGCCAATGTCTGCTTCCATTTAGTTCCTTCTTTGATTGTTCCTCATCTTTTAAGTGTAAATCATTGTGGGATAATTAGTACATCCTCAATTAAAGGAAACTTCTTCAAACAATATCTGACAAAAAAAAAAAAA
>CM053513.1:16041695-16054058 GCA_028627145.1 Eidolon dupreanum | reverse complement strand
AGGTGGGATGTAGGGGAGTGCAGGCAAGTCAGGATAGAGAGGTGCGTCAAAGCCAAACTGTGCAGGGCCTTGTATACTGGACTTCAGTCTGACAGAAAATTTGTTTTGAAGGAGGCAATGAGATTAGAGTGTGAGTCAAGGACTCTTATAATGAAAGGTATTGTATGGGAGCTTCTACGAGCCCCATATGTGGTACTTCAGGAAACTCTGGCTATGAGGTACAGGATGCATTGTTGGGGTACAGAAAAGTCTCCTCAGTCTGCAACTGAGCTACCAAAGGATATACTGTACTCCAAACTATTGTTAGGTATTAGGCTGAAAGTGACAGAAAAGTAAAAAAAACAAAAAACAAAAAACAAACAAACAAAAAAACAGCGACTTAAGAACAATTAATTTATCTAACATTCTAAAAATTCATAAGTAAACAAGTCAGAGATCTGATGGTTTTTGATGGTGTTAGGAATCCAGGTTGTTTCTAGCTTGTTGATCTGCAGCACCTGCCTTTTATTCCCAACAACTTCTCATGGTCCAGGATTGCTGCTGCAATGCCAGCCTTCACATGTCATCTCCGACAAATGGAAGAAAGAAGACATGAAGAAAGAATCTGAAAAACTAAAGGTGGCCATAAATTCCTTGGCACTTCTCCTATCTAAAAGTGAGAGTTATGTCCTCTCATCTTGAGCAGATGACTTTGTCCACTAAAAAATGGCAGGAGTGATGATGTCGTGCTAGTTTCCAACCCATCTTCAGAACGTGGCAGCTTCCACAGTCTCTAGGAACATTCTCCCTGGAAGCGTTGAGCTGCCACCTGACTATCCTGACTGCCATGCGACAGAGGCCATGTGTAGGGTTGACAGTCTTTGTTTCGCCAAGCCTTCCAGCCATCTCTCCACCAAAGTGCCAGCTAGGTGAACGAAACCATTGTGGCCACGATGGACCAGCCCACCACTAGCTGAGTATCACTAACAGACCCAGTGGTGGAAAAAAACATATCACACTGTACACTACATCCAAGTTTCATATCCACAAAATTGTGAAAAGCGGTTGTTGTTTTAAATCACTGATTTGGGGGTAATTGTTATGCAACAATAGATAATTAGGACAAAATTTGGTGCCCGGAAGTGGGTTGCTACCCTAACGAAAACCCAACACATTCATGGCCTTGGCTTCGGGACAAGGCATAGAGCAAAAGCTGGGAGGACCTTGAGAAGATTAATTAAAGCTGGAAGGACCCCCAAGGTGACTGTTGATGAGGGCATAGAGGACAGTGAGAAAAACGTTATTGAAGACTAGACAGAAAGTTGGTGGCATTGTTACCTGTAGTAACGTGGAAAACAGGAAGGGTATCCATTGAATTATTGAGCCTGTCTGAGGAGACGCCAGACAGAAGCAGAACATACCAGCTGACTGTGATAAACCATGGATGGAGTAAGGGAGGAATTATCATGGTACAGAGAGGAGCTCAGAGGAATTATTAAGAGGCCAGGACTTTCTGGCTCTGGTAATGAAACTGTTTCTCGTTTCCACTGTCTTCCAGAAAAAGTGTCTCATGATGAGAAATGGCTTCAGGACAAAGATCAAATCCAGGGTATTTGGTACAGCATGGCCTCAGGGGGACAGTCCCAATGTTGAAGCTGTAAGACTTTTTTAAGACCTTAGAGAGATTTAAGGATATATCTAGTAGGGCTTCTATGTGTCTTAAAGACATGCCTTATAGGCTTTCTCAGACAACGCTTTAAAAAATGTTTAGGGCATTGCCCACAACAGCTCCTGACTGAGAGCCGCTCTTGGCTCTACCCATGGACTGGAAATGGAGACGCGTGTACGTGGCCGAGTTTTCAAATTGCTATAAACCAATCACTGATACAGGCTTCCTCTCCTCTCCCCTTTTGAACGAAGGGTATTAAATGGCATTTTCCTCTTCTGATATCACCACTGTTTGTTGAATGTGTGGGGGCCACACATTCTTCCTCTAGTTCACAGGACTTTAGAACTAGAGAAACCAGACTTAAGTAGCTATTCCTGAAGAAACGCCTGGATGGACCTGATCCTGCTTCCAGAAATAAGACGCTGGGCCTTGAGTCTGGGCCTGAAGCTGTAGCGAGAAGAGACTTTCGGGGGTCCTGGAATTTTGTGTTTGGAATGAATGTAAGAAATTAGTGCCAGAGGGTGGTTGGTGGTGGATTAAATATATTATATAGCAACAGGTTCTTTGACACTCACCCACCATGCTCTGAGTTTAGATCACAGACTAGCTGGATTTGAGGGTTTTTCATTTGAGGAGACTCTGTAGTTTAAATGACTCTCTAGGTTAATCCTTGGAGTCTACAAATAATCTATTAGTGCTTCAGTTCTAGAAAACCCAAGGTGGACTCTGAAGGATGACAAATTGACAACATTGTACGGGGGCTGGGGGGTTGAGAGTGATTGAGAGATTGAAAGAGGGAGAGAGAGAAAAGACAACTAAACACAGGAGCGACCAGACTCCAGGCCTACACGCACGTTCCCAGCTTTCCACTGGGGTGGTGGAGCCTGCCCCTCACTGGGAAGGTGACACAGTCTAATGAGCTGAGCTCTGATCGTCATGGAGTGTCACATGTGGAAGGACTGGGAGGGGTTTAAAAACTGCAGGTGGGCGGCTGGATGCCAAGGAGCTTGTGGGGAGATGCAGCTCCTGTGACAGGCCGTGAGGAACCGTTTAGAAAAAATGGGTTTTCCAGTTCTCCATGGGCTTTTCCCTGAACTCTCTCCCATGGGAGGTCACGTGTCCACAGGAGTGGGGAGCACCCAGGGGTAGGAGGTCCTCCCATGGGAACGGCTGCCCTTACGTTTTTCTTATAGCTTTGTGACCAAGTCCAGTTTTAGCTGCTCAATGGTTTTTCTTAAGGCACGTTTACCCTGACTCTCAAGAAACAGTTTTAAAATAATGAAATCGATACTTTGAGGTCAGAGCCCACGTGAATTTCACTGAGGAGCTGGAGGAACCGTATCCATGCAAGAGAGAGTCCTAAAGCTTCCTTTTCTCCCCTCCCAGAAATTCCCTTTCTCTGTTCTATAGCTGCCAGGAACTTCATACTTGTTTTGTAAGCTCTTCCTTTAAGTAACTGGACTAAATGGATTTTATTGCACACAATCACAATGGCCTTGAGTTGAACAATGAAAACGTTTGACTAATTTTCTGCAGTTATTATGCAGAGAGTAGAGTGCCAATTTAAGATCCTGGGACTGAGGTTCCTTTGGGGACAGAAGCTGGAGCTGTTGACACCCAGCTGCCTATCAGAGTTGTGCTTCCTGCTGTCTGAAACGTGACAGCCGAGAATCGAGGCCATAAAGTCATGCTTGGAGAGAGGAGAGGGGGCCATGGCTGCTCCTGGTAGTGGGAGGCTTGGGGGCACGTAAGAATTGGCTCGAGAACTCAGTCTTTATTTTCTCTCCATCATTTTTTCCTAAATGAGCGAGTGCCCTGCTATAGAAATGTCAAGCATTGTCCAAATGACGTTCCAGGCAGAGTCAGTCAACTCACATTTCTGAGAAAGCACTTAAAACCAAACTTTAGGAGCACATGTCAGCCTATTGGAGCCTTGTGACATTATTAAAGGTGCAGGTGGCAGCTGGCACTGGTGAGTGGACACGGCAGGAGCTGGCACCGGCCAGGAAACAGCACTTGGCTCATCAGCCCCTAAAAGAACCATCAAGGTGATGAAAGAAGCTGGGAGAGATGGGCCATACGTTGGGAAACACATATTTTTACTCCATATTAAGTGTGAACTCCCCATATATGAGGGAGCAGATGACCCCGGGCTGCTACTCAGGACCCCGGTGATGGGATCCTGATGCCTTTCTGGCTGGGCCAGAGAGCCCGCCCTTGAATGCAAGGTCTTTCCGACCTTCTGGAAGATGCCCAGGGACCTCGGGCTGGACCACTCTCTCCAGACCACTGGGTTGCTAGGAGCAAAGCTGTGCGGGTCTCCTGGGGTTCGAGCAGAGCCAGCGCCTTGCCCACCTGGCATCTCTGCACACTGTCCCTGAGCTGCCTCGGTGGGCCATCCTGTCCCCTGACCACCCCACCGCCCAGCAGCAGATGTGTCCCGCCCGGAGCTCAGGGCTGAACTGTAGATCTTGTTTCAGGAAGCAACGCGGCCTCTGCCCTAATTGAAGGGGTGAGAGCACAAAGCAGCCACAGGCCTTTCCCCTGCCAACGAAAAGGCTGCAGTTAGGTCCTCCCGGTTTCATTTCAAAGAAGCCTAAAAAAACCCCTCATTTCGCCTAAGTGCTGCCTTCACAGAGTGAAAATGGAGACTTTTATTTGTCTCTGCTTGCCGCTTTCTCCGCCCCACCTGCTTCTGAGGTGGTCTAATGGGTAAATTACTCACGTCCTGCTAATCAGTTCCAGGGCTGGGATAGGAAAGTGAAGGGCGCCAGTTGCCGCAAGGGCAGACAGCACTTTGTTGAGCTCCTCCTCCCAGGGGCCGTGAACTTGGGGCACTCTCTACTTCCAGTTAGGACCTGGGCTGCAGCTGAGTGCCTTCTGGGGAGCACGGATATGGGTTCAATTGGGGCTCATTTGGTTAAGAACTCCAAACATCGCTTTCCTATGCAGGCCTCTGGAACTGGCCATCAGGGTGTGACCTGGGGTAGGAGGAAACTGTTCCTGTCACCCCCACAGCTCCTGGTGGGCATGGCAGGGCCACGAGGCCGTATATGACTCAGCTGCGCTATATTTTTAAGGGAGTATTTGATTGATTAAAGTTAGAAAGTTTAAAAACCCAGTCTTAAACTTCCGAGTTCAGCTTTCAGTAAATTTAGCATTCATTTTTAACTTGAAATGTTTGATCCCATTTTGAGCTGTCATCTTATCCAGCTGCTCCATTTAAAAGCTTGGAAGGCTTTGTGGATCTTCCATAATATTCTTAGCTTTGCCTGCAATTCAGTCCAGGCAATTTTCCTCTCTGTCTCCCTTTCCATCCAAATGCCCCATCACCTTGGGGGGAACATATGACTTGAGAAATACTCTGTGTTTGAATGTGAAGTTTCCTCAAAGGTAAATATTGAGACTTGGTTCATGATATATTCCATTTTGCTACCTGTGCTTTGACTATGCGCTTTGACTGTGTGGCATAGGAGTTTTTAGCATCCAGAGCAAGCTGCCTCTTTCACCACACCAAGTGGGATATCTCAGGAAGAGCTCCTCTCTCTGCGTCCATTCTTCTGTCTGGAGGGCATGTTCAGAGCGTGCATTAAGGTGGGCTGCTGGCATTGCACATTGTCCCCTCGGAAGTCTGATGGCTCATCTGGAGCACCTCTACCTCTGTCCATCCCTGAGCTGACTGGAGGATCCAGCTCCATCCTGCTGCTCGGGTCCCTGGGGCGGGGGGGTGGTGGTGAAGTGAGTGACTTGCTCACCTGAGGCAAGCCCCTCCCCCCACACAATCACACACTTCTGAACCTCCTCTCCAGACCCCAACTTCCATCTCTTGCTTAGTATCTGAATATCATCGACATGTAGCTAATCTTTTAGGATCTGTCCAATGGCATGTTATATTTCGTTAAGCTATTTTTGTACTGATGGATATTTTCACGAGAAGTGGTTTTTCAGGTATGACTTGGAATATAATTCGTTGCTGGACAATTAGGGAATCTTTAAAGTTTAAAAACACACAATGCATGAACTTTTTCAAAAATAAATTATTCGGAAAGTCTTTGGGCAGTTTTTGATGAGTCCTCTTTTCATGTTGTTCCTGGACTATAAGCGATGGTCATCAACAACAATGGGGGGACTTGAGTTACCAGTTAAAGGCATCCTGAGTGTACCCTCTGTTTACAGGCCTAAGCCACACTTATAACTCGGGGTCTGCCTCGGGCAGCCTCGGCTTGGCTTGCTGAAAACCAGTAGTTTTGTAACGCTCTGACTGGGCAATTTGAAAGTTCCCCTTTGGGATCTATGTATTTTAATTTTGAAACCTTAATTTTGAAACCTTAATGAGCAAGTTTATTCAATGAAGAACAAGCACCGGGAATTGCACAGAGCTAAAGGAAATGTCCACCAGGCCAATCACACCCACTCTGGACCCCTAGGAACTCCAGTGGCGGTAGTGGGCACATCCCGCCCATGAGAAAAAGTCCATTTCATTTCACTGTCTGGTTTGCGTGTGTGTCAGAGAGTAGGGATTTCTGCTTTCACTCACGTTGATTTATTTTTCTTTTCCTTGGTAATTGTTAAAAAAAAAACAAAAAAACATCTTGTAAACTTTTTGGAACTTCTGGAAACGTCCTTTTGCTGAGGACTGCTGAATCTGAGAATAGTGGCGAGCAGAGCTGGAAGCCACCCCTCCACCGCCCTGTTTTTCCTGGGGTGTGTCTGGGTGCACACGGGTCCCCCAGGAGGCCGTGAGGGAGTGAGAGGCCGTCCGTGGGCAGTCAGCAAAATAAACCAAACCGGGCTGGGTTTGCGTCAGCAGGAGGCACAAGAAAACCTTGACGATGGCATTAAAGGATGGCTACATCATCATGGGAATGAAATTCTCCTCTTCAATTCCAATTACGAAGAAAAAAGTCACTAACAAAATGTTAAAATGTTTTAATAGAAGAGTTTATATAACCAAAAGCCACCATTTTAAGCTTTGAAGTCCAAGTACTTTGAGGCAGTTTCCAACTATGAGTCCACTTCAGTGGCATTTGATGTGGTCATGGTGAGGATTCTTTTCCAGAGAAGTGTCCTTTGGTCCTGGGTGAGGGCTTGTGCTAGGTGGGGGACCTCTTAAAAAAAGGGGGGGCAAACTTGATTTGATCAGGGTAGAAACTGTCTTTAGCTTCCCTCTCCAGCTAACTGCCAGAGTGTCCTTGGCTCTAGTTCTATCCACTTCATTGGTGACCACTGAGAACAGCTGGCCACCCTTTGGGGCTCGGTCCCAATGCCCGCTTGACACTGACTGGGCCAGATACAGATTCCTTCCCCCTCTCTACCCCCGCCCCAGCTCTCTGGGTCTGCTTGGGCCATGCAAGGGATGAGAAGCCCTTGTGATGTGAGGACAACTGTGGTCTCAAAAGCCTTCATACACCGGGCTGTGTGTGAGCCCATGGGGTGAGAAATCTGTCCATCTCTTCAGAAGCCCTGGCATTTGTTTCCTTTGTTAATGCATTTACATTGCCCTTGGCTGGACCTTGAGTTGGCTGCAGGTGACAGAAGGAAGCACTTCCATGTGAGCCGCACGCCGCAACAGGAGGAGGACTTGGGGGTCTTCACGGGTCCTTCGGCGTTGGCACAGTCCTCCGAGGCGGGCAGGAGATCTTTAAATGGTCTCTTATGCACTTCACTGCAATGTCTAGACATCATCTTGCCCACCCCAGCACTGCTCTATTGTGAAGTCCTGCCTTACTTGTTGTCATTAGTACCCATGGTTTATTTTCCCCATGGGGTCTTGCATTATTCTGGGTCTGTGTCACATCTTCCTATGAGACCATGTCCTGCCCATCTGTCCTCCCTGCCCTAACTCCCCAACCTCATAAAGCCTAGAGTCTTCTGCCCTCTGAAGGTGAATAATGAATATGTGCTGAACCATTCACTCTTCTTAAATTAATTTTCTTCTAGAAAGCATTTAAGGTGACTCATTGATATATAAAATACAGCTGGATGGAATAAATTATTTTCTGATTAAATGATTTTAGTCCCCTCCCTGGCCCCAGATCTTGGGACCTAAGTGTTGACACATACAAGATGCCTTCTACATAAAAATAGATGCATAAACAGTCTTGAAATATATACATAAAGATGCAGTCTTGGGTACCATACTCCTGAGTCTAAAAAGAAGTCAGTGTCTCATGCCTAACTTGGGGTGTAAGAGGGGGGCAGACTGGGGGCTCCTTCTTGCCTACATCCCTTGGTGAGGTGGATTTAGGAGTGATCTGCACCTGTGGATTCAGGTGGAAACTCTTATGCTAGGTTGTGACCTCTGAGTGACCTACTGAGACCGATCCCTCTCCCCCAAGAGATTCAGGTTTGTGAGGATTTGAAATAGCTATTATTTGCATGGCGTTGCTTACAAATTTTTACAGATGAAGGATGAACTTAAGTGCTTTGTGGAGTCATTGCTGAGTGATGATTTACAAGGCATTGCTTAGAAATTGTCCCAATGAAAGTCCCTCTGTTCTGAACACACATTTGTGTGTCCGCGTACTAATGTTACAAATGAGATTCGCATTAGTTTATTTGTTGGTGTCCACCTCCTTCATTTCTGGGGACACCAGTGAGTCCAGTGCTAGCCAAGAGACAGCTATGATGTGTTAGTCCGTCTCTGTAGACAGTTGCTTATTAGTGAAATGGATCATAGCCAGATTTGGAGAGTCTTAGAATAACCTGAAAGCGACCTTCTCAATGATCCAGTCCAACTTTTTAATCTAAGAGGAAAAAGTGCTTCTAGGCCTCTGTTGGACTGGAACTCTGATGTGCCTCTCCTTAAAAGAACTTTAAGACTGTTGCTGCTGGCCGAGGAGACCGAGAAGTTAACGGCATGAACAAACTCTTAAAGCCTAGAAGGTTCTCAGCACTTTCTAATTTTCATGGTTTTCCCTCTTCTGACTTGATATTTGTTTTCCCAATTGCTTTCTTTCAAATGCACTGATGCTGCCTCGTTCTGAGAAGCCGCACAGGCTCTCTGGACTTGGCTAGGCCCTCTTGGTACACAGTTCGCATCTGGCTATGACCCACCTGTTCCCCCGCCTGTTTCCCGGATGCCCCAATAAAGGAGGGGAGGAGTTCTTCCCTCAGAGTGGGCGGGAGTTAAGAGCCTGCCAGAAGTTGCACAGCTGGGATCATTCAGTGCGAGCCTGGGGCGGGCAGGCCCAGCCTCAAGTGGAAATTGTTCTCCATCAAATGCGGGCCAGCTCCATTTGCCACACCTTCTTCACACGAAATATTCTCTTGGTTTTTTTGGAAAGTAACTTTACACTAGCCCCACCAAGTTGAAGCAAGGAGTTGGGAGGCAGGAACAAAAATGAAACGGTGCAAGACATTATCCTTTTTGCCCATTCCGACGCTGATTACATGGCCCCCAGCTGGAATGTGGAGCACGTACCGCAGAGCACACACTGAAGCAGCTGGAATTTATCAGTGGACCCCATATTAACCCATTGGTTCCAGGAGCTGGGATTTCCTGAACCAAAGCACTAATTTTTGCACATTTTGTTACCTTCTCATTCTGACATTTAAGGAAGCAGGGAGCATGTGTGGGCCAAAAGGCCCACTGAGGTGGCAGCAGATCCCAGGAGCTCAGAGGCAAAGGAAAAGACAACTTGAATAGCCAGTTTCTTCATTGTTCCTAGCAGGGATCCCGAGGCCTGTCCAACGCTATACCTTTTCCTCCAGCCTTTGGAAAACAAAACCCTAAGTAACATTAATCCTCATCACTACTCCCTTACTTAAACATGGGGATCTTGCACTGGAGAGGCAGAATTCCCACTTTCTCAGGAGGGGGTGCCATCAGGTCCCAAGGGAGCTAAGTGCCCTCTTTCCGTAGACCTAGGGTCTGTGGGTGCAAGGGCTGGGGGCGGGGTGTCAGAGGAGGCCAGACAACAGCAGGCAAACTTCTTACACTCTTTCATGATTGGCTTAATGCCACTCTTGTCCCCTTTTCTGAGAGCTGCACAGAGCTCACCCACAAGAGCCCACTGGTAGCAGGAAACTAAACAGGAAACTAAATTACAGTTAGATGGAAGGCAAATTCACACCTCGACCAGTTAGTCTGTTTCCACCTCTGCTAATCAGCTACTACAGCACCCCTAGTTCATGGGACATAATGAACTTGAGAACTCATACCTGAGAAATCCTAGTCCAGTGCCAAGCACGGTTTAGGATACAATCAGTGGTAGTTCCTGTTGCCCACTGAAGATCTCCTGCATCTTATACTCATGTAGAACTTTTCCTACAAAGACCACAACGGTTCATGGTCAAGTGACTGGTGAGTAAATAGTGCTGGTATTTTCCAATGAGTTGCAAATGTTCAAGACTCAGTGGCCAAGTCTGCACATATCTGGAGCATATTTTGCCCTCATGTACCCCTGCTGCCACTTTCCTAGACACCCCCATCCCCGGTGGACCCCTGCCTCAGCCAGGAGATCAGAGGCCTCCATTTTCAGGAAGTGTACCAGCTGGATGGAACTCCCCATAAGACACTCCACACATCCCACCACGACCCAGGAGAGTAAGGTGAGGTGCCCAGGATTTGAGAGAAAACAGTAGAACCCTTGGTACTGGCCTCGTAGACTAGAGGGGGTGGCTCTCTCCCAATGCATGGGGCCTTTTCCAAACTGTTATCGGGTCTCAGGATTTCAGTGCCCACATGCATGAAGGAAGGCAGCTGTCTGGAGACCAGGACTGAGGAGGAAGCAGCGGACCCCCGTCTTCTGGCTGCAAGCTGGTGACAAAACAGGAGGGAGTGCAGCAGTGTCTGTACGACCAGGTGAGGGAGGCCTAAGCAAGGATTCAGAGAGAAGGAGGGCGGCACACACAGCTGATGGGCCCAGGACAGAGGCCTTCAGGCTGTTCCAAGTACTGTGATGATGGAAGGCCCCAGGAGACAGCTCCTTGCTGCCCTCCATTCTGGAGGCGCTACCATTTGTGGGAGCTGGGCAGTGTCCTATCCTGTGAAGTGCAAACTCCCCCAGGACCTGAGCACTGGGAGTTTATGGACCATAGACTGGTTTTCTCTAGGACAGGAGCCCCTGGGGTGCTTGACAAAGAGGAAAAAAGACTGGGAAATAGGTGACTGACACCATATTTTACCTCCTTTACAATCACGCCCTGGGTAGCCCAGAGAGCAAATGGCAAAGCGGTCTTTTAACAGAAGGAAATAAGAAAAGGAAGCAAGCATAGCTACTACTCTTTCCCTTGGACCTGACTTTCATTTGCTTATGAGCGCCCTGAAAGACAGCCTAGATTTATTGAAAAGGCCAGGATGATTTATAAAGCCGTGGAGAAGCAGGTGGGAAAGTGGCAGCTCAGGCCGGCATGGAAATGAGATGGAGGCAGCCTGGCCACGCAGCTGCAGGAGGCTCTGCCTCAGACCCCAGGGCTGAGACCCATCTCCCCGGGGGACTGGAGGCAATGGAGGGGACGCGCAGGCAGGCAGAGGGCTGATCACCCCACACCACGCAAACGCCAACGAAAGAAACAGCAGCCCCGCACCCCCATTCCCTGGCTCCTGCACGCTGCGGGAAAGCCTGCGGCGAGGCTCCCGGAGCGCTCTGATCGTTAATAGAAAGAAGGAGAGAGAATATTGAATTTCTGATTAGGCCTGCTGCTTGATGCTCATCAGCCCAGCTCTGATTCCTCACGGGCCACGGATCATTTTTATGACTGGTGAATAAATGATTATTATCTACATAATATCACTTCCGCAAAAAGGGCCCGGCCTTCCGTGACTCCAGCGCCACCCCTGGGGGTGGGGGAGGGCTGTGCGCAGCAGCCGTTCCGCTACGTGGTGGCTCCAGGGCAGCCTGGCGAAGCCAGACCTGGGCACAGTGTGAGCGCAGGCAGCCAGGGCCCCATCCTCCGGGCCTGGCCAGTGGGTGGGCTGAACTTGGGGAGGGGCAGGGGTAGGAGTGGGGAGTGAAGTGCTTTCCTATGTTGTCCGTAATTGGCACTGAACCCCCTCCACTCTGCCCACGGTCCCCCATACCCATTAAGGAGGGTGCAGGGCCCAGGCTCTTCTGGGAGGCGGGGATAAAACTCTTTGTCTGAATCGCTTGTTTCTCCAGCAGAAACCAGGCTGCCCTCCTAGGTCCGATAAGCCTATAAGGTTCCTGCAGGTGACTTGAGTTGGGTTGGAGTGAAAAGGGGCTGCTTTACTGTTTGATAAGCAAATGGACAGGCACCTTCCTAATGGGGTTCTGTCACAGCATATTCTTATCCTTCTGTCCCTCCAGCCACCCTCTCTAGATCCAAGGGCAGCAGAAGCTGCAGGCTGCCTGCCGGGCTGGATAAGGCAGGCATGGTGCCGCAGTCACATTTAATTTTCTTCAGCTGTCACGTCTCACACACCCTCAGCCTTTGGAAGACTCTGCTCCCTGAAGAAGATCTCAGCCTTGCTTTCATGGTCCCCCTTCTGTGTGCCAAGTGGCTCTAACTCCTGATGCCCGCGACAGGGCTGTCAATTAGCCAGTGAAATCAGAGGGTGGACTGACAGCTAGCCTGGCAACCATCCTGGGGGGTCTTCGCTCTCCCTTTCTCAATATATGATTTCAGCTTTAGGATTCCCAGTGGGCAACTCAATACAAATAAAAGACCCAGGTGGGGCTTCCAGGGTCAACAGCAACTCCATAGGCTTTGGCATCGGCTCGGATGGGTGCTGGCCCTAAGGAAAAGCAGGG
>CM053513.1:16019195-16039195 GCA_028627145.1 Eidolon dupreanum | reverse complement strand
AGGGATTATCTTGTTGGATCCCCACAGAAACCCAGCGGCATAGGCACGAGTGTGGATGCTGATGAAGCACCAACTCGGCGGTAGAGCTGGGACTTCTGGGCTGACGCTCTAATCACTGGTCTCATCACCTGGAGACAGTTTTTTGTGAAAGCCTTTGAAAATGTCAACACCGTGGTTGCAGTTCTCCCTCTGGAACCCCTCCTATGCCACCTCCTGCAAAAGTACAGTGTTGGCCGTGCGGTGGAGACTCAATAAATAGCTACAGATTAATTCAGTATGAATTACTCTGGTGAGTCAGGAGAGGCTAAAAATCTGAAGGCTGCTGTGTGGCCTGGAAGCCAAATCACCAGGAAAGTGCTAGAAGCTGGGAAGAGCCTCAGGGGCCCCAGAGGAGCCTGCGTCTCCTCGCTTGTGAGGAAGAGTGACGCACAGCCCACGCCTGGCCTGCCCGTCGTTCTCAGAGGTCGCTCAGCTCCTGTGTGCTTTACCAGCGCATCGCTCATGCGTCCATGCAGCTGGTGGGTGGAACCAGCAACCAGGGGCCAGGGCAGCCCTCCCTGCAGTGATGGCAGCACAGTGGACAGGACAGCACTGCTCACACCCATGGTGGTGGACCCGGAGCTTGCGGGGCGGGCAGCCTGCACCTCAGAGTCAAGTTCACAGCACAACCCTGTCCCCTGTGGCCATGCCATGTTCTCCAGTGAGAATGATGTTAATCTCCAGGGAGAGGCTGCCAAGTTTCCAGTGGGGACACATGTCTGTGAGGCTGGAATGCTCAGTCTCAGCCACACGCCATCTATTGCACCACGCTTAACTGTTACCCTCCCATACTAGAAGACAGATGACATCATTGTAACTTGCCTATCATAACCTGGCCAGCTTTGGATAACAAAGTTGCTCATTGCCATTTGTCATTTCTTTGTTTTTCCATTCGGGAGGTGAGAGATTAAATTTGTATTTGAAAATATCTTTCCAAGCTTCTTCTCTGAAAATAATTCAGAGATTAAGAATGATTATTCCTATGCTGTGCATATTAAAGCCTTAAAGACTAATGACATTGAGAAAATTCTCTGAGTGACACTCAAGAGTCCACGTAACCCTCTAGTGGGAAAACCAGCCATCCAATAAGAAGATAACATATTGCCCGTTCCCCTGTAAATAAAATGGGCCCTATCAATTTCTCTTCTGCTTGTGAACGATGACCAATTTATCAGGTATACACTGAAAAATGATTTTCCATGGGGACAGCGGCTCTTATGATTAAGTGCTACCGCTCTGGCTGCATTATTATAAACAACAACCAATTTATGGAGTTAAGAAGCAGATGCATTTCTCAGTTATGTGTCACCGTTATCTAGAATGAGCCATAAAATCTAGACTGTCATGTATTTTCTGGCTGCAAACTTCAAACAATTAATATCCCTATGAAATAGTCTTCATCACAAGCCCAATTTAGAAATTAGTTGTTCAATATGATGATTAAATTCCAGAGCTGGAACTTGCTCTGGCCAAATGTGAGTAGCCAAATGTGACAAATCTCATACAATTTTTCAGACAGAAGGAGCCGTTTGAGACATTGGGGATTTTTGGTGAATTTCAAATGAGGCACCTTCACCTTAGGAGACTGCCACAGTCTTGCCCAGCCTTCCAGAGGAAGATGAGTCACTGGTGTTTTCCTGCATTCAAACGCCACGTCTGTACCCTCGTCCTGAGTCAGTGTTGCAGGGCGGGCAGTCAGTGTTGTCAGATGGACGCTTGGCCTTGATGGAGGGCAGAATCTCAACACTGCTTTTCCTGGAAGGCCTTCGATGGGTTCCCCCTTGACCTTCCCCATCTCACGAAAGCCACGCAAGGCTGCAAACCTGTGGGACCCTCGATGAAAACTAGGAGACATGAGAGTGTGGAAGAATAAAGCTTGGAGCAATATTTAAAAACATGATCCTCTAGAGTATAGAGTCTGTGTCACCAGAAACTGAGTGGCAAGAATGACAAGTGATGGAGACATTGCCACTGACTAATAGGATATTCTTAATATATGGACAAGGTGTATGCTTGAAATTTTCATCCATAATGTGTCAGCAAAATAGTGTTCCTCTATCATTTAGTTGGCAAAAGCTATTTCGGCATTCAGTTTGCATTTAAATATGTCATTTGTTTCCCTGGTCATTTCAGAAGTGCTCTTTTTCATGTATCTGTGGGGCTTTCTGGGGTGGTGATGAATTCCGAAGATGCATTTCCTTGAACGTGGCCCATTGCATTTAAAATTCAAGAGCCAGGAAGAAACTACCAATCACTGGTGGTAAGCATTCGAGCAAATGGACACTCACACACACTGCTCATGAGAATAGAAACTGTTCTGACTCTTGGCAATAAGTATCGAAGCCTATAGCCTTTGATCCAGCCACTTCACTTCCGGGAATTCATCCAAAAGAGGAGAATTAGTGGAGAGTTGATGAGCTCAGTATCACTTGAACTTACAAATGTCCAGCATAAGGAGATTGGTTAAGTAAGTGCTGGGACATCCGTACAATATGATGACATACAGCCATAAAAATTATGTTATGGAACGTGTGATAGATATATTGCTCAATGCATAGAATCACTTAAAAAGCAAAATATGTCACGTGATCTCAATTTTATATGAAAAAGGGTATATTACATCTGCTTGGAGGAGAAGGATTACCAAAACATTGACAATGATGATCTCTGTATGGTGAGATAGCGAGTGATTTCCAATTTTTATTCTTTGTGCTTTTCTGAATATTCTATAATAAACATGCATTACACTTGTTATCAGAGAAAAAGATGCAATGTGACTGTTGAACTTTAGCCAGTTAAGCTAACAGAATTTTTATAAAGACTGTAGGAATGTATATGATACATTATGCTATATTCTGTTAGACCTTATTATACTGGAGTTTCTATTAGTCACAAGGGGACGGCTCTGGGGACTTCTTAGCAGATCTGTTCATGATCATGTGATCTGGAGAAGAAGCAGGTAAGGGAAAGCCAGGGTCAGCTGAGCAGAGGGAATTTTCTAAAGAATATCTTTATGATTGTCTCACCTTGGAAAGAGGATGTAAGAAGTGTACTATATCTGTTTTGGTTTGGAAGTCACCATAAATTAGAGAGAAAATAGTGAATTTAGACAGTCTGTAACATAGCTTTGAATGCTGGTACATTAGTTAAATTGTCTGTTCATGCAAAATAGAGCAGTGAAGCCAGTACTAATTATACCTCCAACTACTCAGACTGCGTCTTGTGCCTAAAGAACCAGTGAGAGGGGGACCTGCCCTGGGGAGCTGGAGTGGTGATCTGCATCCATCCCATGGGTGGCTTCCATGAGACCCGGCTCTGAGCCTCTGAGGGTCCCCAGACAGAAGCATGACAGGGAGGGTGAGGATCAATTGTACCATCTAGGACCACCATTCTCACCGCCTCTTTTGCCTGCCACAGTCCATCTACCTCTGTGTTCGTGAGTGTGTGCAGCATGCATGTGCATTTGTGTGTCCCAGCCATAGCCCATCCAGGTGTACGTGCACATGTGCAAACGTGTGTGTACGTGCCCCAGCCACAGTCTGACCACCTGTGTGTGTACATGCATGTGTGTGTGTTCCAGCAATCTATCCACGTGTGCGTGTGCCGGCCATATCTATCCACATTCATGTGCTTGCCAGTCAGAGTTCATCTGTGTGTGTACGTGTGTGTGTGTGAGTGTGTGTTTGTGCGCGTGTGTGCCAGCTATAGTTTAGACTTCGAGGTTCTTGCTTTGCTTCGGCACCAGGACTGGATGCCGAACCCAGGACAAGGCAGCTATTGGTACCGCTGTTCTTTGTATCTTAATAAACAGCGATTTCCTCTCTTCATGGTGTTGAGCGCTCAGTTCTTTAGAATTGTAGGGCTTGTTTAAGGGACTATCTAATTTTATCATGCCCTCCTTCACTAAATTTCCTTTAGTATTTCTCAACAGAGGTGCCATTGGCTTTAGAGCAAGAAAGATTTTTACTGCGTGGGATCGACCCAACATTGAAGCACACTTAGTCACCCTGGCCCTCCAAATGGATACCAGTAAGTAGCACCCTTTCAGACCCTGTGACATTCAAAAATGTTCCTGCTACTCTTCCAGAGCGACTGCAGGCTGTTCCAAAAGTGGAGGTTTGCCCTTCAGATCCGATTGGACTGATTCCCAGAGGCTCCGAAACCACTCAATCTACGACCTTTCTGCTAGGAGACGGACCCCGAACAACCACACATTTGTGTGGTGCTTTTCCCATCTGTTATTTCTAGTTTCACAATGCCCCGTCCTTCTAGAACAACCTAGCTCTGTGGATGTGTGAAACTCAAGGCCTTGACCTATTTTATGAGATCATAAATCAAAAAACAAGTCAAGGCCCCAGTATTTTAACTCCTCACTTATTCATTCACTCCATTCATTCATTCAATCAATATTTGTTAAGAATCTACTATTAGACACCAGTTAAGATGCTGAGATACAATAGTCAGCGGAGAAATCAGTCAAGCCATCACATTAGTAATACACTGAGATGCATGTTCCGAGGAAGGGAAAGAATAAGGTTAAAGGGAAATTTGTTCCAAAGGAGCCATCGAGACTGAGCAGTTAGAGAAGGTCTTTAGTGAAATGAAGCTTGAACAAAGATTTGAAGGACATGCAGGATTTGCTAGATGAAGGGGTGGTTGTGGTGGCATTTGATCATTCTAGGTGGAAAGAACAGCATGTGCAAAGGCCTGTTTGACAGGGCCGCTGCTGCATGGGAGGAATTTGAGAAGCCAGTGTGGCCAGAGCACAGAGAACAAAGCGCTTTGAATAGGGGCCTTGCGGGCTTATTAGAAAATTGCTTTTTATTTTAAGAGCGATGGGAAGCTATTGGAGGTCTTTAAGCAGACCAGGTAAAATCAGCCATACGTTAGAAAAGATCCTTATAGTGCAGTCGGGGGATCAGATGGGAAGGGAATCTGACTGGGCCCAAAGAGGTGGCCACCACAGTTGTCCAGGTAAGAGATAAAGACACCTGGACTAAGGTGGCAGCAGTAGGGGCAGTGAGCAGTGAGTGGATTTAGAGATATTTTGGAAGTGAAATGGCGCTTGGTTGGTTTGGGTGGTGAGAATAAAGGCGATGATACAGACGATTTGGTTTTCTGGCTGGTGTCATTTCAAGGATGGATGTTGATGCCATTCATGGATGTGGAACCTCGGGAGAAGTCAGGAGGGTCTGGCAGCCAGGACTGGGAAAAAACCATGCACTTACTTTTGGACAATGTGAGTTTTTTGGTGTCTGAGACAATTTGAGAAGTCAAACGAAGAAATGCCTTGGTGGGGGAGGGGTGGAACAGAGGGGAGACCAGAGAGGATATTGCAATACTGTGCTTCCAGATTTTTGTGACCATGAATTTTCTGTTGTATTTTCCTTTTCTTGATGGTTCTGTCAGATGCCGGTGTGGCTGTCCAGTGTCCGAGCAGCAAGAGGGACCTGAGAGTCTCGCCGGCATCTCTTGAGGAAAAAAAGAAGGAACTAGAACTTCTCTTTAAAGAGAGTGTTCAAAATAGGATTAAAAGTATTATTTTGATTGTTTAAAAACATGAAATAATAGCGTAATGTGTAAACAATCTAAGATCTTTTATGAACCAGAAATATTTATGAGTCTGGAATTCAAAATTTTAGGAAAAAATATATGGAAACATTCTGACTTGTTAGGACTCACTCAAGTGCCCCAGCAGCCTCCAAGGCCAAGATGGACCTGGGTGATTCTCCTATGAGGCCCCTACTTCCGGCCACTCATTAATGAGAATGTGCTTGCGATCGATCCCTGCCATCCTGGGGGCTCCCGGTCACTTTGACAGTCTAGATGGTAGGGTGTTTTTCAGTGCTAACATCCAATCCTCTGATCTCCCAACACAACTGGGCAGTCAACAATTCAATTCCGTTCTGACAGTAGCTCCCAGAGTTAGGGCTGACCCCGCCGGTTACAGGCTCACTATTACAAGACTGCCTCTACTTCTGATGCCAGGCACAAGTCCTGGGCCTCTTGCCCTTCTGACTGACCAGCTGTAAATCAGGGATTCCCATGTAATTTGCTAGAATACCTCACAGAACTCAAGAACACTCTTTATCTACACTTACCAGTTTATTCTAAAGGATATGATGAAGGATATGAACAAACAGCCACATGAAAAGATACATAGGATGAGGTCTGGAAGGGTCTTGAGTGCAGGAGCTTCTGTCCCCGTGGAGCTGGGGCATGTCACCCTCCTGGCATGTAGACTTGTTCACCAACTCAGAAGCTCGCTGAACTCCATGCTGTTGGGACTTTTCGGGGGCTTCATAACAGACATGATCAGTCTCTGGCCCCTCATGCCTATGGGGCTGAAAGTTTCAGTCTTCAAATTAAATTTTGGTCTCTAGAGACCTGTCCCATCCTGCAGCTATGTAGGGTCCACCTGGAGGTGCCCCGTTATGACAAGATGCTCCTATCACCCAGGAAATGACAAGAGATGTAGGAGCTCTGTGTCATGAACCAGGGACAAAGACCAAACAGAAAAAAAATGACACTCATCACTGCTAAAACTCAGGAAATCCCTAGGGTTCTAGAATCTCTGTGTCAGGAACCAAATGTATATATTTTTTATGCCCTAGGTGGCTAGTCCACTACGGAGGTGCTCCCTGGGTCGAGGCCCTCCTGTGGGAGTTCTAGAAGCCATCTGCAACCAGGATTCAGCAGCAACTGCCCCCTGTCTCCCTGACCTGCCCTGAGCACCACGCTTACCTGCTGGCAGAGGGAGCCTGTCTGATGCACAAACTGCCTCTGTCCGGGGTGGGCCAGGGAGCCCACATCTGGGCAGTGCAGAGAATGTGGGATGGGGAGGAGGCCACGTTCATGCTGCAGGTGTGTCTCTGGAGTATGATTATCTCACAAAAGTGAGAACTCTTCCTTCACAGGCTCATTTTCAAAAGAAGAGGGTGATGTTCACCATTCACCAAGATTTTAATCTGTGCCAACATTTGCACACGTTATTGCTAATCCTCAAATGCTGGAGAGAGGCATAACTGTCCCCCTTTTTATAGATGAGTAACAGGAGGCTCATAGAGGTTAGAAACCTTGTTCGAGGTCACAGTTAAGTGGCCAAGGCAGGATTCAAACCCACATCTGTCAGGTGCTGACGTCTGTTCTGTGCCTTTCCATGATGCCTCTAGGTTCATGTTTGGGGGACAGAAGCCAGACCCGAGAGGTGATCCCTAGAGGCTGGCCAGACCCTAACAACAACTGAGAGATTTACCCCATAAATTAATCAGGGAGATCATAGCCTTGAAACGCCTTGGAGATTTGGTTCATGGTTTGCAGCAGGATGTGGTGCGGTCAGCGGCCTTTGCTGGTTGGCCCAGATGGAGGTGAATTTCCACAACTATTTCTAAGCTCTCAGTCTGGTGGCATCTCTGGGATCCTATCTGCAGGCTCATGTGTGTCTTCACGAATGCTAACTGTACAGCTGAGAGAGAGCCCTGGCACGGGCCCCTCTTCTCCCTAAGACACAGCCAATCAGGGTTCTGGCCCACGCCAGGCCCCGACCCCTGGGCAGGACTAAGGCGAGAACCTGAAAGTCCACCAATGGGCACAGACAAGCCCTGATGCTCAATAAACAAACAGCGTCTCCTCCACTCCCCTCATACCCCGTGGAAAAGGATTCCCGCCCCGGGCTCTCCCACACCCGCTTCTCCTATCGCCCTTAATAGCACATAACTCACTTTCTTTGGCCACAGAGACCCGTGGGGAAGGGGAACAAAGTCATCCCATCGGGTAACGCTGTTCCTTTATTTGAATCCACAGACTCTTCCACCTTTGCTGACACCACCCTCTCTGCGAAGCCTTCCTCAGCCCTCTACCCCACACCTCACTCCCTTCTCTGGCTGCACTATTTTCGCTCGTTTTTAAACACCAAGTGCTTAAGTAACTTGTCAAGGGGGAAAGCAACTGACGAGCATTACACAGTAAACTACTTCCATTCCCCCAAGTTCCTTTTTAAGCTCTGTGGGTGACTTTACCTATATTTACCACCTACGGCAAACAGCGTGTACACGCCGCCGGGTGATTCCCCTCTGGGAATGTTTATTTTGGAGACACATTTCCATGTATGGACATCAGTAGCATGCCTGCCATTTCCAACAGCTCAGCAGTGGGCTGTCATGTCACAAAATTTCAGGTTTGCTTAGTCATTACAGGATGGCTGGGCATTTGGGTTGCTTCCAGCAAGTTGCTATTAAAAATAGCATTGCTGCCTCCCAGTAGCTTTTGCATTTAATCACCTGCCGCTGCTTAGCTGTTTAACTGTTTCCTGGGGGTAGTCTGACCTACCTCACCAGAGGGAGAGCTGTGGTTTAACCTTTGTATCCCCCTCACTGCCTACAGGGGTGCTGAGCCCAAAGGAGAGCTTCATAAAAAAAGAGCTAGTCATTTCTCGAGCCCTTGTTACCTGCCGATGCGGGTGAGCTCTGTCTACACATTATCTCATTTGTCCTCGCTGCACTTTGTGAAGTAGGAGCCATTAGGATTCTCATTTTATAAGTGGGGAAACTGACACTTAAAGGGTTTGGGTAATTTTCCCAGTCACACAGTAAGGAGGAGGCAGGGTGTGGACTCGACCCTGGTGGTGGGCTCCACGCACACCTGCTCGGCCCATCTCACTGCCTTTACCTGGCACTGAGGGGGTATTCCTGGGCCCTCACAGCTGACGTGCAGCTTGGCAAGAATGTTCCTCAAGATTAGTACCACACAGAGTCTTGTGACTGCAAGTTAATCACATGCCTGCCCTGCTAATCCCAGGTAGAAGGCCAAGACTGGGTGTTTGCCCCCTGACAGCCTGTCTGTCTCGCCAGGCTCAAAGTGAATGCTGTATTTCCATTCTAGCTCTTGAGTTTTCAGGACAGAAGTTGTTGTCTTCCTCTGATTCCTATGGGTGAGGGGTGAAGGGAGACAGGAAGGACACAGAATTGTGCTCCTGAGCTGTTTGCACCTCAAATATTTTAGAGGAGAGAACTGCAGATGTGCCCTCTGCCTCAGGAGTCCTGAGACCAGCACCAAATGGCCCTGAGGTAAAGGAGAGCTGGCAGGGCCACAGTCTGAGAAGAAGAAAGAAAGGACAGAGCCTAGACCCTTCTCTGAAACACCTGTCCAGGTTGATGGACCCGGCAGGCCTAGTCGGGCTCAGGGCAGCTGTGGGCCTTGAATTAGTCCTTGACTGTCACCTGCTCAGTGCCACGAGTGGAGAAGCATGCTGCCTTCCCCCTCCTTGTTCTCTGGTTAATCCTGTCCTAATCATACATGTCCATACTCTGAGAAAAGTGGCCTCAGCAAGGAGGTTCCTGTGATATACTCAGAGACCAGAAGACATCGGGGCTGGAAAAGCCTTTCTAATAGCAACTGATTTGGCCACCTGCCTTCAGATAGGTGAAGATTAGTATCCCCATTTCGCAAACGACACCGCTGAGGTCCAGAGGGGTGAATCAATGAGCTCCACGATGTGGTCAAGATAGCACATCTCAGAAGCCACCGATGAGGTGTCACACACGCTGGATACCTTCCAGAATAGCGAGCAACCCACCCTTATCAAATGTCTTTTAAAATAGCATGATTTTTCTTTCTGACTAGAAAAGTAGCACATTCTCATTTTAGAAACTGCCAGAAAAGAAAAATCGAAGCTGTCCATTATCTCATCACTTGGAGATAACCCAATATTAATATGTTAGTATATTTACACTCTCCCTCATGCATATGCTTTTTACTTAATTATGTTCATTTACAGAAAATATTTTTAGCCCCATTTTTCTCATTTAATATTATAAATATTTCCCCTAACTATGAAGAGATCTTTGTAAATATACTTTTCATAACTATAGACATTTTTTTGATATCAAGCCAAACTTCTCTTAAATGTTTTCTTATATAATAGTTGTTCCATTCCAGTTTTCTGCTATTATGAATAATTCTTGGATTAATGTTGTGGGAGTAAGCTTTTTCTTCATTTTTGTGAATTTCCATAATACAGCTTCTCCAGACATGAAATTACTGGGTCAAATGATGTGAATGCTTTGAAGGTTCTTGGTAAATTGCTCTGCAGAGATGTGTTCTCTCCTACCAGCAGTGCCTGCCTCACCCCACCCTCTCCAGGCTGAGTATTATCATTAAAAATTTAAAAATACTTAATAAAATGATCAAAGCCCATCAGTGTATTTAGTTATGATTTTCTCTGTAGCTTCCAACTCCATCAGTTACTTGACTAATGATGACTACTTTCACAGAGAGTGTCCTATATACCAGACTCTGTGTTAAGCACCCTCTGTGCTAAGATCTCATGTGATCTCCCCAGCATCCCTGGCCAGCTTTGCAGATAAGAATCTGAGACACAGTGAGTTGCCCAAAGTACACAACTGGCAAGTGGTGAGACTTCAATGAAAGAGTCTGTCTCCTGTACCTGTGTACCCACCACCTGTGCTCATGAATGTTGGGATGAACTGGGGGCCAGGCTGGGCCGATGTGCCCTGCATGGATCTCGTTCCTTGTTCTGAGTGACGAAGCCATGAGGAGCTTCCTCCTTGTCTGCATCATGGTGAAGTCAGGGTAAACCAATGAAACCAGTAGCAACCTTCCACTCTGTCTGACGTGTTCAGCTCCGCAAAGCATTGAGCTGTTTGTGAAGTGCCAAGCTCTCTGCAGGATTTAGGATCCAAGAAACATCATTCTTTCCCTCAAGTTTATAAACTAGTTGAGGGGTGACACTCTGTAAGATGGAACATGTACGGGCATTGAAAGAGGTAATTTTTGAGGGTCTTGGGCATTCCGAGAAAGGAATGACAGCTGGCTGGGAGGGCTCCTTGAGGACACTCCATGTATGTTTCCTAAAGGGTGAGGAGAATTTTAGTTGGCAGAGATAGATGGCAGGAGGGGATCCCAGGCAGAAGGCCTTGAGTGAGTCAGAGGATGGAAGGGCGTTGAAGGACAGGTGGCATGTCCCATGGAGGGGACGAGGAAGTGGATTTGCTGGGTGGTGGCTGCTCAGGCATCTGCTCTTGATGTAGGCTGCAAGACTGGAGGCTGTACTCACGATCCAGGGGACGATGGTAAATACTGATGGGAATGGAGGGGAGATCTTGAATTCAGGTGAGAGACGAAGAGACTTGACCAAGAGAGATGAATGTGGGAACGGAAGAGACACAGCGGATCTGAGTTTACAAAGTGGGACGTACAAGACTGGATGATGGGGCGGAGAGAGTCGCTCATGGTTGGTTTCGTCCCTCACTCCTCCCCTTCCCCATGCCACCTCAGCCCCACTGGCTCAACCTCCACAACACGCCCACGGTCACTGCTGGTTCCCTTCAGCTCCTCGGCCACCATCTATTCAGGCCTCCATTGTGGCTTGTCCATGTCACTGCACTCACTTCCAGCTGACCGCTCAGCTTGCATGATGGCAGTCCCCACAACTTCTCCTTACTGTGGCCAGAGTCGGGGGAATCTTGTGATTTGTCGTCTGAACAAGGATACTTTTGAAAGTGAAAGGAGGCACTGTAAATAATTACACCGAGCAAAATGCAGAAACCAGGAAGGAGTGTCCTGGACAAAACCGGACACAGGGACTTCCTAGACAGAGGGATCTTTTGCAAATGTAAGCTACATCTCACCACTCCCCTGTTTAATGGCTTCCCTCTGCAATCAGAATAAAGCCCTTCTGTCCTCACCCTTGACTTCTGCCCCATCTCAGTTTCTCCCTCCATCCTCCCTTTCCCTGCACTCTGGCCACACAGGCCTTCTTTCAGTACCAGGAACTCACACCTGCCAATTCCGATGCCTGACTACCCTTGCCTGAATCTTCCGGAAGCTGGCTCCTTCCCACCATTCATGTCACTCCACGAACTGTCTCCCCAGACAGGCTTCTCATGACCTTGTGCTAACTGCCTCCCACCCCCAGTCAATGCTTTAGCCCTCATCACTCTCTGAAAGTAAGTTATTTACTGACTTCCAGTTTTAGCTCCAACGTGAAAAGATCTTGGAAGTTGTCACTCTTGTGCTTACAATAAGAAAAAGCTGGATGTTTCTGTTTTGAAAATTAATGATCTTTTTGGGACTCATCAGGAAGCTGAGGTTGCTGGGCAAACCATCACCCTGAAATCTGCAGATACAGGTGAACTCGGAAAGTCGCAGCCAGGAGCCGATTACCTGAAGCAAAAGCCGCTGGATCCATAAACCAGTAGGAGCTCCTCACTGGTCATTTTGACGCATCGCTGGAGACTGAGTGTGAACTAGTGTGAGAACAACGAATTCCTGGGGACTGCTGTCCTGGGGGGACCCCACTTTTTTTGAACCTTAACTTAGGAACTCCACCAGGTTCTCATGCTGAGAATCTAGCTGGGGTAAAGGAAGAGCAATCCTCATGAAATACAGCAAAGCACTGTCCATACCCTCAGCAGAAAGTTTGGCCAGAGCCTTGTCCATGAGGCAGCCCAGCCTCCTCTGGCCTTCCTGCCTCACCGGAGGGTGCGCGTACTACAGGAGGAGAAGCACTTATGAAGGTTGCTTCGAGGCACAGGCCCACTAAAGGACTGAGATTTAATTGGAAGATTACAGTGTCTCCCCTCCTCTAGACCAGTCCTGCTCCACGGAGCAGTGGTGGATTGCAGAGGAAATGGCTTCAAGACACAGAGTCGCTGAGGAGGACTTAGGGGAACCCAAAGTCAAAAAGGGGAGACAAAGAGCAAACAGAGGGACACTAGAGTCTCTGGCCTCTACAGCTAAAGAAAATATTAAATAAAGTCAACTCCTAGCCAGATTATCATAAATCCTTACATAAGAGGCCATTACTCAATCCAGCTTGTCCAGCTTTCAACAAAAGAGCATAGTCCCACCAAAAAGCAAGGAAAACACAGTCTGAAGAGACAGAGCATCAAAATTAGGCTCAGATATAACACAAATGTTAAACATGATCTTTCAGGGAATTTAAAGTGAATATGACTAATTTGTTAAGGGCTCTAATGGAAAAAGTAGGCAACACGCAAGAACAGATGGGTAATATAAGTAGAGAGATGAAAAGCGAAGAGACAAGGAAGTCTCAAAAAGGAAATGCTAGAAATAAAAATGCACTGACAGAAATGAAGAATGCCTTTGATGAGTTCATCAGTAGACTCAACATAGCTGAAGAAAGAATCAGTGAGCTCGAGTATATATTAGTATAAATGCAATAACTCAAAAAGAAAAATCTAGAACTTCCAAGAACTATGAGAGAGATACAAAAGTTATAACACACATGATTGTAATACCGGAAGGACAAGAGAGAACTGAGCAGGGCAAATATTTAAGGAATTGGCAGAGAACTTCTCAGAATTAACGACATGCAACACACCACAGATCCAGGAAGCTCAGTGAAATTAAACCGGCTCCCTTGTGCTTGTTGGTTATCGCCTGCCTCCCACTCCTGTGCAGGCTCCTTGGGAGCATCACTCTTATTCATCTTTCTATTTCTGGCATCCAAACAGGGCCCGGCACATAGTAGTTGCTCAGTAAGTGGTCACTGGATGAATAAAGGAGTCAAACTGGTTGTGAGCCTGGAGCCTATGGACTGGTTCTGTGGCTGCATGTGTGGAGGCCCCGTATCTCATGGGGCTTTGATGGCCTAGTTTTCTCTTTCTGGGACTTGGCATCCTTTATTCAGCTGACCAGGAAGACTTCTGATGACCAAAATGCCATCTGCCTGGGTGGATGGCCAGGTCAGCCCAGCTCACCAAATGCCCTATAGCTTGGGGATGTGACCTGTGATCTGCTAGATGCCCCTGTGGTCATTACCAGTTTGGGCCACTATCACCTCCTACCTAGAGGACAACAGCAGCCTCACGACCCACCTGCCCGATTCTAGCTCTAGTCCCCTCTGATCCATTTTCTGCACCTCATCTAGATTGACCTTTATCAACGAAATGTCAATTATCGCATTTAGGATAAAAATTCCAATTTCTGAGCATGGCATCCAAGACTGCTCATTATTTTACCTGCTGTCTCTGCCAGTTTCACTGCTTGTTCCAGTTCCAGAATCACCCCCAGCCTCTCAGCCCTTCAGAATTATTTGCACTTCTCAGAGGCGCCCCCGCTACTCTTTCTTCCTCTCTCCCCATTCCCCGCCCCTCATCCCTGTGCCTGGTTAACTCAATCCTCTTTTTGTCTGAAGCTGAGGGACATTTCCTGGGGAGGCCCTTGTGCCCCACATCCAAGTCGGAGGTGTGTCCCGCTTACAAGCTGACCCTTGTTGTAGCATTTGTCATACAATATAACTGCCCATTTACTTACATCTCTGTCCCCCTAGAATGTAAGTTCCCTAAGGAAGTATTAATTACTGAAAACTTGGAAGTGAGGCACAAAGATGACTTCTTGTCTAATGCCAGTCAGGACATCACCCTGCAGGCCTGCGGTGTCTGGCTCTCTAGGGAGAGCCGTCTTGTCTGGCTGACAGCTTGCTATCGATCAGGGCCCAGATGCTAAAGTTACATGTGAACTTGTACAAAACAGATAAATTGCAAATGATTTTTGCCCAGTAGAGGGGCAAATGCTTCCTGACTGGTAGAAATGTTTTCATTAACGTTTGAACCTGAACGAGTTTTGAATGTAATTTTGAGGTCTGATTCCCTCACGCCTGCCTCCTCTCTCTCCCTCTTTCTGTATATATGTATGTCTGGTATATGTATTTCTTCTCTTAGCTTCTTCCAAAGTAACATTACCATCCTGTTGCTTCCGTTGTTAACCGTCTATGAGTTGTGTGCGTCTCTGCCATGTGCTGCGAGTAGTGAGGTCAGATAGCAGGCGCGGTGCCTTCGGATCTACAGCCACTTTAATGCCACAGTCAGGCCTGGTCAGTAACGCAGCCTGGCAGGGCCCTGGGGCCTGGCCATTTCTGCCCACGTCTTTGAAAGGGCAAGCTCTGCTCTGGGGCTCCCCTTGGGTTGGCGAGAACATTCTCAGAGCTGCCCCTCAGTCTGAGGCTCTTTCTCCCACACCCTCCTCCCCCGCTTCCCTCTCAGGTCAGAGCTCCGTCATCATCTGAAGCCTCTTCCTGCCTCCTCCTGCTCCTTCTGTCTTTTTTTCTTATCCCCCATAAATGTCTTACATGTCTTTGTGCCTGTTACCTGGTGGCCCCCAAAAGTCACCTGAGTTCAACATATATCCATAAGAAGGTTTTGTTTTTGGTTTTCTGAAAATTATGCTTTGGCAGAAAGAGGCAATTGTCCGTACCATTTTAACATGCATATCTAGCATAGCCTTATATCAATGGCAGATGCTCAGTAAATATTTGCAGAATGGATGAGCAAGAAAAAAACGACTTGCTTTTAGATGCTTGTGTGTACCAGGAGAACAACATGGTCTCGGCTGGGGTGGAGCCTGATCTGAAGGTAAACTGGGCCATGTCGCTTCAAAGCAACTAGAAATGCCTCTGACTCACCTTCAGCTCTGAGCTGCTTTGGTGTCTTTCATCTGAAATTGCCCATGTCTCGCACATGACCTAATTTCTTCTCACGGAGTCCCTGCCAGGGCAGAAAGGGGGCAGACATGTGACAGACAGGACGTGAGGAAACCGACCTGAGTGGTTTGACCTGCCAGGATGAGATAGTGTGACCTGCCAGGATGCAGAGGAGCTTGGAGCACGGAAGCGAGGCCTCCTGATGCCAGGCCCTCCTGTGACTCTGCCCCATGCTGCCATCGCTCTGTGGGCCCAGTGATCAGGCCAGGTTGAGGTGTGGTGGGGGGTGGTGTTCTCAGCCCACCGGCTGAGTGGACGAGAGCCTGCTTCCTCAGGGCCCTGGGAGACAGGGAGGGACTGGAATGTTAATTTGAAAATTCTCTCTCACAGTCCTGACAGGTACAAAATCAATGAAACCCTGTATTTAAAATTGTATTTCTGATCCTGCCATTTTCTCTGGTTATTCAGCAAGTTGAATAGATGATTATGAATCATACCCAAGTGTGGTTGATTAAATATTTGATAAATAGAATTTAGCGCTTTTCATGTGCAGAGAGCTTTCCTGACATTAGCTAATTGATTCTAAGAAAGGTAGCACCTTAATTCTATAGATGGCAAAACTGGCAAAGGGAAGGCACTGAAAGAAGCCAAAAAAAAAAAAAAAAAATGTGTGTATGGAGGGGAGATCCTTATGCAAAACTCTGACCTTGGGGCAGTTTCATTTGTGTAATTTGTCACTGCTTTGTCACTGCAGTGCTGGCTGGCTCCGCGGATTTGCTTCTGGGAACATTCTCGGAGCCCCCGGTAGGGGCAGATCGAAAGGAGGCAGGAGGATGGGAACTCTGCTCCAAATGTTACCGGATTCAACTTTGTGCAGGAAACAGTTTAACGAGTGGACCTGGGCCACTCAGGGTCAGCTGAGGTCCTGGGGAGAAGGTCCTGTCCCCTCCAGTGCCTCAGAACCGTGCTTGCTTTAGTGATAGTGACTCAGGTCCGCGGCTGGGAGGGGCGCTCTTGCCCGACCCCTCGGCTTCTGCTGATGAACAACAGCGCCACCTGCTGGCCCTGCATCTCCTCCCTCAGCACCGCGGACCCTGGGCCAAATGCCAATATTCTTTCCCTCTAATTTCCATATTTCCTTCCCCTGCCAGTGGCTGCTCCCAGTTCCGGTTTCTCCAGCTGCAGGAATGTCGCTGACAGGTTTCAAAATTTCAAAATCATTATTTTGAAAATTAATATAATTTGCTTCAAATAAATATAAATTTGTCAGAAGACCATTTGGATAGAAACAGCAAACATCTCACCCTAACTCTATCACTCCTGGATTAAAATTGTTAATGAAGAAATTTAAGGCTTGATTGACTGGCCAGAGCGAATGGGGTTTTACTTATACCAGGGAGAGCTTCAGATTTTCTTCCTGGAGGGGCTGGGGAAGCTCTGGGGCAGTGGACTAGCCTGGCAGCTGTGTTTGCATAGCAAGCACTCTTTTCCTCCTTAGCCTGTGCTATTGTTGCAGAAGCCTGGGAGAAGGAGGAGCTGATGGAGATCATGGGACTGGCATAGTCATGGAACGCTTTGTGGAGACCCCACGCGAGGCATTTTGTCGTCCTGCCATTACTCCCACCCAGGGTCTCAGGGACTGTGTGGGGGCTCTACCCGAACATTTTAATCCCTCCAAGTGAACAGAAATGGAGGAATCTCCATTTGTGCTCCCAAACAGTGGAACGAATTCTGAATCACTCCCCAGGCCTATGCTTCCTTTCTCGTAGTGAGCAAGGTGACTCAGCTGCTGGTTCCCACTTTGCTGCCCAGCAGAAGGTTGAGGAGCAGTGGCTGACCACAGACACCCTAAGGAATCCTGTCCACACAGACGCCCAGGTCAAGGCTGGGGCTATTAGGTTCTACAGTGAAGTGAAGCAGCCTGAGTCTGGAGAGAGGATGGCCATCTTCTTCCCACCACCTGGACCCTGCAGAAGCCAGTCCATGGGATGATGGAGCTGAAGCCTCCCTCGCTCCATCCACCTTCTAGAGAGAGTTTTCCCTACTGCTCTGAGGTTCCAGAGCCCTGCACGGAGGGTCCCACTGGGAACGGGAGGACCTGCCTGAGTGGCCCTGACCACGGCTGGCCCGTTTCCCTGCACCTTCCACACTCTGGCATCATCCTGAAGATGAAGTAGAAGCTGCCAGGGATGCGGCTTCACATTCCTGAGGTGTGGGCTGCGCCCCGCAGACAGGCCAGAGTTGGATATTGGCGGAGGAGGGAGCGTAATGCCTGCCACCCACTGCGTTCCTTGCAGGCAGGTGTCCCACAGTTCCTGGCGGAGTCCTGGCCCCCAGCCCGAGCTCCCGGGAAGTTTGAATGTCTGAGGGTGCTCAAGCGTCAGTGGGGTCCCCATCTTACTTCTCTGGTGAATCGTACTATTGAGCGTTCCGGCTGACACAGGCAAAGATTTTTCAGGATCGCAACTTTATCGAACGATGGCTAAACAGCAGCGCAGGGCTTTGCACACATTATGCCGTTTGACGCAACCTCGTGTGGAGCGGGGACTGACCTTCTCAAGCCCGTATTGTAGACGTGAATGAAGCCGAGGCACAGGGAGGTTCAGGAACTGGCTGGGGCTCAGCAGCTGTAGTGGCAGGGCAGGGACGGAAGTGGTAGAGGCCCAGAGTGTGTGCTCCTTTCCCCGTGTGATGCCTCCTCGCGCCCTGTGTTACTGTTTGCTGTGCCAGTGGCCCCCCAAGCGACCTTGGACTCCACCATCGATGGCAGTGAGTTGTAGGGGACAGGTGGGCAATTTTTTTTTTTTTTTTTTTTTAATACTTGAGTCAAACTTTGGGTCAGAGATGGTGAGAACTAGTATCCGCTTTCCTTCTCATATGGAGGCGGCAGGATAAAGCGGAATCAGAGGCGAAGTCAGATTCGACTTCTTCCATGTACTAGATTGAGTCAGGAACTTGACCTCTGAGGGCATGCCTGTACCAGCCACCTCTCAGGGCTGCTTCCTGGATGTGATGGAACTGCTTGAAGACAGCTGACACTGGACCGGAAGTGTGATTACTTTCCCTCCCTTTTCAAGTCTCTCTTCAAGAAAGAGACGATAATGGCCTCTCGTGGGTCTTGATTGCTCAGTAATTGTAACGCACAGATGGAGCGCAGACAACCGAATCTGGGTCGTCTAGCGTCGCTTCTGCCATGGCTAGATCTGCTCTCAGTCAAGTCCTTGAAGTTTTGCATCTCCAATGTGCAAGTCTGTCTCACAAGGCTATGCAAATACACGGACATGTTTTTAAAAGGATCAAAATTTAAAAAGTATTTAAATTTAACATTTACAATAGCAGTACAAGTGCAAGGTTCAGAGACTTTAGTTTCACTGCAACAGAATTATGTCTAGTCTTCTTGAGCAGCTTCAAAGATTAAAGCAAATTTGGTAGAGCCACCTCGTGGTCACTGGATTTCTGCAAAAACAGCAGTATTGGGTAGAAAACCCTAGGCCAGCATTTGTCATGGATTATGTTGTCTGCTGGAGATTTCAGAAACTTCTTTCAATGAAGCCTAGACTAGAAGGGGATTGAATAGAGCCAACATCTTTAATTATTTGAATATAAACGCACAAGAATCAAGTGCCAGGCCACAGTGTAAGGTAAGCATGTCAGAGGAGACCAGAGGGCCCTAGAAACAAATGCGCTGGGTCACTGTGAGGATGGGCAGCTGCCCATTTGGCCCAATGCATCCCGGGGACCAGAGGAGTCAGTCAGTCTTAGATGTTGTTGCCAGCTCATCCTCTCAGCTGAAAATGTCCTTTGCTCTGGACCAATTGGCCTGTCCATTTCCACTTTTATTCTCCCCTCATTGCACTTTCACTTCAGCCTTGAGGCTCTAATTGCCATTCCTTTATCCTGCCTTTGCCACAGCTGGGGGATTTGCATGCCCTCCCTCTCTATATCCCCTTTCCATCTTCCCCTTCGGAGCTAATGCCTGATGGGCTGATGCTCAGCTGCAGTGATGAGTTCTAACAGTCAGCCCAAGCCTACTCAGATGACACTTCCTCCAGGAAGCTGCCCTGATTCTTCCCCTCCTCCTTCCTTCCAGCCAGAAGTCCTGCTTTGTACTCTGTATTAGTTTCCTAGAGCTGCTGTCACAAAGTATCACAGACTAGGTGGCTTAAACGGGAACTTATTACCTTATAGTCCTAGAGGCTAGAAATCTGAAATCAAGGTGCTGGCAAGGTTGATTTCTTCTGAGGCCTCTAATTTTGGCTTGCAGATGGCTGTCTTCTCCCTGTCCTTCCACATTGTCTTTCCTTTATGCATGCTTGCTCTATGTCCAAATTCTCCCTTTGCATAAGGACACTAGTCATATTGGATTAGGGTCTGTTTTAATGACCCCATTTGACTTGATTACCTGTAGACTAGCTGCAAATAAGGTCACATTCTCAGATACTGGGAGTTAGGATACTAGCATTTCTTTTCTTTTCTTTCTTTCTCTTTTCTTTCTTTC
>CM053513.1:15859039-16019095 GCA_028627145.1 Eidolon dupreanum | reverse complement strand
AGCCTTACACTTTACACACATTCATGAATACTGAAGTGAACGAGTAGTAAACACACGCACTCATGGATGAATATGGACCACTGCCATCGTGACAGGTCTGGAGTATACAACACACGATACTAGAAACACACCTTGGCAGATGATGTGGCTGCCACTACTGCTGGCTCTGATCTCTGGAAGGACCCTGCCTAACCACCAGAAAAATGTCTTTCCCTCTGGGACCTGAGATGTCCTCACTGACAAATGATGCTCCATGCCAGCTCTTTGTGATTCCTGATCTAGAAAAATAGAATGGCCTCCTTCAGGAAGCACAGGTGTTCGGGGTGAGGGAAGGAACCCCTGCAGGTGGGGATGGACTGGGGAGAAAAGGGAGGGAGCCTACTTTGTAATTACCTCCTAAGATGGGCTCTAACTAACAAGACTTATGGTTCTTGCGTGCATTGTTTAGTTGCTTGGTTTTTTACATAAGTAGAGATCACTAATTAAAAGCAGCAGTTATGTTGTCTCTCCTCCCTGTCCTATTTCATTTTTCTTTGCTTCCATATAGGCATAAGCCTCCTTGTTCAGTTGTTCAATATTTCTTTACCTTTATGTAGCTAACACATCCTGTTACAACCATTTCAGGAGAGATGCTAAAATGGTGTTCAGATGGTAAAGCTGGACTGGATAATTCAGTGAGATTTAATAACAGATAATTTATGTCAGTTTCCAGATCACAGATGTCAGTTCCAATATCTCCCTTAAGAGACTTGCCGAGCTCCACAGCATTAGATGTCAAGCGCACGTCCCACCATCCTGGTGAGACTATGAAGGGATGTTAAGCTGAGGGATTTTGCACACCGCCCACCAGGACTGCAGCTTGCATTCATTTCTGTTCCTGTAGTTTTCTTTTCCATGCCAGCAGAATGATATAAAAGCTCAGTAGAGGACCAGTTCATTAATAGAAACGAGGGGTGCTGGTCCATTAATCGATCTTCCCTATTAATCCTCAAGGATCAGCATTATGTACCACACATTCGAATGGAGGAAACTGGGATATTTCCATACAACAACACCCTCACAGCAAATCCATGGTCCTGATTATAGGAACACAAAATCCCAGTGTTTTTTCCCCTTGTGAATCCATCTTTCAGATTTAACTCTTGGGGTACATCTATTATAGGTGGCCTAAAGCCATTCTAACATCCTTTCTCTGATGCAGAAGGAACAAGTGCAGGCAATGCAATGCGTTTACTTTTAAAAAATAAAGTAGGATGTTTACTTTGGGTCCAATGACATACCAATATAGTCAATTTTCCATTATTTGCACCTGAATCATTACCTTGATCTTCCGTTTGTTATTGTGCCCCTGGCCCTCACTAGGCACCCCCTATACTGCTGTTCAGGAAGGCTTTGCACAGAGGCCTGCTTGGAGAATTCTGGCCTTTATTCTGGGTCTGAGATTAAGAAAGGCCTATGACATTTACCAGATAGATATAATAATACAAACGGGTATGATACTTGGTCTGATGAGGTCTGTGTAGTAGTAGGTATACAGTGAGATAAAAATGTTATTTAAATAATTTTAACAATAAAAAAAAGAAAGATCAGTGAGAACGAATTCCCAGTTCCTCTCTCTGGGCCCAGGCGTGATGCTGCCCACCCTCAGTGAGGGATGTGGGATGGCGTGGGGTGATGGGGTGGTGATTGAGGCCTTCACACTGCACCCCATGGGATCCCAGAACCTCAGACACCCCAGATAAACATCCAGGGACCAGTGTCTGAGCCTTAATTGTTAATGGAACAATTAAGATGCTGAAGAAAAAATGCAATTTTTCTTTTCAAAAAATATGAACATAGGTCCCTATGTTAGCCAAAGTAAAAAAAAATCTAAAATATACATCAAATTATTGAAGTACTTGTATTTGGGAAGTGGTGACAAAGATACTGTCTTTGACCAAACATTTAGTTAAGCTCCTGAGATTGACTAGGCCCTGTTTTCGGGCACGTCCTCCAAGAGCCCACTTTTAGCAAGAATCTGGTCAAATAGATCTAGCCAGATCCTGGACCCTTGATATCTGATCACCGTCCTTATCTGTTCCGATTTCTCATCCTCCACCATCCCCCAGGCGATGTGTCATCACCGTGATCTGCCTTCAGCAAAAATCCTGTTAGGCTGATTTGGCTAGAAACCCCCTTCCCCTGATGTTTCCTCTTAATTCCTCCAGCAAAACCTCATTGCAGGGGTCCCTATACTTATTGCGACAGCCCTGAATAAAGTCTGCCTTACTGTTTTAATAAGTGTCATGGATAGCTGTCATTTGCAACTTCTAATTTATATATCCCTATAATGTTTGCATTTTTCACATAGATCGGTGTTACTATTTTTTTAAACAGCTTTCTTGAGGTATTATATATGCCATAAAATACACCTATGTAAGTACACAATTCAATAAGTTTTAGTACTTTTACAGAGTTATATGACCATCACAATCCAGTTTTAGAACATTTCTGTCTCCCTGAAAAGGCTCCTGCTTGTTATCTGCAGTTGACCTTCACTCTCAGCTCCATCTTCAGCCATTACTGAACTGTGGTTGGTCCGAATGGATTTGCCTTTTCTGGGAATTTCATGTACAGCAGTCTCTGGTTGTCCATGGGGGGACTTGTATGTGCTCTAAGACCCCACTGGACACCTGAAACCAAATAGTACTGAAGCCATATGTACTATGTTTTATCCTATATGTACGTACCTATGAAAAAGTTTAATTCATAAATTACGCACAGTAAGAGATTAACAAAAATAACTACTAATAAAATAGAACTGTAACAACAATATACTCTAATAAAAGTTATGTGAATGTGGTCTCTCTCTCTCTCATAACTGATATGATAACAGAGAAAGTTACTAATTGACCGATGGGAGAGTAGGCAGTATGGACACACGGGACAAAGGGGTGATCTCTTTCCTGTATGGAACAGAGCAGGACAGAGCGAGACAGCATCACGCTACCCGGAATGGTGTGCTATTTAAAACTTATTGTTTATTTCAGGAATTTTCTATTTAATATTTTTGAATCACAGCTGACCGTGGGTGGCTGAAACTGCGGAAGCAAAACTGAGGGCACAGGGGGACTACTGTAAAAGAAGCCTAAAAATATGTGGTCGTCCATAGCTGGCTTCTGTCACTGTTTGAGGTTTTTCCATGCTGCAGTGTGGACCAGCAGTTTGTTCCCTGAGCCGTTGGCTAGTATTCTGTTGTACAGATGTACCACATTTGGTTTATCATCCATTTCTCAGTCCTTGTGGATTGCTTATGGCTTTGGGCTATTATGAGTAATGCTGCTATGAACATTCACACACAAGTCTCTGTGTAGACAAAAGTGTTAATTTTTTTTTATCAGAAAGAAAAACAAAAATAAAGGACCAAAATGAGTTCTCAAGCTGTTTCTGAAATGTATCACCTTTTACCAAAATGGGAGCTCTATGAGTAGGGTCAAAGTTTTAAAATGAGGGGATGAAAAAGTGGGATCCTGAGCAGGTTCTCCCTGGCCCCGACCAGGGTACCGCCCAGGAGGAACAAATAGGGACGATGGTTCCACTTCTCTGGGAGCTGCTTATATGCATGTGGTTCCTCCAAAACCCCTGAACACACATCTCGTCTCTCCCACTGCAGCTCTGATAGAGATCGCAACCCACACATCAGTTCCTCTCCTTGAAAGTCCTTTAGTCCAAAAGCAGCACCTTAAGGAAACACCAGTCACCTGACTCTGCTGTGTTTAACAAAAGTTCACCAGGGTGCTTTGTTTTCACCATGGTCCCTGAGAAAGGCCTGACGCCTGGTGTGACACAACTGGCTGAGCTGTTAAGATTTACCTGTTCGTGTTTTTAGGCTGAGTCCTTGCCCAGTGTGCAAAGGTCAAAAGTTGCAGCTGTGAAGGGAAAGAGACCAGAAAACCACCTAA
Organism: Eidolon dupreanum; assembly: GCA_028627145.1. Lineage (NCBI taxonomy): Eukaryota > Metazoa > Chordata > Mammalia > Chiroptera > Pteropodidae > Eidolon > Eidolon dupreanum. The sequence goes on along the minus strand of CM053513.1, from coordinate 16,015,154 downwards.
GAGAGGATCTAGTTCTCTAAGCAGGAAAGAGATATGGAGAACAACTCAGAGGCAAAGAGGCAAAGAGTGAATTAGCAATATGAGATGAAGCGCCTTACTTCCGGAGAAGAGGTGAGAAGCAGACTGACAGCATAGCACTGGGGGACAATGTTTAATACGAATAGATATACATGATTTGAAAGCACATTGGCACAACGTGGTGGTAATGAATGTTGCTGATGATACCTATTGTATCTATCATCTACAGCAGGCTCTTGCTGGAAGTTTTTATAGCAAATCGAGTTATTTTCTGGGCATGTAAGGACCCAGGTGACCTCTTTGAACTGTTACTGACATAGGCAGCCCCGCCTCTCTTTTTGACACTCCACTGGTTCTACGAGTCCTTCTCTGTTCCTCATTGCTACTACCAATGGGACGTAACCTCTGAGCCTCTCTCTTTTCCTTTCTACATTTATTTCTTCAGAAGTTTCTTCTCATTTTGTTTTAACCTATAATTTCTAGGTGTGTGACTCCATTCCTTAACTTCAACTCTTATCTTTCCTTTGCCAGCTGCCATAACGATAATATTAACATCAGCAGGTACCTAGCACTTGATGACATTCGAAGAGTTTCCACTTGATTCTCACCAAGAATCAATTATATGATGTGGGCAGGAGAGTGTTTTTTTTTTTTTTTAAGGAGTTGTACAAGTTCTTTATAAATTTTGGATATCAGCCCCTTATCAGATGTATCATTAGCAAATATCTGCTCCCAAACAGTCGGTTGTCTTTTCGTTTTGTTGATGGTTTCCTTTGCTGTACAAAACCTTTTTAGTTTGATGTAGAACTTCATGAATTATTATTTTGGTTTTCTTTGGATAAATACCCAGAAGTGCAATTGCTGGGTCAAAAGGTAGATCCATTTTTAATTTTCTGAGGAAACTCCATACTGTTTTCCGTAGTGGCTGTACCAATTTGTGATCCCACCAACAGTGTATGAGAGTTCCCTTTTCTCTGCATCCTCACCACACGTGACGTTTTTGATTTATTGATGATAGCCATTCTGACAGGTGTGAGGTGATATCTCACTGTGGTTTTAATTTGCACTTCTCTGATGATTAGCGACCTTGAGTATCTTTTCATATATCTGTTAGCCATCTGTATTTCCTCTTTAGAGAAGTATCTGTTCAGGTCTTTTGCCCATTTTTTAATTGGATTGTTTATTTTTTTTGTTGTTGAGTTGTATAAGCACTTCTGGGTATTTATCCAAAGAAAACCAAAATGATAATTCATAAAGATCTATGCACTCCAATATTCATGGCAGCACAACTTACAATAGCCAAGATATGGAAGCAACTTAAATGCCCATCAAGAGATGATTGGATAAAGAAATCATGGTTCATATATACAATGGAATATTACTCAGCCATTAAAAAAAATGAAATCCTACCATTTGCAATGACATAGATGGACCTAGAGGTTATTATGTTGAGTGAAATAAGTCAGACAGAGAAAGATAGATACCATATGATTTCACTTATATATGGTATCTAAGAAACAAAAAGAACAAACAAATCAAAACAGACTCAAATATAGCGAATAATTTGATGATGGACAGAGGGGTGGGGGGTTGGGAGGCTGGGAGAATGGGGTAAAGGGTTAAAGAAGTACAAATTAGTATTTGATAGTTGGGCACAGGGAACATGGAAGAGGGAATGTAGTTAGTATTAATATGATGGCTAAGTGGAGGGCCAGGGGAGGGGGGAGCAATTGGGAGGATCGTTTTATGAACTTACAGATGTCTAAACAATGTACTGTATACTTGAAACTAATTTAAATAAACAAATTTATTTAAAAAAATACTCCTATAAAATAATTAAAAAAAAAAAAAAGGAAGTCAAGGTGGGAAAGTTCAGTGACTGCCCAACATCACACAGTCGAAAGGTGGGGGGACCAGAAGTGGGTTACAGTCCCAGGGTAGGGGCACACAAGTAAGTGACAATGTTTCCAGCAAATGTGCTGTTATTCAATACATTAAACGTAAGCCAAAGAGAAAGGCAGTAACAACTCATAGTAGGTCTACAGAATTTGTTCAAAACCATGGATTTAAGCTCTTAAGAACATATAAGCCTGTGAAGAGTTTTCTGGCTCATTTTTAGATTTTCTAAACGCTTTATGTGTTTAATATTTTAAAAAGGCACTCAGATCGTGAATTTGAGATGTAGATATAGTTGTAGGAAAAAGAGCTTCTACTGAAAGATGATTTGAAAAAATGTCTTTAACATAGTACTTAGAAGTAATTTTATGGGTCAAATATCTATTCAGTCTTATGCCCATATAGAAAATTTTGCCCTAAACTAAATTAAAAGGTTGGTTAACATTAATAGTGAAATACTGGTACTAGGTTAACATTTACAAAAAACTATTTTTCAGAAAGGAACATGCTTGGAATTCAATGTGAACCAATCAATTAACTGTCGTGTTTATTCTGAAGCTTTTATTTTGGAGTCCTAGATTGCAAAATGACATGTTTAATGTTTACAACAGGTATTAGAAATTGAGAATTTTTTTATTTCTACTATTTTAGAGTAAAATTGTAGATAATGTTCCAAACCACCATCAAAAAATGCAGAGCAAACTTTTCTGTATATAAACTGTACATAAAAACAAGGCACTATACATTTTAGGGAGATATTAAGGTAGAAAGGTGGATTCGCACAGATCCCATGCCAGGAAGTACACATTTTTTGTTCATTTTAGCACCGGAAGCAGCACTCAGAACAAGTCAGACCTAATGCTGTAGGAGACGTTTCTGAACACGTGTGAAGATACGTATCAGCGGCAGAGCTAATTCCATAGAAGCAACTCCAACTACCTTTTAATATTATTTTGACACCAAAAAAAATCTTAAAAGTGAATGAATACATATTGCTTTGTTAAATACATATTTGATTTATATGGTGTTTATATAAATATATATATATTTTAGAATCCACAAACTATCAAAAAAACACTTTATAAAGAGAACCGCTTAAAAAAAAAAAGGCAACGCTTAGCTGGAACAGGAGGGCCGCGCTGTAGCAGCTGCTGAGGAGCGGCTGCTAAATGCACCTACGGGTATTTTTATGACCATCACCTGCTGCATCGTGGAAAGAGAGTTTCTGAAGAGGTCTCTTAAACATTTACAAAATACACAACTCCAGGACAAGCAGTAGAGCTCATAACTTCAGGTTTTGAATATTCTGATGAAAAAATATGTTTAAAAAGACCGGTCCAAAAAATATCCATTTTCCTGGTCCATTGGTATTGAAAGTGACAACGGAGTTTCTGCCAGCATCGGTTCCGCCAGCATCTCTCTCGGCTCAAAACAGACCTTTTGCTTTCTTCAGGTTCACTTGCTTCCAGGCCGGAAGAGCACTGTATTCCTCTCTTGTCATGTCTAGTGCAAACTGGAAGAATGGAGAGAAATGCCCAGTGGCTGAATAAAAGGACTCCTGCACCAGCCCAGCTTGTGGCTTAATTGCTATCACACCTGAAGAGACACTTACCTCGAAGTCTTCATCGGTGAGATAAATCTCAAGCTTTAGAGGGTCAACGCCCTCGGGCAGTGGCCTGGCTAGCAGATCGGCCAGAGGATAAATGGTTTTACAGAGCTTGGCTAACACGTCTTCCACAAGGGTGATCTGATTCGAAACTTCTGTGTCCTAGAGAAGAGGAGGGGGCGGAGAGGAACTCAGTGTCCCACGTCTGAACATGCTCTATCCTGTGCCTGCAAATACACAACCCAGTCCAAGCCCCGCCCAGCCCGGAGACCCTCTCTCTGAAGTGGACCAGAATTGCCCAAAGCCCCTCAGTTCTCCTGACTGACTAGTTATCTCCTCACCCCACCATAAAGTTTAAACGAATCCTCAGGGAGGCCTCGAAAAAAGATTTAGGGAATATCACATGAGTGAATTATGGCATATGGTCATTTAATCTGAAGTCTAAACACCAGAGCATTTAAATAATGAAATTTGTGTAAAAGTATTTTAAAATATTTAACCATAAGAGAGATTGCACGCCTCCCTTCCCCCCACAGACCCGTTACTTAATCCATAATAGAAAAAGAAGGTAAGAAAATGCATCTAGAATATTCTGGGGCTGAATCAAGATTTTTTTTTTAACTGCTGTATGCATTTAATCTGAACAGGTTATTCAGATAAATTGTCTTCCTCTGTTAAAATTGAGATCCCAGGTTGGCTGCCCTCCTTTTGAGTGTGTGGGTGGGAGGAATGAGTGCTAACAGCACAGCAATACACAGACTAGCAGTCAAGAGGTGGTTTTCAAGCAAGTCTGAGACTGGGAACAAGCTACCCCATGCTTCTGTGCCTTGGCTCCTTCACTGGTAAAATGGGGCTACTAATAAGGTGAATCTTAACGAAGTGTTGTGAAGATTAAAGGAGAAAATCAATATAAAGTGCTTGGAGCCATGCCTGGCACACAGCGAGCTCTCAGTGAATGTTAATTATTATAACTTATCAGTGTGGGAAGCCCAACTGTCTATTCACTGGCCTGAAACCCACTCATGGGCCTGCAGAAAAATAACCCTGATTTATGTCCTTGAACGTAGACTGCAATGACAGTGCTCATATTCCCCAGAGCTTGGAAGTTTCCTGGATCACATATTCATTGTGAACAGAGCCCTCCCACAGTGTTCGTGTTGGTCAGCAGGCTGCCTTAGCCCCTGTGAAGATCAAGTCCATTCTGCTACAGGGGGAGGATAGGACCAGCAGTGATGCCTGTATTATGAAATGGGCTCCCTCCGTTGTTAAGTAGTGGGGAACTTTTATTTGTTTAAACTTATTCAGACCTCCTATAAAATACACTCCTGTCATCCCCCCCACCCCCCTTCCCTCCTCCGGAAAGCAGCTCTCCCACACAGTAAGAAAACCAAAACGGAACAAACCTGTTTTCCACCCAACCAAAAATACCCTTGAATTGCTATTGCTGGCAATGTAAAAAACTTATAAATTAAAAAATTGTACATAGCTGTAGGAAGCTTCCTTTTTTTCTGTGCAGTTGGAAATAACATTCTGGTTCATAATTTTTTTTTGGCAATAGAGATTCTGATAAATGTCTCATGTGGCAATACCAGGTGGTCTCATAAAAGACAATATTAATGAGATAGATAGTGAGCAGTTCCTTATCAACAGTGACTCACAATACAGTCATTCAGTCAGTTATCTGCACATGTTAATTCATCCCGGAGTTATTTTGTGTCTCTTCTTCTAAGGCAAGGTCAACATCTGAAACATGAGGATTTCGTTGTGCCTTACAAGGACCTTAAGAAGCAATAGATTTTTAGCTAACAATGAAGAGACAGCGGCTTTTATTTATGGATATTTTCAAACTAATTAAATTCATCTTTGCTTTTAAAATTTTTAACCTGAACACCACGTATAGAAAATTACCAAAATACTTCAATTGATTTCTCCTTGGGCTTTTCCTCTTCCTAAGCTAATTCTCTGTAGACTTATTAACATGTTGTAAATGAAAAAAAAAAACATGTTCTCATTTTGAAAATGCAACTGGATGCTTCTCCCCAAGGTCAAGTCCACCCACGATCCAGAAGGCGAGGAGCCACCTTCACAGGGACAGGGCGCTCACCATCTCTGTGATCTCAGCAATGTCCTCTCTGTGCTCCCAGCTGGGAAACATGTTGGTGAACGTCAGGGGCTCCAGACCAGCGTGGATCAGGTAAGATTTGGGGGGCGGCTTCTTGATATTTTTCCCTGCGGTTGCATAAAATGCAAGTGTCAGTTCACCCAGGGTGGGCCCAGAGAACCCAAACTTTCTTTGTTTGGATCTCTTGACGTTATGTTTCAAACAGAAGTTATGGGTAGTTCATAACAACACACGGATGATGTGTATATAACATGTTAATTTTATGCATGTGACAATGCATAAAATTGCATGTAATCAACCTGACTCTACGTCCTGAACATAACAAAATGCTTCTAGGTCCTTGGATGGCAGAGAGCCTCTCTCTGTGGCTGCTGGGCGGGATACTTTCTTCCTCCCTGCACTCACCTGGAGAAATATTCCTCTGACTTCTTAACTCGGGGTTAAGGTCAATGTGAATTAAACAGCTAATTAAAGCATTTTTATGAGCCACTTTAGCTTAAACATTTGGTTGGATGTTTAATTAGTTATTTATTACTAAAGAGCTTTTCAAGAAGGGAATCCATCATACACTCGGTCACACTAATCAAACAAACCTTAAAAATTCAGATAAGAAATTAATTACTGGCATTTTCATTTTATATAGAAGACCGCAAATTTTAAGTGGATAATACAGTAAAAACCCATGAATTGATTATAGATCTTTCTTTTTAGCTATCACACTAGAAATAATAATAAATGCCCTTGGCTTTCCAGCCTGTGTGGGGAGCTTCCTACTCCCGGTGTGAGGCTGCGTGCAGTGTGGACGGTGTGCGGGTGGAGGCCGACGTGTCCCAAAGCGCGATTAATGCTGAGTGCAAAAGGGTTTAAAGCAGTCCAGGGCATTCCACAGTATATACGATCCTTGAACAACTGGGGGTGGGGGAAGGGGTGGATTAGGGGCACCGACACCCCACGCAGTCAGAAATGCACATATCACTTTTAATGTTCCCCAAATTTAGTTGTCCCTTGGTATTTGCAGGGGATTGGTTCCAGGACCACTTGGAGATACCAAAATCCATGGATGCTCAAGTCCCCTATATAAAATGGTGTAGAGCAATGCACAGTCAGCCTCTGCATCTGCAGACTCCCACCCGCAGATCGAGAATACTGGTTTTGATCTGCAGTTAGTTGACTATGTGGATGGGAAACCTGTGGATATGGAGGGCCAAAGGTTTTCAATTTTTATTGAAAAAATCCATGCATAAGTGGACCCATGCAGTTGAAACCCGTGTTGTTCAAGGGTCAGTGCATTTAACCTATAGGGTAATGAGTCAGATGGATTCACAGAGAATATTCTAATTTCAAAATAAATAAGCCTCAAAAGTGAAAGGGAAAAATGACTGATTTCACTGCTGTCTGGTAGGCTTTATCAAGGCTGGCTGGCACATGCAGAAAGGGACTCTGACCTCATCTGCAGGAAACCAGCTGGGCACCAGCCTCTGGGCGGGCACTGGCTGCTGTGCTCAGGGTCTCCTGGCAGGCTTGTCGCCCCGGCCCCCTGCCCGGGGACACTCACCTCTGCAGTACTGGAGCACGGTCTCCATGGCGCTCTTTCGGTCAGAGGCCCAGCGCATGCGGGCAGAACCAGTGATCTTGTTTTCGATGGGCCACCAGCCTTGCCAGAGGTACACCTCATGGTGATTGTCAACAAGGAAAAGTGCTGTGAGGGCGAGGACAGACCAGGCAATCAGAGGCATCTTCATGGACTCTTCTGGGTCACTCTTTCCCAAACCTAACAGATGTCTTCCCTCCCTGCCCCCTTTGTCAGTGGGAGAATCCCCTTGGCAGTTAAATTCAAGAGCAAAGGGAAGGTTTTCCTAATACCTCGGCCCTTTGAACAGTGAATCAGGACAGACCGCTAGGCGTCTGTCCGTGAGGCAGGCATCTTTCCCTCCCTCACCTCGTCTCTCCTCCAGTTCCTTCTCTCTTTGCCCCTCCTCCACCGCAAGCCTGCCACAGGCCCTCTGGGGCACTGGCACTGGCAGGGTGCTGAGTGGAGGGAAGAACACACACGCCACTCAAGACATCGTCAGCAGCGCTCATCTCTAAAGAGCATGTGAAAAACTGCGGAGCACATCATGCTTGCCCTGCACGTCACTGAAGCTCATGCCCCTGCACGACTGCCTTGCAGGTAATGTAAGTCCGTGGCTCTGTTAGAGAGAAATGGGCCTTAGACATCAAGTGTCCTCACTCATTCTCTTTATCGAAGTCTGCCTGGCTCTTACTTGCTGGGGCAAAGGGGATCTCACTTGTGAGCTCAGCTCACCCTGAGTCCTTTCCTAGCACACAGTTTTGGATTCTGTGAAAACCACACACTTGAAAAGCCAGAGGAGGGAGATGACCCATCCTGAGCCAAAGGATGAAGAGGGGCGGGTAGCAGCCCCTCTGTGGAAGACACCTTGCTGATGTTTCCCACAGCATGACATGTGTAGCAGTCAAGTTTTTGAGGTGGTGACCTGGACAGCCAGCGGCGGCTGAGATTCCTGGCTGTGGCTCCAGGCTTTTATAATGGGAGAGGGGAGCAGCTTTAGTTCAGGAACCGCTGACCTCAGGCTTGCCTGTGGTGGGGCGGGGGTGGTGTCTACACAGCCCAGACTCCAGTGACTGTGGCTGCCCCAGCAGAAGGAGAGCACAGAGGCTCTGTCTTGAGGTGGTGGCCGAGTGGGAACAGACCTAACCTTGGGGTTGGAAGACACGGGTGCGAACCATGGCTCTGCTGAGCAGCCTTGGCACAGCAGACACTGTTCTGTGCCTAACTCAGCAGATATGCCCATCTTCCTGCTCCTTGGCCACTTGCTTTCCCAGGCTCCCTTGCAGCTGGCCACGTGACAGAGCTCTGGCCAAAGAGGTGTAGGCAGAAGTCTGCTGGGGGCTTCGGGAAAAGCTTTTGCTTTATCTGATAAAAGGGAGCGACGTGGCCATTACTGCCCTTTCTCCTACCCCCCTCTTTTTTTTTTCTGTCTTAAACAAAAATGTGGATGGTGGGAGCAGGGGCAGACAGCTGGAGACCATGCAGCAAGACTTAGGGAAGGCCGGGAGAGCCGGAGACACACCAGGCCTGACGCTGCTGTGCTCCAACTATTCTTAACTGGTATGTTTGGGTGAGTTAAGTAACCGAACCTCAGTTTCTTATAATAGATGTTTGATGTCACTTTCCTCTTGAGGTAGACGTGGGGATTAAATGAGATAATATATAAAAAATGTTCTGACAGTGCCCTGGACAAATAAAACTGCCTAATAAATGCAGAATGAAAATAAAAAGGCTTTTCGGAATATACATCTTCTGCATGACGACTGTCCTCTGAGGGTTGTACCTGGCTGCGGAGCACTATACAGATCTTCCTGCAGGAAGGGCATGGAATTGACCACTGAGGGGTCTCGGGCAGGATACATGAATTCTGTGGCTGAGAAATCTCCAGAGCAACTGCTGAGGATGAACAGGCGGGGTGTGAAGTTAAAGTTCCCAGGATCTTGGAAAGAAAAGAGAACAAAGCTAAAGAGGAAATATTCACCAAAGTAAATTTCAGATAGATTGGAGAATTCACATAAAACACAAAATAATCAAAGAATTAGTATTAAAATACGTTGGGTTTATGTGAGCTTGGAGGTGGGGAAGGCCTTTTAAATCATCATTGCAAAAGAAGGCATCAAAGGGGAAGGGATTTATGCACTGATGACATAAAAATGAAAAATTACATTGCAAAAAAAAAATAAGCCAACAAACAAAATGAAAAGGTAAATAACAAAATGGGAAATAAGGAAACTCGTTGATATCCTTAGCGTATAAACAAAAATTGCAAAAAGCACAAATAAAACATTCACCAAAGTAGAAATACAAATGGCTAAAAAATACATATAAAAAGTGCTTAATGGTACTTCTAATTTAAGACATTGAGTTAAAACAGTGCCTAGACAGCATTTTTCCTCATCAATTTCGGCAAAGATGAAAACGGTAATGTACCGAGTCCATGATTGTGCTGGGAAATGCACACTTTTGTATATTGCTGGTGAGAATGCACCTTGGTGCAAATGTTCTGTTGATACACTTGATGTGGAAAATAAGACTTTTGTTAGTTGAACACAGGAGGTCCATATCTAGATCATTATTTCAAAAAATTATTCACAACTGTATTATTATAAAAAAAGAAACTGGAAACAACTCAGCTCTCCAACTTTGAGAGGTTAAGTAGAGAATGTCATATATTACTGACTACTCATGGAAATTGTTCATAATAAATTAAAAGGAAAAACTAGGGTATAAAACAATATGTATAATGCTATCCAAATTTTATTTTTTTTTAAAAAGGTCTGTATATATAACAGAAATGTTAATTTTGGTTATCTTTGAGATGTGATTACAAGTGACTTATCTTCTTTAACTTCTCTGTTTTTCAAACATTCTCCATTACTAATATATATTATTAAAAAAAAAACTATACACACATTTATAAAAATTGAGAGGCAGTTTTTATAATGGCGTGCTTATGAGTACACACTGCTGTTGTCCAACCTTGGCTAAGATAATTAACTTCGTTGTGCCTCAGTTTCCTCATCGGTAAAAATGGTAATGTGTTGTTGTGAGAATTAAATGAGTTAATGTCTGTAAGGTGCTTAGTGCCTGCATCATCCTAACTGCTTAATAACTGCTAGCTTTTCTTCTTATGTTAATCTGCATTTAAGTTGATCTATATATAGTTTGTCTTTTGTGTATTTAAACACAAAACTGACCTACTGTCCAATTTAAACTCCACTTCTTCTCTGCACCCTGGGCGCTGGCCCAGCTGAAAGCATCTTGTTCCAAAGGTTCACCCTGTGTCATTGCTCGTCTGATTCTCTGGAATTTTCTCCTCTTTTTCCTTTTTCTTCAAGTCATACCTACCTCCAGCTCCCTGTAAATATCAGGTTTTCATGGATCTGGGTGTGATTTTTCCTGGCGGAAGTGATGTTTTTCTTTTTAAATGCTCAACCTTTTTCACCTGTACCTCTTCATGGCACACGCAATTTTTATTTGACATTGTAATCAGACAGACATATTACTTAGCCTCACTGGGTTGCAGGCCTGTGAGGACCTAGCCTGGGTTTAATTCATTGTCTGTTGTGCACAGTAGGTGCTCAATTCCTATGTGTTGAATAAATTAGTGATCAGAGGCTGTGGAATGTGATATTACCTTGAAGCATGCAATCGTAGGCTTTTCTGTCTCTCCTTCCTAATGCATCCCAGAATCCCAGAGGCTCAGAGCCTTCGTCACACTCGTGTATTGTCACTTTGCTGCTGCTATGAAGTCCTGCTTCCAGGGGGCATCTGCATAGAGATCAATAGTTTCTTTTTTTAAGCTTTGGAAGTGTTGGCAGCACTAAATTATTCAAGACTAAATCTACAGATGGGTTCACCATCTCTCTTTTATTTTCGAACTGAAACAATTCTTACTAATGAATAAACACATGCTCTGTAGTTTATGAGTGTGTAGAGGTTGGCTTGGCCCTTAGAGAGGAATGTGCAATTACATATAAGATGCAGTGAACATGATGTCCACTTACATATAGAACATACACATTTGCTATTCCTGGTCCACTCTCGCTGGAACATCAACTTCATGGGAACAGAGACTTGGTTTGCTCACTGGCCAGTCCCTAGTCCCTCAATCTGCACTTGGCACCAACTGGGCCCTCAATAATTTTTATTGAATGAAAGAGGGAATGCATTCCTCATGGATTTGTTTTTTCTTAGGGGTCCAAATGAAAAATCTGATAGGCTGTGAGTGTCTTCAGATACCTTGTGGAACGTCATTTATCACCCCTCCCCACTCACTGGCCCTCAGAGTGGTGTTTTGAGATGAAACATCTTGCTTCGCAGCCATCTGCTTGTTGAAAGGCCGAGTGCCTTCCTCCTTCTCCCTGCCCTCCCCAGGCGGCACTAGGCTTTAGGGGGGTCCTGAGCGAAGCAGGCCCACACTTACCCATTTTGTTGCCCAGATAATGGATTTTGCCTATTTGTACTTTGGAGGTGCCAGGAAACTGTTCATTTTTACTGTACAGATGTTACCAAGGTCCCCCCAGATCTCAGCCTGAGAAATGCTGGGCATCTCCTGGATGATGGGGGACACTGAGACCTTTTTTTGCTACTTGCAATGCCCATTTTGTACAGGCTGCTAGGAAGTGCAGTGTCCCAGCAGCAGCCCACCTCTAGACAGGTGATTGTCCTTTACAGCCCACTCCTGAGTCCTCACTTAATGCTGCAGCATAGTGTGCTCTCCCTGCATGCCTGCCTGGGAGAGGAGCAAACCCCAACACCTGTGTGCTGGGCCTGAGACGTGCCCCAGGGGTCTGATGACTCACTGTCAGGTGCTGCTTTTGAGAATGCAGAAAAACAGTCATTCTCTAAAGAGGGGACATCTTACAGTCTGGCATAGCTGGTGGTTGCCCAAACTCCTCATTAGCTAAACAGAGTTAAAAAAAAAAAAAATAGTCTACTATCTGACAAAATTAACCCTCTGAACTGCTAAGAGATATCTGAAATGTGCTCTCTTTAAGTAGCAAAGGACTTACAAAGAAATTGCAACTATAAAGAAACTGAAGTACTTGCTGGGGTCCCGTCCCTTGCCCATCACCCTGCCTATTATTGAGGCAGGTACATCCTCAGAGAGTGAATGAAACCCTCAAGTGGGAGGTTTCGGCTGAGATGTGCGTCAGATATACTTGGGATGTCAGAGGTCCTTGACAACGGTCATAACCACCTTGTCGAGTCACTGTCAGAACACATGGGTACATCCACTGAGACTGCTGGGAACCCTTCCCACCACCTGCTGCATGTCCCATGGGAAGCCCCGGCCAGAAGGAGCTGTCACACACATAATACTCACTGTTCTTTGATTTTATTTGCTGCCGTCCTTCCAACCTCCTTCGTGTGGGCCTGGGCTTTGCATCCGTGCCACAGGTAGATGAGGGCTTTGTTTACGTTGAGGACAACCATGGACGTCCTGGACCTCAAGCTGCTGCAGTGACAGGCCACTTCCAGCAAATTTCCTTCCATGGGTACCTCTCCCCGCACACAGTACAGCCTCCACTCACCTGCAGGGGGCACCAGTGGCACAGGGTTAGCCTGGCGGTGTGCTTGACAAAGGAAAACTGCCTAATAAATGCAAAGGGAAAGGCAGACCTGCCCTTCTGGGTCCCTGCTCAGCGGTCAACAGCAAACACCACCCTGTGACTTAAGGGAAGGTGGAGGCTGAGGTCACGCTGCGGCTGAAGTCAGCGGCTGTCTCACTGCCAACCCAGAGAACAAATCTTTTTGGAGCTTGAAGCAGGTTGCCAAAAGTTCACGATGCAGAGAAACCATTTTTACAAAATTTATAAATGCCTAGGTAAGTTATATAAAGGCTCTAAGGCTAAGGGTTTTTTTTTTTTTTTTTTTTTGGATGCTGGCCAATAAAAGTATCATAATTTATAATAGGAGATCCACTGTTTTTTTTTTTTCCTCCTAAAAAGAGACAGAGTCACTGGGAAGATTCCATTTAAGGTGAAGTAATCTTCCAGCCTCCATCCAGCATGCCATACTGGGTCCTGAGGTCCACTCTGCAGGAGGGGAGAGGGTTATGAGCCTCCCATCAAGCTGATTCATGAGGCAGACACTAGAAGGCATTTGGTGGTAAAACTACCCTCAGCTACATGAAGAGAGAAGTACTTTAAACCCCCATGCCTATAAAAATACCTTCCAGGAGAGAGAAGAAAATCGAATTCCAACTGAAGAAGTGACTCACTTTGTGCATTTTCTTCCTCCTCTTCACGTCTCCCGGAGTGCACCACCATGCCCCCCTGGAAGCACTGCAGAAAACAGGGGGGCTCCTTTCCCTGGAGAACCTGGACCTTCCGATTTGAGCACATTAAAATAAGTATTATGTACTGGTTTTTCAAAGGCATAAAAATAATACACACCTATTGTACAAAATCGGAAAAATATCCAGAAGCACAAACAAAAGCCAGTGACATTACTATTACCTAAAGATAACCACTATTAAAATTCTAACATAGAGCTTTTTTTTCAAAGTATTTTTCAGGTATATATTTGTTTTTCAAACAAAAACAGGACTGCTATTTTATGATGCTTTCTACCCTCATTTTCTTCACTTAACGTTTGTCTGTTATCGAATATTTTTTTAACATGTGAATTTTGATATTTAAATGGTATTTCATGGTATAGATATAACACAACTGATTTAAACACACTATTAACAAAATACACTTCTTGGCAATGAGGATGACGAATCATTGACTTAGTAATTCTGAGAGAAAGAACTGTCTAGTCACAGAGCCACATGCCTACCAACCTCAGCCTCCCTTCGCCTGTCAATGTCTGCGTTTTCTTCCATCAAGTGTTAACTGCATCACAATAGTGTTAGGGGTTGGGGTTCAGTTAATTCCCTCTCCCTTTTGCAAGACATTTTCCCTTGAAGAGGAAATTGTTGATGAGGCTGCAAGTCCAGGAACACTGATGGTGGGAGGCATTTCTCACCAGGAGTTAACTTATCAATCTCAGGGCCCATTTGGCATAATTAAGTGCCATTTTGTGGCAGTGCTTTAAATGCCTAGTGATTTTCCATCTGTTAGATTAGTAAAAAAAATGAAATGCTCCAACTAGAGAGCGGAAGCCTTAAAACTCTAAGGATGATTTTGAGGGTATGATTAAAACATAGTCATTGATGGCTTTTACGAAAAGAGGCAGTCGAAATTACCTACTATTACAAATAAGTGAAAATTCAATGGTCATTAACAACTACTTGTAAAATATAGTCCACAGTAGAAGATGATTGTTTCTTAGGGATCTGGAAGGCGAAATGAGTATTACTCTATTTCTGGAGAAAATTCCTATTTCTGGAGAAAATTCCTTCCTGCTATTGTTAACTATTCACCCACCATAGGAAAAATATCTGCACATAGTTTCATATTTCCCCAAAACCCAGAGTCAGCTCTTAATTACTGGCACTGAAGGTTGGATACTGAGGCCCGGATAATCCAAACGCTAGAAAGAATGTTTACAAAACCTTAGAGGCGCGCAGTAGTACCTGCCGGCCACTATTCAGGCCCTGGGGTTATAGTGGTGACTAAGACCAGAACAGAATAGTCTCTTTAATGTTTGTGGGGAAAGACAGGTAATAAATAGGTAAATAGAATGGCTACATAGTTTCACACAGTGGGAAGTGCTATGAAAAAATAATGCATAGTAACAGGACAGGGAATGATGGAAAAATGGGGGAGGGATTTGGATAAAATAGGGAGGTGACACTGAAACATAAACCTGAATCATGAGGTTGGGAGTTACATACGAATCTGGGGGATGCCAGACAGGGAGACAGCACAAAGGCCCCAGGGTGGGCGGAATGAGGTGTGTCTGAGGAACAGCAAGAAGGCAGGAGGAGCCGGGGGCTGGTGCGAGACCAGGGGAGGTTGGAGAGGTGTACAGGGCAGACCACGAAGGTGCTGGGAGGCCACTCAGATTGTAGGTCAAGTGTGACATATATCAAGGGAGTGACGCGATCTGACGTGTTCTAGAAAAATCCCTCAGGCTGCTCTGAGGAATGCAGATGACAGGAATACTCATTTTTACATTAATCTCTGATATTTCCTTAGACTAGAATTGTATAAGTGGAATAACTGATGAAAGTTTATGAACATTTTAAGGTTCCTGAGCCAAAACTGTTTCTCAGGATGGCTATTTCAAGTTATACCTCCAACGAAAGCACACAAGGGTCCTCATGCTACTGCGTCCTAGACAGCCTGGTCTGTCTGCCTTAAAGCATCTCTACCAAATTTAGAAGTGGGAAATAGCATCTCTTTGTTTTATTTATAATTCCTTGATGATTAGTTAAGTGGGACCTTTTAAAAAACACTCATTGGCCTCTTGTCCTTGTTTTGCAGATTTACTATTTGCAGATACAATATTTTATTTAAGATCATATTTACTTAAGATACAACATTTTATTTCAGATCTTCCAGGCCAACCTGTAGGGAGATGAAAAGTGAGACGCACCCTGAAGTCTGGAGAAGCCAGAGAAGGATTAAAAAAGTGTGTTGGGTGAGTTGTCTTTGTTCACTAGAATTGGGTCCTTAGGGGACCTGGCTACACATCCCAGAGCTCCTGAAGGGACATCTTCCTCATTTCCAGTGCAGCAGCTTTCCAGGACCTACCTGGGCACCCCTTTCTTCATCCAGCTCCACTGTCATCAGAGCCGACGTGCCCTTCTCACTCACGGTCGACTGCCGGCCTTGCCAGAAGAAGTAGACACACTTCTCCTTGCCAGCCACCCTCACGGAATGCTCTCCCTTCTGTCGACTTCCCACTGCAAACACACAACACAGCAGAAGGCCAGGCGAGTGGCCGATAAGCCAAAAGAAGAGCAAATACACGGCTCACTTACTCTTTGTAAGGACAAACAGTAAGGAAATAGCTTTGGGGCAATGGGCTGAGGAGAAATCATTTATCACTGGAGGGCAAGTCAATCACACTGCAGGAGAAGAGAAAAACCATCTTTCTTCTAGCTAACTGATCCTGAGACCTGGAGAAAAGTGATCTGAAGGGCTCTCTTGATACCCCAGGAAAAACACCTATTATCCTAGGGGAAGATGCAGACACTTCAAGTGATCATCAGAGCAGGACCTGTGGCTCTCAAAGACGCAAATGCATTTTCGGTATTACACCATTCTTGGGCAAAAGATTAGCTGGTAGAGAAAAGATATTGAAAACAGCAGCTGGGCCAGCTTTAGGCACAAAGAAAAAATGTTTAGTCTGTTAAAACTATTCCAGTTGGGGAAAAAAAAAATACTTTGAAGTCTCCAAGTTCTGTCAGAAATGGAAGAGATGAATTGCTGACATATCATTTTCATAAAATAATCTGGGACTTCAATAATATCTGTCACCAGGGCTGTAGCCAGGATTAGTAAGTGCTGGTTATCCTTACTGTCTGGCACCTGGCAGGCATTCGACACATGTCAGCAGCCCACCGAAGGCAAGTCTCACTGATGAGCTGTCACAGAAAGTTAATCAGTCAAGTTGTCATTTTAGACAGTATTTCAGACCACAAAGTCACTACCTATAGGAATAGATCTCACTCCAGGATCCCCTCATCCATTCATTCATTTAGCAAATATTTATTGAGTATCTACTATGTGCCAGCAACTCTTTAGGATACTGGAACTACAGTGATGAGCAAAACAAAAGAGAGGAGAAAAATGAGAAGAGAAAAACCACCTTTCTTCCATGTAACTGATCCTGAGACCTGGAGAAAAGTGCCTCGAAGGGCCGTCTTGATGCCCAGGAAATACACCTGTAGCACCCGAGGCGGTGATTAGTGCAGGACACTGACCCACCAAGGCCTCTGGTCTCCCTTCTGGAGCCCAGGGAGCTGGCCTCGCTGCGTCCCTGTGTGGGCTGGCCAGTGTCCACCAAGGGGATGACCGTCCTGCCTTGGCTGCTGATTTCTGCTGAGCCTGTCCCAAAAGAATGTCTCAAGCTCCAAGTTCAGTCCTGTTTGCAGGTGCAGCCCTTGTGGGGTATGAGTGATGAGGAGCTGGACTAGCCGTCACTAAGGGGCCAGTGCTTCTGTGGGGACCTCGGTGTGACAGTGGGCTATGCTTTCCTGCTTCCAGAGGGACAGTCTGGAATCTGAATGCTCCCCACTATAACTTAATTCTCTGCAGCTGGACTTCTTCTAAATTATAACTTTGCTCATAAAGGTACTGCTGGGTCTGGCTGTGAGATGAACACATTGTTTATTGGGAAGAAATGTAGAAAGTATTTACCCGGCCCGAATCATTATTTCCAGGCACCTCCAAATAAAGAGTCTATGAAGGTCTCAAATCTTAGATTTATTTTTAAATTAATTCATTTTAATAATTATTCATTCATTCATTCATTCATTCACTTGCTATTACTTCTTTTTTATAACAGCTAAAGAAAGTGACTCAATTTCACACTGAGGAGCTATTGGTCTCCTTTTGTAAAATATGTTATTCCCTTTCCGTGTTTTAAGAGCAAGAACTCTGTTTGCCTTTAAAGATTGTTCCTTAAAGTTCCCTCTTCCAGAACCCCAAAAGTTACTAGATTTTTCCCCCACTAAATTCCCTCTTATTGTCTTTCTGGCCAATCAGCAGCACAGATTATTATGAGTTTGCCAACTCTGTGTCACATCAGGGAACCTGCATCTGTGACAGTCACTCACAGGAATTGCTTTTATTTTGGGTAGATCCGTGTTATCTCTTCTTCGAGTTAAAGACAGCAATTATGCTGTTGCAGCTGAGAACGTCAATAACGATTATCTCCTGCACCTAACACGTGAACATGTGGTAGGCACGCGCTGCTCGTAATACATACCGGACCATAATATTCTGTGTGCTGGGTGTTATTATCTCTATTTTCCAGGAGAGACAGCCAAGGCTCAGAGAGGTTAAGGAACTCTACCCAGCTTGCCAACCTGGCATGTAAAGCCTGAGAAAAGATTCAGACCCAGGCCATACGGCCCCAGGACCTGCGATCTTTCCTCTACGCACAGGGCCTCTTACGAAAGGGAAAGGGGCTCTAGTGTCCGCTGTGCTCTCTCCTAGCTGGGACTTCAGTGGGTTACTTGACCTTGGTGCTCTGTTCCTTATCTGAGAGATGAGCATAAGGACACATCCCATGGACCGTCCGTGAGGCATTCAAGTAGCAGCTGTGGTAAAGCCCCCACTGTGTGCCTTGTGCACTGGGTGGATCTCTGGGCCTGCAGCCCGCCTCTGGGCACAACCCTGCACAGCCCTCCTGCCCCGCCTGGCGATGCCATCCATTGGCTGCCCAGGTCTTGCTCTGCTGGGCTTTTCCCACTGCGGGCAGGTGCCGTCTCAGAAACTCAAGCTCTCCTGCTGCAGCATGAAGTAGTTACCTCTCCCTGAACTTGCCTCTCTGTCATTTATACCACAGGCTTCTTGAAGGCAGGGTCTGCAATGTTTACTTGCTCCTCCGAAAAGTCTCTAACACACAGAGTATGTGCTCAGTAAATGCTGTCGGTTCATTAAAAGACTTATTGTTGATAATGAGAGAATAATTCCAAGGTTCAAAATCTGCAGGTGTTTGATTAACAAATCAGTGCCTCGCTGAGGCCCAGGGACAGCACCACCTGGGTGGTGAGGGGGCTGCAAGGCGGTGAATCAACAATTTTGGAGCTGGATTTGGAAATCAGAGTTGTGACATAAACTCTGAAATCAGTAGGATGATAAACACTAGGTGTAACGTGGATAATGGCTACTTGTCAAAGAAAAGGGATTCTCTCCCCAAAGTTCACTTGCTGTCCTCCCTCATTGCTCCTGGTGCTAAGCATATCATTGTTTTTCTGTAAAGAGTATTTCACTGGCAGGAACCATGAGTCTCAGTGTATATTTACTCTACCAGATCCACAAAGTACTGCTAGGTTCTCAGCCTCTCAGGAAATAGCTTCTTTCATTTTTAATAATTTTTTGTGTATGTCTTTGCTATGCTGTTACTATACCATCTGGTTTCAGTTCTCAATCATACAGATATGCTTTACTTAATGACTCCTATTTAAGCAGCCTCCAGCCACATCACAAATATTCTCTGGAGGCAAATCATCACTTTCCTAGAAAACCTCTGGGGACAGAGCAGGGGAGGGAGCGAAGGTTGTAGAAAAATCTTAACATGCAAGTTTAACCTCTACAAGGAGGCACCGCAGATGCTGGCAGTGCTGAGTGGTTAGGAATTTGTCTACAGGTTGGCTAAGTTGTTCTCAAAGCAAACGACTAGGTTGGCTCACTGCACCCACGCACTAGGGTGAGACGCGGCACGCAGGGAGTCGGGCTCCAGCAGCCCTGCGGTCCCCAGCCTCGGAGCGGGGACCGGGCCCGCCTCAGTTTGAAGAAAACGTCCGTGTCACTAACCTGCGGTGCTCACCATGTACTTCCACTTCACCACGTAGGCGTCCCCTTCGTGGAACTGCCCGATGCTCTGTTTGGGGAGCCTGCTGTAGTCGAATTCTAGGATGTGCCAGACATCCACAGAGACGCTGGCGATCTCAAACTGCCTCCTGTCGCCCCCTTCCACCAGGCCGTAGCCCCGGCCCACGTTCACCCCGTCCAGCACGGTGCCGGCCACCGTCTGGGGCACTGGCACCATGCGAGTCACATCGTATGGCTTGACTTCAGCCCTCGACTCTTCCTAGAAGGGAACAGAGAAAACATCTGTTCAGCCGCCTGTTTGTCCAGCCTTTTCCTCTCATGCTCAGGCTGTCTCACTGCTAAAGGGACAGCGTGAGAGTGTGTGGCTTTCACACTCTGTCTCAGTGTGTTGAAATGCACTTGGGAAAGGCTGCGTTTAGGGGAAAGGCTAGGGGAGGCCTGAATACCCACCCCACCATTGTGAATGGGATGCCCATAAACCCAAAGGTGCAAATAGGGCTATTTTCACTCTCAGAGTTGGAAGATAATTGGAAAACAGATTGCTGGCAAACACTGGGGAGGCTTTCCGCTTCCAGGCCTCCCTTGTTGGGACCAAAATCGGCCCTGAAGTCTGAGGCCTGGCTACCCCGAGTACCTTCTGCTGAGCAAGGTCTCCCGCGTTCTTCTCATTAGGTCTCTTCAGTTCGGTCCAATCGAGAAATTTCTCTTTGAACAAGATAGTCTCATTGTGTTCCGTAAGTCGCCCAAATATTGCCCAGTCAGGCCGCCCCTGTCCTTTTCTGCAGGTGGGGGTGTGGGGGTGGGGGAGCAGACAGGAAGAGAATCAAGATTAAGCCATGCTAAAACAAAAGAAAGGGACCTAAAACAAACACACGTGTTTACTGAAAAAAAAAACTCAGAATACGTAAGTAATGGTTTATTTTACTAAATAAGTGACATTTTATAATTTTAGCCCAAAGCGTTGAGAGGTTTTGTGCTCCTGCAGTTGATGAGTCAGAATGCAATGCGAACCACATCAGGACTGGACTTTTCTTGCATTCTAGCAGATTCTCGTATTTCAGATAGCCTGGGGGTGGTGCACTAGACCGTGAGCCATGAGCAGGGGGAGGCAGAAGTCACATGCATTTGTTCCCCACCTCCTTCGCATCGCCCACAGGCACCTGCAGGTGCTCACCAAGTTTCTGTCAAGTTCACAAACAGATGGGAGTTTCCCCTGAGCTTCTTCTATTTCAAGCCAAGTTACAATGATGATCTCTGGTCTATTCTCCTCTCTTACTAAACTGAACATACTTCATACATCATAAAGTGAATGTTTGCATACTTATTTCAGGGCCACTGGACTCAGCAGTAGGTAGGGGCAGCACAAGGACACCAGGAAGGAAGTGACATAGCCCAACCTGGAGGTCTGCTACCGCCTCAGGACCTCAGAATCTGAAACTGTGCTTGCAATAAAAAGTAACTTAGAAAACGGTACAGGCATACCTTGGAGATATGGCAGGTTCGGTTGCAGACCACTGCAATAAAGCAGTGTCGCAATAAAGCGAGTTGTAATCTTTTTGCTGGTGGACAGTCTTGCCTTCAACGTGTAAAAAATGTGACATCTGTTAAGTGCAATAAAACCAGGTGTGCCTGTGCAGCCGAGAAAGTACACGCTGCGGAGCGTCCAGCCCTGAGAAGAATGTGTGGACATTTCTCATCCTTCCAAATGCACCCTTGGCTGTGAACTGGGCTGGGGATGCGTACATCCCTTCAGACTGATGAGCATGGCCACTGCGCCCTGCTGTGGCCCCTAACACATCATTTCCTATTTTGGCCCAGACTACAGTTTCTGACATCATGGTTAAGGCACATCACAGAGGCTGCCTATTTCAAAAAAGACTGAAATGATGACATGCAGGATACAAACACCACCACTGTATGCTCCTACGGGACTTAAGGAGCCAGGTATCAGCAGCTATGGAAAATGCAGGACGCCCCTTGAAGGGCTGTGGTCCTTCCCGGAGAATGAATGGCTGTCTTTTATACAAACATGACTCTGTAGACCTGCTAAGACGTCTATAAAAGGGCACTTGGTTTCAGCTTTAGAAATGTATCTTTTAAGTTGTGAAGTTGCACGAACACGAAAGGGAGCAGGTAGCAGTGCGAGGGTGTGAACGGAGCGGGAGCAGGCATGCCTCTCTCTCCGTCCTGACTTACGTGTTTGAACTGGGTTAAGTCATGCCGGGTCATTGGTTTCAGGCTCCTTGCTTCTTAAGGAGGGCTGGATGCTAAATATTGGCTGTACCTTAAAATCTCTGGGGTTCCTTTAAAACCTACTGACACATAAAGCACCACCCTCCAGGAACTGAAAATACCTCCTCTCCGAGGCCAGGCCTGGCACACGTATTTTTTTAAAGCTCCTCGGCTCATTTTGATCTGGCAGGTGTTGAAAACCAGGGGGTTAGGTGAGCCCTCCTCTACTTCTAGATCTATGATTATGTCGCTGCTAAATCTGAATTGTCTAGCATATGGATTTTAGGCTTCAGCATTTTTTTCTTTTACTATACCAAATAATATATACTTTTTAGCCTCAGCTTCCTTCTGTAAAACTCTAGTTGTTACAGTACTCATTTCAGGTTAAATGTGTCTTTGTTTAAAAGGGATTTAAAAACATTTACCTACATTGGCAGAATTTTTAATTGTTTCCATAGTGCTAATAATAAAATCAATAATTTGATTTTAAAACAGGAAGCTAGGTAGGAAAGTTGAAATTTGTACACTAGTTCAATGGACACCATTAAAATGCAGTTGTGTGATACCTAATATTCTATGCTGTTTGGTGGCACATCTATTTCTAACCTATTATATGGCACATGTAATTAAAAACACTTCTTTTTTCTGGTAGTTAAAAATAATCCCTTTGCATATAAGGATTATTTTTCTTATGATCATATTTCTTAGTTTGTGGATATCTTGCTAATTTGCCAAAATTACTTTAAAAAGTCCAGTACACTGTAGAAAATATTAAAATTACCATCGTTATATTCACAGCATATCCTCTCCCCCTTCTTCCAATTAAAGGCATAAACATCATCTACTGGCAAATAAATAGTAAATCCTGGAATTTAATGGCTATGCTGGGAAGGTGTGAAATTAGAAAAAAAATGTATTGCTTTTGTACCTTCCGATCAATGGCTAAATTCCAGACCCTGGGAAGTTTTCAGATCAGCATGCATTTGGTTTAAACAGTTGCTATTCACTTGTCACAAGAGCACCTGGAATGCCACAGGTGAGAACAATTTGTTCACTTCAAGAAATAAAAGATAACACATTTTCCAGAAGATTACAGCATCCATATTTCTATATCAGTTGGTAAAAGCTAAAGAAATGTTCTTGTTGTGAATATTCACAGTACTGCATTGCAGTCATTTATGAAAACAAAAATCTATGAGGAGTGACATCAGACAACCGTGATAAGAACTGAGGCCCCTGAGGGGATCTGCTCACTTTACAATGCCATCAAGATCACAGGAGTACCTGGGAATAAGTGGATTGCATTCTCCAGGATCCAGAGGGTTAATGTCACAATTCTCATAGTCAAAGGTTCCATTCCATAAGTGCTTTGCCAGCTGAAATGCTATTTTCCGTTGCGCTAACGTAACTTCTTTTCCATGCCACACGTAAACTTCACTACCAAAATCAAACACCAGTACCTGGGAGAATGGCATAGAAGAATTTTTAATTTCAAGGACAAGCTCTCACTGAATCAGGTCCCTACTGATAGTGAATCAAACGGGTGACGATACCAATCCAGATGCAGCAATCAATACAAACGCAAAAAGATCACAAGGTCTGACCAACTGGCACTGCAGAGCCAGCCTTTGTCCCGTGGGTGGGATTTCTCTCTCCTTGTCCTAAACGCCCAAGCTAATGTTCCCTACTCTGAACTCTCAAACCACCTAAAACTTCTCATTCATAAAAACGTTAAGGATGTCTTCCTATCTTTCTTTCTTTCTCTCTCCTTTCCTCACTCCCTTTCTCCCTTCTTCTCTCCCTACGTCCTCTGTCCACTCATTCACTTAGCGCATACATGCCAGGTACAGATGACCCAGTATTGTCATCTTTCAGCTATATACAATTCTAAGACTCTCGAGGGCAAAGACGATACCATACTCATGTTTACAGTAGAGTGTGCTGTTTGTTAAATGAATACATGAATGTAATGCTGTTTCTTATTTCCATGCCTACAGTTTGTTCTACTCTTTCTTCCTAGAATAATTTCTCCATCTCGGTAATTCAAATTCTACTTAACTTCAAACAAGGCTTGATTTCACTTTCTCTTAAAAATTATTCCTGAGTATTTCTTTTTCTGTGAATTTTTCCATTTAGATGCCCATCTATATCATATAATCAATCTAACTTCAGATTACATTCTTTATAACATTCTTCTATTCAATGAAATTTTGTGTCTTTTCACTTTTTTTCTCCTCAATACTTAGAATACTTAACAGTACTGGAAATGTATGTATTTAATAAATATTTACTGGCATAAGAGAAAAAAACCTAATATCACTTAGAAAAATATAAAAATAAATTATATATATACATCTATTCTTGAAACTTAAGGACTGAAAAATACTTTAATATTTACACAAAAATCAAAAGATAGAACTAAGTAACATAGACGTTTTGTGCGAAATAGAAAAGCTTTGAATGATTCAATGAACCTCCTCTGAATAATATTCTGAATTCTATGTCAGTATTTAAGATGACAGTAATGGTTTGAAATCACAAATAAACATCTTTTCAGAAGATGTCACCATTCCACACTGGTGTGGACACCGGCTGACGTTCACGGGGCACTTACTATCTATTCTACGGGCAGCCCTGTGCAGGGCGCTCCTCTCACTCACTGTACCTCTTTTGATTGCAGAAGGGAGCACTTTGGGATTTTCCCCCAGAAGTCGTCATCGGGAACAAGCTTGTCATCCATCAGACGGTAAGTGCAGTTTGTTTCTATTATGGCTGTTTCATACAGCTCGTCTTCTTTTGGGTCACCAGCAGCTTAGGGATATGAACAGCAAGAGGGCATTACATCATATGCTGAAAAGTGGCTGGTTCGGAAGGATGAAGTGGGGTAGGAGAAAGAATATTCAAGATTCTCATCCTCTGAAATACAGTAAACTTACATTGATAACTGGTTTGGCCACCCAGAAGCTTCCAGAAGTCTTTGGCTGCATGAGTGTGTGTATTAATCCCTTCTTCGATAGTCTGGATGTAAGTAGCTCTACAACCCAGTTCCCTCTTTGTCTGAATTAAAGTTGCAAGTTCTGAGGCCTGAAAACAGGGAGGAACACGATTGCGTGAGTAGACAAGTCTGTGGCCAGGTGGGGTGGCACACACTGAAATCAGAGACCAGAAATGGTGTGTGTCTGAAAGGGAAGCCTTGTGACCACAAGGGGACCAAGGCACTGGGTGGTGGGCATTTTCAATGAAGTCAAGAAAATATAACTAAGGACCAGGAGTATCAATTCTTTGGAGCAGAAGTTCTCAGTCTTTGAATTCAGCAGATCACTTGGAAAGCTTAAAAAAAAAAATACCCATTCTCCAGGTATTTTTATTCATTAAGTTTGTAGCAGAATTTCATAGGTATCTGGGATAAATGGCTGTGAAGTGACATGCCAGTTTCTTTTTTACACAAGACTGAGAACAAATCCAGGACTTAAATCTGGAGGAAGGGGCCATAATCCTTCTAAAACATCCCAGTTAAGCACCAATATAAAAGATTGTTTGAGAGACATTCAGGAAAATAACCGTTATCTATCCCTCCTCACTTGAATGAAACATTGCACACTGAGAAGCTTTGTAATCATCCAGCGACTGGTAGAACATTCAATTGGTGTATAAACGAGATGCTTAACAAAACTATTGTTATATTTCAGGTACCAACCTTCGCCTTTTCTATGACATTTGCAAACTCTCCTACCCACAGGAAACAGTAATGGGGAGAGAGCAGGAGGAAGCAGTCCCCACTGTTGAGTGACGAAGCTCGAGGTTCCACCAGTCTCGTCTGCACGTGTCTTCTTCCTGAACACGAGACAAAGAGTCACCATCGCCCCAGAAAGGAGAGCTCTCCCAGACACAGGAAGGTCCAGGAAGCACCCCCATCTGAAGCATCCCTTTCAATTCTAAAGAGTCTCGCCTACTAATCCCAGTTCCCATGACCAGAGGGGCAGAGAGAGTTTTCAAATGACAGCATCACAGATTACTTTTACTTTAGTGCTTTCCCAAATGTATCTATGCTTTAGGACCGCTGTCGTTACACGTGTATGGAGTAGCTGAGTTCCCTCCTCCAGGAAAGAGCACGCATGTCCCTTTCCCCTCCTTTCCACTCTCCTAGGCTTCTCTCTACTCAGTCCACCCCGACATTTATGACAGCTCGCCACAGGCAGGGGCGCACCTTCGTACAGCATCTGCTTCTGCGTGAGTTTCCACTCTAACCCACAGGACAGCGAAATCAGCCTGGAGGCAAGCCTTGTGCTGCCATCAATACCCTCCAAATGACTGTTCATTTAAACCTTTCCACAATCACACTGATAGTATAGTGTCTGGGTTAGAACCAGGAATAGAGTTTGGCTATTCATGCTGGTCACTAGTCTTTTAAGTACACTAAGGACAGTGATTATGCAGAAACACACTGGAAACCCTCACAGATGGAGAGGCTACTTCATCCATCCTTCTCCTGTGAGTAGTCTACAGCAGATGCCTCTTGGAGGCAGCAAAGTCTATCCTCACAGCCCAGAGCTAAGTCTCCACCATCGTGGACAGAAAGGGTGTTGGCATGGAATCCGGCTCACTTCATTTGCCTCTGCTTAGTCTGTGTTTCTTCTCCAAGAATGTGCCTCTCTCTGTCGGCCTGCATTGACTCTTGTCTGCCTCAGTGAGGACAACTGTGTGGAGAGAACCACTGTGATGACTGAGGGGGCATCTGATAACTGCACAACAGTGTATGGCAGGGCCCACGGGGAGGCAGCTGCCTCTGGAATGGAGAGACCTGGGTTCAAATCAGCTCTGCCTCTCAACAGCTGCTGTGACCTCAGGCACGTACTAACTGCTCTAGGCCTCCGTGGGTACAATACCTCAAGGGTTTTGTGAAGCTTGTGTGTGAGGAGGTAGCTCAATGCCTGGCCCCTAGCAGGTTCTCATAAAGTGTGTGTTTACTTCTTCCAACAGACGATGACAGGCAATCATGACCCCTGATGTCTCCAGACTAAAACCCCTGGTCCACGTGTGTCTCCTCCCTGCTGTTCTCACATACCTTTAATCTGCAGCAACATCAGCTTCTTGTAGGGCACGGCGCTGTTGTTAGAATTCTGTTCTGTCAGGTTGACACTCCGCAGGCTGACGTTGCTGAAGTTTTCCTTACTGGCTAAACCTGCCAGAGTGACCTCTGAGAAGTTGGAGTTGGATGACACTGGGAGGGTTGAAGAAGGAAACACAAGGCAGGGGGAAGCAAGATGTTCAGGTAAAATGACACTTACAATCAGAAATTATTCGTAAGTGACTGTCTTTTTCTTCTAAAGTTAATCCTGGTGTGGGGGAGAACTCAAGTTTGATTAACTATACAGTTTAATGCTTAACTACTATATTAAGAATTGAACACTGTACTGAAAATATAAACCGACTGTTGACAAGTGTCACACCTCACCATGTAGAGACAAAAATTGTGTGACAACGTGGTATAGCTACTTTAGTATAAAATCAGAAGCTGGACTCATTTATTGCAATTTCAGTGAAAGCTGTTATCATCTCTTACAATGTTTAGATGTTGAAAATGCATTCCCAAAGAACCCTGTTAGATATCTTTCATCAAAATTCTTTATTTTCTACCCAAAGTAGAAAAGTGGGCATTCTATAAGAGATGGTTTAGTTCTAATCTTTTTCTGGAGGCAAAAGGATTAAATAGCTGATCTCCTGAGGTCCTTTGCTCTCAGACTTAATATAATACTAATAAGATGTTGAGTTTTCAGTGTGGACCAACAAGTGTATATGTGCCAGTCACTACAAAGCCATCCTCTGCACCCCCTAAAAGTAGAGGTAAAGTACCTAAAACTTGTGCCAATAAACCTTTATTTCTCCAGCTCATTGTTTCAAAAAAAATGTATATGTTGGAGAGAAATTCAATAAATCATTTTTCTGGGATTGAGTTCTCATACCGAAAAATATAACACACCTTGACAATTCACATGGCATAGTGATTTGGAAATATACTTTCTTAGTAAACCAATTACATTGAAAAGACTCAACCACTTTATCTAAATATTAATTTTTAAGGAAAACTTTAGGAAATAAGTTTATGAGTGCTACAGTAAAATAAAATTATAGGAAGACTATTCAAAACAGCAAGATTATATATGCCATTATCTCCTCCAAGGAAACGGTTTCAGAACTATGAAACCCCATATTACTGGGCAGATTAAAGCAGAGCAACTGAGTCTAAAGTGAGACAGAGAGCAGGGAGCCTACCTCCTTACTCCCCCTCCACTGCCCCCACCTCATGTCCCCCAATTCCACCCAACCCGCATCCCAACTTCTAGGAGCCGGAGGGTCCCACCAAAGACATTTGCAAAGCATTGGTTTATGCATTAATCAATAATACAAAAAACTAGGATTAGGCAAAGTAGTAATTTGGGACATTTTTTCCATGAGAGATCAAATGATTTCCTCTTGAATAAGATTAAGTGGAGAATTGGGCCCGACAGAGCTGAAAATGAATTGAATTACAAAGCCCAGAAACATCCTGCTCCAAACTCTTAAAAGAAAACTGCAGGAAAACAATAATTTGAATTCACCAAGTGAATTCAACACTGTAAGAATTTCTGTGAACCGCCTTTAAATCCCAGGCATATTTTCTGCAGGTGCGTGTGTGTGTGTGTGTGTGTGTGTGCGCGCGCGCGCGCAAAAACTAACTCATTTTTATATAATGGGTGTCTTATGAGCACTATTACTGGCCTTTGCAAGGCAGAAAAAGGAGATGATTAAAATAACCAAATCGCCAGTTCCCAGGCACAGAAGCAGTGTGGTGCTTCCAATAACTCACTCTTTTCCACTTTCATTCGCTTTGACTCCATGAAGGCAACGTTCAGTCTCTGCTCAGTGTATTCCTGAAGGAGATCTTCTCTCGCCGCCAGCATTTTCAGGGGGTTTTTGGAAGCCTGAACCCGGCGCTTGGGCCTAACTGCACGTTTGTGCTCAGCCACCGAAGACGTCAACCTGAGGAGCAAACAGAGCTGCAGCCCCATCTCTGATACCACCCACTCCTCGTTTATTTGCGAGTCTCTGACCTGAAGTAATGGGCTCCATAGTTTTCTTTCACATTTTCGTTATAAATCTTATGACTCCTCCTCTGGCCCACCACTCCCCTGTCATGGAGTCACAGATACTTGGGGATGGAAGGGAGATTTAAGGACAGAGTCATTTAGTTCAGGAGCCCAGCCAATCACGGAAGTCCCCCACTCACCCAGCCCTATGATCTCTGCCTGAGGAGCACTCGTGCCTGATGGGCGGCTCATCTCACCAATAGGCAGCTCTGAAGAGTAGTTCTTCCTTAACCTCAGCACACCCATGCCCTGGTCCTAAGTCTCCTTGTTGGAATAATACATACATCTACGTCTTCTGTCAATTGCAAGCCCTTCAGGAATCTCTAGATGTCATTGCTTCTCCATTTAATCTCTTTTCTAGACTAAACTTCCTTTTTACATAATAATTTTTCAGTTCCCTCACCAACTCCCCCCATTAACTGGCCTCCTCTCAACCCATTGCCCCCTTCTGAAAAATAACCACTATTTGGAGAATATATGCAAATAAAATAGGCCCATAAAACCAACTATGACTGTCTTACACTCACACAATTCACTGGGGCAGGAGACCAGACGTGGGAGGCGGAGGAACCCAGTCACGTGATTCCAGTTACTACCCCCAACCTCCAACTTCACGGGTTTCTGTGCCTGCAAACCTTCTTTATATATATCATCCTGTGTATGTGTGTGTGTTTATATATATTTAAATTATATATAATGATTTAAACAATGACATTTAGTTGGGAGAAGATTGAGAAATGGCTGAATAACTATCTATATATGCAAATATCCCAAATATTATCTAAATATGAAAAATGACAAATTGTTTATTTTTTAAGGTAGTAGATTGGAAAAAAAAAACTGAACACATTGAAAGATGTAAAAAAAGTATCAGGAGTGGCTTAAGGAACAATTTATGATAACTATACAGACTTCTGGAGGAGTCTATGCCACTCATAGATAAATAGATAAATATGATCGATAGCTGTGGGGTTAGCCTGCCCAGCGTACTATTCTCTCTGCCTCTGGTAAGAGTAGCTTGCCCCTCATTTGTGGGACCAACCTCACTCCATTCCCTGCCCCCCACTCGGGCTCAGGGCTGGATCCAGAGACCAACCCTGGCCAATCAGCATCTTCCACCCCTTGGCCACAATGACTGCTTTAGGAATGGACTCAGGCCCCCCAAAATCAAGCCTGAGACTTCTGCTGGACTCACTGGGTAGAGAACCTGTCTGTGCTGGAGTGGCCAAGTAGGTAGCTAAAAGTCCAGAGCTAGGGGCGGCCATTCCCCAAGATGGCGACAGCCTGAGAGTGAAGCCATGCCAAAGGAAAACAGGCAACAGAGAAGCCACCTTCTTATGAGCCTTCAGACCCTGAGTTCACGCCTACACTCATCAGTGAGTGAATCTGCAAATTCCCCTCACCTTTCTTTGGCTAATGTCATTTTGACTTGGATTTCTTTCTGCCACTGAAGGAATATTAATACCATAATCATTTTTCTTGGGTGGATCAGTCATGTTCCTATGTGAAGAGAGATCCTGGGACATCACGGAGAAAACCCTCAGATCTACAGATTTTATAAGGTAGTTTAAGTTATGTGACATGTTTTATTCATTTTCTGGATAGTTGTATTAACCTGAGCCCATGTGATCCAAATATTTTTGAAAGCCATGAGTAAGGATTCAATATGTCAAATATGTCAAATAAAAGAGAGGCACAGAAATTTCTGCTAAATGATGTTAGTCTGAAAATCTGCAAAACAATGTTGGAGTTATGTGAAAATCCCAGTGGCAGTTTTAGGAACAGAGCAAACATCTGTGGCACACGCAGAGCTGCAGCCCCGTCTGGGACATCACCCACTCCTGGTTTATTTGTGAGTCTCTGACAGAAGCAATGGGCTCCACAGTTTTATTTCCCAATGCTGTGTGCGCAAGACTTTCTGCTTGAGTGTGCATCTGTTTTGGCTTTGCGTGCTTTATCTACCCCACAGCACTATTCATCTGGCTCAGAATATATAGTAGTCCTCCGATTCCACGGTTTCAATTCTGTGGTTTCAGTTACCCACAGTCAACCATGGCCCAAAACTATTAAATGGAAGTTTCCAGAAATAAACAATTCATAAGTTTTAAATGTGCACCGTTCTGAGTAGCGTGATGAAATTCCTGCTGTCCCGTTCTGTCCTGCCAGGACCTGAATCATCCCTTTGTCCAGTGTCTCCGCACTGTATATGCTCCCTGCCCATCATTCAGTAGCCATCTTCGTTATCAGGGCAACTGCCATCGGATCACAGTGCTGGTATTCAAGTCACCCTATTTTACTTAAAGTCCCCAAAGTGCAGAAGAGCTATTTGGATATTCCAGAGAGAAGCCATCAAGTGCTTCCTTTAAATGAAAAGGTCTGTATGTATAGGAAAAAACACAGAATGCACAGGGTTCTGTACTATGCATGGTTTTAGGCATCCACTGGAGGTCTTAGAACTTATATCCTGTGGATAAAGGGGACTGCTGTAATAATTTGGTTATAATAAAGTTCTATCACAGGGGAGAAACAGTGAAGAAGATCCTAATGAAAACACTGGGTGATGGCTGGTGAAGGAATCTGTTCTCAGTGTGTGAAAGATAGAAATTACAATAACTCACTTGGGAGCATAAGGATCAAAGATAACATCGAAGTCTTCATCCAGCTCCACAGGGCTCCTCGGCACGGTATAGTCCATACTTCGATAAAATTTGGCAAAGGTTTCGTCATCATCCAGCTTCATCACTTCCTTAACAGATTTGCCAGTGACGGTGAGTACAGTTTCTTGCATCCCACCAACTATCAACAAACAAGCAAATAAAGGCCATAAGTTCGTGTAAAAACATTTACTCCAATTGTACCTCACAGTATATTAAAAATTATTTTCCCCCTAAGTTCTAGGAGTGGCGAAAACATATTAGAGACATCCAGGGTCCTGTGATGCTTCCTAGGCCTTCTTTGACTTTTCATGAAAAGACTTCTTGTCTGAATATAGCTTGTGCCATGACGTAAGAGGAGAGAGGGAGGCTGGCCTTGCTGCAGGCAAGCCCAGTAGCATTTCTGAACTTGTTCCTTTTGCTACTGGAGGCAGAACTAGCCTCAGCCTCATTCTAGATCAGGGGTTGGCAAGTTCTTTTTCTGCAAAGGGCCACATAGTAAATATTTCAGGCTTTGCCATGGAGGCTATATGGCCTATGTTATAACTACTCAACTCTGTTGTAGTGCAAAAACGACTATTGATAATACTTTATATAGACATAACCATGTTCCAATAAAACTTTATTTACAAAAACAGGTAGAGAACTGGATTAAACCCCTGGGCTAGACCACTGTTACATATATATGTAACAGACTTTGAATTGTGTGCATCCTTGCCTTGCTAGGTTAGTTATTCTATTACACTTTTATGTTTATGGTTTAAAAAGGCTGTTTGTATTATTTCTAGCCTATTACAGATCACTGTCAAAGGAAGAGACTCCCAAAGCTTAGTATTTGATGAGTTTCAAATACTGGACATTTTTACTAAGAGATGAGGCTATTGCTGCATATTATTATTTTATTTTATATACTTTATTGACTTTTGTATTGAAATATTTATTTTACAAATTATTTAACAGAATTTTCTTTTAGAAATCATTTGTGATTATAAAATAAATATGTCAGCTACTACTTTATTGGAAATCGACACATATAATTTAAAGTTCATCAGGCCCAAGAGCATGCTGATTTTGTATAAGTATAATAATCTGCTTTCAGTGTTAAAAGCAAATTTAAATCATGATCCTGATTGGATTACATCCCAAGGATTTAGACTTAGAAACAAATGTTATTGGGGGTCCCCAATTTAGTACATTATCAAGCGAATCAAAGCTTGGTAATACCATCAGACTTGACCAACAACTTCATTTTTAAAAAGATAACAAAGATAACGCTTACAGTGTGAATCAGTGCAGTTATATAGAAAGGGCACAGTTTAGCTGAGAAAAGCCATCACAATTGTGATTTAGAGGTTTTCAGAGAGGAGCAGGTTCTTTTTAGGTTTCCTTAGCTATTCACTGAAACACGAATCACACTGTGCTGCAAGCATATAAACCAAAGCGTCCCTCTGGCTTCTGGCATGTACCTTTGTTATTCAGCCTTCTTAGAAAGGTTTCCAGCCTATCCAACTTCAGGTCCGATTCTAACTGCATGTCTGGTCTGGCTTCAATATCTAGGCAAGTAGAAAGCATCAGTGAGTGAGTGCCACTAGGAACTCTTCCCGTCATAGAGCCACTGGCATGTTGGGCACCTTGGTGACTTACCTTCCATGGGTTTAGAAACTGGCGTTGTTCCCCTTGTTTTACTGCAAATAGGGGATGCTACTGGGGTTATGGCAGTGGGTGACGCCAAACCTGCAGAATAAACAAGAGAGCTACTTAGTATCTCAGGATCATTTCTGGAAATCCCCAGACACTGCTGGATCTCTTTTAGCCCCACTGTGGATTTTACAACTTTACAGGATTCATACACACGCACGCATGCACACACACGTACATTTGGTAGGTTACATGACTATGTAGGGGAACTGCAAATGTAGACAGAATTTGATAGTTTCCAAGGACTGTGCTAGCTGATAAACTGCCATTCCAAAATAAACGATGAGTACATATGGGAAAAGATGTCCGTAATATGTACATAGAAAAAGAAAGTACAACGAGTAATCAGAATAAACTCAAATGAACGCAGTTATGAGTTCTGAAGGCCCTTGGGGGCGGTGGACTTAGTTGAAGAGAAAGCCTATTTGCACCATCTCCCACAGAGGAAGTGGAGAAGGGGCTGTGTCACTGGCTGGCAAGTGGCTCCCAGAACCGGAGTTTCCCTCCAGGCTGAGGTGAGTAGGGATAGTCTTGCGGTTGGTTGCATCACTCAGAGGAGAGTGGTTCTATTGAGCAATCACCCAAGGAGTGCTAGCCTTTTAGAAGAAAGACACAGAAGAGTATACATTTAAATTGATTTTTGATTGTAGGAAGGGTGGAAGGGTGAATCCATTTCAGGTGTGGCTGGGAACCAGCAATTTGCTTTTACATTTGTTTATCAAGAAGCAGGGTGGGGAAATTTTAAAGAGAGAAATGGTAAGAGACATATGAAAGGGAAAGAAAGGAATTTCAGCATAAAGAAGGTAAATGGATGGAAGAAGAAACCTTAATAAAAACAAAGATGAGTATTTTTATCTTAACCTTAGTAGGTGGGATTAGAATGGGAAGTAATTAGTGGATTTACAAAGAAGTAAATGAGATGTTAATGTTCTTTGTATCCATTTGTAATGAATGTGAAATTCTCAGTTGAAGCTGCCACTGTAGAAGATGCAAATCACTATTTCTTACAAGCCCTTCTCCTTCCTCTGAAATGGAGAAGGATGCATTATTACAGCCTAAAATTTTAAGGAAAAATACTGAAATATGGTTTAAAACTTAAGTTTTAGGTGATGTTCTAGAAGTACTTCTCAATATGTACATATATTTGGTGATGATGTCAATAAAATTTTCAAAATTTATTTCAGTTACCAGACCTGCAAAGGGTTTATATCAGTGAGAAAGTAAACTTTCTGGGAAGAAAATAAAGATAGGTAAAATTTGGTATCACAGCCTGGGGCAGTAGACTGTTATCTACTATAAGGATGCATAAGAGACATGGAAACACTCATTAGCACAGAGTTCATTAACTCTGAAGCTTATAAACAGGCCTGACTCAGAAGGCAACCCGGAAAACTTGGTCCTCCGTACTCTCAGGGCACCCCCTGCTGCCCATTTAGGCAGCAGCCTGCAGGAGAGCCCCTGGAGGTGGGCCTTCTCTTTCCCAGCTTGAGATAAGGAGGAGGGCATGTAGTTTTAAGTTACACAACGTTAAAACAAAACAAAGCACTCCCCATACCTGTTTTCAATGAATTCTACATGCAATAACTAGTCATCCACTCTTTTTGGGAATATCTTCTCATCCCTCCTATTCAAAGGCATACTTTTAGTATTTTTCTTTCAGGGGAAATACTAGAATACCACAGAAACTTTGTGGAGTACTAATTGTTATAGAGACTGGGAATGCCAAAATGGGAGAAAGTCCTAATGAGGCTAAGGGAGAGTAGAGTTTTCTGGGGTGAGAGAATGAAAACCAGGGTACAGCATGCTTCTTGGCAATTCCCCAGTACAACTCGCAGCTGCGAAATGTGTTTATAACCAGTGAGATGGGACGTCTTGGTGGCTGTAGTGCAGGGGGCTATTTTAATCTGTGGTGAGTGTAAACTGGATGCCAAATTACGGCAAATCAAAAAGATCTCATCACACAAGTGAAAAACACAACCCTGTACATGGTAACAAATACCAGAAAATTAGGGTGCAGTATTTTCACTAGATGAAAAGTATAAGAAAATTATTTCCTGAGCAAGCCATATATCACCTGTTAAATAAAGACTCCTGATTTATTCAGGAAAATGTAAAAGCAAATTCATCCATTAAGGCAGCAGTTCTCAATCTTTTTGGCACCAGGGACCGGTGCTCCTAGGAGAATCTAATGCCTGGTGGTCTGAGGTGCAGCTGAGGCCGTGATGCTAGCGCTGGGGAGCGGCTGCAAAGACAGATGAAGCTTTGCTCACTGGCCCATCGCTCATCTCCTGCTGTGTGGCCTGGTTCCTAAGAGGCCATGGACTGGTACTGGTCCACTGCCTGGTAGTTGGGGACTCCTACACTAAGGGACAGGAACCTCTTGAATCTTGCTCCCCAAACCTGCATAACAGCAAATCTCCTTCTGACATTGCCATGGATGAGGGTAGTGGGATTTGGTAAGTATGGGACTGCTTACAAATCAATTGTGATTTTAAGATGCAAGAGGAAAAAAGAAACCAAAATGAAAAGTTATCAGGATAAAAGTCCAGGGTAGAGGTTGGAAGATCAGAGCTTTGGTCCAAGTTCTCAGCTTGAGTCCTTCTTGACTAAGGTGGGCTTTAAGGGCTTGCCGCTGTTAACACAGAGATCGGGCTCATGTTGAAGTAGGTTAACATGATTGGATAGTTCTGTGATTTGGTGAAGAACATACTCAAATGCTACCTCATTCTGTGAGAGTAAATGGTCTGCTGTTATCTTCTGACAATTCCAAGATAAATTAAGAATTTTTTACAGAGGATTCTTCCGCCAAGTTTTGAGTTCATCTCAGTTCAGGGGGTTCTCCAATATTTATGACAAGGCTGCAATGAGGTAAGTGCTATGTATGAGGATCCTGAAAGGTTTTGAGAAGAGGGAAAGATAAACCTAGAAAGCTGTTGATAAGTTAACTCTGAGTGTGAAAACATTTATCACTAAGTTAGGAAATTTGCTTTTAAAATAATAGTTTAGGAAATGAAGGTGTGTGCATATAGGTGACAAAGGGATTGCACATTTTAACCATTTCTTATAGGATCTGGAGGCTCAAAGCTCTCTGGTGACTTTACTAACCATGTGATTCCTCAGTTTCATAAATCTTTGAATACAGACTTCAAATCAGTTTCAATAGCTCAGCTGCAGGAAAATGACCATCTGCAGGAAAATCCAACTTCCTTGTAACTGGATAGATCTTATAGACATCTATTAAAGAATACCTGGAAATTAGGCTTTGTAAGCCAAAGAAGTCTGGTTTGATGAAAAGGAGCATAGGAATTACCCCACAGGGAGAAGAAATCAACTTTTTCTTCATTGAGAAAGGCTAATTTAGGTTAACTGATTGCTAGATGGCAAGAAAATGGAAGTAATTTTAAAGCAATTTTAAAAAGGACTAAGATTTGTTAACAGATTTGCAATTGCTTTTGAAACTTGTGCTCAATTTCCAAATGGCTAAGTTTTGAAATGTGACTAACTGAATTAAGCTTCTTACATTGAAGACGACACCATGTATATAAAAATGTTTTTGGTAGGAATATCTCACAAAACCTACCCCCAAACATTCACACAAGTTCAGTGAAGTTAAAAACTAAAAAAGATAGTTTTAACCACGCTGTCACAGGCCACCCTCCATGGGTGATGGAGCATGTGCACCCACGCACTCTGACCTTTCTTCACCATTCTCCCGGCCACCGTAAACTGGGTGGAGTCGTTAGCTGCTCCTTTGCCTTTTGTCTTCCAGGCTTCCTCTCTCACAGTAATGAGGTGCTTCCTCTCTTCGATAGTCATCTGGTTCTCTCGACTCTCTGTGACCCGCTGTTTTAAACATGTACGAAGGAGAAAATAGGAGAGGAAAATGATAGAGATGTGAATTTAGCTTGTCACATTCCATGGGCTGAAAAGAAGGCAAAAAAAGGAGCACTACACTGTCCGAAACTGGCCATAATTGTTCTATCTGAAATAGGTTTCCTTATTTCTTTATTTCCAGCTTGGGTTAGAGATCGCCATCAATAGATAGTATTGAAACTTTAAATTAAAACTTAGTAGAGTTTTTATTTCTCACTTATTTATTTGGAACACTGGAATAGCAGAATGATACTTAGTAAAAATAAACAAAAATAGAGAGACTGCCTTCATCCCATGAACTTTACAGGGTTTTAAAGTTGCTCTGTGTGACCTATCTGGTTAAACTCAGTTGATGAGGAAATGTCACACACACACACACACACACACACACACACACATCCACCACGAAAGGGAGAAGGGGAATTCAGCAGTTGGGGAGGGAGCAAATGTCAGTCATTGGTGGGTCTGGTAAAGGATATACGATAATGGTCTTTCTATTACGGCACACTTTTCTATAAGTTTTAAAATTTTATCAAAATAAAGTTATTAAAAAATTTCAAAAATCTTTTCCTTAACTTTTCCACTCACAATTGGCAAAATGACCCTAATCCCAAGTAACTTTCTGAATCACACATCCTTATGAAATAAACTATGAGGTTGATTTGCCAGGAAGACCTCGTCAAAATTCATAAAAGAAAGTAAGTTTTCTTTGAAAGTAAAGTTTCAGGAGTGAATTTTAATCAAATCAATATGGCACTTGGCTTGAAATATTTTGAGAAAACATATAAAGTGCCAAGAAAGTTTGCTTTTCCAAGGATCCAGACATCACTGGTTCTGAGTGAAATCAGTAATGCATTTGCAAAGCCCTGGGTGTGGCAGTGGGATGTGGTTAATGACTCAGAAAAATGGTATCCCCAAATTATCAATTCCATTTCCCAAAGCTCTAAGATTTCCCTAGAGCTCCTGGGAGAACGTGACAGATAGGAGTCCTGCCATGACACAGCTGTTTTAGGATTTAAAGCTTCCAGCAATCTGCCAGATCTATGTTAATAAGGTGTATTTTTTACTCCCCTCTAAATGATAACATTACATATAAAAATGTTTGCTTCTCTAGAAGCCTCAGCTTAACTTTGCTACTTAATGGGCCAATTCCTACTATCTCACTTTACATGGCTCTATAATGGGGTAAGAGATATATAGCATGTTTATTCACTAGAGAATCTAATAAAAACTTAACCCAAGTTGCTATTAAATTATAGAACTCAAAAATGCGAAAACAAGATGGACATCTTTGTCCATTTACTTCTTTTTTTTTAGCTTAAAACTTCATTATTGTCCTGTTCTTCCCTTCTAAGTTTTATCTCCTCCTTTAGAGGACATGATGCATACTATAACAAGCATTGTGCCATTTACCAGGTTTATCTAGGTGGAGCTGTTTTTAGTATTGACTAGAATGGTAAGAGAGAGTTGTCAGAATAGAAGCAGAAGCCCTACTCCATCTGTCCTTCACTCTTTCAAATATGGATTCCATGAACGAAGTGTGGAGAGATGGGAGGGGGGCATGTGTGTGTGTGCGTGTGTGTGTGCGTGTAGAAAGCAGTGAAACACTGGGAAGAGAGGAAAGTCTTGGGGATGGCCAGACACTTGGCAGAACACAGCTTGAAACCACAAAGGGTAGCTCTACAAGAATGTTTTCAGGCTGCCACATTGTTGCTGATAGGTTTACCTCTATACACCTATGGATGACCCTTGGACAGGAGATTGAATTACGTGGGTCCACTTATATGCGGATTTTTTTCAATAAATACTGTAAATGTATTTTCTCTTCTTTATGATTTTCTTCATAATATTTTATTTTCTCTGGTTTATTGTAAAAATACATTTAACAT
Organism: Eidolon dupreanum; assembly: GCA_028627145.1. Lineage (NCBI taxonomy): Eukaryota > Metazoa > Chordata > Mammalia > Chiroptera > Pteropodidae > Eidolon > Eidolon dupreanum. The sequence goes on along the minus strand of CM053513.1, from coordinate 15,976,065 downwards.
TCAAAATATGTGTTAAACGAACATTAATTTTATCCGTAAAGCTTCTGGTCAATCATAGGCTATTAGCAGTTAAGTTCTGGGGGAATGAAAAGTTATATGCAGATTTTCAACTGCACAGGGGTGGGAGGGTCAGTGTTCCTAATCTCCGCATTTCATTGTTCATGGGTCAATTGTACTGAGACATCATAGTGCAAATCTTACTAAATGTTTCTGATACAGGGAAGTGATACATCGAAGAGCAGAATGAACCTATATTACTAGGATTAGTGTAAATTTAAGGGTAAAAATCTCCCACAACTGGAAAGCTTTAAAAAAGAGCTTTGTAGAAAATATTGTGATCTGGCTTTACAATTTTTATCTTATTCACATCTAGTTAAATTAATTATAGAAAGAAATGATAAAAGCACATGTTAGGTAATAGAAATAAGGTAAAGTGACAAATCAAGTACTTCTCAGTTTTCAAAAATGCTATCACCATTTAGAATTCTGTGCACTGTTAATGAAATTTAGCTTTGCCCCCGTGTAAGTGATTTTAGTCAATCACCAGTGCACGTAGCCTCATCTGGCCTGAACAAAACGTGAGCAAGATCTCAACTACACATAGACCTCAAAGTAACCATAATTTGGTCTTGCTGTCATCTACCAGCTCTTAAAATGAAAGGACAGGAATTAAGGGAAATCTTATTCTGGTACAGTCCTGAAGCATATGAGGGAGAAGAAACTGTGTGACGAAACTTAAAAAAGAGACACACAGTCCATTTAGATAGAGCCTATGTGCTGTTTAAATGCTCTATTTTCTTCTCTGAGCCTCTGCATTATTAAACATTGACAGCAAGACTGTTGGAAGACTGCTGGGAACATTGACAAGCTAGTGCCACATAACTGGCATGGAAAATATTTACCTGGGAAGACTGTCAAGAAGTAAAAACATAGATGTTTTAAGACATTTTAACTTTGAAGTAATAAAATATAGATTGCCTCTGGTAAATATATTTTTTAAAACTTAAAAATATGTGGAGAGGTAGTCCATGTTCATGGATAGGAAGGTGCGACATTGTTAAGATGCCAGTTTTTTCTAATTTGATCCATAGATTTGATGCAATTTCAATCAATTTCCCAGAAAGTTATTTTATGGATATTGATGAACTGATTCTAAAGTTTATATGGAAAAGCAAAAGATCCACAATAGTCAACACAATATTGAGGGAGAACAAGTCAAGAGACTGACACTACATGACTTTAAGACTTACTAAAAAGCTATAAGTAGTCAAGACAGGTTGGTATTAGTGAAAAAACAGACAAAAAGATCAATAGAACAGAAAAGAGGGCTCAGAAACAGATTCACACAAACACACTCAACTAATCTTTGACAAAAGAATAAAGGCAACACAGTGTAGAAAAGACATTCTTTTCAGCAAAGGGAAAATCTGGACATCCACACCGAAAAAAATAATCTAGATATATACCTTACACCCTTCAAAAATTAATTCAAAATGTATCATAAATCTAAATGTAAAACGCGGAACTACAAAATTTGTAGGAAAAACATAGAAGAAAGTCTAGATGGCCTTGAGTGGTCAGTGGTGACTTTTTAGATAAAACACTAAAGTCATGATTCATGAAATAGATAATTGATAAGCTGAACTTCCACTCTGTGAAAAACTTTCAAGAGAATGAGAAGATAAGCCACAGACTAGGGAAAACATTTGCAAAAGACATATCTGATAAAGGACTGTTATCCAAAATATACAAAGAACTCTTACAAAATCAAACACACTCTTACCTTATGATTCAGTAATTGTACTCATTGATGCCCAAATGAGTTGAAAACCTACAGCTACACAAAAACCTGTATATGGATACTTATAACAGCTTTACTAATGATTGCCCAAACTTGGGAGCAATCAAGATACTTTTCAGTAAAGAAGTGAATAAACTATGGATCATCTAGACAAGGAATGTTATTCAGCACAAAAAAGAAATGAGCTATCAAGTCATGAAAAGACATGGAAGAAGCTTAAGAGCATGTTACTAAGTGAAAGAGGCCAATCTGAAAAGGCTGCATACTATATGATTCCAACTGCATGACATTCTGGAAAAGACAAAACTATGGAGACACTGAAAAGATCAGTGGTTGCCAAGCACGGGTGGAGACAGAGGTAAACGAATGGTGCACAGAAGATTTTTAGGGCAGTGAAACTATTCTGTATGATACTATAATGTAGGATACAGATCATTATACATTTGTTCAAATCCACAGAAAGTACAACACCAAGAATAAACCCAAATATAAACTATGGACATTGGGGAATAATGATGTGTTAATGTAGGTTCACCAGTTTTAACAAATGTACCACTCTGGTGTGGAATGTTGGTGGTGAGAAATGCCATGTTTGGGCAGAGGGGGGGGGGAGTCATTGATTATTTGGGAAACATCTGTACTTCCCACTCAATTGTGCTGTAAACCTAAAACTGCTCTAGAAAGTAGAGTCTATTAAAAAATATATGTATATTATATATGTAGAATACATATTTAAGGGGTTCAATAATATACCTTTTAAATAAAGTTGATTTATTTAGAAGACACAACTCGTGTTTCCCTTTAGTGATGGAACAATAAGTTTGCCCAGATTTGAGTCTCTTTTTTGGGTGGATACTGACCAGCTGCGTGGGGCTGAGCCCTCACAGACCAGCATTCCTAACTTCAGAGGAAAGGAACCAAGGAGAGTGAGGGGAAAAATTCACTTTCAGGAGTAGAAATGGGGGTTCCCACATGTGAAGATGCAAGATGAAGACAGAGGACCCGAGACATCTCTTCCTGGCAACGCTCTCATCAATTTCACTCTTCTGAAACCCTGCGCCTCATACTCAAAAACCTGCTTTGTTACAACTAGTCCTAAAGGGACAGTGCAGCCATGAAATGTTTAGTAGAGGCCACCTCATAGAGTCTCAGTCCTGGTGGGGAGACAGAGGCCCTGACTGGGAGGTGACCTGGCAAGGTTCCATAGAGAAGGAATATGAGAGCCTTGGCTTCATGGCAAAGGGGATGCCACTGCTTTTCATAGCTCTTTTGACACCAGGGTCATTCCAAGGGGAATAGAAAATAATCATTGTTGATTCTAGTTTTAAAAATTATCACCTATTATGCACCAACAGAATGCCTCAGACCAGGTCATGTGTCCCTGCGGGGATGGGGTTCAGACAGGGAACGGTGAGGATGAGCATGGAAGGTAGCGGGCAGGAGGCCTGTGGTTTCTCATTTCAACAGAGCCACTGCAGCCAGCTCATGTCACACCAGCCTCTCTCTCCCCGTACCTTTCTCCCTCCCCCCTCCACACTCCACACTGCCTCCACCAGGTCCTCCTTGTCTATCGAGGTAAGCAAGATGGCATCATCACTGAGCTGGAGGCAGGAACTCTCTGGTGTATTTCTTGGGCTCCTGACTCAACTAAGGATATAAAGCTTAGAGAGTAAAAGGGAAAACTTTCTTCTTCAACCAGTTTCATGACTGTGAGGTAAATTAATATCACCAGGTCTACTTGAAAGTCTGAGCCAAGGATGTGATGTGTGTGACTGACTCTAATTATATGAAGAACTGATTAAACACACACACACACAAACACACACACTACACACACGCAGGCTGAAATGTAGCAAAGGAGTTGCTTCCCCAAATGAAACAAGTTTCTTCCTACTGTTCGGAAATTGCAATGAGGCTTAATATGTGTTGGCTTTTCCTCACCTGATTAATAGATACAAAAGACAGGTATTTATGGGCAGCAGGTATAGCAGGAGAATAAGTAGAAGCATATACAGGTTCCTATAGAGCAAAGCAAGAGGATTAGAGGTGAAAAGAGAATATCGGAGCGGGGTAGAAAGGGGGAGAGACAAAAACAATGATTTCTCTAACAAAATGTTAATTTACTCATTGCAATTTCACTTATCTTTCCAAAAGAGTACTTTCTATTTGTTTATTTTTTAAAACGCTGAAATAAATCCACATAAGCACAGTCAATATACCCAAGTCAGCTTTGTATGGTAATTAAATGAATTAAGGGCAAGATTACTGCAGTTTATAGAAGATACTAAGTCAGAGAAAGGAGGACCATAGCTTTCATTGACAGTTTTAACATTTAGCATAAAATATCTCCTTTAAAGTTTTTTCATTACATGATTAAAAAGAAATAAAAGGAACTAGGATAGCTCTCCACTCTGGATAAAGGTGGCGTCTCACCCCAGGATAAAAATACCAAACAGGGAGGGGGCACAAGGGAACCGTCACCGATGAGAATGACACGTGTAGGGCATAACTGGCTAGAATCTAGAGGACACCTCTGTTAGAGTCTGGCTTACCCAAAGCAGGTTAGAAATGGCACTATCATCTGAAAATCCTCCTTCTTCCTACAGGTTAAAACAAATAGTAATATTGCAGAGTGTCAGAAGGGCAGGGTCGGGTTAGGGTGTCACAATCTCTTTCCAGTACTTGGTGCCTGGGTTCAATTAGAAGCATGCACGTGCTCACAAGTCAAGGGGTACAGAGACCAAGCAAGCTCATACCCCGTTAGCAGGATGGTGATTTTTAACACAAGCCTCTCTCTCCCTCCTCTCCTTGCTCTTTAAATTGGCTTCATTCTCCTAAATGCAGATTTGGAATTAGAACACACATGCGCAGATTTACCGTCCTTGAATTGTCAAGGACTTGTTTTGGGAATGTCATAGATCTTAGCTTGACTCACTGACCTGATCCTATTGAAGCACAGTAGATATAAAATCCTAATCTGTGACTTAGAAATAGACACAAGTTTTAAAGGTAAACTCTGTAAAGGGTTCTTATTTCCCAGAAAAGTTTGATATCCTGGGTGATTACCTAAACAAAAGGGCATGGGATTCTCTGTCTATGTCTTAATGTCAAATATGCCAAAATGAGATCGGAATTCAAAAGAATTATTTGGTGAAAATTAATAACGGCAATTTAGTTGTGACAGAGATTCCTGCCAAGACACTGCTTTAAAACTTTGCTTCATGTCATTTCTCTCACTCCTTCGATGGAATGAATTACTGTGCAGTAAACGTGCCACAGATCATGCTCAAGTACACGCATTCCACACAGTGTGAACTGGGCCAAATCTACAAACCAAATGGCTTCACTGTCTTGAGAACTAATTATATACGCTAAAAAAGCAGAAATGTTTACGTCAGGTTAGTGCTGCCCTAGACTAAGCCTAAATCAGGAGAAAGAAGAGAAGAAAAGAAGGGTGACAAGGGAGAGAGAAAGAGAGAGGAGAGAGAAGGAACTCAGACTCTCCGTCAGAGGAAATGACAGTCGGCTAGGTGAATGATTAGTGTTCTTAGGCTCCAATTCATCAGTCCTGATACTGGAAGATAAATTTGGAAAGCAAGGAACTGCCGTTAAGTTGTATATTCTCTGAGACATGATTGATCTTTTCATAGGGAAAGGAAAACTCTTAGTTCCCCAAATCTATTTATGGGCCAAAAGAATATTTTCTTACCATATAGGACCCACAGTGAAATGCTAGTTAGAGAACCACAAGTTTGTTTTGTTTGGGGACAAAGCCTTTGACAGAAATAAAGCAGTTATAGATTTCTAAGACGATGTTTACATTTTTTTCAGTGTGGTAACTAGACAACCTAAAATTATTTATGTGGCTTGCATCATATTTGTATTGGACGGCAAGGATTTTCATGGGGTCAATGGAAGCAATTTACAGAGTCCCATCTCTACTTCCTGCCTCCTCTGCATTCCCACGGCCTGCAACTCATGAGACTATGCTTACCATACACGAAAACGTAAGGAGGACACACTGTAAAATGTTTGGTAACCACGAATATATGCTGTTTGATGAATGCAGGAAGTAATGACTGGACTGTAAAACCAGCTCCTTTCCACCTGGGTGGAAAAGATGGGAGGTTCTGGTGCTCGCTCCCCTGGGCCGCTCTCCATTAGTAAGTCTAGATCCAGCACAGGCGGCAAAGTCCCATCTGCATGCACCCCGTCATGACCGTCCCTCACTCTCCAGGGCAGCGTTCAGACACCCAGCAAGCAGTGGCAATTACTCAAATACTCCTCAGCTCTTTGGGGACTGTCTTAAGACAGATCAGGTTTAAGGAACCTCACATTTGAACACAGCGAAGGTGTCACAGAAATATACGGCCAGCCTGGGGAAGAAATCAAGCCAAAGGCTTATCAGAGGCCATGTGAAAACCATTTGACCTCAACAGAACTTGAGATGTCGCAATGTCTGCTACATGAGCCTAAAATAGATAGGCTTATTATAACTTCAAAGAGCCGATTGTCTCAGGCCACAGTGAACTAGGTTACTGAGGAAGAGTGGGAGAGTGAGTTCACTATTGCTGCAGATTCTGCAGCTCCCACTGGTCAAGAGGCATCCTTTCACACTCAAGCCCCAGCCACACTTAGAGCCCCAGCACTTCCTTGGACTGGAGTTCACACTCCAGGGGCAACTGCAGTCCCCTTGCATCTCTTGCCTTCCAAAAACCTTAGCCAAGGGTTTAAAACCTTAGCCAAGGGCAGGTCAAATCTCATCCTCTACTCACAGCCTCTGGTTTCCACAGCCTCAAATGACCCCTGTCTTCAAAGCAGGTAGAACATTTATCTCATTCTACTATTCATGAGGAAGGTATCTAGCTACAAAGCACATTTATAGCTTTATTTTAATTTTCACCTGGCCTGATGGAACTGCCAGCTCCCAAGGCTTTTTTTTGCATCTTCCAAAATGACCAACATGAGGTAAACGTTATTTTTGAAGCAATGACTTCAAGATCTTTTTAAATGAAGTCTGTGGGAGTTAGGGATAAATTATCTGAGGGACTAGTTTTCACTTGAGGATCTTATTCTTAAAATCCAAATTTTACACGTATGCAAATCTAAAATTCACAGCTGATTGTATTTGAGAAGATTACTAATGGCTGGGAATTTAGTGTTTTTAGTCATTAATATCATGTGTCTCAAAAGAAAGAATTCATATTGCTGTTTCAATTTCACCTATGAAGATACAGAAATATTATATAAAAGTGTCAGAACTCCTGCCTCACAGTTTTATATACACGCTTTCTTTTTATGTGTTTCTTAATGCATAAAGGTCGCATTCATAATTTCTCTTTTTCGCAAATGTTTAAGTTGTTTTAGAACTAGAAGGGGGCCAGGTGATCATTTGGTAGAAAGTTTCTTCTTTTCTTCTCTGTGCGAAGACTTTTGATCCTAGAAGTTGCCAAGTGGATGTACCACAGTGTCCCCTTTGCTTCCAGCCAGCAAGTTTATCTGCAATCAAGGGGCCAAGCAGCAGGAAAGTCACCAGCCACTTTGAAAGTGTGCACTAACTGGTCAAAAGCTGGTCATCATTATGTTGGTAATTTAACAACTCATCAAAACTTTTGCCTATGAAATCCTTGCCAGTACTAATAACAATGTGTTACTAAGTTTTATTTAAACACGTAACATTTTATTATCAGTAAAAGGCACACCTGCTCATTGTGAAATATGCTTAAAATTAAAAAATAAGGACTCACTGACCACAAAAATTATGTCCTAACTTTGTTTACCTAGGTTTTAAATCTCAGTATAGGACAATTAAGTCCATATTTTATATGCAACTTTTAAACTATTAGTGGTCAATTAAAGTTTTTCATTATAAAGGCTGTATTAACATCGTAAAGTCAGACTTCACTTAAGAAAGTTTTGAAACAAAGTAAACATACACACCTCAAAATGTAGGTGGTAACAGTTACCAGTTCTATCACATCTCAAGACTTTATCTTTTGATCAATTTAAGCTGTTGCGAGATAGTTAACGTAAGTTAAGTGTGTATTCAAACAGCAAGACAGTGCTAAGGCCTCACAGAATGGTGTTAGTGAAGTTACGCATGCTTGACTGATGCACTTGCAAGCGTGAAGTTAGTCAGAACGCTTTTTCCTAACATGGAAAACGTCACCTTCTTCTTGAGCGACTGTTCCGCTTCTTGTACGTGCAGGCTGCTTGTGACAGACGCTTTGCCGTACTCCTGTTTTCTGGTGAGTCTGTTTTTCCAATCTTCCTCACCGCTCTTCTTCAACAGTGCTAATCTAAGGGGAAAACACACCGACCAGAAAGTTCAGCACCAAACTCTCACTTGTAATAGAACCGTAACTCAGATGAGTTAGAAGTCTTTGCCCATTAAATGACCACAGATGCCTTATTTTAATCTTATTGAATTTCATTTTTTCTGAAGAAAGTACGTGTGAAAAAATTGCACAGGGGTCCCTTTGCTAAGATGGCCCCATACATGTTAAAGTTGATTGAAATGCAAAGCTGAATCTGACTTGTCGGATAAAAGATGCATCATCATTCCACCAAAGGAATAGCTGCGATTTTTCCTTGCCCTTGGTGAGAGCAGAGAGAGAAAGGAATCGGTCCCCAGAGAAAAAATGTCTGCCAGTGACCCCTTCTGGTCACCTGATATAATAATATTTAACAACTAACGCCGAATAGTAACTTATTTGCAGAAAATACAGCAGAAGTGGTTTTAAAATCGGAAAGCTATAAAACACTGACAATCTATTAATCTCATACCTTTCAATTACAGGTAAAAGATCATGTTTAAGACTGTGTCTCTTCCTATACTCTGAACTCTGTTCTTTTCCTCCAAATGAACTTGCTTTTTCTTCTTAATACAGAAACTATTCTCTACAAACCCACTTTTTAAATTATTACTTCAACTTTCCTCAGGGGAAAGCTATATACAAAAAAAGAATCTAATTAGCTGAGATTTTTCCTAACCTACTTTAGTTCAACTGCAGCGTGCTGCTTGAATGTTATATTCTGTGAAAGGCTGTTTTCGTGAACATGAGGCTGTGTCTTCCAACTCCATCACAATGAATGAAGGAGACTTGAGAATTTAAAGTTGGACATCACAAAAAAGTTAAAAGGCAAAAAAAGTGGTGGTCATTAAACTCACGTGATCTGAGCCTTGAACAATCGAAAGATTAGGGAAAAAATGATCAGAAAAAATGTCCCCACTTGGCGTTCAGCAAGCCGGGGAGGGTAAACGGCTTTTCCCACACGTGTTCTCTCCCCGCACAGTCTCACGACGCTGCTGACTCACTGCAGGCGGCCGCGCACGGGGAGGGCCGAGGGGCGAAACGTCTGGTCCTACACATGACACAAATTACTGCCCGTGCAGTTCAAACAACTGTCAGCACTTTCAACGTCCGCCAAGTCCAAGTGCTATTTGCAGGGCTGTGATGTTGAGAGCCTGGACATCTGCTTAGTCTGACGGGAGAATCCAGCGAGTGGCACTGTGTTAGCCTATTAACCCGGAGGCCTGGCTGGGGCCACCGTGACATGTACTTGCCAGGCCGCCTGGGGAAAGGTCCGCCCTTCTCGCTCCAGCCCACACTTTTCCAGCAGGGAATACTGGCCTGGGATGGCTGTTTCACTGGCACCGAGCCGACAGCCCTGCCTCATTTCAACTAGTTCTGCAGGCTCACAGCAGTCAGGGCTGGGTCACACGGGACAGGCAAACCGCGTGCCCCTAACCTTCAGTACATTTTTTTCTTCCCCCTTTATAATGTCCCTGCATTTCAGAGAATCACTGGCACCACACAAATTTCAGATAGGGCCAAACAGCACTGATTAGTATTTACATCAGATCTCGGCCTGGGCTAGTTCGTAGGCTGGAGGAGTGAACTAATCATGTCTTTTAAATGAGGGCAAATCAAAAATCAGAAAAGGCGGTCAAAGGGGAATGATACCTCTACCCCTAATACATAAATCTGGGCCCTCTAGTGGCTGAAATCTCCCAGCTAGAAGGTAGGAGCCTCCGGTCTGCTGGGAGAGTATGGATACAGCCATTCAGCTGGGTGGAGAGCAGATGGGTGGGTGGAGGGGCATGGAGGGACCACAGGGGGACCCCTGGTGGCCACTGTAAGTCGGGATGCTGCAGGCTGCTGGGAGGCATGGGGAGGGTTCTTCAACCTTCTTCAACTCAGTGTTCACATTCCACCAGTTTTCCAGTGAAGGGATGGCTCCTTTGCTTTTTTCAGTAATCATCTCTCACACATAACAAAGCTTAGATCTAGTTGTTTCAGTAATTGTGCAGATAAGATTTCTCAAAGCCTAGTGTACTTTTAAAGAGACATCAAAGTTTTTGTCCCTAAATAACATAAAGATTATTTGATTTGCAATGCTTTTCAAAGGAGTTCCCAAATAGGAATGACTTACACCTCAATCATTTAGACAGTTATGAAACACTGATTTTATTAATCCAGTGAAAAAAAGCAGGTTGTATTTAAGTTCCATGCTATTTAGGGTTCCCACTTGACATTCAAGAGGTCAGAAAAAGATAGAAAAAGAAAAAGATATGCTTCCTTGAGCATCAGACATGTTTGGAAAGCAGAGTGCATTGAAGATTGAGTTGGGGGAGGCAGCGACTAGCCCTGCTGTCAGTTGTGTCTACCACGTGACCCTCGTGGTCTCTGTAACTAAACCCTCCCTCAGAAAGAAGAAGAAGTTAGAATCAGGTATAAAAGTTATATTTTACATACCACCTCAAAGAAAGAAAAGTAAAACCCAAATAAATAGCATTTTTATTTTAAATAGGTCAAACTTCAATATCCCACTTTAACAGAAGAGAAGGATTATAAGCCCTTCCTTGGGAAAAGCTATCACAGATGGATTATAAAGATATGTAGTTCTGTGACTTCAGCAAAGTACAAATAAAAGTACTATTAAGATTGGGGGAGGGAGATCACTGACAATATATTTCATATTAGTATAATTAATTATAAACAGCTGCTAAATAAAGTATACCTTATCCATTTTTAAACATAGAGGTATACCTCATTTTACTGTACTTTGCTATATAGAGCTTCACAGATGTTGCATTTTTTACAAATTATAGGGAGGACCCTCCACCAGCAAAAGGATTACAATGTGCTTTATTGAGATACTTGTTTTACTGCGGTGATCTAGAAGCAAACCCGCGATATAACTGAGGTATATGCCTGCAAATTTTAACAATTAAACTGAATAGTGAACTACTTAACATATATTCATTATCATCACGGTTCTGAACAGTTTGGGATTACTCTTAGAGACTGAGAGAAGTGCTGTCTCCCATTAGCCAGAGGTTCAGGTATATACAGTTGACTTCGAACATACTTCCTGGCAGTTCCCAGAAGCCTTACAGCCATCCTAGAACTTCTCAGATGTCCACAAAGCCTGGGTTAGGAAGCTCTGACTTTATATCATCTCTTATTTTCCAAAATGAGAATTTTACAGGATTAAAACTGCTTTCAGATAGATATGTTAAAATTTACTAAAAACAGGCACATGGCCACAAAACTTTATCAGGAGTCCTAAGTTCCAACAGATAGATTATACCCAAAGATAGGGAATCTCCTTTATGAGCCTTCGAAAGAAAGGGTATATTAGTATTTCCATTGGATTTTACTCCCAGAAATATTTTCTGATATGTAGAATATTAGAACTTGTGTATAGGTGACATTTATCATTAATTCCATTAAATGGTATCTCTTCCTTCTTGCCTAACTGGGTATCAATAGTTGGATGTTTAGGACCAAACTCTCTTCGAGCCAGGTTTCTGCAGAGGAGGACTTCATAGGCCACACAGCTTCCCTGATTAAGACATCACTTTTATTTGGCTCATCCCCTCAGCCCTTCGCCTCTGCCTCCTCAGTCTGGAAGGTCTGATTTATTGTGAATTTTAAATAATAAAGGTGAAAATAAATAAGATCTAACAACCTTACTAATTCGTTAGTTGAAAAAGACTCCATCTAATTAATATTTTATGAACATTGTTCAAAAGCTTGGCTTGAAAAACAGAATGAAGACTTTTCATTGATATATTGTCTTAGGTAGTTTGGAATGTAGCTAGAAAAATAAGAGTGGCCGGAGCCTGACGGAGTGAGATTTTTGAGTGGTGGGAGGTGCTGAGGCAGAGTCCAGGTGGGCAGAACCGGAAGGAGCCGATGGAAATAGTTCTGCCCATGAAATCCATGAGACCTTGCGCAGGCGTGTTCCTATCACTATTACATCTTTTGCTGCTCAATTCAACAGTGGCTTAAGGTTAACAAGGAAAATACAACCTGAAATATTTAGCTCTCATTTTTTTGTATCTCTTCCATTTAAAAATATTCTTTTGACCCTCCATCATTCTTTTGAATGAAATGATGTTATGGGACTGCTATGCAAATGTAATCTTTCACAGCTATTATCTGATGAAAACTTTCTAAATGCAGTTCAGAAAAGTCATTCATTTTACCTTCTGTAAAATAAACAAAACTTAGATTCTAATACCGAAGATTTATATCCTAAATATAAATTTATCTTCCTTCCCTCTGCATACACTTTACACAGACAAATAGTCACAAGCAGTGGGTGCATTCAATCTGAAGCCACGTGTATCTGAGAGAGAAAAAGCCAAGATCTCTGCTCCCATCACCGGACAGTCAAAGAATTTAATATAAAAAAAAGAAAAAGAAACTGCAAACAAAAGAAGCAAGCAAATGTCTGCTTCTGTTGGTTTCCTCATCTGAGTCTGGAGCTGGCGTTCTTCCAGCGTTACCCAGCCAGGCACCGGGGCGAATGCAGTTCACTCTCAGATACCTCGACTTCCAAAGAATTCTAGCAAAACGGCACATCCTCTCATGCAGCCAGACTCCTGATTTCCTCTCTTTGCCCATTACTCGGATTTTTTTTCTAAAAGCAAAACCTTAAGTTCCTCCCTAACAGAATGACTTCGCAATCGTTAGATCTGATTACCTTTCTTTAATCGACATGGTTTTGCTGGGTGAATCCAGGATGCCCTCCGCCACCGGCGCTTTGATCTCTCCAGCAGCGAACATCGCACATGGATTCTTATAGTGCTTCTCCTGCGCTTGTTCTGAAGGCTCGTGCTGCTTCCAGGACACTGGGGGTGCAGTCTGGGCAACGCTTTTCCCAGCAGCTGTGCCGGTCTGCTCAGAAGTGGGCTCCCCGAACTCCGCCGCTGGGAAGGAAAGGAGCAACGTCAGCACTTCCTCCTCCAGGCAAACGTGCTCCCAGCTCTTCACCCCCCACAACTCTGCACTTGGAGTTCAATCCGTGGGCACATGGCCCGTTACCCAATCCACTGGGATTTATGCAAATCTGCGGCATGCTACATTCTGTGAGAAAGCCAAACTTCCCAGTGGGTTACCCTGCACAGCAAACTGTTTTGTGACAATTGGTCTTTTCCTGCATGCAAGGCACAGGAAGTTAGTTTTAACCATATGCTCCAGAATGTTTCTACTCCTTCAAGACAATCTTTTACATTTCAAACATGCCACATTCGCAAGTCGAAAGCACTATTATAACTTGCACACTATTATTTTATGTAAATGTAGAAAGAGAATGAAAGGCCTATGCAGGACAGTTTGCTAGTCTGCATAAGAGGGATGTAGAAAGCAAGCCTGGAAATTCACAGACCTGGGTTCAAGTCCCGCCTCCCTGTACTTACCCAGCCCTGGACATTTGGGGTCACCGACTTATAAAAGGGCAAGCAGAGCTGGCAAGTTCACAAGGCTGTGATGTGAGCCAATGTGACCAGAGTCATTTAATACCCTTCTCAAGATGTGTGAAAGACTGTCAGCTATTTTTATGGCTGAAAAACCGATAATCCACTGAAAAAGTCAGACTCAAGGGGAAAAGAAGTCTGGGGGAGAGTATAATTCATGCTAAACTTCTAATCAATACTAGTTATAAGCCACTTCATAATTCAGTCAGAAACACTCACAGACACATGCAAACAATCGAGCAGAAACTAAAAACCCAGTCAGAAGCAGTCAGTAGCAACTCACCTCTCAACGAAAACTTCCTCTTTGTGACATTCTCCATGTCCACTTTCTCCTCCAAGTGCTGCCTGTCCTTCAAATCTGGGGTCCCTGGCGCGGTGCTTTCCACGGTGGAAAATTCCTTCAGCACATCACCCAGAGGGGCGGCGGGAGGATTGGCTAGCTCCAGGCTTCCCTTTCTCAGGACAGCATATTTAGGTTCCTTATGGCTGTCTCCTTCCCGGACTTGGTTAAGGATGGCATAGGATGGCTCCGCTTCCTCAAAGGACCCATACTTTCTAACACCACCGTCCCTACCTGTCACGGCTCTCTTGCTCTCTGTCTCTCCCAATTCTCTCAATGTGCCTTTGTTCCCACTGCCTTCTAGTGAAAGCGGCCAGGCTTGGGACCTCAGAATGCTTCTAACTGGAGAGTCTGAATTTTCTATTGAAGAAGGAAACTTGTAGTCAGTGGCACTTGTGTTGTCATCCACAGACGGCTGTGTCCGCAGCTCCCCCGCGTACATTGGAGTGACTGTGGATGCCACGGTGGACACAGATGTGTTGACAGTGGGCGAGAAAGGAATGAGCTTTCCCCTTTGCACCTGGGGGTGAGGGACACAGTGAAGAAGGGAAAAGCCGATTTAAAAATATTGTCTCTATAAATCCCGGTGGATGGATAGTCCTAGACTGAACTTAGTGCAGTGGAATACTCATCTTAGTGGGAAACCGATCCTAGATATATTTATATAATGCATTTCGTTAGCTGAAATCCATCTGGGTGAAAAGCAGATTCTGCCTCCTATTTTTTCCTCTCCAAAATGAACTCATTCCAGATGATTCCGAATTATAAAAATGAGGAAAAAAACATACTCGGCATAATGACTTTCTTAGGAATGAAGTTGTTACCAAATCATTTACAGGTAGATCACCTTGATTATATCATTAACCTAAGCTAACATGGTGCTCCTACAGTTTAAGAACATACCTGCAACGTGGAGTTGGATTACAGTGCACCCACCTGTTCCACCTCTCCAAGCGTGACCGGCTGAGTTTGATAGCGAGCATTCATTCTCCTCTGTCTCACGTCTATTCTGTTTCGGGTAGAAATAGCTTTTGAGACTGGCTGGGACAATTTGTTAAATAAGGCCAACTTCTCGGCTAAGCTGAGAGTGGAAGAATCAGGTTCTCCTTGTTCAGCAGAATCTTTGCCCTCATTTGCCTGGTCTCGGGCTAAAGCCTTTTGGTGAGCAGAGGCCTGTAATCTGAAAGGGAGGAAAAGTCGGTAACACAGATAAAAGAAACAGAAGCCCACCACTGATTGTGTATATTAACTTTATTTCCAGTGTCAGTTTTGAAAAGGGCTTATTTTTGCCCACATACATTCAAGACAGGTGCAGGCACTTATTTAGCCATTAAACAAGACAGCGAATGGTAGAGTAGGCTGGTGACACTAGCATTATCAGTTTCATGGAGAGCAGATATTTAGCTCTGAAATCTCTCTAAAAATTGAGCTTCCTATTTAGGGAATTGAGGTTGGTTTGGACATACCTAATTTTAGAGAGAGAGGTTGTATTGTTAGTATCAGTAACATGTAAGGCTACAGGGAGTCTTAAGACATCACCATATTTGGATATTATCTAATTATGTGGTTCAGAAAATAGTCTTTTCATTTTAAATAATTAGGAAATAGGATGCTTATTCTGTCAACAACATTATCCACAACACAGGGTTTTGATTTTCACTTGCTAAACACAAATGGTTTCATTTTAAAGATACTTGCATTCCTTCACTCTAGCACTTTCTCTCATAGGTTTTCTCTGTTCTCCTAAAGGTACTTAAATCTGTAATTCCCAGTCACATGAAAAGTGAAGGAAATTTCAGGCAATGGCACGTCCTTTTGGCTTTGAGGCAGAGCAGAAGGCTTCCGGTTACATGGCCTCAGTGAATCCTCAAAGGTTTAAGACAAGGTCCCTTTGGCCACTAGCAAATCCAATTTTTAAAGCCAGAAAACAGTATCTTCTGCCTTGACTCCAACTAATCACCACTTCACAAGTTGCCCCAGACATAAGAGCAGCATCAGTGTTCCAGGGTATAATAAGGATGGCAATAAAGGCGCTCTGAGTCTCGGTGTCTGTCCTGAGGTCTGGAGGCAAACTGGGAGGGTAACCTCAGCCTCCTCCCCAGAAAGGTCCCAGCTTCTGGCTTGTGCCAGCTTTATTTCTGCACTGTCATTTTACTTCTTTTAGTCTTATTTTCAGCCTTTGTGTTTTGGCCCATAACAGTAAAGTAGAGTGGCTATTCCCATGTCTTAAGGACATAATTTTAAAACACGATAGTAAACATCAAAGTTCGGGCACTATAAATTCTTAATATCCTAATTTCCAAATATAACAGCATTATCTGTACATCAGAAACAGGTAGGACTTTTTTTTTTTTTTTTAACACATATTAACGAAAACTAGGTATTATCAGAATGTCAACATTCACATTAACTCCCATTTTTCTGTTAATCTTTATTAAGCGCTAGTATTTCACACTGAAGAATGACACTTCTTAGGGATGGCTATGATTATAAAAAACAGCAAGAAAACAAATGGATGAGTGAGTTAGTGTGATCCTAGTTCTAATACACCATGGAAGCAGGTAGATGAATTTTTTTTTTTCATGCAGGCGTACATGAAGTTATCAGTGTCTTGCACTATGACAAAACAAAATGCCACACACTTCTGGAACAACGCATTACACTGACTTGTTTGTCAAGTAAACAAAAGGCATTCACGATTTTAAGGTGCATCTGCAGTTTAATGTCTTTGCCCTCGGGGCTGCATGCTGCTCCTGATGTCCAGTACCTGGCAGGCTGCACAGTGCTCTTAGCTACAGTGTGACTAGGAAGTCTTGCCATTACGGTGTGGGCGGCCACCGGGCACGAAGCAGAGAGAGGCTCGCTTTAAAGCAATGGCCAAAGAAGGAACATTCATAAGGAGAGAGAAGAAAAGAAGCATTAAGGAAAGTGTAGTTTTCAATTTGGAAATGCGAAATCAAATATTTTAACGGAATTATTTTCTCATTACTTTGGGAGAATCACAAAAGAACTGGAAAAGCAATGACAAAGTTAGGAAACAAGAGACAGAGGCTACGCAAAGTAAATGGAATAAGAATAGGTTTTTAGAGCTTGGTAAGGATTTACCCTATCTTTAGAAGAAACAGAGTCAGCAAGCCTTGCAAGGTGATAATTTTTCCTTATATTTACTACTTTCTCCCATGAGTAGCTGCTTTATATTCTGCCACAACCACTCAAATATTTTAAAAAATTAAAGTTAAAATTAAACTTATTTGCTAAGAGTTCCCTAATAAGTATAGGATGTACTCTTCCTGAAATATACCAAGAAATTGAGGAATAGCTGGGAAATAAAGGCAGCTGGCTCATCAAACAGCAGGCTCACAGGTATGGGCTGTGACAGAGAGGCCTCTTGGGATGTTAATATCCTGAGTACCATGCACTTTAGTTATTCGGGAAGTGTGTGTGTGTGTGTGTGTGTGTGTGTGTGTGTGTGTGTCCGTGTCCAGAGGAAGCACAAAAATAATTTTAAAAAAACTAATAAAATTTTTACTTAATGGAAGCAATTATCCCTGAATGAGTGAATGACTTTGGGAAATCCATTCTGAACATATTAAAACATACTGTTCAAAAATTACTCTCCATAGTTTGGAAAGTTATCAAACTTACAATTCTTTTTTTATTTATTTATTTTTTTATTTAAAAACAAAAAAATCCTTCACTTTTTGAGATATATACTAAAATATTAATGGGAGAAATGGTATCTGGAGTTTTCTTGAAAATAATGCAGGAGGAAAGGGGAAGTGAATGGGGACACAGGTAGCGCAGGAGTTGAAGATGTTGAAACTGGGTGACCAGAACATGGAATTCAGTATATTAATTCGTCTCCTCTCATGTTGTAAATTTTCTATCGTAAATGAGTTAAAAAATGCAGAGACAAAACAATTAAACAAAACTCCTCTTCATGTTTTTCTAGGAGATACAATAGGTAACATGTCCCATTATCAGGTTCAGAGAGAGCAGTAAAGAAAATACCTAAGCACCGGCTTGCCTGAGGCTTCTAATGAGACCATCTCCCGATTCACTGGTTTTATTTACAAGTCTTTAAATTTTTTTTTTTTTAAAGACATTACTGCCCAGGCCCAGAGGCAGCGAGGGAGACTCACGTGGCTGCGATGACCACCTCCTCGCTGGTGACCGGCTGCGTGTGGGATCTGTCCTGCAGCCGCCGCAGCCTTTGCTCCACCGCCGCGTTGCGTGAGCGACGCTTAGGGACATTTTTCTCATCAAACGACTTTTCCATTTCCTGAGATCAGAAACGTGGTGGAATCCTTATGAATGAGAGGAAAGGAGACTGGGGCAGCAAAATGTCTTGACTCTGTTCCCCTTCAGACACTTTATTGATCAGAAGTGAACACGTGTGCTGCTCTGGCTGGTGGTCGCACCAGCCGCGGACCCGGGGAGAACCGCGGGTGGGCCAGAGCAAGGTGGGCCGCCAAGGGCCAGGAGCCGGACGCAGTTAGGAGCAGTGGACGGAGTGACAGTTTCTACTCAAACACTTCGGCGCATCTTACCCTGAAAAGCAGCCTCTTGGCAGCGACACTCAGCTTGGCTCGCTCATCTACCTTTTCTTCATCTGAAAAAAGCCATGAGATAAAAACCGAATATCATTAGAAAATGCGGGCAAAGGCTCCCAAAAGTCTCCCAAGGCTGACCTGGAAATCCTTCGAACAGAACAGATGTCCTAAAAATTACAAATGGCGATATTTTCACCTTGTGGGGAGCCCCTTATTCTGCCCAGTGAAAATATGCTAATTTCCATTGTAATTAACCAAACAAAACTCAGTCTGGACAGTAATTTTCTGCTGTACTATTTGATAAATTAAGATTTAATAATAGATTTGTTTTTGAAAGGAATGTCTCTCCTTCATTGTGAAATAGCAGCGGTAATAAGAGAAACCTTTTCTTTTGTTGTTCAAATCAGTTATTTTAATAATGCTCACTCCAGAGTTCCCTAACATTCTCAAAAATGAGGGAAAAATCTCACCTAGGTTTTATTATATTCACAGAAAGAAAGCCTGCAGAAAAGAAATTGATATGCACCATAACCTCATCCCCTCAAAAAAGCAAAAATCTTATTTAAATCTAATCTGGATGAGATGATAAAGAAGAAGCAAAAGGAAAAGAGAGACTTACCATCGGCAGTTGGCATTTCTGAATTTGAAGTAGACCTAAGAAGGATATTAGCAAATAATAACAAAAAGTTAGCTGATGGGAGTAGAAGGTCCAAATACAATATTGCATTAAAAGAAAAAATAACAATGCAATGAAACTGTCTTAGAGAATATCATCCTGAGAGCAGTTCTAGTTGTGAATACGCGTGTACAGTTAACAGACACTGTGGAGTGCGTGTGCACACAGCTCAGCCAAGTACACACCTCGTGGAGACAAACCAGGCTCAAGTACGACTTATTAAACACAACTGATGAAAAGTGTTTAGACCAACCTTATCATTTCTAGGCATAAGCATGTGATAATATAAAACTGAAATACACCAAGTAGGTGGACATTTATAAAACGAATATAAAATCCCTAGTTATTTTCACTGAAAATCTGGTGAATACTCAATATGGTTTCTAATTTAACAAGGGCATAAAAAATTTAAAAAAAAAAACATTAAATGAAGAAAAATAATGTTCAACTTCTTACAGTCTGAATGCAATTTAAAACTGTGTCTTGGGAAACTGTTGTCATGGTCAACGTTTTTTTTTTTTTAAATGCATTTATACAAGCCAAATAAATATCCCTTATCAATTAGATGGAAGGATTAAGGAATCACCACACCCCATTTAAACAGGATCAGGACTATCACTGTAGTGAAAATTCCATATGAGCTCTTTTAAGTACCTAGACCATGTAACTACACATATACATGCCTACCTATCCGATTCCTTTCGTTCTGCTGAGGTTACTGGTTGAGTTCTAAATCTCTCAGAAGTTTTTCTACTTTCACCAGGAGAAAAATACCGTCTTGGTTTCCGGGACCCTCTCTCCCGTTCCACAGAGGTAGGCAAGCCAACTCCTTTGGGTGACCTCTCAACCCGCGATTGGCTTTTAGAATCATCGAGAAAGAGTATATGGCAGGGAAACGGGGAGACAGAGAGAGAGAGAACAAAGCAAAGGTTTATGCATCTCAGTGAGTCAAGGCACAGACACTGCCAAATCCCACTGCACGCCTCTACCATGCACGTGAAGGAGGTGGAACATTCCAGAGACCCAATCCTCCAGCTCCCCATTAGTAGGCGGAAGCAGAATGGTAGTTTTGAAGCCTTTTTCTATATGGTCTGCCCTGCACACTTGTGAGCTAAGCTTAAGTATGACTCAATGCAGGACACGACACAAGTTGAGAAGTGAATAATTCTGCCAAAGGCGTGCAAGTGACACATCGGGAGGACGTTTGAAATATCACCTACAGTTCAGGTTTCTTTCTGGCACTGACAGATTCCAGAAATGCATTTCGGAGCTGGGCGACAGAGACCTTTGTGTCCAGCATGCTCGCTTCCACCTGGGGCCCCTCCGCTTTGGGACTCTGCGGTTCCGGCTCTCCCTTGGCAGCTAGGTCCTTACCCTTCAGGGCCTGGAGCTGAGGGGGGCCCGTGTAGTCAGACAGGGAGCGGGTGAGGACCTTGTGCTTCCTCCTAGATGCTTCTTGTTTGTGACCTGAAGCTCTGGCATCTTGGAACACAGGCTCATTCTGAACATACAAAACCATTTCGCTCCTGCCGGTTCTCTCAGTGAACTGGTGCTGAGCTTGAGGTGGGTGTGACGAGTTTTCTGGTTCCTTTTGTTGTTCTAAAGTGACTGTGCTAACAGCAGGCTTACCAAGGTCCTCATTTCCAGAGGGTTCTTCTTGGCTTCCTGCAAGCCCGCCATCCTCTAAAGCTAAGCGCTCTTTCCTGCTTTTCTCCAGAGCTTCAGTGAAGGGCACGTCTTCCTCTGCTTTTGATTCACAAATATGGAGAACGGGGGTGTCCCTTCTCTCACCTTCAAGAACCTTCAAGGTGGGAGGCTTTGTGACATTCTGGGCGGCCGACCCCACCCAGCTGCACTCAGACACACTTTCTGGGGTTTCTGAGGTCACCGGCACGGCAGTGTGGACGGGATCTGCTGGTTGGACATAGCCACGGATCGGCTGTCGCGCAGAGCCGGCCGCCTTGCCTGTGACCCTATCAAAGGCCGAGTTTTCCGACTGAAAGGGCAGGTAAGGCATTGGCACGGGCTGGTGTCTCCTCTGAGTCAAGGACTCTGAGCCAAGTTCAGGGCTGCTGCGAGCACTCTCCTCTTTCACCAATTTTTCTCTAACTTTAACTCTTTAAGAAAGAAAAAGGATTTAAGTTGCAACGTGCAGTAACGGCTTAACGGGAAGGAAGCATGCGCAGATCATGGATTACCAGTGAATGGAAATCAACCCAAAGAGAGAACGACTTGTGAGAAAGCATTTTTGCTGGTTAATGCCAGAACCACAGCTCTCGAGATGAATGATTTTCAGTCGAGCTTCCGAATGTGCATTCGAATGCCGGAGTGGTGCAAAACTAATTCTACCCTCTGCAAAGCTGAGAGGGGTCAGATGCTGTACTGGGAGAGAATAAATGCTTTCTGAATAAATGAATACCCAGAGGGCACAAAAAAAAATTTAATATATACCACAAGTATGCACGAGGGCACACTGAGGCTGATGCTGTGAATGGTAAGCTTTTTGCATGTATCTGGATCTTGGGGGCAGTTTCCAGGCATACATACACCTATTGACCAAAAGTAATTTCATTGTCTCCTGGAAATGTAAGAGCATTTGTGATTATTATTATTATTTTTAGTGAGCTTAAGATACAACAATCACCTGTTTTCAAGCACTCAACTAAACATTTATAAGCTTTTTCATGCAATGCAGACTGCATTCATTCACTCAGAAGATTCGTGACCAGTTTGGACATTGCGACTACTAATCACTGTAGCACCAAGAAGAATGTTAGAAAAAAAATACTTGTTGAAAGAATTAATAACCTAAACATTTTCTCTCCTCCAGAATTGCTATTAGGCCGTTAGTTAAAAAGTAATCTAAAAAGAGACTGCTCTAGTTGTTTCTAGAGCTATTTACATATTTGAGAGTAAAAGCGAAATCCATTTTAAAAGCTACTTTTCTATTTTTCTAGTACTGCAGAAGCAAAATAGCCAAGAGCTCTGGCTGCGAGGTCTGAGGACACCTCGGCTGCAAGCCTGGCTCAGCCTGTTCTAGCCATGTGGTCTCAGGCCCTCTTACTTGCCTCAGTTGCTTTACCTTTTAAATGGAAATAATAGTGACAAAACGTAATGTCATATCTGCAAAGCACATGATTTAGTGCTTAGTAAAGAGTAAATATTTAATAGTGCTAGCTAGTTCTTAGTTTTGCTTTTTGAAATACTATGTAGTGAGAAAGGAGAAGTCATTGAAACTGCTAAAGAATGGATTACTAATTGGGGATAATCTTTAAAAAATAAAGAATGCCTTTGGAGTGAGAAAAGTGATTTCTTGGGGAATGTAAACTTTTATTTACTTAAGATTAGCCAGAAAAATGATTAATTCTGATATACACTTTTTGGAAGAGACTATTTCCTTAAATGACAAATGTACCTGGCTAAATTTGATATAAACTCCTACATGTTTTTCGGCATAAGATACAGGAGGATATCTATGTGTACTTCATTATAGAAAAATCAAAGATACACATGAAAGGCAGTTACTGTGAATGATTCATAAAAAAAAAGCATTCTGAGTTGTTATTTTTCTCAGGGCCTAGGCAGTGTTAGACTAGCCACTTTTCATATTTATAAGCTTTGTTAATCAAAAGAAGACTGAAATGTGGTTCAAGTTCTCCTGTGGAATGTGTCCTTCTAATCAGAGACAATCTGAATGTTGTCCTCAGCTGAGAACAAAGTGACTGTTAGAAACTCAATATATGGGTGCTTTGTCCTGCCAATGACTTACTCATTCTTACTCCTTCTGCCTCTCCCTGCCCCCAACCTTAAAAATGAAATGATAGGGGTTTTTGTCTGCTTTAATACCACAGGCTTTCAATGTAACTGTAGAAAATTAACTATTGGCTTTGAGATGAGGAGACATGAAAACAAGGAGGCTGGAAGTGCCAGGTGAAAGGTGGGGGTGGAGTGGGGGGTTGCTGACAAGATAGGACACTAGCTGGTTAGCCAGCCTCAGGAGGAGAGCAACCCAGAGGTGCCAGGTAGGTTGTCACCATTGCCTCTACCTGGCGGTAAGTGAGCTGGTGAGAGAGGAGAAAAACAAGAGGGGTAGCCAAAAGATTTTCAAAAAGAGGAGCAAGAGGATATGCTATTAGAAGGGATTAGGGCAACTGAAGGAGAAAAGCAAATGATTAGCAGGTAACTTCCAGCAGCACCTTTTGGACACAGGATTTTCAAATGCACTACAGTTAGAAAGAGGAGAGTCAGTGTTGGGTGATGTGTGGAACAGCAAGGCAAGGCAGTAGGGAGAAGAGAAGCACTCACAAAACGAAAGCCAAGAATTTCAACTCAGGCAATACCTGGAAGGCCAGTTGATAAGTGAAGGTGTGTCCCCTTCAGAGTCTTTCTGTAGAAACCACTCATGTTTGGGTTTCCCTATACTATCATGTACAAAAAACAAAACTTCAGGTAATTCCTATGAAAATGTCAACGTATACACAGACTTAATGATTATAATTTAAAATCTAAAGGCTGACTTTTAATAAGTAAAGAGTGATTCTGGCTTTTGAAAATGGATAACCCCATTTTTTTCATGAGATTTATATTTATGTCATGGACTTTCCAGGACATTTGGCTTACTATTGAAACCAAGAGACAGAAGTAAATATATCTAAAGCCACCAAATAAAGTGTGTGTGTTTTTTAAGTAATTTGAAAGTATTAAGAGTTGGTTATATTCACAATGGGCCCACAAATACCAGACAATTCTCTTGTAAAAAGTTGGATTAAAAATATAAGGCAACTAATATCCCTAAGTTTTGCTAAGTTACATTGGTAAACAGCCAAATGTAAAAAGTGTTCAAAAGAGTACCTATTAAATAAAGGTAATAAATAAAAAGAAAGTCAATAAGGTCATACCTTTAATTACTATTATATGTTTTCCTTTTATACTTATCACTGAATAATATAGCCAACATAACAGTTACCAACACTAATTCAAGTCTATTCAATAAATGTTTTGAGTGCCTACTTTGTACAAAGCACTGAGCTAGGTTTTAAGAAGTAACAAAAGTGAATCATGTATAATCCAGCCATTAAAAAACTTATACCATGCTAGGCAAGATAATATATGATTTACACATTCATTCCTCAATGCACAATTGAATATAATGCAAGGTTGAATATGACAAAGTACAGCTGACCCTTGAACAACTTGGGTTTGAACTGCAAGGGGCCACTTGGAGGAGGATTATTTTTAGTAAATATACAGTCAGCCCTCCATATTCCTGGGTTTTGCATCTATGGATTCAACCAACCGTATTTCTTTAAATACAGTATTTTTGATCCATGGTTGAGAATCCATGGATGCAGAGGGCAGTTGTACGCATTGTTCTATGCTATTTTGTAGCAGGGACTTGAACATCATGGATTTTGGTATCTGCTGGGGCGGGGAGCAGTCCTGGAACCAATCCCCAATGGATACCGAAGGACGACTGCAGTTAACTTTTTAGGGAGTCAAGTTAAATGAGGTGTCCCCAAACTCCATGTTGTTCAAGGGCCAATTATAATTACATGAGGTTGAAGATATTTTAGAGAAAAATCATAGGCAAAGGAAATTGTGTGGTAACTATGCAAAGCGAGACACAGGAGGAATACTCAAAAACTTACCTGCATCCTCTTACAAAATGGAAACTCTATATGTGAGTTATAGTTTTCCAGCTCAAACCCTTACAACCTATCTGCAAGAGTTCTTCAATACCAGGCTGGAAACACATTTTAGATCAAAGCAAGAATCTGTATGTCCCCATTTCTGTACATTTTGCTGTGAAATCTGTTACAGTCTAGACTTGAACTTCTATTTCTCCAGTAATATCCCCCCATCTTTCTACACCTAAACCTATTACCCACCTCCCTATCTCCACTATTATAATAATTTAGCCCATAGCCAATAAATAATTCAGGTGTATGGGAAGCAAGTTTATTTCTAAGTATAAAGGGCCTAATTTCTCAACATTTATTTAAACACAGGAACAATTCAGCATATCATCTGCAGCTAAGAAAGGATACAATGCAACATAGCACAGGATATACAGGAAGAAGAGGGAGTAATGAATACTTACTTTTGAAAGTTATATCAAGTTCATATAACTAATACACCTACATCACAGTTATTTTAAGGCCCAAATATTTTTTGTATAATAGAGTGCTTTGTAAACTGTGAGGTATTAAGCAACTTTCTGAATATGACCTTCACTGATAAGAATAAAACTTGGTCAGAACCATCATAAAAAATTTTCAGGGGCTTAAAAATATGTTGAGTTGGCTTTTGTAAAATGAAAACCATAGACAGACACAGAGGGGACTTACTGGGCTCCATTAATTCACTACAACTGAGATATGAAGCTGCACAAAAAAATCAAGTAACTTCTAACATGGCAGGGGAGACTCAAATTTTGACATTTTGTATATATTACAAACGTATGTAAGGAGAAATAAACGTATTGTGCCGAAAACATGGTAAGCCCTTCAAAATCCTTCAAAATGCTAGTCTCCTCCTCTCCTTCCTTCTTCATTAGACAACACAGTACAGCACATTTCAGCAACCGTTTTTATATTTTAAAGAGATGATACATTATTCCCAATTCAGAAGTCATGTGATTTTAAGGCGGGTGGGTACAGCCTCACCAGGAGAGCCCAAGCTTGTCTTAAATGAGTTTAATGCAGGAGTGATTTAGAACAGTATATCTCCAAGTAACACTTTCAGGAACCTGGAGATTGACTAAGGCACTTACTCGGGTGAGTTTTTCTGCCATCAAAACCTTAAAATAAAAATTGGTGATGAGGAGACACCTTAAGTTAATTAAATACTTGTTATTTAATTAAACAAGGCTGTCCTGGGCACTTCATGTCCACTTTACTGCAAAACGTGGTCACTTCTCAGTCATTCTCTCACTCACCTACTAACAGCATTGGATACAGGTGATCGACCCTCACTCCCTTCACTTGCCTTCTACCTCACTCAGCAGACTTCTTTGTCGATTCCTCCTCACCACCTGCAACTTCAGAGGTCAGGGTGCTCATGACTGTCTCCTCTCCTCCTCCATCAACAGTGTATGCCTTGATGATCTCACTCAGCTTTTACTTCCACGCTGACAACCTTCCAAGGTTTATCTCCACTCTGATCACCCCCTTGAACCCAGACTCCTGGATTTGACTGGCTATCTGACATTTCCATTTGGATACCTAACAGATGGTTTACACTTCACGTCCCAAAACTAAACTCTTAATTTCCCTCCAAACCTCACTTGTACTGGAGCTATCTCTATTTCAGTGAATGGAAACTCCTGCATTGAGGTGTAATGGCCAAAAATTTGAGCTCGCCTTTGACTCCTCTGTTTCTTTCATACCCCACATCTAAGTCATCAGCAAATCCTATTGGTTACCTTCAAAGTATAACCTCTTTTTACTACATTTGTTGCTATCATTTTAGTTCAAGCCATCGCCATCTCACACCTAGATTACTGAGATAATGGTCTAACTAGTCTACCTATTTTCATATTTTCCCCACCTTTATTCTATTTCCATTAGAATTGTTTTTTTTAAAAAGGCAAATCTGTCATTCCTCTTTTCAATATCCTTATATGGCTTCATTTAGACCAAAATCCAAAGCCTTCATGATGGGCTACAGGGCTGCCCTCATCTGCCTACCCCTCCTCACACATCTCCCTCCTTCCTACCTTCCCCTTCCCCCCATCACCTCCCCTTAACCTCATGCTCCTGCCTGGGGGCCTCCTCAAACACTCCATGCAGTGTCCATGCAGGGACTATTTCTGCCTGGATGAATCCACCCTGATAGGTGCATATCTTGCTTCCTCACTTTATGTAGGTCTCTGCTCAATGATTATATTCTCAGAGAGACCTTCCTAACCACTTTATATCAAATAGGAATCCTAATCTTTACTTTCACTGAATCACTCGAATATTTTTCATAGCACTTATCACACTTGTCACATTGCATACTTATTGTCTCTCCCTTCACCAGAGTGTATATGCTTCTTAAGAGGCTATTGCATCATTAGCTCTCAGAACAGCATATGGAAAATAGGCAGTCTTAATAAATATTTGTAGAATGAGTGAACTGTTGAATATTAATCTCCACAACAACTCTCTAAGGTATTCTTACCCTCATTTTATAGGTGAAGAGAGAAAGGTGCAAAAAATGTGTATTAACTGCCCAAGATCACATGATCTTGATTAATGAAAGGATGGGGCTTGCTATGGGACCCCACAGCCTATATCATCTATTTCTCACAGGCTCCCACATTCTAGAAAATAACTGCCTTCCTGGTTTAAATGAGTAGTGATGTAGTTGGGATGTCAGTGGTCATGTGCTCTAGAGCAGGGGTCCCCAACCCCCAGGCCATGGACCAGTACAGGTCCATGGTCTGTTAGGAAACAGGTTGCATAGTGCTATTTGCAGTTGCTCCCCAGAGCTAGCATTACTGCCTCAGCTCCACCTTAGATCATCAGGCATTAGATTCTCATAGCTGCCAAAAAGGTTGGGGACCGCTGCTCTAGGGCTCAGCAAGGAAAGCACCAAAGGTGTCCTGGTCACACCCACAACCCTGACCATACACTGTCTCTCCAGCAGACAGCTACTCAAATGCTGTAAAACCTAATCATTATCTTTTTCTGTTTCTCCAAATGTACAACATGAAACAAAAGGTGTCTGGCAGTGAAGAGCAATTTGGCTCACAGGGCACTTGCTGCTGAAGGGTGTTGAGGGAGAAGGGAGATGCTGGGGCCCAGACGTGGCAAGGTGGGTGAAATTTTGTCTCCTTCCTCCATTTCAGCTGGAGGATATGGGGGAGCCAAGAGATCAGTCCAGCTGAAATATTCTCTTGGTCCTCAGATTATAAATCCTTCCTCATAACATCCACTTTATTCCTCTCATGAATTTTCTCATTTCCAAATGGTTGATTCTTACACTTGCCTTCTGCTATAGATTTCTTCGATGACACCTAATACATGAAACCTAATTCCCACATTCACAGGTACTTTGCAGACTTGGGAAAACTGGAAAGCCACCTGCAAAAGAATGAATTTCGACTGCTGTCTATCACCGCACACCAAAATTAACTAGAAATGGATTAAGGACCCGAATATAAGACCTGAAACAATAAAATGCATAGAAGAAAACATAGGAACTAGACTCAAGGATGTTGGACTTAAAGATTTTACGAATTTGACCTCAAAGGTAAGGGAAGTAAAAGCAAAAATAAATGAATGGGACTACATCAAACTAAAAAGCTTCTGCTCAGACAACGAGGTAAAGAGACAACTATCAGAATAGGAAAATATATTTGCAAGCAATGCCTCTGATAAGGGCCTAATATCCAAAATATACAAAGAATTAATATAACTCAATGACAACAACAGCAACAAAAAAATGATCCAATCAAAAAATGGGAGAGGATCTGAATAGACACTTTTCCCTAGAGGACATACAAATGGCCAACAAATATATGAAAAGATGCTCAACATTGCTAGCTATTAGGGAAATGCAAATCAAAACCACAATGAGATACCATCTCACACCTGTTAGCTATAATCAGCAGGACAAGTAATAATAAATGTTGGAGAGGATGCAGAGAAAAAGAAACCCTCATACACTGCTGGTGGGACTGAAAATTGATACAGTCACTATGGAAAACAGTATGGAAATTCCTCAAAAAACTAAGACTTGATCAATATGTGGTGACAAAAAGAAATCTAACTATGGGAGGTGAACACACAGTGTAAACATATATATGCCTTACTGTTAAAATGTACAGCTGAAACTTGTTGGATTTCATTAACCAATGTCACCATTAAAAATAAATAAAAATTTAAAAAAATTATAACCACTTAAGATGGCCTTTTTAAAATTGAGAATATTATAAACAGTCAACATTAACATTTCTCCAATGATTTTAAATAATTTCATCAAATTTTCACATAACGTCTTCCGCATTGACAAAAACAAAATATTCAAGGGATCTGGTTTTGTGTATTAAAAATCTAAAACTACAGTGCAGAAAATGGGTTACTGGTTATCAGGGCCTGGGGCTGACAGAACTGTTGTATATCTTGATTGTAGTGATAGTCACACGATTTTATATGGTTGTCAAAAATTCATGGAATTTTGCGGATAAGGGTGAATCTACTGTAAGTAAATTACACATCAATAAAAAGAAAATTAAAAAATCTTAAGCCTTCTGAAAACTATAATTCAGCTTCATAATTGATCTAGACAAGAGTCAGAGTTCAAAGATTTACTTTGGCACAGATGTTCAGTGCAGTTAACGGGATTTTCAAATTCAAATATCTTTTTTCATTCTTTAAAAGAAAAAAAAATTAACAAATGAAAAGTCAGTAAAATGTGGACCACACACAGTCAATGCCACAAAATCTATTTTGGAACTTTTTTCTTCCTTTCCTTCAAATTTTCTCCCCAAAGCCCTAAGAGACCAAGAAACCCGAGTTAAGAACTAAGAAGAGCTCAGAGTGGCCCCTTCAATGTTTACATTGGTAAAGAAGCCAAATTCTTCCTCTGGAAAGCTGATTAAATGCATGCCCTGGCTCCCAAAAATAGTGAATCAAAGTAGAGAGCTGTTCTGGCTAATTCACAGGCACCGCAAAACTATGGAACATAGTGAAGTGTTTGGGCCGAGTGTTCCGCTGTGGAACACAGCCTGATTACAATACTGCATCCCAAACTCAGATGAAAAAATATATCATTTTTTAAAAGTACAAAATTGATTTCTGGCATTGTTTTGGAGAAGTAGTATAAAAACAGGTGAGTTTTTAGAAATAAGAAAAAAAAAAGATTGCATCTGAATAGTGGTGACAAAGCCTTGGGTTTTCTCTTTATTTCTTTAAATCTTACACGGATACTGTTATTTTATGCAGTGCTCCTTAACGTTGTGCTTAACTATTTTTCAAAATTAAGGCTTAGTTAGAAAATGCACATTTGGGAAGGATGAGTTTTATACGATATAATGAGTTGAGTATATGATACGACCAGGCTACAACCGCTAAGCACGGTTAAGAATCAGTGTTGGTGGACAGACACAAGGATGATAAAACCTTTTCTGCCTTGACTGGAGGAAAGGTTATACCTTCCTCAAAACTCACCAACCTGCAACTTTAAACTTATGTTTGTTTTGATGTATATTACACTTCAGTTAAGAATTATAGAGTGAGGACTTTTTCTGAGTAATGTAAAGTTAGAAATTCAGAGTTTTCTTGGGGCAGAAGCAGGATACACATGTGAGATAACCGGTTTCTTTCATCTCGCTGAGCTAATCTCAGCCTGAATGCCAAAATGCTGCAGCCTTGGCCAGGAAAGGGTGATGGCAGAAGGTACATGCAGCTGGACAGTCTGAGAAAGTGCTGGAGTCTGAGGAAGGTGCTGTCGCGAGCCTTCCGAAGCGGATCAAGTTTCTGGTTCCCAGCTGGGTTTGGATTTTCATGTCTCCTGCTAGAGTTAAGGACCCCTACTAGAACAAAGTAATCCAGGGATCTGACTGGCTTAGT
The DNA here is from genome assembly GCA_028627145.1 of Eidolon dupreanum. Taxonomy (NCBI): domain Eukaryota; kingdom Metazoa; phylum Chordata; class Mammalia; order Chiroptera; family Pteropodidae; genus Eidolon; species Eidolon dupreanum. Next base: position 15,945,367 of record CM053513.1, on the reverse strand, counting down.
CATGAGACCAGCTCAGAAGTGGCCTTTCAGGGCTGGAGGTTGAGTTTACCAGCCCTCAAAAGCAGCCACTGGTTTTTTTTTTTTTTGCTCACTTATTGCGATTCCCACTCACAGTTTAATATTTATGAGCACACTGACTCAAGACCATAATACAAGAATTCTAACCTCAAAGTGGAAAAAGCTTTATAGCGTAAACAAGTGCTACTCAAAGCATGTGCTGCTGATTGTGTCACTGGTCCACGATTAAAGGCTTGCACCAGAGTGAAAGTGAATGACATCCTTAGCCTGCTGTTTAGTGAAGGTGACGTTTTCCTCATAGCCTGACTTTGCTGATGAAGGAAATGACTCATGATTCACATTTAGGCACAAGTTCCTTACAGGCTGTGGGCTGATAAAGGGTTTGCAGATTGGCTATTCAAGTAGCACTGCTATAGTTTGGTGACACTTTAAGAAAACAGAAAACAGTAGAATATTTCATTCAAAATGATATACTGAGCCACTTGGTGTGTGCTAGATGCTGGGCAGTAGCAGGGCAGGAAATGAGAAAATGACTACGATAAGGCATCTACGCTTTCAATCTCACAGACTGGCATAATAGCAAATTCTTGGTGATGTTCATGGTTTGTGGGAATTCTGACAAAACTGCTAAAATCCCTTTCTGGGTATGCCAGCCTTGTAGGATGTTGGCCATTTGAATGTCCTTTTTCCTAAGACATGAGGTGCAGGTGAAGCTGCATTTGTGAGAAACCTCAAACTAATCTGGTCCATGATCACTTTCTCCTCTTTTCCTTTTTGGCAGACTCATCAGCAGCAAGAAGCCAGTCTGATAACATTGGGCTCTCTATGCTGAGCCAAGCTTGAGCTTTATAACTGTGTTGGAGAATTAACAATCTGATAACGAGAAGAACAGACGGGTTTGAGAGTTTAAGTACGAGAGAATGTGGAAGAGACTCCAAAAACGATTCCATGTTCTATTAAGACAGGGAGAGGTTCATGAACACTTGGAAAGGTCAAGGAAGCAGGGCAGGTGGGAGGGCAGCCTCTCTAGACACGTTCCCATTTGTCAACAGTTCAATTAGAATGAGATACCCAGATGAAATTTGACACTACAGAACACAGGTGGACCAGGACCACCTGCGCTATTGACAGTTCGCTTTCGTTAATGTTCCCCAAGATTGGACTAGCCATTTTGGCAGTCACATAAAGAATGTGCTGTCAACTAAAACTCTTAGGTCTGTTTCCCATGAACTGTTGTTAAATCAGGTTTCCCCAGCCTTGAACTTGTACACTGTTCTTTCCCCTGTCTAAGTACAGAACTTTATTAAATTACCTCCTGTTAGTTTCCGACCATTGTTCCAAGTACATGAGCTCTATTGCTTCTGTGCTCCCATTCCTTCTCTCTCCCTCACCCTTCTCCTCATCTCTCTTCCTGCTCTGTCCCTCCATCCAGTCTTGCTGTTTATGCCACCAAACTTATTTACAACCTCTCTACCGGAAATTTGATCACCCTATCATGGATATCTTCTAGATTAGCTAATGAAACGCCAAATGGGACCAAGTTAATGGCAAAGCTTAACCTGGAACCAGAGACTTCATTATCTCATGCCTGGGTAACTGCAAACACCACGTCAGTGGTCTCCCTGACTGAAAATAATTCTCCTTCAGACCAATCCTCCACACTTCTTCAGAGCAGTCTTTCTAAAATACATGATCAATCATCCTTGCTCTAAAATCCTTCAGGCACTCCCATTGTCAGGCAAGGACCAGATGCTTTGCTGTGTCATATGAGGCACGCCCCGGGATTGGTCCCCACCTGGCTCTCAGCCTCAGCCAGTCCCCTTCCTTCTAGGTTTACAATGGACATCTGCACTGCCTGCCTGGGGCACCGTCCCCTCCAGTCCTGCACACTCACCACATCCTTAAGGGCTCGGTTCAATTATGATTACTTCTTTCAGGGGAAGAAGTGATACATCATCTTGGTATTCCCATGGCACCTAATCTTGGCCTCTAGAATCTGACTTACGCCATTGTGTTTAGTTATTTCCCACATTTTAAAAAATGATAAGCCCAGCTAGATAAGCCCTGGCAGAGAATTCTATTGCCAGGAGTAAGGCTAGGAGAGCAGGGAAGGACAACGGATGTTTGGGGTACAGGGACTAAAAGCTGAAAATGACTCCAGGCCAATACTGGCATAAACCTAGAGGTCTCTTCTTTGCAGAGTGGATCCTCAGTGGTCTACGTTTTCCATGACATTCTGTTGTGACATGGAGCATGCGTTAGAGAACCTTCCTGCCATCAGAGGGATGCTGATGGTCAAGAGGCAGTCATTTCTCTCAGGATAATGCTCTTGTGGACATTTCTATCAGTGCAGGTAAGCAGACAATTAACAACTAGAACAATGAGCTTGAGGATCTGGGGACAGTTTTTAGTCTCTTACTGTGAAATGAGTAAATGCAATCAAAAATACACTATAAGAATGCAGCATAAACCCCTTTCCTTCTCAGGTGGCCCAGTCTGCATGTCACGGTGTTACAGAAACGGTTCCCTTTGAAGGGTGCCCCTGTCTATAATCCCGAGCTCATCCACAGCTCTCTGGTGTCACAGGGGGCCTCGTCCAAACCATCATTTACCGATGGCAGCTGTGCCCCGGTTGAATTTCAGCGTCAGCTCTGCATGAAATCACATCATCACTTTCTGGCCACTGATGTTACAATTCGCTAAGTGGGAGAGGGAGTGGGGAGGATCACAGTAATAAAAAAATGAGCGAGGGCTTTCTACAGTGGACCACCACTAGGAAAGTAGGTGCCATTCCCTCTTTGTCAGCCGCATAGCTCGCTGCGAACGGGGAGTCACAACTGATGGTCAGGAAAACAGCAGCCGTGGGACTCGCATCTGAGTTTCCCCACTCACAGAAATAACCAGGATGGTGCATTTTATTTATTTATTTATTTTCTAATAATAAGAGATGCACAAAATAGCAAATTCCATAAGAGCTTTAATTCAGGATTTCTAATGGTAGCAGGAGCTCAGATTTTTTTTAAAAATTGAATAACCCATAGGCCCCCGATCACTTTAAATTTTATTCTAAAAGCCACAGTGACTGAATCGACAAAGAATGGTTCATATCAGTAACATTACCTCTCCGGAAAACACAATTTCTGAAATTCTAAGTTTACGGGGCTTGGCAGGATTTAGAAAAGGGGGTTGGGAGGTGTCTCATGCTCTATTCCATCACTCTGTGTATTCTTAACTTGCCTGAGAACAATGTGTTTGCCTGATTCTCAGGCAACTAACAGAATTTCTGAGCTAAAGACCCTGTACCCTATATACACACATGTATATCTTCTTTATCATATACACCCAACATTTAATAATTCTACAATAAATGTATTGCTTAGCTAAGTAACACCCTGAAGACTGTAACTGAGTTTATAATGCTTAAAACCAGCACAGTACCGTGAAGTATAAGAACTAACGGTTGTTCCGTGTGCACATGTGTCAGTGTTCATGAGTCCATACTGGAACTGAGCATTTGATACCTGGCTCACATTTGAATTTTTAGGCCACCACGGGCAGTCTTTGGATGGTATATTCATGAATGATGTATTCATATTTAATTAAGAATTACCTGGTGCTAAAGAAAGAACATCTAGCAGAATGTTAACCCTTTTTAAATCTATCTTCACAAGATGAACTGGAATTATTAAAAAATAAATTTTAATTATTTTTCAATGCATATGTCACACATTATTTTCCATCCTTTTTAATGTGAAGATATCTCAGGTATTTTCTTTTTATATATGAAACAATTTGTGTTTCTTTGTCTATAAATCATAAAATTGTATGCCTTAAATGGTTTTAAAAAAATAAAGTGTGTGCTTCCTCAAGAACTCCATTACAATTTCTTAATTATTTTAAGCCTTTCTTTGTGAAAGTAAGGCAATGGGAGACTAAGGCTAGGCTTAGGAAAGCTTCTAGGTAATGTGCTTCTTCAAATAACATAGAAAGAAATGGCTTGAGATTTTAAGTTATATATATTTTTGAATATGAAGATTTTAAGTCACACAAAACAATTAAGTGTGCTTTTTACCTGGAATACTCAATGAAGTTTTAATTATTATTACAGCTGATTTAAAATATCACTGAGACTCTATCATATGTGATCTAGATGACAACCTAGACGCTGATATGACAACTTAATTTTCAGAATACAGCAACCAGAAATTAGATCCCTCATTATTTTTAACCCAGGTAATTGTAAATCTCTTTCCTTCTAAATTACAATGTTAGGTTTCTTTGTCTTGCTCTCAAAACACATGAAGAATTCGCTTTGATAGAGAGTAACTAAGCCAAGAACAAGGTTTCTTTTATGAAATGCAAATTTCCCAAACAACAGACTTTCCTTTCAAAATATGAGACAAAGGCCACAGTCCCTAAATTTCAAGCAGTTACATCCACAGCTTAACAAAGACCCTCAAAATCCAACCTCAGGATCTATAGTATTTAATTTTCTTAGAAGCTGATATCTTGAAATATTTTAGTTTGGATGATCAAGTAAGTAGTGACAGCTCTTTGGCTCAATAAACTTCAATGACTAAAATGATCTGTTTTAGATATATTAAAAGAGACCATATTTAGATATATTAAAATGATGTAAAAATGACCACATTTACCTTCTGTCCCAATGTAGAATAAATAGGAATATTTTCCAAATTTCTTTTTTCAGAGTAAATTTGCTTGACTTTAGGTTTTTATCCTCCCTCAATTCACCTGTGAAGTGAATGCTCGTTTGAGCTGAAAAATACACTTATGAATTTACCTAGGTCATTACCCTAAAACTTAAAGTGCATATTTAAGAAAATTGTATTTTAAATATGGTCATCACACTCATTAAATTTAAATTAGAAAGAAACACATATTCTCTTCTGGTTGGTATTTGACTTTCTGATTTTATACCTTTTCTAATTTTTCCAAATGGGAGCTGTTCTTGTCTTTGGTTGATCCTATTATTTATTACGTGGTGATTTCTCTTAATGGCTGATCTTTTTAATAAGGTATTCTTAGAAACAACTGTTTCCTTAGTGTGTCGTTATACTTACATAACTGTATGTTACAGCTGTTTTCAGTGCATATAGTACTCATACTCCATACACTAAACTGAGACCCTCCCATTGGTTAGTGGTGGTCATTCTGCTTTGGGATTTTAAATGACAACAATGAAAGCAATCATCCAAAAGTCTTGTGTATGATTACAGAAAAACAGGTACGGCAATTATTAAAAGGCAGCTGAGAAACATTAAAAAGAAGGGTCCTGAAATAAGGCATCCATGAAAATGTCCCCATGACACTTGTTCAGTTTATTAAAAAAACAAATACGTGAGGGTTTCTGCTTTCGTAGAACCTGTTTTGATACTGTAGAAATTAAAAATCCATATCTTATTATTTCTGCCATGAGCCCTGACTGCAAGACACCTACAGGCAGAGAGAAGGCACGGGCGCTTCTCATGTCAACGAGGGCCAGCCTGGGCTGAACGCTTACCTGGGTCGAGCCTCAGCGGGGAGTGGCGGGTCACCGGAGTGGCTTGGGGAGGCTGGCTGCCGAGGTGAGGAGAGGGGCACACTGTGCATTTGCTTTGGGGACCTTGGCACTTCACCGAAGGAGCAGTCTCGCCCAGAGAATGGGAAGGATGAGGAGCTCTCAGCCGTGGGCGGCAGGTCGCGGGCCTGCTGCCCAGTGGCACTCAGCTCTTGACCTCGTCTTTGGTTTTCCACATTGAGCAGCACCTCCGTGTCAGAGACACCATCCCTGCCGTGGAGGGCATAGTCCTGGGGTTCAGTCACACAGGTCCTGAGCCCCGGGACCTCGGTCCTGGAGTATGTGGAACTCGAATCTTTGCTTGACTCGGCTGGCCTGTCGCTTTTTCCTCCCCGTTTCTCACCAGCATCGGGCTCCCGCCTGGACTTGGTATATCGAGACAGAGATTCAGAGTCTGCTTCACAATCCAGAGTCAGCCCATATTTTTCTGCCAGCTGCCGTCTCCTCTCTGCTTTGTACCTTGCGATCCTTTCAGCTTTGGACTCAAGACCCTGGGTGTCCATGATACCTGAACTATAGGATGAGTCACCATGGACGCCTGAGGTTTCTGTGCAGTGTTTGGGTCGAGTCTGCTTTTCTAAAGAAGAATCGGAAGTTTCTTCCTCTTCATTTGATCGGCCTGTAAGAAGATCACACAGATAATAAATACAGGTTTAAGTAAAGACACACATTTACTATACTCTGTTTTGTACGTGATACACATTTGAGTTCCTAGGCTGTGAAGGACCAGTTTCTCACATGGGAGTAGTCAGCTAAAATGGTTTACCTGGGATGCTGAAGGGATTTGAGATCTACAAAGGCTGAAAATGTTCTGTGGGCCTGTAAGATGCAAAGCATGGGCTGAACCAAAGCTCAGTCCCCACCTCGCTCCCAAGAGCTCATGAATCCTTGCTCAGTGCTTATTTCCCCTTATTGATTTACGTTTTTGCTTTTGAGTTTAATATTCATGTGTGAGGCCAGAGGATGAGTTCTGAGCCCTCTAGAAAAGATTGCAGATATTCAAACTGCTGTAATTGGACAAGGGAGGGAATGTGATTTCACAGGGTCTGATAGTAACCATAACAATAATGGCCCATGTCAATATTCACTGGGTTGCTGTTGTGTATGTGTGTGTTTTTTTAATAGAAGTGGCTTTTTCTAGTTATAGCACACATGGTTGATGTAGAAAATGTCTACCCTGAAAACATAGGAAGGTGAAACCTCAAATCACTAATATATAATAAGCAATAATAAATTGATAATATGCCAAACATTTCTATATATTCCTTCTAGTCTTTTGTATAATTGAATTCTTTTATTCGATTTAAAATAATTCATGTTTTATATAACATTCATGTTCCATATAAAACATTTTTCTATATTTGGAAATCTTATTTCGAAGACATCATTCTTTTAAAGCTTCATAATATTCTATCCAACAGGCATTCCATAATTAGCCCTTCTCATATTAGTGGATATTTAAGTTGTTTCTAACTTTTAATCAGTCTGATTTTCTGATTACTATAACAATAGATAGACTCGTAAAATTGCTTTATCGTAAAGTACAGCATTTTAAGACACATACTAGACTGTCTAAATAATTTCTATAAAGTCTGCATCAATTTACACTTGAATCTGCAATATGCACTCTCTTATAAACATTAAGCATTAATTTTAAAGACTTCCTTTGATTACTAGAAAAAGAGAATATATGCATTTTTTAATTATTTAGTAGCCATTTGTATTATCTTTTTCTTCTCTGGAATATCCACCTGGTCAAGCTTATTGTTCTATATCCAGTTGATTCATAGTGTCATTTTTATTGGCTTGCATAGACTTTTATGGGAACATGAGCTTTTATCTTATTTATAAATATTTTCAAACTTGCTTGTTTAACTTTTTTGTTAAGTCTATGTGTAAGATTTTCTTTGGAGCATGGATGTTAACCATTATGTAGTCAAATCAACTGATGCATTCATTTGTGATTTCTACAGCTGTTTCTGTGTTTCAACAGTTCTTTTCCATTCAACTTGAATTAAATATTTACCATGGTTTCATAGTTTTTAATTATTTTAAAAAAATTAATCATGTAATTAATTGAAACTTACTTGTGTTCAGTGTAAACTAAGAAATGTGTTCTTTTCCCTACTCCACTACAGCCCATTTCCCAATACCATTTTATTACATAATTCTTCCTTTTCTCACTAACATGTGATACTTTAAATGATCATATAATACATAGATTAACATTTTACACACACTAGGGTTTATTTCTGGCTATAAATTTGGTTCTCTGTCTGTTCTTTATTCATGTATGTAATTTTAAAAATCTAAGTTCTCTAGTTTTCTTGCCATAAAAGATCAGAAACTGTAGACACAAGCAAACTGATAATATCATGAAGTGAAATCAACAGCCCTGTCTGAGGAAGAACTAGAAAACACTGTCTATAAAAAGCAGCACCACGGAGCAGCAGAGTCGCAGAGCCAGGGATGGGGGTGGGAAGAATAGCCCTGGACAGGTCGCCCTCTCTCAAGGTCAAGTTGACTATTTGATGCCCCCAACAAGAACTGAGGAATCAAGGAAAAGCGAAGTCATGTCTGACATACTGTTTAATATGAAACAAATGTGTAATCCGTTTAAAATTACATATATTAAAATAATTTAAATAGAATGCTTGTTGCATAAACATGTAGAGTAAGAACCCTAATCACTCGAGGTCCAGCTCTGCCCGGTTCTTCCTAAGAGCAGCTGTGCCCTGTGCTTGTTTCAGTGTGTCTCATTTACTCCTTTACTAAACAAACTTTTACTGAGGATCTCTAACGGGAAGCAGGTCCTGCACCAGGGCCCTGGAGATGCAAAGAGAGACACTGTCCCTGCCCTTGAAGGGGAGGAATGACTGGTCATTGACTACCCCACTGGGTGCCACTGCTATGGCACTGGAGGACCACACCTGTGAGGCAGGGCAGAGCTGATGTACGTGCTGTTGCGGTTTTTAACAAACATATGTATTTAATAAATAATTACATCTATACAATTCACTTTTGTGGAGTATCTCGTTTTCCAGTACCACTAGGTAAAAAAGGCTACATGGAACAGCTCGGGGAGTCTGCTTGATGACAGGCCAGGAGGCAGTGCTCACCGATGTGGGGGCTGGCCGGGTCTGTGGCTCGCATGTATCTGGGCGTGTCTTCCTCCAGCAGCCGGTGGGTCACCAGTCCTGTGCAGCTCTGCAAAAGGATGGGCTGGGTGTCCGTTTCAATTCCTTCTAAGCGCCTGGCAATTCTTTCTTTTCTGTGCAAGACACCAAAAAAGGCAGAGTGAGCAGTGAAAACCAATTCTAAGGGAAAACTGATAGTCTGGCCAAACTCTTCTACTTTTTCTAATTACATAGAATAAATATCTTACCTTTTCATTTCTAAAAATTCTTTACTCTTTGGTTCAAAGATTTTTCTTAATTCTGCAACTAAAACAAAACAAAAGATAAAGAGAGTCCAGCATTTACTAGTCATGTATTTATTTTACTCATTTGTGCAACATACACTTACTGAACTCCTATTTCTGTTCTTGGTTCCCTATGCAACAAACAGCGATACAGAAAATGATGACGTCCCTGCTTTCTGGAGGATTCTCTTCTAGTGAGGAAGGCAGATGTCAAATGAGAGGCGAGTACACGCACATGCACACAAGCATGCGTGCGCACACACACGTGGCTCAGATTGAGCTAAAAAGTAAATCCATGAAAGTAAGGAACAGAGTGACAGAAGTGAGTTTTATTTCATCCAGAGGAATCAGATGAGGCCTAATCCATAAGATCTCTCTAGCAAACAGATATCCCAATAATTGCTTTTAACTGTTATTAGGTTTAGGAAATATTTTAAGGTTTTCATTGATTTGCAACAGTAAGACTAATACCATGGCTCCCTACATGCCCACTTGCAAACTATAACAATCATGACACACCACTCTTGTTTAAGCCTATCATTTAACCTGTAACTATCTGTAACTACCTGATTGTGTTTCCAGTGGTACCTAATGTAGCATGCCTTGGTGAATTACAGCTTAGACTAGCACAGTTCCGTTCCTACGCCTCCTTATACAAGCCTTCCCTGGAAGGAAATGTTAACACTTGCTTCCTTGATATACTTTAGGTGGATGATGGATAAAGGAATTACCATAATTCTCCTACCAACACTGGATAACCAGAAAAATGTCTTGCTGATGTTGTGAGGGTCTCATGTGATACTGACTAAAAGGATATTACTGAGATGCCAAACAATTGTTTCTTTGGAGAAATGGCCAAATTTTGTGGAGAATAAAGGTCTCTCTTCTTGCCTCCTCCTCAATCACGAGAATTCATGCAGGCTCATCTGAGTGGCTCCTATTGAGGGCCCAGGAAGGGGTGGGAGAGGGAGAGGAGTCACTGACAGCACCGGGGCCCACAGATTTTTTTGAAAGGCTGAGTCAAAGAAGAAACCCATCAGAGGGGTATGAATACATGGAATTTAATTCGACTGCTTCAATTTCCATTTGGTTTTCTAAAGCAGTCATTTGTAGGCATGAGTCAAAACCACACACACACACACACACACACACACACACACACACACAGCTTTTATACTGCCCTTCGATTGTATTCAGAGATATAAGCTTTGTTTTTATTTACTTATTTAATTTTAAATGAAAGCCAACTTAAAATTTTAGTTGGATTGACTCCGTTAAGATAGTTGGCTTCTAAAGAGCCTCTTTCTCAACTGATCTTCCCAGGAACTAGAGTAGCTAGAGGCAGAGGTGTGCTTGCTCTGCAATGTTAATTATGTTCCTATTTAGAAGACTTGGGTATAATGATAATGGTGCATGCTGGTACACGCCACCCTGCTGCCTTTTGGGGAAGCTTGGCTATTAATAGCTTCCCAGTTAACAAATTAGCGCTAGTGAGATTATGTTGATGAAACTTTAATGGTGGGTAGCAAATATTTTGAAAACATTTTCAAAGAGATATAAACCAAAGAGCATCAATTAATTATTTAAATCCCAAAGAAGAGATGGAGCTATTATTTTTATAAGACTGCTCAAGAAGCTATTGAAACCAAGTGCTCTGAAAAATGTCTTAAATCCGTGCCTCAAACTCATAGCTGAGAAATAGAGTATGTTAATAGGGTCCTGAGTAGCATAATGACACTTGCCTGACACCTACCTTTTCTCCTTCCCAAATTATTTTAACTAGGTACCTTATGGTCTGGATGTTGCTGTCTCCCCAGATCGTATGCTGAAATCCCGATCCCCATCGTGATGGTGTTCGGAGGTGGGATCTTTGGGAAGTAGTTGGTGCTGCCCTTGTGATTGGGATTCGTGTCCTTATCAAACAGGCCCCACAGAGCTCCCTTGCCCCTGCTACCACGTGAGGACACAACCAGAAGGTGGCAGTCTGCAACCCCCAAGAGGACCCTCACCAGAACCCCTGATCTTGAACTTCCAGCCTCCAGAATGGTGAGCAATAAGCCCTCTCTGTTTTATAAACAGCCACCTAGTTTATGCTATTTTGTTGTAATAGCCCGAACGAACTAACACAGGGCAAGGATAAAAATATTAAAGTAACCCACAGAGTGGCACATAACTTCCACTAGGAAAAGTTAGGATTGACTATTTTTGTCTTATTTTGAGTCTGTGAAAATCACTTTCATGTCATTATTTTTTTAAACGTTCCTATAAAAATTATGCAGTTAAAGACATGACAAAGTGATTCTAGCAGTACAGTGAAAAATCAAGCAACAAGTTGCTTCCTAACATTCTTTATGTTCCATATTCTAGAAGGAAAGATCAATTAATTGTGAGACTATACAAATGACCCACCCACAATGAAACTATAATTTTTCTATCACCATTACCACCCTGTTTCAGTATTTTATAGGACTAAGAAAATATGAGAAGGGTGCGTGCTGGTGGTCAGAACATAGTTCATTACAGAAACTGAACCCCAAGAAGCCTGGGGCAGTGAGAGGAAAGAGAGAGACAGGGCAGGTAAGCCAAGTTACCCTACTGTCCACTAAGGTCTCTTGCTTTTTGGACAAAACAGGCTGGGCACACACACACATGAACACTGTCATCTGACAGGCACTCACTGCTGCGTATAAGAAGTCTCAGGATAGCACTTAGCAGACATACAGCTGCATCTCATCGGGGTCACAGACTCATAGTATCCTTGTTCTGGAGTAGATCAGAGATGACTATAGGGACGCTCATGGCCTTCTAAGTGGCGGATTTCTCAGCTGTGAGCCTTGCGCTGTAGGATGTTGAGTAGCCCTGGCTTCTACTGCATTTCAAATCATCCTGCTGCTGTCACATGAAAATGTTCCCATGTGTTTCCACAGCCCCCTTGAGGACAGTGGTGTCCTGGACGGAGAACCAATGATCCCAGAACAAAGATTTCCAGTAGGAAGTCTGTCCCCTAGATTACTCCCTAGGTTATGCCAATGACAGACACCATTCTTTCAATCAACGGGTACATTCAAACTCAAAACTGTGTGAAGCCTAAAACCTTATAGTCCTCTCTGACCATGTACTGAAGAATAATGAGTCATAAATCAAATTGTACTTTAAATGTATTGGTGAGCTTATTAATTCTTAGTGAAAATCTACAGCGAATTTTTTAGGAAAATTAAAAAAAATTTCTTCCAGAAAATAAATTACCTCTAAGTCTATTCCTTCTTCCAAATATATATTTTAGTTACCAATTTGCCTCCTTCCTATAGCCATGAAATTATAGGGAAAATAAATAACATGGAAGATAAAAAGAAGTAAAAGACATCTTGAGTCTGGCTTCCTTTTCCCAAGTCTATAATTTAAAAGTAAAATTAGTAAAACAACATGTAATATAATTATTCTAGTGTATCTATCCTGTGGAAGAATATTTCAGTTGTGTAAAAGGGAATGATGTTTTATTTGAATTGCTGATGTGTGTGTACTTTTTTTGTTCCTTTCAAGGGGAAAAAAAAAAACTTCATAGGGGCACTTGTAGTTCTCCTTAGGCCTCCAATTGAATTTTGGTCAGGTTTATTATAAAGCATTGAAAAAAGCTAATGCTAAGAAATCATGAAAGTCACCCTAATTGTGGAAATGTATGTTGTCACTTCACTGTTTCATTTATAAAGACTACCAAAAGTTCTATGGCTTATCTTCTAATTAATAGTCTTAAATATAATTTATTATTATTTATGATCTACCAAAAGTTCTTTCCTTTAAAATTAGTATATAATTTCAGACTCATAGAAAGTTAAAATATGTCCTTCATAATAACATTTTACTACATTTGGTTTATTTTTATCCTTTTTTCTCCCTTCATATGTATATTATGTGTGTATGTGTGTATACACACAAGCACACATGCACACATATTTACATATTAATTTTTATGAACCATTTAAAAATTGCAGCATAATGCCCCTCTACCTCTAAATTCTTCACTGTATATTTCCTAAAAATAAGGAATAAGAATGTTTTTAAAATTAAACAGCTATAATTCAATTGGTTGTACTCTGTGTCATAATATATATAATTCATAAATGGTTCAAGAATTAGTATACTGATTAAGAGTAATCCACATATAAACAAGCACAACTGATCTCATTTCTGATATAATAAATTTTCTACTTTGCTTTCAAAAATATTAGGATTTTAACATATGCTAAATTATAATTTATTATACCTACTTTTTAGTCGTTTGACTGATATGGATTCTATGAGTCTACATCTTTAGTTACTTCTGATGGGAATTTATTGGTCATTTTCCAAGCAAGGCAATTTGAGGGGATTTGACATCAGGGCTCTAAGACTTTATAAAGTAACTTAACTGCCTAGTATGCTTTGTGTTAACATTTAATATCAACTTTCAGATTTGCCAGGTGCTTTCCTTGGGAAACACAGTTTCTTCAATTAGGTGTGAGAAACAGGTTTTCTGGTAAAGTTACTGTCGAGTTCAGTCCTCCAAACCTGAGTACATAGAATCTTCCAGAGAAATACAAGTGGCAGGGGGACTGCCAAGAACACATCTCTCTTACCCTGCCTTTGACAGCCTAAGAGCACAGGCAAGATCCAAAATATTCTGAATACTGATCTTACTTCTCATAGGAATAAGCACTTTAACTTTTACATCTGGATGGAAGCTGCTAAAATAAAGACAAGCAGCTAACGAAATAAGCGATTACAAAATTAGAGGGAGGGGTGACAGTTAAGAAGTGCCGGGTTTTCTTTTGGGGTCATGAAAATGTTCTCAAAGTGACTGTGGTGATGGATGCATAACTTTGTGATTCTACTAAAAGCCATGGAACTGTACGCTTTAAATGGATGAGTCGTATGGTATATGAATTATATTTTAATAAAGCTGTTAAAATAGGTAGAGTAATATATTTGGTCCATTTCATAATTCCTAAATGGAAAATCTATTTTAACATTATAATCTTCATATAGGTAAAGTTTTTAAATCTCTGATTACCTGACTGTGATACACAGTTAAAGGAAGCCCCTTAGAGGAAAATCAATGATCATTTTAATGTTCAATTTCACAGAAGAATCCCTCACGCTAAATGAACAGAAAGAAATTCTGTAATCTTATAAACAAACATAAAACTCTGGCCATTAAAACAGTCAAAATCAATCTCTATTTTTAAACATTATATTGCCAAGCACTGATAGAATTATTAACTTATTTGTTAAGATGGAGAAATGACAGCTTGCCGGAAATACATGAGTCTTTCCAGATATGTGTGCCCAAATTCATTGAAGGCATAGATTGTGAAGTAAGATGGTGGAAAATTTAAATGAAATTTAGGAGAAGAGATCTTGGTAATTTAGAAATGTAAAACTGGTTAACATATAAAATGATCACATCGATTTGCGAAAATTATGTTTTTATGACCAATTATGATAAAATTTCTAATAAAACTGGTTAATAAGCTTATGTGTTTTAAAATGTGTTTTTAAATTTTGTAACATACGGAGTTTTAAGTTGTTGAATCTTTAGGAAGCTAACATCTCATATTGTTTTTAATTTTTCTGATCCTGAAACTGTCTATGGTATTTAAAAAAAAGAACTAAGGCAGAGAGAGAGAGGATGAGGGAACCCTCCTTCATACTGGTAGAAATGACTTTTGTTATAGAACTTTGCCTAATCAGTCAAATCTAAGCTATTTCTAAAATCATCTGTTTATTGTTATAATTTGTTTTGATCATCTTCATAGATTTTAAATTTGGCTCAAAGTAGATTGAGTTTCTTTGTCTTTCACAAAGTCTTAGATTGCAAGGACCCCTTCATTTCACACCTGGCCCACATACCCTTCCAGGTCGGACCCAGGTCTGTCCCACCTGTGACTACATGGCCGTATAACCTTCCTTGTACATTTAATGAGGTGGACTAATACGATCGCAATGCAGCCCATCTCACTTCTCAGTCCTATGAATTCCAGAATTTTCTTTCTCATATGAAATCTCACTTACTTCCTTGTAATTCTACACATAATTCTACTTTTTGGCCCCTGGAGCAATGTAGAATAAGTCTGCATTCCAGTTGACAGTTTTAGATATATTTGACAAAATGGCCCTATTTAAGTTTACTCTACCAGGCCAAATCCCAAGGGTCCTTCAAACATCAATCTTCATCAGACTGTGTCTAGGCATATCACCCATTCAATTCATCAGGATGTATGTCAATTTGTCACTGAGCCTTTTAAACTGGATTTAGTTTCTATTAAAAGAATATTTTTTTCTGGTTTAATTTCTTTTGGGCTTGATCACGTGTTATTTTGTTCTTTCAAGTACAAAAAAAATCTGACCTTGCAAAAATCTGAAGTAAGGGTTACATAGCTCATTTGGGATGAAGACAGTGTGTGAGCTGATACTATCCTGTGCTCGTGATACAGTGCTGGAGACAAAGACCAGGTAACATTCATATCATTTCACAGGCAAAAGTGGGGGTTCTCGGCGGACAGCAGATGCAAATATTTTACTGCATATCCATCTTTACCAATGAAAATACTAATTGACCGAATGTGTGAGTGCCTACTTGGGGAAGAAGAGAAATGATGAAGATACAGTCTACACTGGTGGTCTGGTGTGTGCTACATAACCCTGGAAAACAGCAGGAGGCTGGAGGGCGTGAGAGGGGCTGAATGGAGAATAAATGGGCGTATGGGCAGAACTCACCACCCTGAAGATGGTGAAAGGTAGGAGAGGGAAGAGGTAAGGTTGATTCTAGGAACCCTCCTGCTCCTTTCCCACCTGAGTTCCAGTGAAAACTTGAGGATGCCTCAAATATAAGAAGAGGAGTCCTTTAATTGAGGTTAATTCTTGGATGAGGCAGAAAGGGACACAAAAGAGAGTATAAGCTGGAGGTCAGTGAAAGAATTCTCAAAGAAAATCACATAACACAATACCTATATGCCCAGGACACTAGTCATTACTTAGAAAGTCTCACCTTTAGGGAGTGCAGTTAAAAACTTAGCATCGATTCTTCTTTTGAAGTTAGCAAGTTGTTCTTTATCTTCAAGCAAGAACTCTTTCTGAAAGCTAAAAATTACTCCATTAATAAAATATTTAAGTTAATTTAAATCAAAATAGATTTTAAGTAAAAAATTGCCGAACAGTAAAAATTATGCTACTGTTACATATACATAAATATATGAATGTAGATTACAAATAAAATGTTTTATTTGGGGGAACTAACTGGTAACTTTTTTATTTACTTATAGTTATGATTTTTTTTTTGCATGTGCAAATAATTTCATCAGCACATGGTATAACATAGGTGGTATAACATCGGGAGGTAAAAACATCGTTCAGATTGACCACCTGTCCTGGAGCCACCAACAGCTGTTTCAGCTTGGATTAATCACTCAACCTCTCTGTGCTATATTTACTTCCTCAGAAAATCAGCAACTTGTCTAGGCGATTTACACGTTTCCTCCAGTGCTGAAATTATATTAAAGTAACAAATGCCTTCCAACAACCGAGAAATCAAAGCCTGGTGAATATGTCTGAAAGGTTCATGAAAATGTGTCTTGGGACAAATAAGAAGAAAACGAAAGGGGAGAAGAATAAAAGGATTGAGTACTTACTACGTACTTTCTTTCTATGCTAAGCATATCCCGTATATTAATTATCTTCACAAGGCCCTATGAGGTAGTGCTATGCTGATAAATGTTTAACAACTGGCTCCTTTCTCTTGTGCACCCCTCCCTCTCTGCACACCCCTAAAGAAAAACACTTGCTTTGCAGTATTTGCTCATAGTGTAAATCCTCCCACCACGGCCAATTTTCATACTACCCAGAGGACTCGCGGAGCTCAAAACTGGAAGAGAGGTGCATGCCTGCTCTGATGAGGCACTATTGCACACCACTGCAACTATTATCCTCCTTGGTTTACAGATTAGGGAACTGTTAAATACTTCCCCAAGCAGACATATTTGGTAAGAAGAGCGTATGAGATGCAAATTCAGCTCCTGCTCTAACACTACCTGCAGTTGCTGCTCCAAGATTACGGTATGCACAGCTCCAAGGTCTTCCACAGGAGAGAGCCTGGAGCTGGGCTAGACAATAGAGCTGCTGCTTCGCAGGAAGACATCAGGAAACTAATATTCCTCAATAATATGATCACACCCAGAGAGGTGAACGATCGGCCTGAAGACACATGCAGTGCAGAGCTGGCCTTCCCCACGAACTTGGCCTCCGTCAGTGTTTCTGCCCTAGAGCACATACTTCCACAGAGGCCCAAGAAAAGCCTGAGGAAGGTGCTGTGCATACTAGGTAAGTGGAACACACGGATAACCTATGTTGCACACATAAATTAATGTCAAGGAACTTCCATATATTCCACAACACGGTATGCCATCCCATCTTCCTAGAACCGAGCTCGTCTGAAACCTTAGTTATTGCTTATAAACGTGGTATGGTTTATATTCATAAACATGGGTGCCATGTATTCACATTATTTAATAAAAAGTCTTGAGAATAGTAGTCTTTACAAACTACACTTCAGATGGCTTGAAGATCCTAGGACACTTGTTTAGATCAAAACTTAGAATTAGCACTGACTGCTAAACAGTGAATGGTAATGCACTGAAGGTTTCTTTCAGTGTTTTGTTCAGATGTATGATTTAGTATAAACCTAAAAAACTAAATAACTGCAGAATTGTTCCCTACTTAAGGAACAATAGGCTATTTCAGTCGATTAACTGCTCGTTTAAATAGCTTGATAAAGTTCTGTACTTCCTTTGGGAAACAAATCTCAAGAAAAAAAATTCTGTATTAAAACAAAATGATGCAATCCCTGAAATATTCACCTTCTTAAGCCATTGACCTTGGGGTACAAATATTATCTTATATTTCCAAAAATAAACATCTATATATTTCTGTTTGCCTCCTTTTTTCTGCTTATCAAAAAGCTCAATGAAGCCACTAATGGAGGCTAAGAAGCTACCCCTCAGTTAAACATTTTGCTGACGTTTTACAGAGTTGGATTCACAAGCATCACCCGACACCCCCTGGTCCATGTGCATTTACTGTCTTGAAACAAGCTATAAATAGTGTCGGCATCAATAGAAGGGACAGCCTTCAGAGTTGGTCAGAAATCAATGGAAAACCAAAGCGCTGTTAGGAAAATTTCTCATGCCTCTTAACATGGTTCACTGTAAACGCTCCCTCTTTCACCTGCATTCTCTCCTCTCCAGCCTCCTTCCGTCTGGCTGAGTCCTGCTCCTCAAGGAAGAACCCCTGACCCAGTGCCTGTCCCGCTGAGCGCCAAATCTACAATTTGCACCTCTGTAATTTTCTCGCATTGTAGAACATACAACAAGTGTCTTATTTTATTTAAAACTATTGATTTTTAAAAATGTTTTTTAAAATCAATAAATATGCTTTGAATGAATGAATGGCTACAATATAATACTTCAAATGTATACTATGACTCACTCTAAAGTATTTTATATAGACTTTATACACTGTTGTTATGTTAGGGATGAATAGAATTACAAATATTGAGAATAATTAGAAGAGTATATAATTAATGTTATGGTAGCTTCCTTCCTCCTTCCCTTTTTTCTTTTTTTTATATCCTTCTTTCATCTTCAGAATATATGATTGAGAAAACATCTCTCCTTATTACCTTTGCTCACCTTGCATACATGAATAAAAATATCAGTATATTTGCATATGTTTATAAAGTAGTCTATTTTTAAAGTCTCCACCTTCAAGGTAAACTCTTATTATTGGAATCCACAATGCTGTCTTTACATTTTGTTCTTGCTTCTATTGCCTCTCTCTCTTGGTCCCACTAATGCCTGATAACTTCTGAGGAAGTGGATGAGCAGACAAAATAAGGAGAATGGGTCAGAAAGCGTGGCCGTGACTCATGTCACAAAAGGTGTAACCAGTGCGAGACCCCTCCAGTCAATGTGAAACTAGGTTTTGAAAAAAATCATATATCTTTCTTTGACTCTCTATATACCCAAAGGCACTAGTCAGTTGTGAAAACTGTAGGTAAGACATACTAGTAAAAAATTCTGGACCATTCGTGAATGAGTAACTCCTGATCATCTAATGGCTGATGAAACAAAATGCCCAAAGATCCCTCACATCTCCCTCTTCCCACTTTTCTGAGTCAGAGGCACCAGAGCAGTGTGACGGGGAGGGCCCATTCCCTACTCCAAAGTGACTCCAAGCACTGGGCCTCGGATCCTGGGGCATGCTTCTTTTTTTTTTTTTTTTTTTTTTTTAGGAGGCAGCCCTTGGTTGACCTCACAGATTGTAAGGAACTTGTCAATTTACAATCCCTTATTTTTTATTTATTTTTTTACGCCTACAGCACCTGGTCTTCCTAAGTGGTCTCTCATCCAAGTACGAACCAGGCCCGACCCTGCTTAGCTTCCGAGATCAGACTGGATCAGGCTTGTTCAGGGTGGCATGGCCGTAGCCTGGGGCATGCTCTTGCTCACTGGTCATCCCCCTCGGGGGAGGGGTCTCTGCCTGGACAATCTCTGCAGGCCTCAGTGGACTGCTCTAGCTTGACCGAAAGGCATGGGCCTATATTTCAGTATGAAACTATTTCTCCATATATAACTAAAGTAAAAGCTACAGTTTTAATTTTCTGAATTATAATTTTTAGTGTTTTGAATATTAAGAATCACCTTTTGTATTTTTCTCTATCTTGATCTCTTCTGAAATAGTGCTCACTCTTTATGACTAATTTTTTCATACTTTTATCTCTTTCTCTCTGCTTCAATAATCCAAGGAGAGATTGCCCCTGCTTCTGTGATAATTTTTTAAAATGTGTCCCATTAACCTATTAAATGTCCAGCAGCAGCAAGAAGGGGAAATCTTATTAAAGCGAGAACAGGATATTCTTCCATTGC
This sequence comes from Eidolon dupreanum, assembly GCA_028627145.1. Classification (NCBI taxonomy): domain Eukaryota; kingdom Metazoa; phylum Chordata; class Mammalia; order Chiroptera; family Pteropodidae; genus Eidolon; species Eidolon dupreanum. Next base: position 15,925,395 of record CM053513.1, on the reverse strand, counting down.
CTTCTATCTTTTACAAAATGTGGGATCTATTATTACAAGGACTATTCAGCACCCATGCTGTGAAAGGCTCCCCTACACCTACAATCTGTTCACTCTTCTATTGAAGTTTAAAATACAAGATATGGGAGATGAAAACCCATTATCTCATATTTTTACCTCTGGTGTCTGGTTGACTAGATTCCTTTGAAGAGGGCAGGTTCTTGTATCTCCAGCCCATTTTACAATTCCTACTATGGCAAGAAGGCTATACTTTTAACAGGTACACATGAAATAATACCCAATATTTCAGAATAGCTGTGTCCCTCTGTGCCTCTCTCCATGAACTATCTGAACTTCATCTTTTGTACTTTTTCTATCTTTGAGTAAGCAATGCCTTCCCATCCCCCTTTTCCCTTCTTCCTTCTTCTTGGTCACTATTAGAGCTAAACTAACCTGCTAGGGACATATTGGGAACTTAGCTGCTACAGTCTGAATGTTTGTGTTCACCCAAATTCATATGTTGAAATCCTAACCCCCCAAAGGTGATGATATTAAGAGGTGTGACCTCTGGAAGGTGATTAATCATGAGAGTGAAGTCCTCATGAATGAGACTACTTCTCTAATAATTAGAGGCCTCCCTAGACCATTCTGCCAAGTGAGGATGCAAGAAATTAGCAGTCTATGCCTGGAAGTGGGTCCTCACCCCACCATGCCGACACCCTGATCTTAGACTTCCAGCCTCCAGAACTGTGACAAATAAATTTCTGTTATTTATAAGCTACCCAGTCTATGATATTTTGTTATAGAAGCCTGAATGGACTAAGACATAAACCTTAGTTTCTGTTAAAAATATGGCAAAGATACAAACTATGGGAGATTGTGTCAATCACTAGAAAGGGAAGATTTTATAAGTCAAATAAGAACCTTCCTGATGACCCTAGCTCAATGTTGCTCTGGTTTTCCTTATACTAAGATGTGGATGGAATTCATCAAGACTTTATCCCATCTTGTGTGTTGGCAAGATCAATTCTGCCATTTTTGAATGTGGAGCTGGGCTTAGCCTGATTAGGAGAGTGGTTAGACAACTGTTTATTCCAATGCTATTGAAATGCAAACCCTTTTTAGTAAAGAAATAATGTCATACGTAAAACATTAGGAACAAGAACACCTGAGTAGAATGAGGGGTAGATCAAATTTGGGTCTTTTTAGCACGACAAAGTATAGGTTGAGATCCACATCTCTACTTTGTGGCTCCTCTTGAAAACCTCAAAATCTATTAGAGACAGCAATCTAAGAAGCACCTGAGAGATAGCCATCTTGTTTGGCACAAATTTTAACTTTTATATTATCTTACATCAATGATGATGTATCAAAGAGTTTTAGCAATTAGGTAAATCAGATTAGCATCCACAATATCCTGTAGCCAAGGGAACTGGAAGGGTAAGAGCACAGGCATCAAGAACTCACCTGGCAGATGGGTGGAGGGAGGGAAGGAAGAAAGAAAGGGAAGAAGGAAGGGTGGGAGGAAGAAGAGAAGGAAGGAAGAGAGAGAAGAGGAGCAAGGCTAAACTCTTTCTTAAAAAAATCAAAAGCTCCCATACTTGATGGACAGATTGCAACAGGACATCCTGCTTAGAGGCAGGTATGAGAAGGAAAGGATAATAGCTCTTTACAAGTTTGCAATTATAGAGACACCTACATCCGGTTCTGCAAATAGTTCCCATAAACAGCATTAAATGCATAAAAAGACTCTTTGCTGGCTGTACTGTTAAGTTAGCTGGCTTCATGTATTTTAGTAAATTAAACTCTGCAGACAAAACATATTGCCAAACATTTAAACTCATGAATTAGGAATTTAGGAGAATACTTTTAAAAGCTACCACAAATCTTTAAAACAAGATTCCTGAGCAGAGAACACTTTACCTTGTAACTTTTCTTCGATGTGGGAATCCAGTGAAGCTTAAGTTTTTCTTGTTGAAATCTAAAGGGAAAGAAATAATGTAAAATTGAAATAACTATACAATAAATTTTTAAAAACCCAATGGGAAAAATGTTTTTTAAACTCCCTATGAACATATAATTTAAGAAAAAGGAAACCATTAACCAGATAAGAACTGTGAATTAAAAAAATGACACCTAAGAATCAAATTCCAAAATATACATTTTATATAGGCAGGGTTTTTTTTTTTTCCTCTGTTGAAAAGAAGCCAACATATTCTGTGGGTCAGAAAAAGAAAAAACTCTGACATAGTTCAATGCTATCATTTAATTTCATATGGCTAAAAGAATAACTCAAAGCAATTAAATATTGAATAATATAGTTATATGCTTGAGAGAAAAAAAATTAAACAATGTTGGTCAAGAAAACCAGAAATGTTGAAAGTCACTGTCTGATATATTTGAGATGCTTTTGAAGAATGCTTGGGTGGGGCACAGTGAAGATCTGATGAAGAGCAGGGGAGCACTTAAGCCCTGTTTTTAATTGTCTTCATTAAATCCTAAACAATAACAACACATCAAATAAACCACTTATTTATTTTTGAAGATAAACATATATCATGTAAAGAGAGCTGGGAATGACCCCATTTGGCACACACACACACACACACACACACACACACACACCCCCGAGTGACCTGGTTAATCAAAACCAGGCACAGACAAATTTATAACCAGTCTAATGGCAAGTAATCTGTTTTATAGCTTTTGGCATAGCAACCATTTGTCCACTAAGAAAACCACAAGTAGACCACTTAGAGAAACTCTCCCCGATGGGAGTGTCTTTTACTGTTTAATATTTGGGGTCGGAAGCCTGAGGAAAAAGAGGTACAAAATACACCACATGCTGACATGTCATTATCCATCAAAATACATCCAGAATCCTGGAATTTGAAAATTCTGACTGACTAGAGAAATATAATAAAATGGAAAGTATAATGCCAACTAAACATGTAGGCTTTTCTCCTATTTAGAAAAAGAGAACTCAGTTCAAAAAGCTATCAAATATTACAGAAGAAAACTCCTGAATCTGAGGCCTGAATTGTTCTAACCACTTCCTAAATTTGTGCTAGAAAATGTTTTCATATACAAGGGCTGAATTTCAAATATGACATTCAAAATAACCTCAGCATTTCATTTTTGTTCAATCAATGAACTGAATGTGTGATACCACTTCAGTAGTTAAATAGAGAGCATACATTTTCCTCTGTGCTAGAAAGGAAGCAGCTAAAAAGACAATATTTTGTTCCAAACTGTCTCACATGGAGATTTGATAAAAAGACACTCACCGCTGCCTACTGGAAATAATTTAATACATGTAGCATTTGGTTTAGAAAAATATTTTAGCTAAAGTGCAGAACTTGATCCAAAGTTTGAGCAGTCCAATTTAATTTGCATTTTTTCCTACATAAAGGCTTTAGTGGTTTAGTAATATCTTTAAGTTATAACACACAAAAAAAATTCACATTTCCAAGCAATTCCAGGATAAGCCAATTTATAAACTCAAATAAATACCTAGTGTCCTTTGAGAAAACTGTTTAACTAACCAGACACACAGGAGAATACAAGGTAAAACAGAGGATACGAGGCATTCACTATGTTATAAAACATATACACGTAAGTGCATTTTCTGTTTTTCTTGCCTTACCTTGTTTCTCAGAGAACTTGAAAGCTCCCATAGAGCTGGACATCCCTGGGCTTCTGAGTATGTTACACTTAGACAGTTCAGTAACAGCCTGCTCTACAGCTAATTCTCAAGCAGCCACAGCCTTTGGCCGGCTAAGCAAAATTGGGATGAGATTTTTTTCAGTGCAGGGCTCCAGCAATCAGGCACTTGTGTCCTTGAGAGCATAGTAACCGTGAAGCAAGAGACTACTGGCTGGAACAGCTCAGACCTCGTAATCAGATTACAAGCAGAAATGAGGCCTGAGGATGCTGAAGCAGACCGGACTCCAGTGACGAGGCCCTGGTGATATTGGCACTTCAAATCTAAGGCCAAAGCACAGCATATGCTTCAGCTAAGCAGACAGTGCTGCAAACTACCATCAATGTGTGTGTGTGGGGGGGGAGGGTCAAAACAACTCCTCCATTCCCCAAAAGTAAACAAACAAAAGAAAAACAAACAGAGCCTCTCCATGTACTGGGAAGAAGGGACACTGCCTAACTATTCCCAGGCTGCTCTGAATCTGGCTTTGGCTAAGTTAAATGAAATATTTCACCTAACAGGGAGCCAAAACCCCATAGTTAAGAGTTAAGACTTATAAACAACATATGAGTGAAACTGTGGGAAAAGGAAAGGCAGGTATTACTAGAGGTTCAAAAATTTTTATTTGAGTCAGAAGCTCTTAAATTAAGCATTATCTATTTGACTGCCCCTGCTTTTTTTTTTTCCCCATTATCTTTTAAAAAGATTTCATTTTTTTTAGAGCTGGTTAGGTTTACTACAAAACTGAGAAGAAGGTACAGAAAGCTCCCATGTGGCCCCCTGCCCCCACCCATGCATAGCCTCCCCACGATCATCAAAACTCAGCAGAGTGGTACATTGTTTACCAAGGATGCATCTATATTGCTACATCATGATCACCCACAGTCCAGTTTACCTTAGGATTTCCTTTTGGTACTGTACATCCTATGGGTTTGAAACAATATAAAATGACACGTTCCCACCACTATGCCTGTTCATCTAACTGCCCTCCCCCTGTAATCACGGATCCAGAGTTGTGCTTTTTCCAGAATGCCATATAGTTGAAATCATACATGATGTAGGCTTTTCAGATTGGCTTCTTTCACTTAGTAATATGCATCTAAGTTTCCTCAATGTCTTCTCATGGCTTTAGAGTTCATTTCTTTTTTTAGTGCTGAATAATATTCCATTGTCTGGATGGACCGCAGTTTATTTATCCATTCCCATACTGACAGGCATATTAGTTGCTTCCAGGATTTGGCCATTATGAACAAAGCTGGTATAAATATGCATATGCAGGTCTTTTGTGTAGCTGTAAGTTTTCCACTCATTTGGGTATCAAGGAGTGCGACTGCTAGATTGTTTATTCAGAGTATGTGTAGTTTTATAAGAAACTGCCAAACTGTCTTCCAAAGTAACTGCACTATTTTGCATTCAGGAATGAATGAGAGTTCTGTTGCTCTACCTCCTTGCTAGCATTTGCTGATGTCAGTGTTTTGGATTTTTGCCATTCTTATATGTGTATAGTGGTATCCCATTGTGGTTTTAATTTACATTTCCTTAACGACATATGATGTGGAGCATCTTTTCACATGCTTATTTGCCATCTGTATATCTTCTTTGGTGAAGTGTCTGTTCAGGCCTTTGGACCATTTTTATTTACTTGTTTGTTTTTTTGCTGTTGAGTTTTAAGAATTCTTTGTATATTTTGGATAACAGTCCACAAACAGATGTGTCTTTTGCAAATATTTTTCCTGGTCGGTGGCTTTTCTAATTCTCTTGATAATGTCTTTTGCAGAACAAAATTTCTAAATTTTAATGAGGTTCAGCTTATCGATTATTTTCATGGATCATGACTTTGGTTGTGTATCCAAAAAGTCACCGCCACATTCAAGGTCATCTAGGTTTTCTCCTATGCTATCTCTATAGGAGTTTTATAGTTATGTGTTTCACATTTAGGTTGATGATCCGTTTTGAGTTAATTTTTGTGAAAGGTCTGTGTCTAGATTTATTTTTCTGCATATGGATGTCCAGTTGTTCCAGCATCATTTGTTGAAGAGACTCTCTTCGCTCGATCTATTATTACTTGTGGGTCTCTGTTCTAGAAAGCTATGACTCCTTGCATGGGACTGTCTCTCTAAATTTGGGGGCAGTGGTTTACCCTGTGTCTTTCCTGCTCCTATGGGCTCAAGTGCTTATTTTCAGTCTGTTCAGCTTTTTACTTGTTGTTTGGAGCAGTGACTCCCAAGCTCCTTACATGTGGAGCCAGTAACTCTGAAGTTTCCCCTATTTATGTTTAACTGCACCCTGTGGCTGGTAGGTCTAAGCAGTGATAATGCAATTCCAAGAAAATATGCAGTAATTAAAGACACTGACACTTTTACAGCTATAAAGGACATTAAAGAGGAACTAGGAAAATGGCCCTGTTAACAAGATGAGGAAACAGGGGACTAGGGAAGTAACTTGCTCATTGGCAGACTCGTGGTTAGTGATGGAATCGTAGTGTCTTGAGGAGGTGAGATCAAGATCATGATTTACCCCCACACACCCCCGCCAGGAGGCACGGACCCTGAGTATGTCCATTTTTATATCTTTTGTACTGAATACTATAGCTGGTGTATAGCAGGCTTGCAGTGAATATTTATTTGCTGAATGACCATATGAAGTAATAATCTTTTCTAAAAGCTAGAGAGCATATTCCAAAATGATTTGCATTGATTTTATATCCTGCTTTGAAACCAGATCAACTTAAATAGATTTCTAAACTACAAAGAAACAACTTGAAAAGGAAGAATTACATGTCAAAATAACTAAGGCGTATTAACGAAAGGTACATCAGGGCTGGTTACTATGTGAATCAATGATGATAGCTGGCATTTTCTCTACAGTATAGATTGCTCCAACTCTTATAAAGTTAGGAAGAAATATGGCAAGTAGGGCGGTTACAAAAAAAACTCAGCAATGAACCACTGAAATACTGTACATAACACTGTGGTGGAAACTTTATTAGTAGGTAGTGGCCAACTAGGAACAAAAAGAAAAAGGCAGTGTGGGAAGAGAAGAGGAAGTGGAGTATGTGATGGCAGCAGCTGACTCTGGAAGCGAATAATTAGATGGGATAAAATAATAGCTATGTTCATAAATAATCCATTACAAAGAATTTCACAGTTGATAAAACATAGTGTCACTTGCTTGTCACAATTTACATTCCTGAAAACCACTCTGTTTGTAGAATATTCAATTTGAATTATCCTAAGTGAATCTAAATATTTCTTTTGAATTATTATTAAAGAATAACTCTAGTTTAAATTTTTAAGTTGAAATTCCAGGACAGAATAAAAAGAATTTGGAAATTCTCTTTAAGTTGGTATTGGGATTTTACCAGAATTACTTGCCTCAGCCATCAGTTATGACATAAAGCACACAGATTTAAATGTGGCTTGATTGTTGAAAAGAAAAAAACACAAGGTTCTTTACTAAACTCTCAATAAACAATTTAATCTCCTCTTTAAGTATCTTCACGCACATAAACCAAGTAAGACAGTAAAGAAATCTATATTTTATATCACTAGAAAGTACCCATGACATTTTTCATTTGCTCTCCAGTAATTATAATTAATGATGATAGTAATAACCATTTTTATTATTATTGTTATTATTATTTTAGGCTGGCAGATTCACACACGAGAGCTACAAACTAGGCAAACATTCCCTCACATCATTCTATAGGCAAACACATTTTATTCATCTGCAGAGAAAATTCTAAATTGTAGGTGTGATTTTCTTAAATTTTAGGGAGAAGGCATCTGAATGTAAAACTGTGATGTTGCTGTGTTACCTTTCTAACAATATCACTAAGCTGCCAGCTAGGCACAAAGAAGAGATGCACAAAATTCTCAGCCACCGCGTCCACTTAGAAACGCTAACCTTTTCCATTTGCAAAGCACTATTGTCTTCCATATTCAGAAGCAATGCTTTAAGGAAGTAAATATTTTATTGGATGTGTCTGAAGCTTTAATCTTTAAATTGAAAAGAAATAAAGCAAATATTTGAGTTGCTTGTAGATGGGCATGCAAAACTGTTTTTGGGGAAGAGGCATAAATGTGTGTGTGACTGGGCGGGGGGGAGGTCACTGTTACAGGCATGTCCATCTCATGTTGCACCATACTACAGGGTGTGGCTGGAGCGAACTGGATGACCAAGAAGATATATGAACAGGCCCCTGGGATACCAGCACCCCAAAGCGAGGTCACTGGGACAAGTGAATCAGGCCTTGGCAAACCCAAGACCTTGGAATCTGGGAAAATTGGAGCTGAAGGGGCCCTTCCAATCACTTGTTCTTCATTTTATAAAATGTTAGGAAGGTCGCACAGCTTATAGTATGGCAGTGACAGGCTGGAGAGCCACATCTTCTCACTCTCCCTAGGACAACTCCCACATCCCTGAGTAGCCTGGACACAGAATAACAGGGGCCATTGCAGTACTCTTGTCCTGGGATCGAAGTCAGTCTCCTAGGGCGATAGCTCATGTGGGCTTAATTGGTAAGGGGTCAGCCTCACCCCAGGAGGAGGAGTCGAGCCAAGAGGTGCTGGTTGCTTTTAGCCAACCTCATATAGTTTGTTCGTCTGGCTTTGGTTCCATAGATGTTCCTCAAGCCAGGGCTGACTCTGGACATGAAAAGTAAGGTGTATTGAAGACCCTAAGGTGAAGACAGAAGTTAGCATGCCTGGTGAGTGTGGGGGTGTGTATGTCATGAAAACAACTGATTATTCTAAGATTCTTCCTTCTCTTACCAGGGCTCCATCTTATTGGAGAAGCACAAGAAAGGATTTACTACAAGACTGTATGAAACGATGATGCAGTAATTCTACTTCCAGACACGTTCCCAAGGAAATTACTATGATTGAATACAAGGCTGTTCACCACAGTTTTATTTATAAATCTATAAAACTGGAACCAGCCTACAAAGGGGAATGTATAGAAGAAGGGGTAAATAAATTATATGAGAAAACCTTGTTGGAAAGAACTAGTGATTTGGAAAATGTTTCATGATATATTACTTTAAAGATACATACACACGCACCTTATCAGAAAGCTAGTGAATAGACCAAAACATCTCATAACTCAGAGAGAACTCTTCATGTTTTTCCGCTTTTCCAAAGTCTCCACAATAAGCACGAGTTACTTCTATGATACTCACCAAAAACAATTAAGTACATATAAAGATTGAAGGGAATAGGTCCCCTTGAAATCCCAAGGTTTAAGTCTTGGACTAAAAATCTGGGAGAAAATCACATTTATAAATGGAATTGCACCACAGACCTGAGGCATAGCAACTGTCCAATTTCTTTTTGGCTATAATTGAGGAGTTGATCCAGACAATAGCCAATTTTCTTATAATATGCAACATAGTATTTCTCATAATCACACAAAGTACCTGGATTCATCCCTTTGCAAATTGGCATGGAATCCACCTGTTAAGCCCCTTTACGCCTTTTCTTCTCTCTTAGTGTTTCTCCATTGCTAATCAAACTTTTCCTGCTAAAAAACCTTCATCGTCTCCTACCTAAGGATTATGAAAACTTGGGCAATGCCTGAGATGCACTTCTGGGCCCATTCTAAGGTATAGTGCCTATCTCAGGGACTATGAATGAAGACTGGGTGAACGAGTGAATGAAGAATCAAGCGAGCAAGTGAGCAGACAAGCAATGTAATCACCTCCATGCTTCCTCAATCTTAGATTTTTGCCTCATTCTCAGCCAATTCTATTTCTTCAATGGGCAGCATAAAGGAGAAGTATTACCATTCCTTCCTTACTTTGAGACTCCTACTAAACTCTTGTTTTTCCTAAAATGTGAAGCAATGATGTGAAACATAAATATCTGTGTGTTGGTAGAAAATGTTAGATTTGCCAGAGACGTGATGGAAGGGGAAGAACAGAAAAGAAGATCCTCTATTCCAATAGTGGATAACGTTAATATGAGTCCAAGTAAAAAGGATCACCTCTTAAATGACCAAGGTCAAAGCCAGGGGCTAGATGACAAAGGATCAAGGTGTTAAACCCTCAGGGACCACAGCACGGTGCACGGCTGTGGCTCAGGATTACTCAAGTGATTCTGAGGAGCCAGTCCTTCTGGAGGCTGTTCTGGCTGACAACACGCATGCGGCTCTGCAACGAGGGGCAGACGTACCCCAGAGGTCATTATCACGGAAGTAGAAATTGAAACAAAACCAATGGAAAGGGAAGCAGCCGAGCATCCCACTGGCAACTAGCCATTTTCTTCCATGCCTGGTGTGCTGATGAAGAGAATAGAAGACATGAGACCCCTACTGACTCAGGATGGGCGCGATGCTAAGTGCTCTGTGAAACTCATTTGGTCCTCGCAAAGCGTGCAGGGAGATCCTATTACTATCTCCATGTGCAGATGAGAAAACTGAGCTATGGTGTGGTCTAAGATAAATGCTTGAGCCTAGAATGACCACTGGAGATGTGTTTCTAAAGGCAAAACCACCTTTCTCTGATCAGACAAAGTAAAACCAAAGGTGCAAATATGCAGATGAAGTCATGATCAAATGAGTGAGTGAATGTGGAAACACTTGGTGCACATTACCTAATGCATGCATGAAGCTACAGATTGAAGAGATATAGGCATGTGACACACTCCTGCCAAGGCCTGTGTGATGAAATCTTGTGCCCACTCTACAGGAAAATGAGCCAAAATGTAAATGGGCAATGTGAAATTATGACTAACAGTTGTCTGAATACTTTCCGTTGGGAGTTATTGGTTCATTCCTAAATATAAGAAGTGTCACAGAACAATTTTAATGAAATCTACTGCAAGCTACTAAAGACGATGGATGGCTGGGCTGAAACTCCAGAGTGAAGGATATATTTTTACAGTCAAGTAAAGGACTAGTTTGTATGCTAGGAGCAGCCATAAATGGTTTTCTCATTTTCTTCGGTGGATTTTATTTGTGTGGACTCTTAATCTGGGGCAGAATCACCTAACATGAAGTAATCCCATCAGTCAGGAGCCCATCTAGTCCTTTTCATTTCCTTTTCATCACATACTCATTATTCAGACTTTCCAGATTCCTTATTTTAGTGTAATTCTCCTCTCGTGTGCATTGTGAAATGCTTTGTGAGTTCTAGTTAGTGGTAATCTTTAGGACAAGTCTGCAAATAAAATTTTGTGTTGCATCACTATGTAAGGTAATTTAAAATAGGTCATATAAGTAGAGATGAAAAGGCAAAAGTACTTTCAATAAGAAATATTACAATTCACAGATATATCTTTATCAGATGTGTTGGAAGAACCATGCCAGTTACGCTATATTCAAAAATTCTTTCTTAAAGAAAGGCTTATCATGATCCTCTAAATTAAAACAGGTATTATTATCTTTAAAATAAATATTCAAATGAACAATGTTAATACTTATAGTGAAAATTATCTCTAATCATTTTAACTTCTGGCTGATTTTGAATCTATGGCTAATGATTCTTAGGGAAAATAATCTAGATAACTTAGAGGAAGAGAGGCTGGCCAACTGTTTCTCAGAGAAAGAAAAAAAAAACTAATGTTAATTCCATGTTTAACATGTATACTGAAATATACATACAATGGAATATTATTTAGCCTTAAAAAGGAATGAAATTCTGACACATGCTACAACACCAACACACAAAGTGTCCTTCAACAATGACCTCACGAATCAATATAAATTTAGGTGTTTACTGTATAAAATCTGAAGCTGTATCGTAGAACATCATAAGCTACAGAACACTGTATCTTTCGAGCTGCAGAGGCCCAAGCCTCGCCACCCCCTCACTGAGGGGAAACCCAGAGGGAAGGGGGTTGAGACCACTGCAGTTCTCAAGCGAGATGCGAGAAGGCTCCTGCCAACTCTGATCATTTGATACTCACTATTTTATGGTTTTCACATGAACTGAAAGCTAGGAAATACTGAATCATCAGATATGAGAAATTTTTATGAGTCTAAAAATCCAGATGGTAGACAAATAAATATATAAAATGACCGTTGGTACCTAATAGCTATTCTAGAGCTATACTTGAATGATTTGAAGGACAGAGCTTTGAAAAAAATAATTTCTGGGCTTCCTTCTCCCCCTTTATTAAGGACACCTTAATAAAAACAACAATGGCAATCTCAATAACAGTAAACCCAAGAAAAATTCCGCAATGTGCCATTCCTAATATCTCCCATGTTTTCCATGAGGTTACGCTAACTGGTACCCAAGACCTTACCTAGAGTTTCGAAACAGGTTCCCAATGCATTTGCTGATTGACTGGAGTGGCGGGAGGGATGTCAACAAGATTTGACATGCCCATGCCAGTTTTAGCATTGGTGATAATCACCAGGAAAGCAGATCTTGTGTTTACAGAATGGCTGGCAGGGGAAAGTTATGGCACACAAGTCAAAGACATCTTCTACTATGCTTGTTGAAATCACTAAAGATGGTTTGCACTTATGAGCAAATTTAACATCTGATATCAAACTCTGGTATCAAACTTTGTGTCCCTCAGAGTTGCATAGAATGTTTGTTGAAAATGAAGGTCTCCCTAACCCAGACGATTACGAGATGCTCCTAAGTTCAAAAACTACTAGTACGAGCCATTCATGATAGTACTTTCATTATGTAGCAGGAAAATTGAATTAGATGAGTTTGATGAAGGAAGGCTTCTTGGAGAAGGTGACTCATGAGCCTAGTTGTAAATGGAGAGAAGAGGGCTGGACGTTCCAGGAGGAAGACGTGACACAAACATGAGAAACGGAATGAGAACAATGCTTAAAGGAGGTAAGAGCTTAAATGTGGGCCACATTCAGAAGGAACAGAGAGGAGACCGGCCAGGCCATTCAGAAGTGATGAAGAGGCAATAAAGAGCCTCCCAGAAAGAGGAGATTCATCTGCCCTGAAGAAACAAGGGAGCCATCCAGGAAGCCCAGGCAGAAAAAGACTTTTCAGATTCTCTTTCCACCCTACAACAAGCTGAAATACACCACTGATGCACAGTCTTTGGGCGGTGAGAACACTTTCTCAGGAATGTGGATATAGTAGGCCAGTCATTTCCTAATATATGGCTTGCATGTCTCTTACCATTTCGACCTTTGAACCAGGACTATAGACAGTGAAATGAAAAGCTTATAAAAGCCAATTTTTTTTTGATTAAAAAGAAACCTCATTATTATGATCCCGCAACCTGGCCCATTGCTGGCAATAGTGCTAATTGGGCTTTGGTCTCCATTATCAGACAAGACCAGCCAGCCATCATGTCACAGCCACCCGAAGCCAGTGAAAGACTGACTGCTGAGGATGTGAGGTGCAGGGGGAATTCGGTGTTGAGAGGAAGATGTACATTGGAGGCTGACATTTTTCATTATCTGTGTATTTCTAGTAGATTTTCAGTCAGCTACCTGAACCCAATATGCAAAAGACAAATGTCAAAGATTTCACCCCTACCCACTCCTGGCCCCAAACCGCTCCTACTTCCTGCAGTGCATTTTCACTCCATCTCCAGAACCCGTCCCCTAGTCTCACACGGGGTTTGCTGAGCGACTACTAGAGGTCAGACGCCGGGGTGGTCAGTATGCTGAAAAAAATTGCTGCTCTCAATGAATTCACAGTCGAGAGGAGAAAGTCACCTAATAAATTAAGGACAGAGTTCTGTACAGAGGCCAAGGTCCTTTTCCACCTTGCTAACACTGACGCTTTTGCAGTTTCCCTACTTCCTTTTTTCCTATCAAGTATGTACATTTGCCTTCCCCATAGATGATGAATTCTTCCTGGGAAAATGAGACAGTGTTCCCTCGAGCTATAGATCAACCAAAAGTACAAGCAGATCTGAGACACACATTGCAGAACTGATGCAAAAACTTCCTTCCTACAACAGGGAACATCTGTCTCTTCCTTCCTCCTCTTGCCTTCCAAACACCTGATGCTATGAGTGGAAACATTTTAACCGTGACAATGCATGAAACTGTCCTGGACAAATGTAACTCATCATATGACTTTTTACATTCACACTGTTTCAAAGTGAAATACTTATTATTGCTTCATTGTAGGTAATCACTTACTGAAGTCATTAAGGAAGAATCAACCATCACCGATTAAAACAGTACTATTTGAGACAGTGATTAAGTAATTTTCCTTCCCTTATAAAGGCAAAACTGTTTTTTAACTTTCCAAAACCAGCGTCTAGCCTTCAGAATCAAATAATCTTTTATCATTAAAACTTCAGACAAATATTTTTAAATTAAATCAGAAAAGTGAATTGCCCATTTGCTAGAGTTCTATCTTGCTCATTCAAGAGAAGGAGGACGTAAAAAATTCAAGCAATAGACTTGGAATTTATAATGCAGTAGACTTTTGTGGCTTCAAATCAGGAACTCACAGTTTATGTTCCAACAAGAGATCCCTTCCCATCTTCTGACATCTTTGTGATGCATAAGAAAATGTGTCACTACAGAGGCTTCAATGCCCCTTCTAGTCCTGGACACAGCTCGTCTTTTTCTCTTTACAATTGGCCAAAAAGCTCTCCACTCACTGACTTTCAGGGGTCTTCTAAAGTCCTAGTGGCACTCAGCACCAACCTAACAGGTCCCTTTTTGTTTAGGTCACAAGTTCATGTGAGAAGAACAAGTAACTCAAAGGCATAGCCCATGCCTTGAGGCGCCAAATAGTCAACAGAGATGGAAACAGACATTTAAAACAACAATAACAAGAAAAAAAAAAAAAGAGTTTCTTTACCACGAGGGCAAAAGTGAATTTACCTGTTCCCTGAAGGATAAGAAGCAGACATAGTTCAATTAAAAGAAGATAACAAGGTCAAAACAAACACCTAGCCACCAGCACCTCAGACATCCTCTCCCACCGCAGTAAACATCCTTACACAGACGCCCAACTCACATAAAGGGCAGATGAGCTTTGCTCCTGTGGGATTTCTGGAGGGAGAGGAGAGCCTCTCCCCGTGATGGGTGGTTAGAAGCTGCCTGTTGAGCTTCCTTCCTAGTAGGCTGGCCAACGCCCACACAGTGTGCATGAACAGTCCGCTCAGTGAAAAAGAAACTTGTGTGTGGTCACCTGCCACAAGATTAACTCAGGCTCCTGACTATTTGTGCATATGTCTCACCTGCAGCTTTGGTTCATGAGCCATAACTAATTTCAAGAACTTGAGCAAATATGAACAAAAACTTCAGTTTAGAAAAGCACCATCTTCCTTGGTCTCCAGCTGCTGCCTCAGGTTTTGGAAAAAACTCAAAAGAGAAAATTTAGCTTAAAACCATTCAGATCTTCCCCTCGGATGCTAAGCTGTGGCTGTTAACCAGCAACACTCATTAAACCTTATTACTGAAGAGAACAGAGAGGGAGAGGAGGGAATGTAATGAATGCAATTTTGGACAAGAAAGTTATAATGGAGAGGTCATTGAAGAGCTCATTCAATTTAACTCTACATTTTTTAGAGAGCAACAAAAAGTGACTTATCCGTGGTCACTTAGCCTATGTGTGACAGCCCAGAATCCAGGGCCCCTGGCTCCTAGGACTCTCCTCTTTCCATTGGATAACCTTGACCTTACTGCCTGGTGAAATTTCCTCCTCACTCCCACATGACCTTGGCACTAGAAAGACTCCGCTAGAAAATGAGAACAAGATTCTAAGAGTCGCCAAAACATTTTTGATTAAAAGGACACCATTAACTATTTCCTCATTAAGTCCATACTCCACAAAATAAATCCTGATATAGGACTTGTTAGAACAAGCTATACAATAAGTAAATCTCTAGGAAAATGAGATAGGCCCCTCTGTCCTTTGGGAAGTCACCTCCTGTCTTCCACCTATACCAGAAAGTATGTCTGCCAAGGACAGTGCCTGTCACTACAGTGCACTAGAATTAATTGAGCAGTACTAGGCCATGTCTCCAGGGTTTGGGCTCTTGGGCTCCTTACAGGATGCAAGTCCACTGTCACAGCTCTGTGGGCCTGTCCCCAGACACCAGCCTTCTCAGCCTGCCTAATAAGGCAATGTGCAAGTTGACTGGCTGGCTTATAGGTCACCCACTGTTTACTGCACAGACTCTGGGCTGGCAAGCAAAGCAAGAGTCTACCTTTTGGCAGACAAAGGGTTACCCTTTGCCAAAAACTCTTACAAGGCTGCACTGTTAGTCCATTTACATAATAATAAACTCAGCGGGTGAGCAAGCCAGACTCTAGACACTGGGTCCCCCTGCAGGGTTAAAGAACCTCAACTTTAGCTGTGGTCTGCAGGGAGCAAGGCTGTGCAAGCCATGAAACTTCTCTGCCGCTGCGTTTCTGCCTCTGCCCATTGCTCCCTTTTCACAGCCCCTTCACTAGCTCCTTCAGAGAACTCACAGGCGATCTTTGGAGCAACTTATTTAGCACGCATCCTGACTCACGGAGGCACTGACTTTAAAATCGCCACTGATTGTCTCCAAACAGATTGCATGTCCTGGATCCTTAAGAGGGGGTCACTGGGGCAGGTGCAGGACCAAGCCTTCGAAGTGCAGAAAATCAATACGCGCCAGTGAAAAGTAAACTGCATTTTTAGATAAGGAGACTGAGCTGTTGGCCAAACCATCCTTGAATACAAACACTCGTTATTTTTAATTCTGTGAAGGTCTGGCCTTGCAGACTCTCCCCTCCTGGGGCTCCTTGGACTTCTATACATATAAGGAAAAGAATACAGCTCTGACGATTAATTGCAACACAGTCATAATTGCACAAAGTTCCTTTAGCTTTTAGCCATCGGTCTCCTCGTCATTCAGAAGGCATTCCACCCACTGGTTCACCAAAATTCGATCTGTCCCTGCAGAGTACTGAGCACTATCAACAGACTGCGATGCTGAGCCAGAGTGAGATGAGGGAGGGTCAGGGAGCATGAAACAGCAAACCTGTGAGGACGGCATCACCAAACCACTAGTTCTGAGTCACGTGTGAAGTCATATATGTAGTCAAATTATGTTGATTATGACAAGCAAAAACTAGTCTTACAGCCTCATTATATCACTCTGCCTTCAGGCTAGTGTCCAGTATTAACTTCTTTGTATGTTATAGATCATCCCTTTACAACTTTTCAGAGCCCCAACAGCTCACATGTAACAGCCATTCTTTGCTTCTCAGAGGAATGGACTTGAATGCCTGAAACCAGAGTTATGAAAAATGGATGTTGTATCACATTACCTGATATCAAGCTATACTACAAGGCTACAGTAATCAAAACAGCACGGTGCTGGCACAAAAACAAGACACATGGATCGATGGAACAGAATAGAGAGCCCAGAAATAAACTCCTGCCTATATACAGTCAATTAATCTATGACAAAAAAAGGCAAGAATATACAATGGGGAAAGAACAGTCTCTTCAGTAAATAGTGTTTGCAACTAGACAGATATATGCAAAAAAAAAAAAATGAAATTAGACCACGTTCTTACATCATATACAAGAATAAACTCAAAATGGATTAAAGACTTAAATGTAAGACCCCACTCACAAAACTCCTAGAAGAAAATGCAGGCAGTAAACTCTCTGATATTGCTCTTAGTGACATTTTTTTCTTCTTCTATATCTCCTGGGACAAGAGAAACAAAAGAAAAAACAAACAAATGGGATTACATCAAACTAAAAAGTTTTTGCATAGCAAAGGAAACCATCAACAAAACAAAAAGACAACCTACAGAATGGGAGAAGATATTCGCCAATGATACATTCAATAAAAAGTTAATATCCAAAGTTTATAAAAATCTCATATAACTCAACACCAAAAAACAAACAATCCAATTAAAAGATGTGCAGAAGACCTGAATAGACATTTCTCCAGAGGACATATAGATGGCTAATAGACGAATGCTCAATGCCAATAATCATCAGAGAAATGCAAATTAAAACCACAATGAGATATCACCTCATACCTGTCAGAATGCCTATCATCAATAAATCAAAAAACAACAAGTGTTGGTGAGGATGTGGAGAAAAGCGAACCTTCATACACTGTTGGTGGACTGTAAATTAGCACAGCCACTATGGAAAACAGTTTTCTGGTTCCTCAAAAAATTAAAAATAGAACTACCTTATGACCCAGCAATTGCACTTCTGGATATTTATCCAAAGAAAATCAAAACACAAATTTGAAAAGATATATGCACCCCTATGTTCATCGCAGTGTTATTTATAACAGCCAAGATATGGAAGTAACCTTAGTGCCCATCCATTAGCCAATTGGATAAAGATGTGGTGTACACACACACACACACACACACACACACACACACACACACACTAATAAAATCTTACCATTTGTGAAAACATGGATGGACCTAGAGGGTATTATGCTAAGTGAAATAAGTCAGGCAGAGAAAGACAAATACTGTATGATTTCACTTACATGTGGAATCTAAAGAACAGAATAAAGGAACAAACAAAACAGAAGCAGACTCACAGATACAGAGAACAAACTGATGGTTGCCAGCTGGGATGGGGGTTCAGGGGGTTGGGGGAAAACGTGAAGGAATTAAGAAGTACAAATTGGTAGTTACAAAAACAGTCATGGGGATGTCAAGTACAGCACAGGGAATATACTCCATAATACTGTAATAAGTTTGTATGGTGCTAGGTGGGTAGTAGCTTACTGGGGGATCACTTCGTAAATTGCATGAAGCCTGACTGCTATGCTGTACACCTGAAACTAATATAAAATATTGACTGTCAACTGTAATTGAAAAATTTAAAAAGATTATGTAGCAAATGAGTAAAAAAACCCAGACGCCTATTCAAGGCTAGCATGTTGGGGTATAAATTTTAGACCAGTTTTTAGTTTTCACTGAGCAGGTTTACCTATTGAGTCCCTAGGAGATTCTCTAATAGAGGTGTTCAGCAATCCTGTCTAGATATTCATAGCAAAGGGAAACAGCGAGAGATGTGGGGTAGTTAAAACCAAACGCTTGTCCTTTAGCTCTGTGGAAGACAGCCTTGGAAAGCAGAGTTTAAAAAAGTAACATCAACCCCCATATCGTCCTGACATGACTTTACTCTAAAGGAATCAGCTTGCGCTCGCCTTTACAACCTCTAAATTAGGCAAAAGTAGGAGAGGAGCCACAGGTGGCCAACAGGTGTGGCCAGAATCTGGCCGGTGTAGAGTTGCTCTAGGCCCCTCTGAAAGCAGATGGAGTCAGTCAGCAAGTCAGCTGCCGCCTGCGAGCCCTGAACTGGTTGGCTTTTGTGCTTATTTGATTCTCAAGCAACTAATTTCCCATTATTTAAGGCCAAGTTATAGAGGACTGAAACACTGTTATTTCCTTTTCTTCTTTAACTGCCAGCTTTTTGGGCTGTTTGATTCCTAATTAGTACTTCCAGCAGAGACTGGGCCAGGAAAAGAAAAGTTGGTGAGACAACCTAGCTGCTGGCTTAGTGCTAAGCCTTGCCAGCAAGTTCTGGCAACCGAGGCTTCTTGAAGAGGATGCTGCTGCTGCAGAAGGGAAGGTGAGGCGTGGCAGGTGACCTGGAACTCCCTTGCCCTCCCTACGGGCCAAACCTCAGAATGTTAGAAGTTGCAAACTGAAGGTTGTAAAAAAAAAAAAAAAAAAAAAAAAAAAAGAATCAATTTCTCAAATAATCACCAATGACTACTGAACTAATCTTAAACTTATTCTAATTAAATGTAACGTTGTAAAAGAAAATTCCTCTCTTTCAGTCCCTGTGACTCACTAACAACAAACATCTTCCCCGAGTTACCCTCCCACTGGCATTTCTCTCTGAAGCTGGGTTGTCTGACAGGTTTTCAGCACAAGAGAACTATTCACAGACTTGATTATATTAACCCAACTGACACTCAGTTTCGAAGGTATATATTTAGTCGGCATCCAATTAGCAGAACTAGAGCCACTGCATTTCCCCTCTGAAATTAAAGCTGTGTTGATTACATGGGCAGAATGATAGATTTTTATCAGTTTCTGTTCAATTTAATATGTACATTATACCTTCTTAGCTATTAGCCCATATATGCTATCTGGTTGGGTGGCAGAAAGTGATTTAAAAATGATTAAAGACTGAATCTTCATTTACTATACATACATATATTTATTTATATAATAGTTTATTTTTAAATATATTATCAGGCTATTTTTATGGATATATTTTTAGCCTGGACACACGCTTACCCTATTAAGCTTATAATAGGCTGATACAGCATTAAACCTCCTCTTGCAGAACTGAATTAGCTTGGTCATAGTTATCCACATTTAAGAGTATTATTAGCTCAAATACTAACATTTCTTTTTAAAAAGAATTCATTAAAAAGGCGATTTCTTAACTGCACTATGTTGTCCCCTAGTGGCAGAAAGGAATCAATGCACTTTCCAACGTTGATTGTCAAACAGCATTCTTAATAGAAATTCTCAAGTCAGGACATTTTGTTTACAGCAACTTTAACATCTCTGAGATATATAAGAGCTAAAATGTCATAAAATTACTTCATCATTTATTCAACAAATATGTGTTGAGTAACCTATAGGCCAAACCCTGTTCTGGGGCCGGGAGACAATGAGAATCAGTGAGGCTACAGTGAAAAAATTCTGTTCTAGTAACAGACTACTAAAACAAAGGTATAATATAATGTCCCACATGCCCAGTGGCCTTTTAAGGTATGTGAAGTTTATATTATGTGAGTTAAATATCAAATACTCTGAAAATGCTGTTGATATTGTATTGTGGGCGTTTCTCTTCAACTCCTAGTCTGTCATCACCTCTCCCTGGGCACACCCAGAGCTGTCCACCCCATGCCCTTGATAAGTATGGACTGAAAATATCCATGGAATAAAAACCAAGAAAGTTTTATTATCAGCTAAAGAAAAGGGCTTCTGCTGTTCTCAGTCGTCCATATTATAAGCTAAAATATTGATAGTTATAAAAATGAGGCAGTCTCATAAAAAAGTAATAGGTCTACATATATAAACTGGTGCAATAATGTCCCAGTCATATAGTCTTTTGCATATAAACATTATAATGGTGCAAACATTTTATACAGAATCTCATATCTGACAAAATAATAAATTCCAAAGCCACAGAACACTATTGTTTTACTTCTCCCAGCCCCCACCTCTTTTAAACTGGCAGTGTCAGAGCGAATAATGTTCCTAAATATGTGGGTTCTTACAGAATATCAGGTGCTACAGGATCTACCAGGGCAGTGGGCAGCACCCTTATACCAACTTGGACCACTGGCCATGGCTGCGTGAAGCTCCACGCTAAGAAGGGTCCTTACCCACCCACATGTGGGGAGATCCGAGAGCTCTGGGCAGAAGGCAGGTAGGGCAGAGTGCCTGCCCATGGCATCCAGCCATCTCCGCCGCTTTACACTGGCCCCAGATACTGCTCGTATGCTCAGGGCATGTTAAGACGGTTCTTGGAAACAATGTTAATGCTTTTAGCAGTTAATTGTCATAGACACATATTCCATTTTTCAACATATTGTGTAACTTTAAATGTGAAAATAAAGCCACTTGAGTGCTTTATAATACAAGGGGCATAAACCCTCACAAAAGCTGAATACATGTAGAGTTCCCTTTACTACAATTCCTAAATTTGAATTCCACCTAAACTGCCCAGGTGCTAGTCACAGTTTCGTGTTGCTAAGATTCTTCTGGTTAATGATGAGGCCTCCGTGAGGGAGATTTAAATGTCAAGAGGTCCACAAGTACAGGGTAGTTATGTAGAAAAGGGCAAGTGGCATTTTGCAAGACCTAATAGGATCCAAATTAATAGTAAGCATACAAAACCATGGTTAAAATATGCAAAATGAGCTTTGTTAGGTACAATGTTCTCTTAGAAAAGCCTAGTTAATTTTCAGGCAAAATCTGTGTGACTATTATATGAGTCCAAACAAAATTCAATTAACTTATCTAAATGTTTCTTTCATGGCCAACGGTTAGATAAAAGTTCATTCTATTCACTTACGTTCTTTATTTTTAGTGCTAGAAAGGGGTGGTAGAAATATGTCTAATTTCAACTGATTGTCTAAATTTTTAAAAAAAAATCTCATTTATTGATTTGTTATGCTAAAGTTTTAAAAAAAAGCAGGAATTTGGATTATCAAGGTCACATTGAAAATGATCAAGTATAGTAATCCAGGCTGAAACATATCTTGAAGATTGTGGCCCTAATCTCTGTGTTATGCCTAAAAATTTTGATAACAGCTATGCTAATATTTGTATAGTTAGAGGGCACTTAATTAAAAAAGGAGAGGTTTCATAAGTTTATACTGACCGTATTCAATAATGTTTTATAAAACTTTCATACTATTTTAAAAGTACAAACAAGGCACGACTGTCCCAGAGTCCTCTGCAGGCCCTGACGGGAGCTAATAGTTGAAAGTAAACTGGTAAATTCCTGAAGCTTGCCCTGAAACCTTCACATGAAGAATATAGGCTGTTGTCCCTGAAGTCCCCAAAATATTTCAATTGTGAAGCCTGAGGACATTTCTCCTTCCCTGCCCTCCAGGAACTTTCCAGGTCAAGGGAGCCCATGCATGAGGTCCCCGGATACCTGCCCATCAGAAACCAGGTTGTCTTTACTCTACTCTGACCAGGCTGGTTATCAAAACCCACATATGTCAAATGCCTGCTCCTCCCCACTCAGCGTGCTTCCTCCTTGATCATGCACAGAAATTCACAGTGCTTGGGAGATTTTCCTCCAGCCTAAATCCTCTGAGGAAAAGAATGATACATTATGGAACTTCCTCAATTAGCAACATGATATTTTAGACAATGTGTCATATTTTATTAAGAATACTTAACACCAAGCCTATATTAAGCTATAGTTACTACATAAATTACACAAATCCTATAGTTTTTTTTTTTTTTTCCTTAAAGACGACGTGTTGTTAAATGTACTGATTGCAAACCCTATCCTCGGAGATTCAGGAAGCACTTTTATTAATGTACACCCAGTTCTGCAAAGCTTGGTTGTCTTCTCGCCCAGCTGCTGCTGAGAAGATGCTGAGAAGATGCTGAGAAGATGCTGAGAAGTTAAGGCCACATTGAGGGGAGAAGGGAGGAGGGGCTGTTCCAGGGGCAGAGAACTCCTTCATGTCTCCTTAGTACACCTTTGCTGACCTACAACCGCTGAACAAGGAACCGAAAGTCCCAGCTATATCTGTCTCCTTCACGGAGTTGGGGATCCTTGTGGATAGGGCCCCAGAGGCAACACACACACTGCAGCCAAGGCTTGCTGGGCACAGCGTGGAAAGGGCTCCTGGATTTCAGCCCACGCTCACTGAGCATGAAGTGTCTGAACAGCAGTGATACTTATTTACAAAGGATGGTGAAAGAGGAACACACTGGCAATAGACATTCAGTTGAGCAATAAAGAAAGAGCATTCCATTCATTCTACTAATCAGTTTCTTGATGGGGAAAGAGCAATGAATAATGTAAAAACAGAACAAAATACCTATGGAGGGGGAGCTTTTAAACTCGTTTTTCAAGACAAAAATAGATATTGCACAGGGCGAAAGCCCACACTTTACTCTTGATTTCAGTACTTCTGTTTCTACCCCGATGAGCTGTGTGGACATCCCACGATCACACACACACATTCTCCAAATGCCTGGTGGTTCTGTGTGATCGCTTATGCTCCACCTTCCATGGCCCTCAGCACAGGACGAGGCGCCAGGTCACCCGTGGTGGAGCGCAGATAAGGGGCCCGCTTCAGAAGGCTTGTCCTGCCTCCAGCACCCACCTGCACGGCCTGGTTTCCCTTAACCCGAGACAGGTTCGCGGCCACATGGGAAAGGACTGCTGTTCTTCCCGCCCTTGGGGCCGCAGAGCCTGAGGGCTCATTGCTCTTCAGGCCCTGCTCGGAGACAGAGCTTCCTTTTCTGTGGCGTCTTACAGTCGAGCATGACGAGCATGACGAGGCAGTGGGTTTCCTGTCTGAGAACCCAGGCGGCACCATAGGCCCCTTCCCCTTGTGGGAACGCCCCCTGCCCTGGGAGCCGCGGCTGTGAAGGTAGCCTCTGCCGCTGTGCATCCATCTGTAACTTCTATTTTGAAAATTCCTTTCCCTTTGGATGCAGAGGTGAGAGCAGTTTGAAACTTGTGGCTAAGGGGGTTGGAAAATGCTGCCACAGATAATGAGGCATCAGGGTCCAGCCAGAGGGGGTCACCTCATCCTCTCCTGCACTCTCCCCATCCTGCCTTCTGCATAGGAAACCAAGTTCTCACCCAGTGCCAAATACAGCAGTCATCACACAGTCAGGACAAATTAATAACATCATCACTTTACACTTACATAGTCTTTAACTCCATACGAAGTGCTTTCAATAGCTCATTTAATCTGCTGTCCAATCTACACGAGTGGACATCGTAAAGTGTTTGATAATTTACGAAGTGCTTTGGTCAGCACGGTTTCAAGGGAGTCCCTTGCCATGAAGGTGAGTAGCACCGTTCCCATTCCACAGGTGAGGAAACTGACCCCTAGACAGGTTAAAATGCAGGGCTCGTGAGAGACGGGAAAAACAAAGGGTTAATGTGTGGGTCCTGTACATGCGGGTGCGTAACTGAGCAAGGGCTGTCTGGTCCCTGAAAGCCACACAACGCCCCCGAATTCCTGCCTGAGCTTTTAAGGGCGGAGAGGACCAACCTGAATTGCAAATTCATGTTCATGATCATGGCTGCCCCCAGATCTCCCTCTCCTCTCTTCTCTCTCCAGCTTCAAGGGAGCCTTGTAGACATTAGGGAAAGGATAATTTCCATGGGTTCTAAAACCCAGCAGCAACTACCTTTGGGGTGAGTGAGGAATAGAGCCCGGAGATGTGTGTCTGGGGCTAGTGGGGTAAGCACCTCTATGTCTTCTCACGAATCACGTGAAAAGCCTGTTAGGTTTTATCAAAACTGCTGTCTTCCAGTTTTGGCGATCGGGGCTGTGTAGACGCTGGACTCTGGCTAAGGAAAGGGTGAAGTGAGAGAGAATAGATTGAAACAAGATTCTTGCTACATTCTTCGGGTGACAGATTTGGAACATGAGCTAATGCACACACCAGCCCGGCCAAAACTGAACAAAAACAATGCTATCTACAGCTGCCTCAGGGCATCGTTCTGAGCACAAAATAGCCTCTCCCGGCTCCCTCACAGCAGCAGCTCAGTTATTTTATTTTTTATTGATGCAAGGGTGTGCATAATCCTTGCAGGCCAATATGTCATTTTGTTTAACTTCAGAAATATTTGATCACACTGATTTGGCAAAGAGAAAGTGTTCTACGGCAGGAATATTTCACCTCTGCAATAACTAGTTTGAGCAAGTCAAGGATGAGATGCAGAACGTGGGCCTCAGACTGCGTGGTCCGTGCCTGACACCTAGTAGGACACTTAACTCCTCAGCCTGACTTTGACCTTCGGGCACACTCACAGGGTAACAGCTGTTCTTTCCTCTTGTCTGGAAAATTTAGAACAAGTTCTGAATCACAAGAATCTTCTCCTTTCTTTTATTCTCTCTCTCTCTCAGTCTCTCTCTCTCTCTCTCTCTCTCAATCTCTCTCTCTCTATATATATATAATGTGTATACACACACACACACACACACACACACACACACACACACACAAATATAATATAGTTCCATCCTTGTTTTGGAACTCTTTGTAGTCTTCCAGTAGGAAGCAAAAATAACAAAATCAGTTCCCAGATGGGCACAAAGACAAGATCTGGGTTTCCACAAGATGCAAGAACCATGGCCTACCAGGTGGATGCAATTTACAGTAAATAGGAAAAGATGCCCAGCAAGTAGAGTACTGTTAATTAGACCCGCTCTTGAGCAAGGGCTGTCTGGTCCCTGAAAGCCGCACAAACCCCGCAAAATCCTGCCTGAGCTTTTAAGGGTGGAGAGGACCAACCTGAATTGCAAATTCATGTTCTGAGTGGAAGAAGTGGAAGTGGGGGCAGGAGATCATGTACATGCAGCCCATGAATGAACTGATAAAATATGCTATGCACAGCATAAAAGATACTCTACTATTTAGTGCTTTGGGCTAGATGAGATTCTTACAGAGATCACTGACCATTTTAACTAAATTTTGTATGCACAGCATAAAAGGTACTCTACTATTTAGTGCTTTGGGCTAGATGTGATTCTTACAGAGACTGCTGACAATTTTAACTAAATTTTGGTCATGAGTTATAGATGACACAGATTAGAAACTAGAAGGGGACCGTCAAATTCGCCCAGGACCTCCAGGTACAAAGACCTTCGGGGGCTGGAAAGGGCTCTGGAAACACTTGTTTCCTCGTTCTCCATGGCGGCCGACTGTTAGAGTCTCGCAAGGAGACCCAAATCCTCCCTATGCCCCAGCCACAGCCCAGATGGGTGCCATAGAAGCTCCAGGTGGCCCCCAGGCTTGGGGGTCCCGGGTGATTCGGGGTACAGCCTGGGGTAAGAACGACGGCTCCTCGAACCTTCCCACTCCAGGGGAGATGTACAGGTTGTTAAGGTGGCATGAACCGCGAAGTCGAGACTAAAAACTCACAGCTTCTTTCGTTAAACACCTGCATCATTTACATAGTAAAGTTGGTTGCCTCGTGGTGCGTTGAAGCAAATGTCATTAGAGAATACATGATTCAAATTTAATCGGTCCCAGGCCTTGGAGAGAAGAGCACCCCCTCAAACATCACAGGGTGAAATTATGATAAAAACACAATGAAACAAGTTCCTAGGGAACCAGGGAAAGGAGGAGATGGGACAATGAAAGACCGGCCTAGCTAAAATCCCACAGTTGGGTCTGCACACCCCTCCCCCCAGGGACCCCCGAGTAGAAGGGGTTACAGTTAGAACGACCAACTAACCCAAATGATGCTAACACCTATCATGATTAAGGTCCAGTTGATCTCTAACATTCAGATGGCGAGCGACTCACTTTTAGAAATCAGATATAATGTAATCCCAGGACACGGACACTTCCCTGAAGTCTGCGATGTTCTTTCTTGAAAATCCCTTCTCCTGGCTCACTTCTCTCTGTCATTAATATACATTACTCATGTGCTGACTTGAAAGGTTTGCATTTTGTTGCGTTTTTCATCCTCTGCCTCTCAGAAACATGTTACTACAATTATACAAGTTTGTCATCCAAGGAAAATAGCTCACAATACCAGCATAAATACGTTCCCAGGGCAAAGGCATAAAAAATTTCCCCCCTGGAGTTTCACTTTGTTTTCCAAAACGCCACACGCCATGTTTTTAAATCTAAAACCAGTGCGCACGTCAGATTTACCGAAGCCCAGAGTTGGAGCTAAAAGTGATTATAAAGATCAAAATGTGCTATTCTTCATCTGTGAAAAGGATGCTTAGTTCTAAACCATTATCAGGTAGAACTGCGTTCTCACGCATTTCTCTAAAAGAGGAAAAGTGTTTAGGCTGGCAGAGTTATATGCATTCTTTCACCCTAGCACACAACCGCTTCTGGCCCCAATTTTGGGAGGGAGTCAAACCCGTTTCAGGATTGAACCCGTAGCTTTTGGCTCTTATGTAGCAGCAGGTGACTAATACAGATGATACCGAACACACAAAGCGGCCTGGAGGTTAAGGGCTAGGGCTCTTCAGAAAGACAGGAGGCTCAAATCCCAGCCAGCTCTGGTGTGTCCTAGCTATGTGCCTGTTAGGTCAATTACCCCCACTAATGATGAAAGCTAGAAGGTCGTCCTAAGGATGAAGGACACTCACGTCTGTAATAGAAGCTTGGCCCAGTACAGGCTGAGTAGATACCATCACCAGGGGCATCGTCTGCCACTCTCCACCACACTTTCCTCTTTTCTTTCTCTCTCTGTCCATTTCTTCTCTTCTCCATTGAGCTCTTTCCCAACACACAAATACACAGATACCTTTCTAATTTATCCCCTGTACATTTAATGCTCGCTCGGACTGTTATCCAGTTTGTTTCGCTCTTCTAATTGTTCCCTTTTTAACCAGTTCATGGCAACGATCACTACAAATTCCACTCGGTCCAAATCTGTGACACGTTTGGTACCTGGGTGATAGATGTGGCTGTGTTCTCTCCAAACATGGGGCCCCAGGTTATTAGGTTATATTCCCATCTTTTAATGATTTATGGAGCAATTAGCAATCCGAAAAACCCACAGAAGAAACGTGCCGTCCATGCCAATGTAGTTTTGATTATTCTGCAATGACTTGCAAACAAGGAGGACATTGTAGGGTGTTCCACAAAGCACTCCCCGACATGGTACGTGTTCCTACAGCACTGGCCTGCGTGCCTCGACTTCCCTCCCCGGCTCCACAAGCCCGGAGAGATGGAGCTCTTTCATAAAAGGGCTGTGGCAGGTTCAGTGTTCACCACCGGAATGATTTGTGGAGGGGAAAAAAAAGACAAATGTTTCCATTAGTGAATATAACACACATGCTTGTGGGATCGTGCCTTCCAAGAAAAAACCACGTAGGCTGTGTGAATTTTAAAATGCAGTTTTCATGGCTTTGCCATAACATGTTTAAAGATGCAAACTGTCAAGTCTGAAAGATGGCTAAATCTAATTTTGGAAAGAAAGAAGGAAGAGATACAAAAAATTTATTAAATTTTTTTTCATTCCCATTAAGATGATAATGCAGGACTTCTTAAGGCCTGACCGCTAGAAGCTCAGAATGCCTTGCTGAGAATTCAATGAAACAAGTGCCAAGTGGGACATAATTGTTGAAAATAAAGGCACTTAGTCTCAGGGGAAGGAATAACTGTGAAAGGACCCCACAAACCCTGCCCGTCTCTCTTATCCTCTTATCCAACACAGAATGGTAAGGCAAATAATATTCCTAACCCTTTATTCCGTATAAGGAAGAAAAAATGGGGGGAGAAAAAAGGGAGGATTAGTAACTTTGTTTTTCTAAAGACTAAAAACAGCCATCTTTGTTTTTCAAAGAAGGAGTTCTATTGGGCATGGTGTGAACTAAATAAAATAGGTGCTAACGTGCAGCTTTTAAAACCCAAAGTCAAAAAAACACGGCAAGTGAATGCCTGAAGTCTCAAACACAGTAAAACAGCTCTGGCTCCAAGCTAAAAAATCTCCTAAGAATCATGACATAATTTATGGTCAGACAGTTCATCAAATGTCTTCACTTGTAGTTTTGAAACATACTTGGTATTCATATTTAATGGAGCAGCTGGCTGGATCAGGGGGAAGGTGATGAAATGATAGAGGAATGAGCAGAGGGAACCTTCCTGCTCAGAACACTCACAGCATCTTACTTAATCAGAGTACTCATCCAGGGCCGGTCAGATCATGATCTGAATAAAACATATATTGAAAAGCACATTTAATGGGCACCTGAGGCATATGTTTTCAAATGACCTAACTGTTATTTTTGGATTTTCACTCAATTCATATAAAATTATACTGCTAATAGATGCAATACATAAAGCCAGGACTTAATCTGCAAAGGGGACTCTGTGTATTGAACCCATAGTACAATCTTTTAAAATCCAGTTTGTGATTGTTAATTTCTTGATTCATGTGATTCAAATAAAATGAGAAGGTAGAAGAGTCACAGTGAAATATTCCAGTCTTCTCCCTTACTTCTTAATCATGTTATTTGTTCGTTTGTCCTTACAGAATTTCTTTATGTAAGCAAGTACAAACAAATGCTTATTTCCCTTATACACAAATATAAAGCATGCTTAGTGACTTTTTTTGGGGGAGAGGGGATCTTTCTATATAAGCACACAGAGAGTCAGCATCCTCATTTTCTCACAGCTGTAGAGTGCTCCCTAATTTACTCAACCAGTCCTGGACCAGACTGATGGGCATCAAAGTTTCTCATCTTTCTCTATTTCACACAAAGCTACAGTGTATAACCTTGAATCCAAGCATATCTGAGGCAATTCTCACAAAACTAATGAATGGCTCTTACAGGCATGGCACCATTTTCCATCCCATCAGCCATGGTCCTTGGTCCCCCAGTCTCTGCAATCAGAGTCCATGATAAGACTTCTAGATCTTTGCTGCTCTGAGGTTTCCCAGTCATAGCTGATTTTATTTCTCTTACTATCAGTAAGGTTGCGCATCTTTTCACATGTTTTAGACCCACTTAATTTCCATTTTCCTTTTCTGTGTACTGTTGGTTTAGATGCTTTGCCAATTTTCCTAGTGTTGACTTTTTAAAAAGGATTTCTAGAAGTTTATGTATCATCCTTTAGCCATATATGTGTGATATGAGTTGTGAATAATTTTCCTAGCTGTTCTTTTTCCCTTCGGTGGTTTTTTTTTTTTTTCTTCCCTCCACTGCAAAAGTGTTGTTTTCTAAATATAGTTGATTTTTACCACTTTTTCATTTCATGATTTCTGGATCGTACATCAGTTGGAAAGGTCTGCCAAATCCATGGCTTTGAAGAAAGTCTCCTATGTTTTATTCTGGTACTTTATTTTTTTCAGTTTTGAAAAAAATTAAATCTACAAAAAGTAGACAATACTACAATGAAGCCCCTGTATCCACCACTACATACAATAGTTATCCAGGTTTTGCCATGCTTGCTTCTTCTATCTCTTCTGTTTCTACAAAATTATTTTAAAGCAAATCCAAGATATCAAGTCATTTATCCCTATACACTTCAGTATGCATTTAAAAACACATGGGAATTTTCTTGCATTACCACCATTCTATTATCATATTTAACAAAATGAACAAGCTATTTGTTATCATCTAATATTTGATCTACATTTGATTTTCTCCAACTGCCTCATAAAATCATTATATAGTTGGTTTGTTCAAATCAGCATGTGTCTACAGTTTACTTTTAAAAAAAACATCTAACTGTTTAAACATATGATCTACTAGAAATTTATCCTTGGTGTATGGGACGATTTATTTATTTTTCCACGTGGTTACCCAGTTGTCCTACATGTAGTTAGTAGGCCATTTTCCCCCATTGATTTTAAATGACGCTCTTTTCCATTTCTTTTATTTATTCCCAGATATACTTGGGACTATATCTGTTTTTCTAATCTGTCCCACTGTTCTGTTTATTCACATGCCAGCATCGCCTTTTATTACTAAGCCTTTACAATATATTTAATAAGCAGTAGCTCTTGTTTATTTATTCATGTGAACTTTAGAATCCACTTGCCTAATTTTTTTTTTAACAGTTGGTATTTTATTGGGAAATGTGTTAAATTTAATTAACTTGGGAAGAATTGATGTAGTCATGACTTTGAATTTTCCTGTTCTAGAAGATTGTGCATGCCCTTCTACTTTTTAAAATTCTTTTTGTACTCTTTAGGAGTATTTTACAGTTTCCTACATATAGATTTTACCTATTGTTATTCCTTGGTATTTATTCTGTTTTGTTTCTTTAGTTAATGTGGTCTTTTCTTCCTCTAAAGTCTTAGAACAGGTTGTTCGGAGGTCCTGCCTTTAACAGCGTCAGGTTCTTGCTCTCTGCCTCCAGATGCTCAAAGGCCCAGGCTTGCCTGTGCTGGGACCACCAGGCCATGCCCCTGAGCAGAGCTGGGACCACGTCAAGCCAGGCCAAAGCCTTCTTGTCCTTACTGCAGTCCTATTCATGGGCGGAGCTCAAGGCGCTGGGAATACAGAGTGAGCAGAAGACAAGAAAAGACAAATTCTGGGAGCTAGGAGATTCCTTATTTTCTGTCGAGGTTTTACAGAAGTGAAACTTCCTCTAATACACAACAAATAGTTTGCTGTGATGAACTACTCTGCACCACAGGCATCTGTCAGAAAATAACTTCAGATTTCTGAGGAAGGTGACGAAGGCCCTCAGCGGTCAGCTCTGGATGTGCAGTCAGTCATTCAGGCCATCAGACTCTCTGCCTCCCACCCTCCCGCCTGCCTGCTCTGTGTGCAGATGCCTCACTTGCCAGCTGTTCTCACTCGTAACCACCTACGAGACTTCCAGCCTGTGCAGCTGAGGTGGGGGCTGTAAAACCCTTTCCTCGCAGAGAACAGTATGCCCTGCCTAAGCTCCTGCTTACCCTGTCTGACCTCCATTGTGGTGGTGGACTCTTGAGGGCTGAAGCAACCTCACCCTTAACTCAGGTACGTCCTGTGAGAGGATCCCATTTGTGAGTGGTCCCATCTGTGTCTCTTCCATTCTTTCAATCTCTCACGCTAGGCAATTCTTCCCTCACCCGCTCTGGTTCCTTCCTTTCTCTTCTCGTTGCCATTATCCTAGTTCGAGATTTGCGCAATCACAGCAGCCTCCTAACTACTGCTTCCTCTTCCACCCCAACCCTTCACATAGCTATAAGCATCTGTCCCATCAAACCTCCCAGGGTTTCCTGTGGCCAAGAACACATATTGCTTGTCTTATCATTTAAGGCTCCCCATTGCCCAAACAATGTCCATTCATTCCACCTTCATCTGACCTTCCCTCCTGCTCACCAACCTCCATCTTTCCACTTATCCAAATCCTACCCATCCTTCACATCCATGAAGTCTTGGCCTCCTGCTCCTCAGCTCCTACACCTCATGCCACAGGCTTTCCCCCACTGCGATGAGTTGTGTGTGCATTCACCCACGAGCTTCTAGGCTGCCCGAGGAGCCTCTACAGTACCCGAAGTGCTGCTTGCTCATAAAACCTCCAAGCTGCACTTGTGCATACAGGAATCAGCTGTTTCACATCTGCCAGTACGTCAGAACTCTCTACTTATTCTGCTCTTTCGATATGTAACATTTTGCTTTCTTTTTGCCTCTCTGGATAACAATAACTAACACTTCTATGACACTAAGTGCCTGAGAAGAACTTTCAGTGATTGCACTGGTGACAATCTCTATAATACAGCCATCTCCTGTGGCTCGCCTACATCCCTCCTACTGCAATTCTTGGTTTACTCCCGTTCAGAGAAAGCCTTTTCACTTGTTCACTATTTTCAAGGCGCTGCTTCTTCACTTTTTTTTTTTTTTTTAATGTCTTGAACACTCGAAATCCCCTCTTTTTAGAGCCTTTATCTGTTTTAAAGGTAAGGGCTGGATACTTGTGCTGGGCAGTTCCTAGTCATCTCAGAGACCGCGGTGGGGAGAACTGCCAGTGATTGTCAAGTGGTTATTCATCTCCTGCTGCTCCCAAGCCAGGCCAGGATGTGGTAAATGTCTCCTTTTAGCTCTGGCAGGCATGTACCTATGACATATGATGGTTCAAATGCCTACCCCTTACTTAAAATAAAAGTAACTTGAAACTTTATAATATTCTGGGATATTCTAGAGAGGAATGGGGAGCAGATTGATGTCAAAGGTAGAGAAGTCCTTGAATTCAGTTGGAACCTAAAGGTAAGGTTGACTATGGTTAGATGTGGCTATAAGGAGGCAGGTCCCCAGCCCTGAAGTACCTTGCAGGTGAGGAAAAAGCATATCACAGAAGAAAAGCAACTACTTAGGAGAATTTCTAGTCAAAGCCAGTCAGAACTTAGAGGGAATCCTTTAAGGTAACTGGAGCTAGCTGGCCGCTTGGGAACCTCCACACTTGGGACAGCCTAGAGGTTCAAGGTTACACATGAATATTCTAAGAAATAGAATGCCAGAGACAAGGGGACTCTGTCATTCCATGGACATCAAGCCCAAGAGACACCAAACAGCCTAATGGGAGGGGCGGGTGGCAATGGCATGAAGTCTGCAGCAGAATGTCGGCTCGAATGTAGGGAAGAAACATTCTTCCCTAGGGGACGGCCCAGATTTGGCGGGACTCACCTCCTCAGCTATCTCAGAAAATATCAATTCTCAGCCTTTCTTCCCATCACAAGTAAGAAGAGAATCTGCTTGGACCTTGGGGTGCATGTGCGTGCCAGCAGGGTGGTGAGGTCACCTGAGCGAAGGTCCCAGTGAGTCTGGATACACAGGGACAGTATGGACAGTAACAACTGACTACAGGTTCTTAATCCCCTTGTTCTAGTTATTCTCAGGGAAAACTCTGTAGAGCATCCGGCTATCCTTTTACTCCTGTAATGATATCAGGTAATAGAATGCCTGAGCATTCTTTATATCATCCATGAGAGCTGTGATGGAATTGGAGTGACCCCTCCATGAGCTGGGATGAATTATAGCTGAATCACCTGCAACTATTCTGTTATTGATACTAAGGCAAGTGATCCATAATTTCCCTACTTGTTGTAAGAACTCAGAGCGGCACTCTCTTCCCTTATGTGCTCTGCTCATGAACACCGCAGTTCAACAAACGCTTTGCATTTCAAAGAACAGCTCTGGAGCTTTGGATCCAGTAAAAGTAAGAAGAGGATATCAAGAGTTCTCCTGAATTTTAAATATATTTTTCCCAAGAGATGTTACATAGTTTAAAAACACATAAAAACTTAGCAAAGGAAAATTCAATTTCCAAAATATCCTTCGATCCTTACTCAGTGTGATTTTCCTAGTCACATACATCCTGACTGTTCTCAAAGCTCCATTGCTGGTGAGCCCATTCACATGCTGGATGATTGAATGGCACTGGACCAACATACATTAAGGGTGGAGACGGAAGGGCCCCTATGGTGACACTCACCATGCTGTGTATCAGAGACACTTGGGATAGGATTATAGTATCCTCTAATTATGAGTAAATAGGTCTGGGGTGGGGCCCAGAAATCTGTATATTTTAAGACCCTTACCTAGCGATTCTAATGATCATTCAATTTTAGAAAACAATCACTCCGATGAACTATGATCTCTTTCAAACTGATGATGACATAACTTTACTTGAAATGTTTTCATCAACTCAGACTTTGCTCTAGATAAATAATATGCAGATATTCATCTACAATTTCACATTTAAACTAAAAGAATCTTCTCTTCTTTTATGCATTATTTTAAAATGAACCCACCGAAGGGTACTAAAACCCAGACAGTCATCTTAAATGAGTTCTAAAAAAAACACCCAACCCCACATAAGTAGAAAAGTTTTGACCAAGAGTTTTGACCAAGGCTTTCTCAATGTTCATTTCTCAATGAACCAGACACAAAATTCTCGTTAAATATGACCTACTGAGCTCCGTCTCCTCAGTAAACTGTCATTGGAATGACCACTCAAGTATCATGAGGAACAGTCATTTTCTATTATTGTAACTAAGATAATACACTTTAAACAATTTTTTAAATTAAAAATATTAAATTATTTCCCTAGATTTCAATGAAATCACAGGTTCAAACCATCTATTTTTAACTTTAAAGTTACAAAAAATATTGCAATAAAAATTTAGTTAAAAGAAGTCCTTACATCTTAGTGCTAAAATTGAAACCGACAAATCTTTGCTCTAATGAAGGTTAATCTCTCAGGGAACACAGCCATATGGCAAGTGAGGCTCTAGGTGTTTTATGTGTATCAGCCCCTTTAGTCCTCATAACACTCTATGTGCCATGTCCTATTATCATTCCCATTTTACAGATGAGGAACTTGAGGCAGAGGTTGAGTTACCCGCCCATGCTAATATAAGCAGAAACTAACAGTGCTGGGATTTGAACCCATAGGGTCTGGCTCCAGGGAGAGAGCCTACAGTAAGACATCAGGTTTAAACTTTCAAATAAGTGAATCACATTTGCAAGCCTTTTAAGGAAAAAAAGACAACATCTATTTAGGGAAAATACAATCTTTAAATTGCTATTATTATAAAACAATCATATTACAATGAACTTCTCTTATTTGCTTTAGATTTAAATAACTTTCAAAACATTTGCCACCTTGTTTTCAAACTTTTTAAAATTATCCCGATTTTCTCAGTTATATAACAAAACTCAATGGTGCATTATTTAGCATATTTTCTCCATCAATACACAAAGCAAATTCAAGCTGGCACTGGATTAAATGGCAAATTTGATTTCAGTTTTATTGGCAGTACCTTCTGTGTTTAATTACTCATTTTGTTAAAAGCTAAAACTAGTTATTCCTCACTTGTCACCTGCAGTATAAAAATGGAACTGTTTAAAACAAAAACACATAATTACCTTCCTTGCTGGATAAGACTTGAATGAATCAGAAGTATTACAAAGCAAATCTTCACTAGGGAGCTTGGCAAATGAGGATATCCACTATGCTTTCAGCTCCTTGTACTTTTGTGTGCGTGTGTGTGTATATGTGTGTGTGTTTGTGTGTGTGTGTGTTACATTTATTAATTTCTTCATTACACAACTCTTTATTGAATATCTGCTATTCAATATCTGGAGCAGTAATAGTTAGAAGTCTTAAATATCAGAGATGCCAATATCAAATATAAATATAAAAACATTTTCCAAATCCTGTTTAGTTATGCTTCAAGATATCTGCCACTTGGAAATAGCCAATTTTCAGAAGAGTTAAGAGTTTACTAGACTTCAAACTTCCATGCTGATTTCCTGTTAATTTCAGCAAATTTAAGCTGACACGATGTTTTCCCTACACAATTTGCAATAACATCGCATAATACCCCATCTAAATAACATGCTTCTAAAGAAGACCAAATTTAGTTTTTGTTTAACAACTCAAGGTTCTTTCAAAATATAGATAAGTGGCTTATTAAACATTTACTATTGGGCTAAATTGTATTTCTAGCTTTAAGAGAAAACATGTAAATATATTTTATAACTTTGGAGTTCAAGCAATATGATATATATGTGCAAGTTGTTCCAAAATCAAATAAAATCTATAATAAATTGATATACAGGGCAGATCTCAGATAAATAAAACCTCACATAGAAAACTTATTAATTTAACATTAGGATTTACTGTACTGCACTGATTTTTTTTTTTTTTTAATGTAGAGTGCATGGTTGGTCATGTATTTCTTTTAGGAACAATAAATTTTATTTTAAATTTCAAGTAATATACTAGTCAATTCTTTTGTCTAATCCTAAAATGACAGAGCACAGAGTGCAGACAGAGTGTACCCAAGCACTGCTATTTTTCTGCCTGGGCCAGATCCACACAGAGGATGGGGAGGGCGGGTGGAAACTGGCCTCCACGGGCCAGATCTGATAGCAAATAGGGATATCTGATTTGGAAGACTGATGCCCACTTGAACATTCCATGATCTGGCCAAGAAGTTACGAAGGTTTCAAGCCCTAAAACACAGTCAATGTCATGGGCCATATAAAACTGTCCTAGTCACCTCCAATCATGTGATAAAATGATGGTGGGCAGTGTCCGTAG
This sequence comes from Eidolon dupreanum, assembly GCA_028627145.1. Classification (NCBI taxonomy): domain Eukaryota; kingdom Metazoa; phylum Chordata; class Mammalia; order Chiroptera; family Pteropodidae; genus Eidolon; species Eidolon dupreanum. The sequence continues at coordinate 15,888,596 of CM053513.1, read as the reverse complement.
AGATGTAAGACTGTCTCCAAAGGGCTCACGTAAGCCAGATGGGAGAGGACCATCATCATGGGAGGCTGGTTAATCTAGTCCTCTTCAGAATGGGAGAATGTTCAATAAATTTGATTTTACAGAAAGCTCTACAATAAGCCAAAAACCAACAGCTGCATGTAGTTCAGATTAAGAACTGAGATTTCAACACAGAATTCTTAGGGAAGGGGGATTTCTGGTATAGTTTGTCAAATTTAAGTTTTACTTTATATCCATCATCTGTGGAAAGGAGAACACTGTCTCTTCTGAGTACGATGGTCTGTTTGCAGCTCCCTGAGAAAACAAGGCACTATGATGCAGGGAGGCTGGGCCTTGGGCCTCAGGCAGAACTTTTCTGGATTAGTGGCTGCACAAAGCAAGAGTCAAAGCAGGGTCAGACCCATGCGTTCCCCAGCTCTGCTTCTCACACAGACCCACAGTGCTTGGTGCAGCCTGGACCCTTCCGACCACTGACAAACCCAAATTCTTCATCCTAGTCATGTGTGACTCTCCAGGTACAACAGTCCAGGCAGATCCCAGAGAATTGCTGGGTCTTTTCATAGCCAACAGTCTCTGCTCTAACCCCTCAGCTTCCCCTTCCCTTCCAGGTTACAGATGTGGCCTTTAGGGACACACCTTAATGCAGAGCGTTGATGTGGCCACCAGCTTGAAGGGTCCATAAATGGGGGGTGGGAAGGAGACTTGTGCTAAAAGTGGCAATTCAAGATCCAGGTGGCCTTGCCATCACCCCAGTAGCCCGAAATGATGACAATTACATCCCCCAATAGAAAAATAATCAAACAGAGGATGAATAATGGTTGTGACCTAAGGCTCTAGAATCTAACGGAAAGGAAAATTAATGATCCCCCATGAATTCCTCAGAGGGCTGGCAGAAGACATGATGCACAAGAACATTTTTTTTTGGTTGTCCATGTCTAAGTTCTTTTAAATACTTCATTTGCTTCAGAATATATATTTAAGGAGATTTTCAGTACCAGAGAACAAATGTTTTCAAAAGGATTGTGGGTCACAGTCAAAGCCTGTGCGAGAGAAAACTGAGGGATTTCGTGTAATTTGTTGGGCTGTCAAGCTTTAATGACTCTTCTGCCAAAATGATTTTGGTCAGTGAAAACGAAAACTAACCAGACATATGACAAATGTTTACGATCAGGGTCAAGAGCGTTTACTCTTCAGCAGTTAGCTTTTAAAACAAAGGAGCTTTGATTGAAGATGAACTCAACACATACAGCCAAAGTTGATATTTCACACTCTTTGGAAAAGTGACAAACTCATAGCCACCATTTACAATGCCCACTGAGTCCTAGGCATTGGCTATGAGTGTAGATGATGAAATTGGTTTCCTCATGGCAGTACCTATTTTTAAAGGCCAGCACACACACACACACACACACACACACACACACACGCACACACACACACACACATACACACACAGAGTATGATATGGTTTCCCTCAGAAAGTCACAACTGCCAAATTGTTACCACATTTCTAATTTTAAATTTGAGTTAATGAATACCAAAACAGAAGCTGAGGTTTGATTTTAATTTTTGCTCTACTAAAATTAAACTAGAATGTCATGTACTCACTTTCTCCTTGCTACTAGTGGCAAACTACATTTAAAAAATGTAAGTAGGTATTTTTTGGTGGTTATTCATATCTATTCACACACACAAGTAAAATACATATATAAAAATAGATAACAGTGAAGGAAAATTACCAATTCACTCTAGTAAGAAATCAGTCTCTTTACACAAAATCAGTCTGTGTTTCATTGTATAATAATTTTTAAAAGATCATTTATAGTAGTAACAGCATTACAAAAGCTACCAGATCTGTGTAAAGGGAATTTTATGTCTATATAAATATATTATATATGTATATAAATGTTTTTAAATATTATCATTGCACACATTAAAATCAGTAAAACTTACAGATATCCATGGCTATATTGTCTTGATTTATCAGCTGAAGATGGAAAGAGAGGCAGCAAGAGAAAAGAAAATATGAGAAAAGAGAAGTAAAATAGGAAGTAAGAAAATGAAAGAGGAAGAAAAAGGAAGGAAGGGAGGAAGGGAGGAAGGGAGGAAGGAAGGGAGGAAGAAAGGGAGGAAGAAGGAAAGAAAGAGAGAGAAAGAAAGAGAAAGGAAAGGAAAGGAAAGGAAAATGAAAAGGAAAAGGAAAAGGAAAAGGAAAAGGAAAAGGAAAGGAAAGGAAAGGAAAGGAAAGGAAAGGAAAGGAAAGGAAAGGAAAGGAAAGGAAAGGAAAGGAAAGGAGAAAAGAGAGTAGCAGGAAAGATAGGGTGGCTGACTCTCCTTATATTGCCCCTAAATATTCGCCCACTGCTCTGACAAACCAAAGAAGGTCAGGTGGTAACTCGGACAGTCAACTGTGTTGGTTATTTTAAAAGCATCCATTCAGCTCAACAGCTGAACTGAATTGTTTCTGATATATAGTCACCTAATCCAATTTAACACATTTATTCATCCAGACTCAGTGCAAGGGTTAAACAGGAGAAGTGAGGAAATACTCCTGCCTCTTTATTCCATGTACTTAACTGTGGATTACTGTATTCTTTTAAGAAACAGGTAAGTCTTGTTGCACTTGTAGAGTGAAAAATCACCCTAGTCTATTTTGAATTTAGATGAAAAGAAATGTGGTGGAGAATTATCTGACCCCCTGTGTTATTTTGTACATGAGGACATTCTGCTCATTCTCGCTGTGGCTATGGGGGCACGTAATCCCGAGGGAAGGCTCCCCATGGAGGCTGCAAGCTTCCTGAAGCTGGAAGGCCGAATGGGTTGGCAGGAGGGGCATTCCAGACTGAGGAGAACACAATGCAAAAGCAGAGTAGGGAAGGCCCATGGCAGGCGGGAATAGGAGGCTGTCATTGCAGCCAGAGCCCGGGGTGCAGAGGGAAGCATGACCACCTCCAGAGCAATTTACCTGGCTTCCAAGGAACATCACAGCAGCCACCTAGGCTGTGGCCCCATAGGCAGAGATGAGGGCCCCAAACTTGGACATTAGCTGGTTCCTTCTCTATCCTAACATATCCTCCATTCCTTCATTTCCTGCCCTGCCCAAGAGTTCCAATATTCTGTTATGTGTTCATTTTAATAATAAAAGTTCTGGGGAAAAGCTAAACACACACACACACACACACACAAACACACACATACACACACACACACAAATCAGAAGCTTGAGAGCACAGGGAATCTTAGAAATGGCATGGGTCACTGCTGATCTTTTAGATGAGAGAGTAAACGACTTGTACAGGTTCACAGGGCATCTCTGTCCCCCCATCATTCTGCCCAATTCCATATTGTAAACCATCAGAGGTTTACAATCTGTAGACATTTGTGAGAAAATATTAGTAGCCACAGTAGGTACTCAAAAATAAGTGGATGAACTAATGGCAAGTATTTTGCATGGTTCACTCGTTAAGTACAAGAGCTCACACAAGCCATGATCACGGAAAGGTCTCCTAAGAACATACATCACAGCCCTGGTTCCTAAAGGACATCTTTAGTTTGTGTCTGTAACTGCAAAAAAGTTAAAAGTAAAAACAAGCAAACATAATTTGAACTAATTTTTCACAAAACCTCATGACCTTAAGCCAAAACACAAAAATAGGAAAGAGGAATAAAGTTGCCAGTGGACAAGCTGGCAACACTCTACATTACCAACCCCCTACATCACTCTGAATTCTCAGCACTTCCTACTCACATTGATCATCAAGCAAATGCCACCTGTGATACTATCTTGACGGGTTTGACTCTAATGTTATTAGCAATGGTGAAGCTGTAGAGCAAGGATCTTAGGGTACATAACTCAAAATGTGGAAATGAACATTCAATGTGTCCAGGGCCACAAAGAACCTAGAAAACTGCACCGTGCATGTGTGCACGTGTATGTGTGCATGCTTGCACTGGGAATGTGTATTTGTGGATTGGTGAGAGGGATGGGGAAGCCACAGAAAAGTTTCCTCTGATATAATAAGCTTCAATTTTTCTTGTAAAGCACACTATTTCCTATTTTCCCTCTGTGATCCAAGCATCGCAAATCACATGGATATGTTGGCAGGGATGCACCACGGTCCTCAAACTCATGTCAGCGATGCATAAAGTGCAAATCCACTTTCTCTGGACCTGCACTGTCCAGTGCACAGGCTACTGCAGTTTGAACGAATTAAGTCAAATCAAAGAGCAATTCCTTAGTTGCACTAGCCACATTTTCAAGTGCTCAACAGACACTTGTGGTAGTGACTACACTACAGAACAGCACCAACTAGACAGTATTACTATCAGCACAGAAAATTGGACTGGACAGTGATGACTCAGACACGCAGGCAGCTAAGACTGTTTCAGTGGGTGGATGTGTCTTCCAGACCATACCACCTGGAGACCTCCAGGCACTTCCAAGATCCTCACTTCTATACAAATCATCAGAATGAGACCTTTAGTCTCTCATGTGTTAGTTCTTAACTTTCTGGGAGTCACAACCATTTTAAGAAAAACTGAAAACAATAGATTTTCTCCATTAAATGAGTTTTCAAAAAAAAAAAAGAAAAAGAAAAAAACCCCACTTTTCCATATAGTTGATGGTAGGTATTCTAACCTTCTAAAGCCTATTCATGGACCTGTTTAAAATGATCTGTTCAACACAGTCATCTTTCACAGTGATCTGAAACACAATTTCCTTCCCTGCATTAACAATTTTGGCTTCACCCTGCACTATGTTATCTATGTCAGTCTTTTTTCTTTTTTGACTTTGAGCTCATTACTTATAGAAATCATCATCAGCTCTCACATTAGCCAGAGAGATGCTATGCATAAAAATTATGCGTAGCATGCTCAGAAAACTCTCAGCTTAGAAAACTCTCTCCATTAAATACCAAAGTAATTTGTTCTGAAATCTCAGAGCATCCATTTACCATCTAATTATCATTTTTATCTGGAGCTACTGAATAAATTGTAATTTACTTTTAATGAAATAATTATCTTGTGAAGGACAAATGTTGGAATATTTACAGTGCCATGAACCAAGAATGTTCTTCACAATTTGTGCAAAATTAAATGTAAAAATACTACTAACATACAATGTAGGCAGGAAGGCAGCTAATGCACTAGTTTGTATAAAATGAAGGGTGGAGGAGACCAGATGAATCATTTTTAAAAACAGAGAGAGATAGATGACAGATTCCACAGCTTCTGTTGTAAAACAGCTTTTCTCACACGATGAGAGACACATAATAGTTCATCTGATGTGACCAAGATCTTTCTAAACTCCAAAGTCTTCAGGTAAAACTTCCTTTGTTTTTTAATTTTTGTTAACTTTTATAGAAAATGTTTCAAGAGAGACAAAGTTTGAAAAGTAAGAGAGAATGCAAATTGATTCAGTGATTTATTTCTGGAACATCTTAGTTGAATGATATCAACGTTGACTTTTGCCTTGGCAATGAATCAATATTTTATAGATAGTGTTTACGACTGGAGAGAACATGAGTTTAAAAAAAAGAAGTAGGTATCTAATCTATACTTGCCTAAATTGAACAAGTTAAAACAAAACAAAACAAAACAAAACAAAACAAAACAAAACAAAACAAACCAAACCAAACCATGGACTTTATCAGTATAAATGATAGAGAAGGAGAGAATTCTGTGAAATGAAAAATACAAACAGTAGGTAGATATTGAACCTAAGAAGCACCTTGTCATATCAGATGAACTTGTTCAGGTTAGGAACCACAGCAGGTATTTTAAATTCTGCTATTCAAGTACTTTAAAGACAGACAGAAGGGTGAAGATGAAGAAAATCAGTCCGGGCATTTGAGCACATGACCTCATTAGATCTTAAGTTCTGTGACGGCAGAGATTTTGTTTTTCACTGTTCTTTCCTCGACACTCATACCACTCCCTGGTGCACAGTAATTGCTCAGAAAATAACTGTTGATGAAGAATGAATGCCTGGCGGTGAGCTAATGAACTTAAAAGGAAAAAGAAAAAGCTGAGCACAGCCTACTCCTGTTGTGAACAGGAAAATTCTGTCTCAGGCAACAGGAGAAAAAGCCAAAGTCCAAAAAAGATAAGAATGAATCAGGTTAGAGAAAAGAAAAGTTAAGCATTTAAATGAACACAAAAGAAAGGAGAGCTTAATCTGAAAAGATGGCAGAAAGCTCCAAAAGTAAAGGACTGAAGACTAAGAATGGTGATGAAGCCAACAGAGAAGGAAGAAATGAGCTGCACACTAAATTCAACAGAAGCCACAGGGAGAAGACATTTTATAAAAACATGTATGTTCTTGGTCAAGACGGCTCTAACCTGTTCCTGCCCTCCAGCCTTGAACCTCGCAGATACAGGGTTCTCCTTTCCACGGTAAATCGGAATATTTTCAAGCTCTGAATTCTTTGGATTACTGTGTCCAGATAAGCCAAAGGGACCTTAGAAATTCTTCAGTCCAATGCTCATTTTAATGAATGAGGCTCAGAGAGGTTCAGAACTTACTCAAAGTCATGGAGCTTGTTATTAATTAAGACCAGGGCTCCAAGCATTCCTCAGGGTCAAATCCCTTTAATTTCCAAATGCGATACATGCTACTCCTCCACCAAACGCAAGAAAAATGCTTCCTGGGAGCTTTGGGAGGGGGGTTGAGAGTGGGCAGAGTGCAAAGCTTATGTGCTATTCTTGTTTCTACATTACTTTCCTCCCATGTGTTCCCCTCTACCTTCTTAGTGTAATTCCCTTTTGAAATATTTAAGAACTCTGGGTTGCCTGTAAGCTACCTGAAGCCTCCAGAGAGAAGAACTGATACAAATCCAAGTAAATTCCATCTCAAATGGGAGGAGGATCCTGTGTTGGGGTATGAGGTATCACATGAAGCTTACTCATCCTTGTCGGCTGCATCACAACAATATTTACCTACTCATGGAATTTTAAAATATTCAATACTTGCAATCAAAAATGTATGAAATGATAAAGCCAAATGATTATGTGTGTGTGGCTAAAATGAACATCTGGTGAAAATTAGGACTCTGAGCATAATTTGGATAGCCATGCTTTAACACACCCACTTTTTTCCCAGAACCTGCCTCAATCCTAGAGAGTCATTAGCTTCATTAGATACCCAAAGCAATAATTAACAACAACAACAACAACAACAAAATAGACATTAAAATGTAATTTATCCTTGGGTTTCATAATAGCAACTGTTAAAGGAATGAACTAATTGCAAAATAAAGGAATGTAGCTGACTGTTGGAACCACCCTACTACATGATAAACTGAATTATCAGCTTAAATTAAAATTTTTTTTCTAAGAAAATCCATATACAAATATCCTACTAAAACTTTCAAAGGTTATTTTACCTTTATAACTGACTTCTTAATTTAACATATTTTTAGCTACTGAAAATCAGCTGCTTTCCCACTGAGTTTTGGCCAGGGTGGCTTGTTCTTGCTTAGAGTGTGACATGTGTAAGTACATGTATATATTTAATTATTTTGGTTTAAATGAGACAAAATTAGATAAAGTAGTTTCAGCATGTATGAAAAGATCAGGGCTTAAAATAAAATATTCAAAATCTGAAAAATATCAATATGAATTTTCTGTTTAATGACCATATATATCTGAGCCTAAGTTATTTGCCAACTTTCTATACTCAGAAGGTAATTGAAAATTCAGAAAGAAACAAGAGAACTCTGATTAATCAAAACACAGTTCACATATTGTAGGTGCATTATTTCTAAAAGCCCTTTAGGTCTTCACTCAGAAACTGATTGTTCTTTTTTATGTATAATTCTATCAATAATGGTTACACAGGACACAAACCTTAACATAGCTAATTAGAAAAGAACAACTTCTAATTAAAAAGAGAAAATAAGCTATAAAACCCAAATGAATATATTCCATTTGAAACAGACAGGACATATAATTCACGGTACAAAGAATAGCATAAGAATTTTTATCTTAACTTGGACCCTAAGAAGAGAGGATGAGCAAGTAAAGAGACAGACTATGCTTTAGAAAATGAAGGCAATAGGATGACTCTGCAGTCTGTGGACATTCAGAGCAGAGGCCAGAGCCCGGTCAACCTCACTGCACCTGAGATGGGATTCTTACAAAGAGGTGCTCAGAGGTAAAGCTCGGGGGGTAGAAGCGATTAAAGATCACAAAGGTTTCCAAGAGGAAAGAACAGTGCCCACTGAGTTGTGGGTGTTGAGTGAATGGGCAGTGAAAAAAATAGATGATACTGTGAGATCAAGGAGAGCTTTATTTAGAATGAAGGAAACCTGAGTATGCTTTCAACATGAGGAGGAAGGGCCAGGAGTTAGGTAGAAATGGGAAATAAGAGAAATGGGGGACACCTGTGTGGGAAGGGATGGCATAAAAAGTACAGAGGAACAGACTAGCCTTAGAAGACAACCTCTAACCCTGGGAAGACTTCTTCAAATCCCCATCCCACTGGGTGGTTCCGCAAGGAAGTTGTTTAAAACAATGCTACTCAAAGTTGGTCTTCAGACGGGAGACATCGGTGCCACCTAGGGTAGGGTTCCCCATTCTCCTGTTAGGAACAGGACAGCACAGCAGGAGCAAAGAAAGCTCCATCTGTGTTTGCAGCCACTCCCCAGCGCTAGCATCACCGCCTCAGCTCCACTTCAGATCATCAGGCATTAGATTCTCATAGGAGCACCAGTCCCTGGTGCCAAAATGTTGGGGACCGCTGACCTAGGGACTTGGTTGCTGAATATATGGCCCTACCCCCAGGTCTACCAAATCAGAATCTGCACATTAACAAGATCACAGGTGAAGCCTATTAATGTTTGAGACGCTCTGTTCGAGCAATGGCTATAAACGTGGTCACTTAGGTCAGATATACCGGGGTTCAAATCCAGCTCTACTCTGATCTCATGGTACGTGCCTTTGGGAAAGCTTCTCCAAGCCTCTGTAGAATGGGAATGATACTACTATTTCTCAGGGTCCATTGTACAAATTAAGTGAGATAATGTATGTAAAGAGCTTGGCATTGAGCTTAACACATGGTAAAAATGGATGGTGCTTGATTATTGTTCATCCCTTCCAGCCTACTTGTGTAATAGCCTCACCATGTCAACATCTGAACCCAGGTAGGAAATGAGTTTACCAAGGACAGGGAACATGCTTCAGTCATTTTCATTTTAAGGCACCCAGCCTGGAGACCTGTACACAGGTGTGCAATGTTGATGTGAAGCGCCCAACCTGCTGAAATGAATCCAGCGTGGTGACACGGGTAAATCAACTCTCCTGAAGCAAATACTAAAGTCTTTTCTTTAACTATACTGACACAAAAGCCAGTTAGAAATAGGTTATGAACTCCTTTAAGATTAAAGGATCAACTTTCAGAAGAGAATAATCAAGTTACGAGGTGAAATACATTCCTCTTTCGAAAGCTGCAATGACAGGGAGTGTCTATAAGAGAGTGAGACAGAGCTCTTTTTGAACAACATCAAGGTGCTAGGCTCACCTCCAAGGTCAGCAGGGCAAAACACTCTGAGATGTTTCACCTTAGGGATAAAGTTTAATGCCTGGGAAAAGTACATAATTCAAATCACATCACTAGATGAGTTCTTCATTTTAGGCAAGGCTCCAGTGATGAAGTGGCTGACTTCATTGAATGCACCTTAATTTCCTGTGTTGGCAACAGCACACATACATAAAACCCATCAGGCTTGTAACAGTAAGACAAATGTTTCTGCTTGCATTATTAGATATGGAAAAAAGCAGAACTTACAATACAGAACACCCACTTCTGTAGTGAATAATATATAACACTGGCAAAAGCATTTAATGGAGCCCAGTTAAATTTTGATATGAAGAATCCACAAGTCATTCCAGTACAATTCAATCAATTCACATTTGTGGAGCACTCACTGGGCAGTGAGCACTGGGCTAGACCCTGGGGTGGCAAGAGGGCCAGGACTCAAGTGCCTCTTTGGGCGCCCCATACAGAGAAAGGGAGCACCAGGACTCGATGCAAGGGCCCGGGAGCCCAGAGGCAGAAGGTCAGAGGAAGCTTTTGGTGGGCAAGAGTAGGCAGAACCCTTCAGGGAGAGGTGCCAGCAAAAACAGTGGCTTCAAAGACCCTGAGAAGGAGGCTGAGGAGTTGGGCGCTAGCCTTTAATCAGTGGGAAACCATGGAGGGTTTAGCTTTTGAGGAGCAACATGATCTGATCTTTGTTTGGGAAGGTCATTTCGAGGATGGACATGGAGAAGCTGGGGGCAAAAAGACCGATTCAAGGCAATGCGATCATCTGGGTATGGGACAAGGAGGCTCAGAGGAGGTGGTGGGCAGGAGCATCATTTCAGAGACAGACTCAGTGGCCTCGGTGACTCAGGGAAAGGCGTCAAGGGTAAAAGCGTGGCTTCTGGTTCAGTTGCCAGTCAAGAGTTAAACTGCAAGGAAGCTCCAGATCGGGGGATTCTCCTGGTCACAGGGAGGCCCCTGGGATGTGTGTGTTAATATGAAATTGCAATGACTGTCCAGAAAGCCTAGGCAGCCGCAGAGTGAGGAGATGACATCCTTCGCATCGCAAGAATAAAAAGAGACCCCTGGTGGCCCATCGCCACAGCTCTCCATGCAGCCCATGACCTCGAACACTAGCTTTCAGGACATCTTTGTAAAAGCCAGTGGCCCTTCCCTTTGGATACGATCCCTCAACTGTACAACTTTCAATGACCCCAGGTGTCGCCAAAGATGCTCATTCTGAATTGAAATTAAAAATCGCGCAGCAAGAAATAGTAATATCTCAAAATACAAGCAAAGTTATCTGCGTCTGTTGAATCAAAGTAAAATAAGCTGGGCGCTGTCATCAATTTTTCCTTTGAAAGTTATGCTCGTGGCACCAGAGTTAGACTAATCTCAAAAAAGCATTTCCCTAAGGACTCTCTCTGCTCACCTCTGTCACCTCCTCTCCTTTTTAGAGAAGTGATAAGGGTGATCGCTCCTGGCAGGAAACCCAGCTGCTTGGCTCCTCAAGGGTTCTCCCGGTTAGGTGAGAATAGGTGGCCCAGATATGCCCAGTCCGTTGCTGCCTCTCTCTGGGCTGGGGGTGGGCACTTAGACCTTGCCATTTACCTCAGCAGGGGAGCCCACCAGCATTTCGGCCATGGCAATGCTTTGTCCTATGGGACTGTACCACGTTATGGGGCATTCACAGTTTGTAACCACATTTCCCCAAATACTAGCCATAGTTATTGTCGTAAAAACCAGAAATACCCCAAGCATTTCCAGATGCTTGCTTGGGTTGTCATACCATCTCTGGTTGACAACCACAGCAGTATTCATCGATAAAGCTCATTTCTATAAAATTTTGTTTCTCCTCCTGATAAAAATAATTATTGCTCCTACTGGTCCATCTGATATGGTATAAAGAAACAGTCTCCCCACGCCCCCCAAAGGAGAGCTATGACAAATAAACCATAAGTATTCTCTAGTTCATTGCTACTTTTCAGCAGAAGCAAATCAACAAGCTAAATTATAAAGAGACCACAGCTATGTCCAGGGCTTCAAAGGCTGATACAGCATTTTTCTTGGAGAATTTTAAAGTGAAATATAGTTCAAAATCTATAAACTAAAGCAAGATTTAAGACAAAAATGTGGAACATCAGAGAGTCTATGAATCAAGTTTGAAGAATCAGAGTACCAAGATAAAGAACCCTGAAAACAAAGATTATACAAAGAATACATAGTGATTTATATTTCCAGATGTATTAATAATAGAAGTGAAATAAAGCTTGCCTTCTGACCTATCCCCATACTTGAGATACAATCATCGAAGTATTTTGTATTGTGAATACGCTTTTCATTACAAATCTGTAAGTACTAAGATTTAGACAGAATGTACTTACTAAATGATATTAACTTCTCAGTGCCATTAAATGACTTCTTTGTTTTTTAAGGGAAAAAAAAATTCAATCATTCCAAAATCAAAAAACTTGCCCCTAAGATGCCTAGTGGAGTAACCGCAATAACTAACAAATACTGGCAGAACATTCCAGTGCTGGAAGTCAACAAATCCTTGGGAAGCATGCTCAGACAGATAGCACTTGAAACAACAACAACAACAACAACAACAACAACAAAAACTGCATTTAGATTTATAGAACGATTTTTCACTTACTTCAAATTTCTGCATAATCCTTGTTCCTCTATGTTAAAGGGGGGAAAAAATCACACTATAATTCCTTATTTTTCTAATTAAAAAATAAACAAAACAAAACACATTATATCCTCAAATCCAGCTTTGGGTATCCTCAAGTATTTTCTTTGCGTCTCCTTTCAATGACTACTACTTTCGAATTCTAAACAAAAAGTAAAACATCAAAAGTTAAGCCAAGAAACACTGTACAAAATCAAATATCACAAAGCAAACCAGGCAAGTGCATCTATTCAAACTGATGATTCAGAACAGGATAAATTTAGAACGGTGCTTTCCGAAAGGCATTTGGGTGCCAACTGCAGCACACAGGTGAAGGCTACATCCCAAAAGTTTCTCGGAAGAAAGATCGCCAAAATATTCTTAAAAGGAGTCTTCTTTTTGAAATAGTCAGTCCCCCGGCGTCCTTGATGCTGAACTTCCCCAATCTGGCCGTGGCGTGGCCATCCATTACTGGGTAAATCCACGTGAAACCTGAGGACACTTCAGCCTGGGAGGACGCTGTCAGAAGCAGTGGGGCAATGTGCATGGGACGGGCCTTTTATGGCCTGAACTCAGAGAGCCTTCTCAGCTACTCTACCAAAATAGCTCTTGAAACCCGGAGGAGCCCATCAGCTGTTGCAACAGGCCTGGCTAGCAGCTATTTCAGATGCAATGAGATTGTTCACATCATCTTTCAGCTTGTTTTATAGAGAAATTAAAAATGCAACACTGGTCTCCTGAACAGGCTACGACAGTACAGAATGGAGCGGGCAAATATTTCTCTAACTCTAGTTTCCGGGTTGTAAAAAAGAGCACATAGTCATTGATAAGTCTCAGATGCTGAACACTCAGAAAGTAAGTAATATACATACATACGTATAGACATTAAACAGCATACTAGAAATGCACAGATCTATTTACTGGTTTACAAGTTGTATAGATGTCTGTGGATTTCTTCCCGCTTCTAATAATGGTAAAAAAATGAGTCATCCTAAGGAAGAATTGTGTTGGAAGTTCTTTCTCTAAAACTATACAAATATTTCATCTCAAAACCAAAGGCAACGCCCCAAACTGACAAGATCTACCCTCAGATGGACCTCAGGTCTCTCAATTCACTTAAAAACCAGAGGAACCTTACCTAATAATAATGAAAAAGAACTATCAAGCACAACCACTTGTTAAAAGACTATTTACATTTTTTAGATATTTAAAACTAATTCTTAGAACCCTAGTTACAAAAATACTCACAATAGTAGGCGTCTTTGTTGCTAGGAAGAATGAAAAGGAGTCTTAGTCGTTCATCCTAACTTGACTTTAAGACCAGAACTCCTGGGTAGGAGCAAAGGCTGTGCTGTGTATGGCAGGCTGGGTGGTATGCCTCTGGGTGTCCGTCCTCAGACCACCAGCTGCATCAGTCAGCGGAGGCCTCCCCCAGCAGCATCTGAATTCCTGTTATTAATTAACTCTGCAGGACATTGCTTCCCCCTAAACAGACAGTTCTGTGGCCAGGTGAAAAGATGGCAGATACCCTAGACAGCCGTAATAATTAAACACCATCATCATGACTGCTTTGTACAAGGGTTAGAAACAATTTGTTCTAGCTAAACTTTTTCCTCATTTTAAGATGACAAACAAAACCTTCACAGCATGACTTCTGCTTCCTATTCTCAGTTCTGACTCTCATCTTATTTTCCCCTTTGAACAATTTTGCTTTTCATCCATGTTAAATGTATTGTATGTTGTTTTATATATTTATATAAGCTGCTTTAAACTCCTCCTAGAGCAAAGCAGTCAGTGTAAAAATTAATTAAAGTTATGTAAAACAGTTGACTATGGGGTCTTTTAAGATAAGATTGGAAGAGAAAATGAATCACTATTACAACGATGCCGTCTTTTTCTTTCTAAAAAAGACTCCCGCAAAATACAGATCTAACTTTTGAATATCTCTTAAATTGTTCCTCACTGCTCCCTGTAGCAACCAAACAGGCCTAGATTAGTACAATAGACTTTAACAAAAAATTCTGCTCAGATGTCCCTTTTATGCATCCTTTTTGTCTTTGTTCAAATCTCAATTAATTCTACCTGTGCAAACTGTATAAATACTTTCCTCAATTTTTCTTCTAACTGCTGAAATCAGGAAACTCTTGTCACACAAACTTCTTTTCAAAAAAGGACAGTAAATAGATCTGATACACATAAGAGTAGATTTCATGACATACCCAAGAAGAAAATGGAAAATCATATATTATGATAAAATTAAAAGAAAAATATATTTAAACTTAGATGTTTCCAAGATATCTGATAAGTAACTATTCTCATTTGTTATTATTTAATACTATTATTATAACAATATGGTAGTCTACTATTCTTTCCAGTAACTGTTCATTATATCAGCTTTATTATGAATTTTCATATGTCTTTTGTAAGCTGATCTAGGAACCATATCTATTTATGATATTTCTAAGAGAAACTAAATTCATATTTCTATAACACCTATTGTATAACAACAATAAACATATGGAAACTAAAACAGAAAACAACACCATTTACAATAATTCCACAGAACATAAAATTTTTAGATATAAAGTTAACATATACAAGATCAGTATGCCATAAATTATATAGTGTTGATAAAAAAACATCGAAGATCTAAATAAATAAATAGACATATACTGTGTTCATGTGTTGGAAGAGTCAACATAGTAAAGATGTCAGTTCTCCACAAAACAATCTAAAGATTTAATGCAATTCGTATCAACATCCCAGCAAGGTTTGTCTAGATTTAGACAAGTTTATTTCAAAACTTATATGCAGAGGTACAGGCCTTAGAATAGCTAAAACAACCTCGAAAAAGAATAATAAAGTAGGAGTATTCAATCAATCCACATTTACATCTACTATGTAGCTACAGTAATGGATTAGAGAATCCAGAAATAGATCCACACAAATATACTCAACTGATTTTGAACAAAATGTGCCTTTTCAACAAGTGGTACAGAAGCAATCGGACATCCATAGAAAAAAAATTAACCTTGACCTAATCCTCACACCTTTTACAAAAATTAACCAAAATAGATCATGAAATAAATGTAAAACATAAAACTATAAAACCTTTTTTAAAAAAAAAAAAAAAAAAAAAAACAGGAGAAAACCTATAGGTCCTAGAAAAAGTATTCTTCTACTTGACATCAAAAGCACAGTCCATAAAAGGGGAAAAAATGACAAATTAAAATCATCAAAATGTAAAACTTGTGCTTGCAAAAGACCCTGCGAAAAGGATGAAAAGACATGCTATGGAGTGGGAGAAAATATTTGCAAATAACATATCTGAAAAAGGACAAATACCTAGACTATATGAAGGACAAAATTCAATAGCAAAAAAACCAAACAGCCTAATTAGAAAATGGGCAAAAAAAAATGAAGTGACAATTCACCAAAGAAGATACATAGGTGGCAAATAAGCACACGAAAAGACATTAAACATCATTAGCCATC
The DNA here is from genome assembly GCA_028627145.1 of Eidolon dupreanum. NCBI lineage: Eukaryota > Metazoa > Chordata > Mammalia > Chiroptera > Pteropodidae > Eidolon > Eidolon dupreanum. The sequence goes on along the minus strand of CM053513.1, from coordinate 15,872,889 downwards.
AGAAAAATGCAAATTAAAACCACAGTGAGATATACCTACTACACACCTATCAGAATGGCAAAAATAAAAAATAGTGACAACACCAAATGCTGACAGGGAGAAACTGGATCATTCACATACTGCTGGTACGAATGTAACATGGCACAGTTACTCTGGGAAACAGTTTGGCAGTTTCTTAGAAAACTAAACATGTCAAACCAAACTACCATATGACCCAGCAACTGCACTCCTGAACATTTATTCCAGACAAACAAAAACTTAACTTTCACACAAAAACCTGAATACAAATGTTCTTAGTAGCTTTATTCATAAAAGCCAAATCCTGGAAACAACCCAGATGTCCTTCGGTGGATGAATGGTTAAACAAACAGTGGTGTGTCCATACCATGGAATGCCACCTAGCCATAATACGGAACAAACTTTAATACACACATAGACCCATGCGGATAGCCAGGAATTACGGTGAGTGAAAGAAAATCGATCCCCAAAGGCTAGATGCTCATAGTAGATCGCATTTACTATTACTCATTTACACAACATTCCCTAAATGACAACACTGTAGAACCAGAAAACAGATTAGTGGTAATCGGAGGTTAGGGATGGGGGTGAGGGGCACCATGAGGGGTCCGGTCCTTGTTCTGGGACTCTCCCACTGTCTCAATGCTGGTATCCTGGTAACGGTGTTGTTTTATGGTTTTGCCAGATGTCACCCTTGGAGGTAAAAGGTACACAGGCTCTCTCTGTATTATTTTTCACAACTGCATTTGAATCTATAATTATCTCAAAATTAAATGTTTAAATATTAAAGAAGAACCTACTTCAAATGAAGCTTCTAAATGCAACCCATTTGTAAACGGGCTACTAACTGTAATTAAACGTTATAAGAAAACCTAAGATTTTCCTGTCATCAGTGTCATTTTAAGAAATTCAAATTGGAAATGTTTCTACAAGAATGGAAGTCATTGAGCCAACGCGAAGTATTTGATACAGAATAAGAAACGAAAACACTGTTTTCCAATTAAACGTTTATTTGGCAGCTTGTGCTTAAAAGAGCACCTCTAACACTGGAGGCCTACCTAATAATAGAACGGGATTCTTCCACATCATTTTCAGAAGTTCAGCCCACTGCCCAGGATGATTAATTTTCAAAACCTGACCTGCACTTGAGAAATAACAAGAAAACAACTCTTTAAGAAAAGGGAGGAGACTGGGCCGTGTCAAATATAATGCTACTGTAACTATCACAGAAAACAAGTGTCTGAACTCCAGAGTTCTAGTCTTGAAGGCTTTATTCCTGGAAGTAAAAGACAAGACAAAAGTCCAGGCTTCTGGTGGAATGGGCCGATGGAGACTGCCTCAGCGCCCTTTATCCTCTCAGGTCCCATAAAACCTGGATCTGAACGTCCGGAGTTGCCCGTCCTGAGGACCAAACTGACTTACTCTTAGAAAAGGGTAGCTGGGAACGCCCTGTAACCCACAGAAGAGACAAAGCTTCTTTTCAGTTCTCTGAAGAGCAGAATGACAAACCCAACAATACGCTCCAGCTTCTGTCATCTCTCACCCCCAGCCAGAGTTCCTTCAGCCTACCTCACCTCTCCCTTCCAGCACATGCCCCTTCCGTTTCTCCTTTTATCAGCACTAACCTTTCACAAGCACTGTCTCCCTTCCCCCTCATCCGCTTTGCTCCCTGAAACAGTTCTGCATTCAGATTCCAGCTCCCTCACACAGGGACCACACCAGGCACTTGTGATCTCTTCCACCTTCATGGGACTTGCTCTTTTCAAAATTTCTTTGACACTGTTTTCTACACCTTTCTCACATCGGGCTGAACTCTCCCCTTCCGAGTCACTTCATTGCCTCTTCTCCCTTTCCTCTCCTCACATGTCCCTTTCCGTTTCCCAGGGCCCTGACCTTGGCAGTCCTCTCACACTACCTCTCCCAGAGTGAGCTCTGCCACACCTGAGGCAGGATTCAGTATGGTAGTGATTCCCGGGGATTCAGAATAACTGGGATATCTCACAAGAACATGTGACTCCAGACAAATAGTGCTACACTCATCCTCTCCCACCATGACACGTGCTCCCGTTTTCCTGACTGACCACAGCCTCGCCGCCAGCCCCGCCTCGCTGAGGCTCATCACTGTCATCCCAGCCATCTCTGAGTCTTGCAGCCTGAAGCTCAGCCTTCCTGTCTGTTTCCACTTTCCCATTATGCTCTCATTGCCTCTTTGTCGGGACTCTTCCAAGAGCCTCCAACTGCTCTTCCCTCTCCCTCCCCAAACCCATCCTCTCCACTGCTTCCAGAATGCCTTCTAACCAGTCCCAACCTGGTGGCACAAGTCCCAGCCAAAACCTCTGCCCTGGCTCCAGCAGCAAGCAGCTCCCCAGTTTGGGTCTGGCGGTGCTACCTCCCTCCAGCGGCCAGTTACTGCTCAGTGATGGAAGCTGCTGGACAAGCTTTTTAAATGAAGTGTTCTTGGAGAGTAAATATAAGAAGGTCCTTGTAAAAGAGTCACTTTCACCCTCTTGCATTTAGACATTCATCAGTAGGAGGAAAAAAGGATCGAGTTGCAAGTAAATACTTGAGAAATGGCACTTAACCCAGGGATTATCTCATATATACCAAGACCTGTGGTGACTTGCTTTTACAGATGTATTGTTAACAGTTGTGTGACGATTACAAGGAATTTTAATGTCTTCTTTATTACAAACATCACATGTGGATACACTCAGGAGATGTGGGACACATGTGGCTAGCATCCAGCATACATGTGCTGGTGGAAAACAGGAGGTCAAGAATGCCTGGCCCATGGGATAAATTCCAAAGTTCTGGCCTCGGTGACCTGGCCCCTTTCTACCTCTTCAGTTGCACAGCCCACTACCCCTCCCCCCAGCAGGTGACCATGAGAAGCCACACGGACCATGGTTGCTGTGTCCAATGCTGTTGTCTCTGCCCAAAATGCCTTTCCTTTCTTTATAATTAAAAAAAAAAAAAAGTTCATACTTTAAGACTCAGTTGACTTTACTTCTCCTATAAACTCTTCCTCCCCTAATATGATCTATGATTTACAACCTCCACACTGTTAGCATCCAGGAGCCAGGGACTCCACCTTATCTCTGTATCCACAGAACCCAGCAATGTCTGTCACTTGATTAATGCAATAAGTATGTGTGATACGGAGATTGAAAACTAGAATTAAAATAGCTTGCAGTTAGTTCTTTTTTTCGCATTTTAATTCAGCAACAATATCCTATTTTTTCTAGGTCTGATTAATCGTTACTTAATACCCCTTTGAAGTTAGAGTGACAAGTCGGCTCCTCAGTTTATAGACAGTGGTTTAGGGTAAGCACTTCCCTTCCCATTTTCCCTCCGTGAAGCACCTATTTCAGAGTAAGGCTGATTATCAGAGCATTGACCAGAACTGTCAGTGCAGAGAGAGCAAAACAACAAAGCTCTCTGTCTGGCTGCTTCTGCCTTCTGAAAAGTTTTGCTTTCTAAATGGCAATGACCATGAGCAATCATTAGAAGTACTTTTTCAAGCTGCTCATTTTCAGGAGATGAAGAGACTAGGCAATCAGGATCTGTATTCCTGATTTCTGCTGTGACAGTCCCAGACCTGGAATCATTTCACTTTTTTTTCACTTCCATAAACTCAGGATTGTGACATATATGAGTGAAGACAGGGACATGCCTTAGTCTCATGACACTTACACTGATACACTACTATGAGAACAAATAATTTTACTTTGCGGTAGGTTTTTTTTAAAAAGGCAGAAAAGGGGGGGGTATTTTTGGTTAAGAATATTTTATAACCAAAAAAATCTCTCCCAGATAATCCAAATTAATCAAGCAATGAGTTTGTCTGCCTGCCTGTCCGTCTCTCTTTGTCTCAAAGCTTATGGAGAACTTCACTGGCTTTAGATGACAATCTTTCAAGCTCCAAGGTCATCTGTAGGTCACTGGCTTGAACAACAAATGAGCAAGCCAACTCCTGTCTCCCAGGCTGCTGCTTCAAGAGCAATGGGTGTGTAGCGGCACTCAGCATGAACAGAACAGTTGGCTTCACAGTCAAAATGAAATGTGAGTTTGCCAAGGGGAGCCTGGACCGTGTTTATGAGTCCTGGCTCCAGGACCGCAGCCTCTCACACGGCTGGACCAACATCACATTCCTGGACACCAGGCTCAGAGTCTTGAGAGTAACCGGAGATGTACAAAGTGTGACATGATCCATTTAGGCCATTATATCTCTAAAAATATGGGATTTCTGTCAATTCGTCACATGGCAGAAACACGGAGGTTGCTTCCCAAGTGGGAACATGAGCATAAAGTGATGCGGCTGGTTGAGTGAGGACCTCCTACACCACAGAAGACTCTAGAGGCTTTTTCCTACCCACGCTGTTGTTGACATCCATACCGTGTTACAAAGGAAAACCAGGAGCAACGTCCAGACCTCAGAGATATATGGAGAACGGGGGACCCGGGCAGCTTTCTCCTCCAGACTGCATGAACCGAAAGGCCCCACAAACCCTTGGCTGGAAGCATACTGCGTGCACTCTCCAGCTCAATGTGGGTCTCGCTGCAAAGTTCATTCTCGTTTCCCTCCAGAAACAGTTATAAGTGATGGCTGCATGCTTGCGCCAACCCACGAAAGCCTGATAAACCTGTAATAAAGTGGAACCACAGTACCAATAATTCTATAAAATGGAACCACTGTGTGTTATAACTTAAAATGTATCTGTGGCTCCAGCTGGGGATCCTAAAACATAGCTTCCTGGCAGCACAAATGGTGACTTCCTACCCTAAGGTTTAGGCAGCGGCTCTTGTTTTGGGGTGGGGGCTACAAAATTGAGAAAGAGGGTGCTGTCTGAAAACCAGACTGTGGGAACACAGGGTAGGGGGTGGAGTCAACTGTGGGGGCGGCATGGCGGGGGATGGAGGCTGAGTTCAGGAGGATGAGTAATTTCTGGGGCAAGTGGAAGATGCTAAGAACTTAAAAGTTTAAGAAAAGAAAATAATGGAAAGATACAGGAATCGATGGATACATAAAGTTTAACTTATGAAACACTTCATTCTCTCTTAAATTTCTCATTCTATTGCATCAGGTGAAAACTTGGTTTCAGTCTAGAGAACTAAAATCATGATCTAGGTGAAGACTCGCATGGTCCCATCCAGTTCTAAAAATGTGAGATTCTGTAATTCTGGGGTAAAATGCAGCTGTCTCATATTCACCAAAGAAAAAATGGAGAAAACTAGAAGAAAAGAAAGGAGAGGAGAAAGAAAGGAAGGAAGGTGACCCAAGAAGAAAGTATGTTAATGTGAGACACTCTGGAGTGAGCATCATTAGACAGTAGGACAGTGAATAAAGATTAAAAACACTTGATCACACCTCTGAGGTTCTAGCACAGACAGTCTATAGGAGACAATCCCTTCAAAGACCCGAAGTTCGCTCGTGGACTCGATATGCCAGAGTGGGCTATTTATTAGCATGAAGAATTCCTTTCAGAGGCTCTACCGAAATTATAAAATTAGTGGGTTAGGGAGCGTACATTGTGTCAGAGAGATGGCAGGAAATACATTGGCAAATATACCCTCAATCACCTACACTTATTCAGGGGTTCTTCCAGGTACTCCTCGTTGTGGCTTTCTTCACTTCACCTTCTTATCCCCAGTGCCACCACCCCAAGAACAAGGACAGAAACTTCTGTCTGTTTTGTAGACTATCATTAATACTCAGTGCCCAGAATCGTGCTCAATAAATAACTCTTGAAGGGATAGAACAATACAAAATAATACATATTTTACAGGGAGAGGACCAAAACGGAGTTGTTTCAAAGGCTACTTTCCGTCTCACTGCTCCCACCGTTGCACAGGCTGTGGTCACAGTCCCTGCTGGCTTCGGGTGGGCTGTTCCACAAGCCTGAATTAGTTTACTTCCTTTCCAAGTCCCTCCTTGGGGGAAAATTTTCCTCCTTGAGCAGTGCCTGATTTCAATATAGGATTCCCTTGCAAATCCCTCTGTGAATTCTGATCTTCCAGGCATGGCGTCACTTATGCAAATCCACTGCACCTGGACGCAGTGCACGCGAGGCCCTGCCTGCAGTCTCTAAAGTAAGCTAACCGACATGGTAGATCCAGGAGGCAGGATTACTTTCCAGAGCCGGGCTCACTACAGGCCCTTCCTAAATGTTTTCTGATGATGGCCAAGCGGGTAAGTTTAGTTCTTTCTCTCCAGAAACACGACACTGCTTCCTATACCAACAAGTATTAATTCGAATCCCTAGTGGGCAGTCCAGGATATGACAATTACAGTAATCTAATCTTGCCGAGGAAGAAGTATGAATCATCATTACACGGTCTGACAAAGAGCAAAGTGATTAATCTGGGCTGCACAGAGGTCAGGGCCCACAGCGAGAGCTGCTTATGGGCCGCAAACCAAACAGCGGGGTTTGCCAGCCCAGCATCACGGAGGTAAAGTCACAGGTTTGAATCCCAGGGGAGGAGGAGCAGGAGCAACAATCCCATGTTCTCAGGACCACATGTTAAAGCCGTTTATTCTGAGGGAAACTCTTTGAGGGGGCAGAGGAGAGTGCATTTGGGGCTCAGAAATCTCACTTCTTCTATCTTCTGACCCTGGTGGAAGCTGCTTCAGCTTCGAAGCTTACTTAGAAATAGGAACTATGGGAATCGTGGTTTGCAGAATCATGGCATCTCAGAAAAAGACTGGAAACCCCAATTCTCTCCAGGGGAAAACAATAGAATATGCACAGAACACACAGGACAATGAACGACAAATCCAGTCAGAACGTTCTCTTAACCACATCACAGAAACATCCTTTCTGAGGGAGGGTCTTGGCCTTCTCCTGAAGCTTTCCAAACGACCACCAAGGCGCCCCATCTCCCAGCGAGAAGCCACAGCCCAGTGCACTTGGGAAGGTCGGTCAGGGCGCCCGCGGCCCCGAACCATTCCTCGGGTTCTTTTTTTTTTTTCTTTCTCTTTTGCACAGCTGTGTTCAATTTTCTGTCCTTGGGGTTTTTAAAGGAACATTTATTCTAGGGCCAGGATTCTCAAGTTTTATGGTTATACAACTCCCTCTCCCAGAGCCAAAGAATGTTTGAGAAGCCTAAACCCGGCAAAGAGAATAAGTAAGAGTATCCAAATGAAAGTGAAATAAAAAGTTAAGGCTTATTTCAATTTATATTCAACCTCTTACTTGATTGTAATATACCTCCTGTTTGCCCTTCAAGATGCTTGCTACCCATTTTTCATGCAAATATAGGTGTGTGTGTGTGTGTGTGTGTGTGCGCGCGCGCGCGCGCATGTGTGTGTGTGCATGAGTGTGAGATTGGGAACAGGTATGGAAAAGAGAAGTCCAAAGGTGTTTTCCTATTCTTCTGTAGTTTCTGTTTTTCCTATTCTTCTGTAGTTTCTGTTTCTCATTCTATGGTAAATTTTATTTTAAATAAAGCCTATGTCTTATACTGAATTTAATAAAAGATCACAAAAAAAGAATCCTTTAGGAGTTTTATGTGCTCGTTTTTCCTATTTAAGAGAGCTGGATAGTAGTAGGTTTTTGGTAATAGGACAGCAGTTTAAAAAAAAAAACCTGTATTTTTACTTAAAAAGTCAAACTAGTGGCATTTTTAGTTGAAATGCTCTAATTAAGTGTATTGTCAATATCCAAAAAATCATCACCACACACACACCTAAAAGAGAACACGAGGCCCCCACCAGCCCACAAAACACTAGCCCGGTTTCTAAGTGCAGCCAGATGAAGTTATTTCAGAAAATCCGGAAGACCCTTACCTGTCTTCTTCTGTTGTTCTCTCGTCATGTCACCCAGATTCCCACATCTCGAAGACATCTGCCCCAAGGCTCTGCCTGTGCAGGCCCACGGACATCGCTTCTGCGTTTGTCCCAAAGGCTCGCCGCCTGTTTCCTACAACTCATCTGCTCTGACAAAGACAAGTTCAGGCTTTGGGGCCTGAGGTTTTTGACACAGCACACACCACCCACATTAGAGGCCTGGCTGCATCCCAAAACAAATAAGACATTTTTGAGAAACAAGCAATTTGCACAGAGCTACCCTGAGCAGAAAAAGCCCCGTCAGTACTCCTCCATAAAATAATCTAAAATGCTGTCAGTAGCACCTGCTTCATAGAGCCACGTCTCTGAAAACCATCAGAAGACTCTGTAAACTGACCTTGCCCAATCCAGGTCATGATAAACCTTCTGCAGCCTTCTCTCAAGAAACAGAAGTACTCAGTTGTGAGCAGAGCAGACCAAACGCATTCTCTTTACCACCACTTTCTCTGGCTCTTTTAAAATCAAGATATAAAAAGTGCCCTTTAGCACGGCCCTGTAGGCAAAATAACAGGTTGAAGTTCAGATGATTCCTCCCAGATAACCACTTTCCTACTCTCGTCATTAGAAGTTGCCAGAAGTTAGTAATGTCTCTAAACCTAGGGCAGAGGACAGCTGAAAAACACAGGATCATGAAGTCATGGTGTCTCTTAAGCTGGTGCTTTCCTATTTCCTTGCACACAACATTCTAGCTTCCAACAAAGTAGGACACACTACTAACATTGTTTTCACGTAATAATAAATTTAAAACCCCGTGGAACTGTGCTCTAGAACAAAGAGGCTACCTTCAGAATAAGGATGTTTTGATTAAAGTAATACTGAAAAATTCTCCCCTCAAAATACATGCCCCATATACAATAAAACACAACTGAACGACAACATCATAAATTTAGTTTAAAAGCCACATGCAGAAGAAAAATCCTTATAAGGAGCTTCTAACCAGAGCCTGAAAAATGAGGATGTTTTCTAATTTTGGGCCAAACAATGGATTTTAAAAATATTGTTTTATGATAGGCCATTTATATATCATATAAGAAAGAGCAGAAATTTGAGCTAAAACACTAAGATATAACTTTTACAATATGACTCATGTGTACATGCACACACATGTGCATGCACACACACATCCTTTTAAAGAAAAAAAAAAAAAAAAACACTGCTTGGACTCATACAAAATGAACAGTCAGCAGACGTGTGATCAAAGCATGATTTTTGCCCCAAACATCAAATGGGCTTTATAGCCTAAGTAACAGTCCATTTTCTCAAGAGAAAGAAAAGACTGGGTTGTTACCTTTGAAAGTTGTTGCCACACAATCTACATGGGAAAGAATGCGTTGATGCCAACAGTGAGATGCATGGTAAATGAACTTCTGAGGTTTATGAAATGCATCTGCTTCAAGTATTTGCACACATGCCTTTTGAGAAAGTTACCACTTTTCCCTCCACCTCACACAGGACCTGCTATAGCCTCAGTGGTACAAAGACTGGGTTCTATTGATGTCTAAAGAGATGCAAAGCAGTGATGTGTGTCCCCAGAACTTTGCTTTTTATAAAGACTAAATCTAAAAGCAGGGAATGCCTTTTCTCTTTGTTCTATTTCAAATGAAGATTTTAAACAATTCTATCTAAACTTCTAAAACAGCATATTAGTAAAATCTTTCTCTCACCTTTCTCCCAATCAAAATAACAAAAGAAAATCAAAACCATTAGACAACAAAGCAAAAATGATCCTCTCTCTGGATCCCAGCCCAGCACTACCCTCCTGCCCCGCCCCTACCTACAAGCTGGCTGTTCCCTAGAGCTGGCTGGGAGGGAACGGAGGGCCTTCAGACCCCGCTGGCACGTGGCACTCCGGGGTTTCTGCAGAGCAGGAAAGGACACTGGGACAATTTTTCACCTGAGTGTGGTTCCAGCAAAACTTCTAGAAACACCTGCCTACCTCTATCCACTTTAGCACTTTACAATCCCTCTTCAACCCACTCTGATCTGGAGTCTCCACTACTGAACCATGCTTTTTCTTTCTTTCTTTCCTTCCCCACCCCCCATGGTACCAGTTGTTTTCTTGTTTGTTTGTTTGTTTCTATTTTTCAATTACCGTTGGAACAACATTCACCTTAGTGGTTCCAAAGGACACATCTGTCCTCTTCTTACTGACCTCTCAGTCGTCTGAGTTCAGTGACCCCGAACCCTTCTACTTTCTTTCCTCCCTAGCTGGCGCTCCTTTTGTTTTCTTTGTGGTTCTCTTTCTTTATTCCACCTCATCCTTAGCCTTTCTCCCCTCCCCCCCTCTCCCCTCCCCTCTTCTCTGTTTTCATCCTTGTCCATGGATTTACTTAGCATCTAAATTTTTATCTCCAGCCAGGATTGTTGCTCTGAGTTCTAGATGCACATTCAGCTGTCTGCTTAATATCTCTATCTGGACATTTAACAGGTACTCAAACTTAATATGTCCACAACACAACTCTGGATTCTCAAAGCTGGCCCTCCCCATATAAAAGACAGCAAACAAAAAACCCCAAAACTCCGCCCTCCCCCTCTTTCTTTCCCTTCTCAGATGTTGCCACAGCCACAGTTTAGGAGTTGTTCTTAACCCTTCCTTGTCCTCACTCCCTCTATCTCATCTATCACCAAGTGCTGACAGTCACACCCCCAATAAAGTCACACAGCTTTATTGATATATAATTCATATACCACATAATTTACCAATTTAAGGTATGCACTTCAATGATTTTTAGTATATAATAGGGCAATTTTAGACATTTTTGTCACCCCCCAAAGAAACCATGTGCCCATTAGCAGTGACTCTCACTTTCCTCCTAAACATTCCAGTCCTAGGCAACGATTAATCTGCTTTCTGTCTCTATAGATTTGCCTGTTCTGGAAATTTTATATAACTTGAATCATATAATATATGATCTTTTGTGTCTGGTCTCTGCCATTTAGCATGTTTTCAAGATTCATCAATGTTGTAGCATGCATCAGTACTCCATTCCTTTTTATACCTGAATACTATCCTATCATATGGATATACAACATTTTATTAGTCTGTTCATCAACTGATAGTCATTAAGTTGTTGCCATTCTTTGGCTATTAAAATAATACTATTAGCTTTTGCATTTTTGTGTAGACATATGTTTTCATTTCTCTTGGTTATATCTAGGAGTGGATATGCCAGGTCATAAGGTACCTCTATGTTTCCTTGTATGAAGAACTGCCAGACCATTTTCCAAAGCAGATGCTTTGGAAAGATTTTGCATTCCCACTAGCAGTGTCTGAGATTTCCAATTTCTCCATATCCTTACCAATATTTGTTACTCTGTGTTTCATAGTGGAATGAGATAGTATCTCATTTCTTTTTGATTTACATTTCCCTGATGGCTAGTAATATTGAGAATCTTCTCATGTGCTTATTGACCATTTGCATATCTTCATTGGAGAAATATTTATTGAGATCTTTGCCTATTTTTAAATTGGGTTATCTTCTTACTATTGAGTTATAAGAGTTCTTTATATATCTTATCAGATTATATAATTTGCAAATATTTTATCCTATTCTATGGGTTGTCTTTTCACTCAGTAACGTCTTTCAATACACAATAGTTTTTAATTTTGTTAAAGTCTGAGTTATCTGTTTTCCTTTTGTAATTTGTGCTTTTGGTGTTATATCTAAAAAGCATCACCTAATGGAAGGTCATGAAAATTAACAACCCTGTCGTCTTCTAAGAATTTTAGAATTTTTGCTCTGACATTTAAGACTTTGATCTATTTTGAGTTAGTTTTTGTATATGTTGTGAGGTACGAGTCCAACTTCATTCTTTTGCATGTGGATAGCCAGTTGTTCCAGAATCATTTGTTGAAGAGACCGTTCTTTTCCCATTGAATTGTCTCAGAACATTTGTCAAAAATCAATTACCATAAATCTATAGCTTTATTTCCAGTCTATGAATTCTATTCTAAAAAACTGTATGCCTATCCTCATGCCAGTGCCACACTGCTTGTTTACTGTAGCTACGTTTTACATTTTGAAATCAGAAAGTGTGAGTCTTCCAATTTTGCTATTTTTTTCAATACTATTTTGACTATTTTGGGTCCTCTAAATTCTATATAAATTTTAGGATCATATTTTCAATTTCTGCAAAGAATCCATTTGAGGTTTTGATAGAGATTGCTTTGAATCTATAGATCAGTTTAGGAAGTACTGCCATTTGAACAATATTAAGTCTTTTGATCCATGAACATGGGATGTTTTTTTCACTTATTTAGATTTTCTTCAATTTCTTTTAATAACATTTTGTAATTTTAAAAGTTTTACACTTCTTTAGTTACATTTATTTCTGAGTAATTTATTATTTTTCATGCTATTGTAAAAGAAATTATTTTCTTAATTTCATTTCAGATGTTTATTGTTCAGATGTTTGTTATAGCAATAAATTGATTTTTGTATACTGATCTTATATCCTGCAACCTTTCTTGAACTCGTTTATTAGATCTTCTTCTTTCATTTTTTTAATTAAAAATTATTGAAGTGAAACTGATTAACAAAATCAAATAAGTTTCAAGTAGAAGTCGTATATATATTGCACTGTGTGTACCACCCAGAGTTAGATTTCCTTCCATCACCAAATATTTGACCCCTTTTACTCTCATCTTACCCCAGTACCTCAACATAATAAAAGCCATATATGACAAACCCTCAGCTAATATTATACTTAATGGTGAAAAACTAAAAACCTTCCCTTTAAGATCAGGAATGAGACAAGGCTGTCCACTACTGCCACTATTATTCGGTATAAAAATATTTTGAAAATACCATTTTGGAAGTCCTAGGAAGAACAACCAGGCAAGAGAAAGAAATAAAAGCCATCCAAATAGGGAATAAAGAAGTCAGATGGTTATTTTTCGTAGATGACATAATTCTCTATGTAGAAAACCCTAAAGACTCTACTAAAGTACTATTAGAAATAATAAATACAGTAAAGTTTCAGGATACAAAATCAATGTTAAAAATCCCATAGTATTCCTATACTCTACTAATGAAATTTCAGAAAATTTCGAGGTCATTCAGTTTATAAGTGGCAGACTCAGCTCAGGATTAAAACCCAGACCCCCTAGCTCCCCAGACCATTCTCTTAAATATCTGTTATCATGCCTATCAATAATTGCTCTTACTTACTTCTTACCTTATTTACTATCTGTACAGAAACATTGCCAAACTCATTTATTGTTGCATTTTTAGAATCTAACAATATGCATGGCTGGTGCTCGATAAATATTTAATGAACAAATAGAACACTGGTCTCGAGATGCCCCACAAGCAAGGGGTTCCACATGACTCTGTTAAGTCCTGCTGACTGCACTCACCATGGAGATTCCTGAGGTTCATTCATTTTTGAGATCCTTCAGTAAGACAAATTATTTAACTTTCAGCCAATATTTTTCAAACTCATTTGAGCACAGACCCATCTTCCCACCCTTGACCCCACTGCATTACGAGTCTAGCAAACTGTGTTCCAAGGAGCACACTTTGAGAAATATTGCCCCAGAGAGGCAGTCAGATAGAATATTTCCTGGAAGGAAGCTTCCACTCCTCTTTCTGTGGGTAGATTTGCTTTCATCTAGAAAGTTACCCTTAGAGTCCCTAAAAGTTCTCTCATAGTCACAGCTAAGTTCAAAAAGAAAACCCCAATTGCACAGATAACTCTAATTTTTTCAGGGCTCCGATTTGTTGAATGTGATTCAAATAAATGCACCCTTCATAATGTCCTATTTTCAGAATGCAGGCAAAAACCAATGGTGTGTTGTTAATCACGAAACTTGTATTTCTTTCCTAAATATTTACCGTAATGCTGATACTTAAATCATGGCTTCAGATGTAGAATGACTTCAAAATCTTCATATCTCAGCTCTCTGTGTCTTCAACATCATCTGCTCAAACTGTCTCTGAAAAGGGAGAAAGAAAAATTTCTACTTTGAAACCTAAGAAAACAG
>CM053513.1:15772358-15858539 GCA_028627145.1 Eidolon dupreanum | reverse complement strand
ATGGGTAAGAGCCAAGGTTATAAGTAAATGAGCAAGGACACAGTGGGAAGGTGCCATAGGGGAAAGGGCAGCAGGGGCACCGAGGGGGAGAAACTCTCTTCAAAGGTCACTGGGCCCACTGCAACACCTTTAGAAAGAGGAAAGCACAGGTCTCAATGACACACTAAACTGCCTAAGCTTCATTTTAATATGGGGGGGGAGGGGTGGTGGTACGGAAAGTCTGAATAAAGAACAAGTAATAGACCATTTTAAGAGTACTAACACTGGACCACTTTATTTGTCAAGTAATAGATTCTGTGATCCTGAAGTATTATTATTAAAATATTTTTACACATTAGGATAAAATCCATAGAACAGCGAATATTTTCCTAAATACTGGATATTTTACTAAGTAAATGTTGGCAGTTTTTACTAAGTAAGGGTATATCGAATGCATTTCAAAGTATAATATGACTGTGACAACTTGTTTTGTACTCCATTTCTTTTTGTCAAGAGTTATCTGTATTTCATATGTATTTTTTTTTCTCTAAAATGAGAGTGTGGGTTTTTATAAGCAGGACTTTTATCTTGTGTTGTATTTTTTAGTATTTCAGTCATGAGTCCAGTGCTCAACAAATAGATGCTGAAGGACTGACAGGTGTACCAGTGGGCATGGGGGCAGCTCATCCCCCTCCTCCCAGGGCTTGTGGCAATCAGCACACCACCAGCTGCAGGAAGATGCTCAAAATCAAAATAGCAACTGACGTGGGGACACATGAAGGAGAAGTAGCTAAAATAAGCACCATGATCCTCCTTGATGAGATCCAGAAATGCCATCACCCCTTTGTCCTTGCGGATATCTTTTGCTCCTACAAAATCCTGGGAGGTCTTCTGCTTCAAAATTCAAAGGATGTGGGTATTATTCAAAATCACAGATGAAAAAATTAAGTTAATGAGAAGAATTCTTAATTTTAAGTTCCCTCATCTTCCCCCCCCCCTCCAAATTTGTGGTGCCCCCGACTATTTGCCTAATAGTAGCCACAAAATGAATAAACAAGTAGGAAGCAAACATTGAAGAAAAACAGCTTGGTGTTTGATAGAGATACATGCTTGTGAATATGATTTTATTATTGTTTATAGCATCCAAATATAGTGCTATGGACTGAATGTCTATGTCCCCCCCAAACTTTTATGTTGAAATCTCAACCCCTGGTGCGATGGTATTAGGAGGTGGGGCCTTCAGGAGGTAACTAGGTCATTAGGTGGAATGCTCATGAATGGAATTAATGACCTTATAAGGAGAGACATGGAAGAGATTGCTTCCTCTCTGCTCTCCACCATGTGAGGACACCCCAAGAAGGCGGCTGTCTGCAAATCATGAAGTGGGTCCAATGGGATGGAATCTGTTAGCACCTTGATCTTGGACTTCCCGGTCTCTAGAAATGTGAGAAATGAATGTGTGTCTTTTAAGCTACCCAGTCTGTAGTATTTTGTTAGAGTCACCCAAACCAACTAAGACATATAGTAAGAGCCAACTTTATATTTAGTAATTAAATATATATGTATCTATCTATGTAAAAGTATATATAGTCTGCCTTGTCTGTGGGGGATACACTCTGAGACACCCCAGTGGATGCCTGAAACCACAGATAATACCATACCTTATATATACAGCTACTGAGTAAAAGGACGGCAGCATCTACAGCGTGGAGATGCTGAACAAAGGGATGATTCACGTCCTACATGGGACTGACCTGGATGGCATGAGATTTCAACATGCCACTAAGAACAGTGGTGCACAATTTAAAATTTATTAATTGTTCACTTCTGGAATTTTCCATTTAACATTTTCAGACCTTGGTTAACTGCAGGTAACTGAAACCCCAGAAAGCTAAAAAGCTAAACCATGGGTAAGGGGGGACTACAGTGTGTGTGTGTGTGTGTGTGTGTGTGTGTGTGTGCATTAGTATACATAATACTAAAACATATAATGTCCTAAGTTGCAAGACAGAAAAACAGAATTTCACAGTGTGCCTTAGGGGGCACCATGACTTTCTCCCAGTGTCCTTAAATTTGAACAAGTTTGAAGACCAGCACATGAGTATATTTTCACAGGCAGTTCAGGAGGCACTCTAGATGTGCAGCTGCCACAACAAAAAGGAAACTAAGACCCTTCACAGAACGGATCACAGTGAGCTTGAAGCAGCCATGATATTCTGACCCCTCTTTGGCCTCTTGGACACTTACAACTGATCCATGTGATTCAGCATTTGGTGAAGACAATATTTCCCATTATTCTCTACTGGCTTCATATGTGCATGTTTTCACAAACATAAAATTATTATGCTAGATCTTGCTCTTCTTCTCTAACTGAACACACACACACACACACACAAAGAAAAAGAATAAAACAGACCTGGACAGACTGGGGAAGAAAGCTGGTGAGCACTGGAGGGAGAGTGTTCAGGAGGAGGAAAGAAGAACAAGTGCTAATACTCAAGTCTTAAGATGGAAGTCTGACCACTGTGCCCGAGGCAGGACACCACTGGCAAGGTGTTCGATGTGGCTGGAATGGAGTAAAAGAAAGGAAGAGCGTCTAGGAAGCCAGCAGGAAATGCTGGTCAGGGAAAGCTGAGCACGGATCATACAGGCCCTGTGCCAAAGATGGACTTTGGGTTACCAAAAGCCATTGTTGGGTGTAGGCTAGGGAGTGATATGATTTTGATTTAGTTTTAAAGAATCACTCTAGTCGCTCCGAGGAAAATAGACTTTGGGGGTAAGCAGATGTGCAAGTGGACAAGAAGCAGCAGAGAATTTGATAGGAGGCCGCTACAGCCATCGAGGCAGAGACAGTAAGCCCAGACTGGAGGTGCAGACGGTGGAGGAGATGAGACATTGCAGAATGGATAACTGGGTGTGTGATGGTGCCATTGACTGAACTGCAAGGTGCTGAGATGGAACAGGTTAGTTTCATGTTCAATATCGGCTATCTGAGTTGCTGGAAAACGTGTATAATATTGTTATCAGAGAGTTCGAGAAGTGAATTAAGATTAAAAAAAAAAAAAGGTTAATTGGCCTCAAGTAACATTAAACCTTAAAATTTTCTTTACAATGGAAGTAGTCGACTCAAGACCAGTTTAGATACTAATTCCATCTCGCGGTAGCATCCCCACTGACTAGGTTATTTAGCGAACGCAACTAAGAGATGGATTTCTGTAAGAAACTATACACTCCACTAGCAGGCTTTCCAGGAAACGAAAATTTCCAGTGAAGCTAATAAAAGCAGCAAAGCTTTCTGCAATATATCAACAACGCTTTGAAGGTCCGTTTTGTTTAACCCTTGCTAAAAGAAAAGAATGTCAGCTAGATGGTAGAATGCGAATATTCTTTTCTAAATGCACAGTATGAGAAAGCTCTGTCCAATGGGAAAGAAGTCAAATTATCAGACTCTTTAGTTGGTTTACATGTTAAAGCCTTTTACATAAACACTGTTTGCTTGACATAATCCACATCAATGTATTTATCTGCTTTACAGATTATTTTCTTCTGCTGCCAAAGGTATCTATTTGAAAGAAGCTCTTTCTGAGTTTTATGAAGCTGCATCTAACCTTGAGAGGGGCCAGAAAAACAACACTCATATGCATAATGGGATCCAGTTTGATGCCTGCTAATCAGAGTAAGATACAGTAGCAGGAGAGCCAGCAAAGCTCAGCTTCCACATTATGGGACTTTGTGCACATTCCCAAATCACATCTGTTTTAACCAAGACAAGATTTATGTACAGGATCCAAAACACAAGACAAAGTTTAAATTGTTTTGATTGGAATAACTGTAGCCTGTTAACATGCACAGTGTCTTCCAGGAAGATATCAACTCCCACATTTTCCATCTTGTCCTCCCTTTTCTCCCCAATTCAACCCTAAGAGCAACAGCACAGAGCCTGATGGGGAACCAGATCAAAACACTATGGGATGCCAAGCACAGGGACCTCCAGGGACAACAGGCACACACATCACTTTTAATCTATTTCTGTTGGTGAGAAAAATATTTCAATCCATTTGGAACCATCCGAACTTAGAACCATCGTCTTAACTTAGTCTGCTTTTCATTTTTCAAAAGAGATTCACTCCCCAAAGTAATCATCCTCATCCAGCTCCCATCATTAGCAGAGAGAAAAAAATCTTTTGGTCACATAGGGCTGGGACAGGTGACCTAAATGGCTTTCCAATGTCTCCTTTTGGGAGCATTTCTGAAACCCTTCAATGGTTTTCTGGGTGTTTTCTTACCACACTATATCTCTTAGGATATACTCTTGGAAAGATCTGTTCTCAAAAAAATTCACTGTTTTGCTCTAAAGGATTTCTTACTCAAATCTCTGAATTTAGTAACTTTCCCACAGTATCAACTATTACAGAGAGATTTTTCTGGCTTGTTGCTTTAAGATGTTAAGATGTATTCTGCTTTTTAATCTGGTCGTAGGACTTCCTTTCACAGAGCACTAACCAGATGTTTCTGCTCTTTTCCAGGAGACAGCAGCATCAAGGCTTTACACCCAAGGCTTCTCCCAGGTCATCCATTCAGATCTTTACCTTATTTATTCCCAAATGTTCCAGATAATTTTTTTCTGTCTACTTTTTTTTTAAACTTAGAGTTAAAACACAAACATACCCACAGAATGCCAAATCCTCTGCCAAGACTGAATTAGTGTGGTTTTTCTTTTTGAACTCATCCATAATGACCTAAAGATGTATTCTATCTAGATTCTCAGAGATCTGTTAAATATTAATCACAACGATGTGAAATGTTAGAAAACTGGGTCAGCCTGAACCTCCTATTATTAATCTGGTCTGCCATCATTTCTTGGTAAGATTCTATAACCCATTCTGAAACTGTCATTGACCCACTTGAGAAGCAAATAAAACCTATATGCTCCCTCTCTAGAAATATTCCAAAACAAAATGGAAATTATAATTGCCACTCTAGAACAGGAGTCAGCAAACTGCAGCCCAAGGGCCAGATCTGGTCCATTGCCTATTTTGTTAATAAAGTTTTATTGGAACACAGCCATGCTCATTCATTTCCATATTATCTATGGCTATTTTCACACTACGGTGGCAGAGTTGAATAGTCGTGACAGAGCCTATAAGGCCCACAAAGCCTCAAATATTTACTCTGATCTTTCCTGAAAGTTTGCCCACCTCTGCTTGGAAACAATGACTACTAAGAATATAAATCCCACTCTGTGTGGTTTTGGAAAGTTACTTAACTAGCATATCATTTTCCTCAGGGTTAAAATTAAATGAAAAAATTATATGCAAAAGTGCCCAGCACAGTGCCTGAGATTCAGTAGGCAATAAATATATGTCCCATTCTTCTACTTGCCAAGCTCCTCCTGGTCCTTCAGTACCTCGTATAAATATCTCTTCTTCTCTGTTGTATTCTCCCCGTAGAGTTAGAAATTTTCTCCTCTTGGCACCACAATTTATTTTAACACTGGCTAGTCCACACACCTTTCTTCCTTCCCACTTAGAATGTGGATCCTTCTGAAAGTGCCATATCTTATCTCCCTTTGTTTCCCCAGGGCATGGCACATAGCAAGATCCTAGCAAAGATTTTTTTCAGGGAATGAGCGAGTGAAGAAATAATAAATCAACACTAGAAATATTCTTAATTCTCAAAGATGTCATGCAAAGATCATTACTAATATTATAGTAATACCAAGCTTCCCAAACCAGGTTTCACAAAAAATGAGCACTTTTTTTTTGGTCACCGATTTAAGGTTACAACATGTTGCATATTACGAAGTTTTATTGAACAGGCAAAGGGCAAGTGAGCACTCCAAGCATGTGTAGGTACAAAGAAATCCTAGAACCCAAGGAAGCAATAAAGATTCTTGTTTAAACCCAACAATTTAAAAAAAAAAATTTCTCCAACCAAACCTCTCGTTTGAATAACAATATAAAGTGTGATGTTCTTTGTCTATAACAAGAGCCTGAATTTAAGATTTCTAATAATAGTGATGCACTCTAAAATAAACTCTTGAAAAGATAATTGTTTTGGTTTTTCATGGATTTAGTTAAAAGAGATTCATTCATTTAGAAATGAATGAGTCAGGCACGGAATTAGGCAGTAAGGATATAAAAGTGAAGAAATAAAGATTCTGCCCTCACTCTAGTAAAATAAATGAGCTTACACAGATCTTAGACTTAATTTTGACAAGATTCTTCTTTGAGTTATTTATATTCCATAAATTTTCCATTATACTATATACTATAAATAAGTAAGAGGCTCTCATATTTCTAAAACAGAAACAGCTTTCCATATTGGATTATTTACTATTGCTGCTATAACAAATTACTACACTCGTGGTGGCTTAAAACAACACAAATTTATTATCTTAGAGTTCTAGAGGCTGGAAGTCTGAAATGAGTCTCACTGGGCTGAAAGTCAAGGTGTTGGCAGGGCTGGTTCTTTCTGCGGGCTCTAGGGGAAAATGCATTTCCTTCTCTTTTCCAGCTTTAAGAGGTCACTTGCATTCCTTGGTTTGTGGCCCCTTCTTCCATCTTCAGAGCAACAAAGGTGTCGAGACTTTATCACACAGCCTCACTCCGACACTGACTCTCCTGTCTCCCTCCCTCGCAGATGACACTTGTGATTACATTGGACCTACCTGGATCTTCCAGGATCCTCTCCCCATCTCGAGGTCAGCTGAGTAGCAATTCCTATTTTCCAGGTAGCCTAATGCATTCATGGCTTCTGGGGATTAGGATGTGAACCATGATTCTTTGGGAGCCACGATCCTTCCTACTGCACATATCTTTGTAGCCATCAGGTCAACGAGCCAAGGTCATAGTATGAAATCCGGAACACCATGACTCCTAGACACCAGCGTCCCACTTGCTAAAATGTTACTCCTGCCCCCGCAGTCCCCGCGCCTCGCAAAATCACACCACCTGTGTTTTCCTCCCAGTCCCCCTGGAGGAAGTGGCCGTTTCCTACTCATTAAACCAGGTTCTATCTACACCCTCAGCTCTTCTAAAAATAAAACTAATAATTTTTCTCCTGCCTGTCTCCAAATAAAAGGAAAACCATGCCCTTTCCTCCACCTTTCTATTCTAATGAGAGGTAAACCTCCATTGCCCATTTTGCACAAAGATTTGTTAATTGTAGTAAAGACATATTCATCTATATCCCGTTGCCGTGTTAGCTCAGACTACGTGTGTTCTTTCATTATTCTGTTTTTAAAGTTCAATGAACAGGTGTGTGTGTTCCCATGAGTGTGCAATATAAACTCCTTGAGAACCAAGCCTCTTTAACTTGCTAAACACAGATACTTAGTAAATACTAGTCGGCTAAGCAAAGACTAAGCAGTCTTTGGCCATCATAGTAAGATAAGACATGCTCTGGGACTATGCACAGTTTCATAGAGATTTCTTCTCATCGGAGGTAAGTGGAAAGAAGGTGTGGGGCAAAGGAGGTCACTCTAGGCCCTGAGACATCACCTTAGGGGGCCGGAGCAGCTGGCTCTTGGAACACTGATCTGGATTCTGGTTTGGGGGAACGAGAGCCAGCTCTTCTGTTTTTGTCAACAGCATTTGGCCACATGTAGGGCTCCTTTTCAGCTGGCATTAGCCTGGGATTTAACGCGCGTTTGGTTGCATGGAGCAGATTTTCCACCTCTGTTTTCCTTTTGGCACGCAGCCGTGACCCTCGGTACTGGAAGCATCTATTGAGAATCAGCCCTAGTCACTTGGACAAGAGTTCTTCCCAGGTCATCAGAACCCATCTGTGCACCAGAGAGAGTTCACTTACCTTAGACACATTTCAAAACAAAGGTTTATAAAATAGCTTGATATACTGGGCACTTAACAACTGCTGTTTAAGTGTGATCATTTTCAAAATTTCAAATTAAAAAAATATTAAATTAAGGAAAGAGATTCAATTGTATTGCCCCCTCTCAATGCAACTGTCCCAGACCCCCAATGTCCTTTTCCATGAATTCTCTCTCTCTTTCCCTCTCAGTTCAACTGCCACCCTGGCCTGGGAATACAGAAGACAAAAGACGCGTTCACTTTCCACCTCCAAGTGATGCTTCTAGGCACGAGAGGTGACAACTGCTGGGAGATTGCCATTTCTCTTGCTCCTTTGCTGGCCATGCACTGCAACATCCCCAAGCTGAAGAAAAATTTCTATCAGGAGAACCAAGCTTTGCCCAGCCCCAAATGCCATTAGTTCCTTTAAAAGTGACACCTGGGACACATTTTCTTTGGCTACTTAGTGTTAATCTCCCAAATTCCATGAGAAAAGAGAGGGAGAGACTGCCTTTTCCATGTGAGTGCTGTCATTTTTCCTCTCAGGTAAACTCCATCATTCATGCTTGATGCTCTCCTCTGCATTCATTACACCTTAATACTCTACCTTCAACCCAGAGAACTCTAACATATGCAAGCAAGAACACCATCCAGCCGAGGCCCCCTCAGTCCAGGGGTGAAGAAAGGCTTGTGACAAATGGGTTAATGTCACTAGAAAACCATTAGTCTGGGACAGATCCCTGCAGTGAAGGCGGAGCCCACTTCACCTGGAAGACGACAGGCCTGGAATCTTCCTGGGGCCCTGCATGTCACAGTTACACATCAGAGGGAACTTCATAGACTGTTTCCTGGAGGAGTTACGTCCAGCACAACGTGGCAGACTAACCTGGAGTGTGGAGAAGTTTTGTCCAAATGACTAAGCATAGTAGAAGCCTCGAGAGTTTGGTGACTACTGGAATACCAGTCCCTCTTTGTCCTTTTGTTTCTCCGTGATTCTCTTCTCACATTTTATGATGAGGAGAGCATGAGCTGACTGAAACTGAATACATGACCATCTCCTGGCAGGGTTTTCTTACAGCAGCCCACTTATAAAATTAAAAATACCTAGACTGATAGCTGCTTTTAGGCAATGGAGGAATTATCTTTTTCCTTTAACTTTTACTAAATTCTCTACTGTAGTGGTAAATGCATATGGCAGATCCTTATGAGAACAGAAGCAGTGAATAAAGCCGTTGAATTCTTTTTTTAAAAAAAGAGTGATTCTTCTCTGCATAAGATGGGATTCCTTTATTAAATATTGTTATAAAAACAGCAACCTAAAACAAAAAGTACTGAATAAGGTTGGCAGGTTTAAGGATGAATATCAGAAAGCCAGACATTTTTAAACACCTATGTGTTAGGTGCAATGACAGAGGCCAGGCATCCAGGCCTTTAGTGCAGTCCATTCAGCCAGAGAGCAGCATCTAAAGCACAGTCTGGGACATGCTCTAATGTGAGTTTTGTCTGGGGGGGGGGGGGCAGAAGCTCCCTCTCCAACAGGTGCATCTGACCCAGCTGGCTTCTTTGAGGAAGCACCTGACTGACATCATTAGTGATCAGTCACGTTTAGCCCCTTGGGAAGGATGGGGAAAGGTATTCCAGTTAGTAGGAATAGCCTGTGCAAGGCCACAAGGTTGAGACTGAACCTGGTATTTTCAGAAAGCTGACAGTATCTTGCACAAATAGAACATGGTACAATGGGGCAGAGGATGGAAGCTGGCATCAGAAGGGCCCTCTGTGCCAGGCTGAGACATCAGGCCTGAGGCTACAGCCAAAGATTTTGGCTATAACAAGTGCACCATGCATTTAAGAAGGGTGGCAGTGTTCAGTGCCAGATCAAGAATGGCAAGGCAAGGTGGAGGGAGGGAGAAAGTGGTCACAGATGAGGTACCCAACGTGGCTGCATGCTGGGCATTACCTGCTGGGCTTGCCTCACTAGAGCTGCCATGGGGAGGAGAAGGTGAAGACCACAAGGGAAGCACAGGGAGCTGCAGGGCTGAAATGAGAGGAATTTCCCGGGCAGGAGGGGGCAGGAAAGATTTTGCAAGGGTCTCGCGTTTGCAATCGGCATTGTAGGGAGCAGGATTTTGTCTAGCACACTGGGAAGGTGATGGCTCGGGGAGAATGGAACTCTGGTGGAGCAGAAGAGCATGGCAGGGCTGGAAAGCGAGGCTCAGGACGTGCGTAGGAGAGCTGGGAAGGTAAGTTGGTGGCAACTATGTGATACAGAAAGAGAGCTTCATAAATACTTTGTGAGGAAGAGAGACTCTAGCTACTACAGCACAAAGCCTGACACGCAAAAGCACAATAATTTCTAATGTCAGAATGGTGTATGTGTGTGTGTGCGCGCGCACATGCATTTGTGTCTGAGAGAGAAACAAGAAACATAAGTCCATGGCATCGCTTCATTGAATTAACATCTCAAGACTGTCTCAAAATTATTCACCAGCTGATGAAAAGACTATTATTGTGGTACAAAGTCCTTGTGCCTAAAATTTCCTTTCCAGATAAACTCATTTAAGCATAGAGGTTCTGGAAAAATCTGCCTCCTTGCCTCCTTCCTCTTTATGATCACCTGAGATGGGAAGCCAAAAACCCATAACTTACCCTCAGGGCATCTATTCAAAGATATGATTAGATCATCAGAATTAGATTTGATTCTTCCATCAGCCAGACTTTGGATCTGCTACATATCCAATTATGCATATTCAATAAAGCTCCTTCTCTCTGTGCTCATTCATTTATTTAAACAGAGGCAGGCTTTAAGAACAGGCTTAAAAGGGAAACCAAAGAGTCACTTTAGGCCCTATCAGGGACAGACATTCTGCCTCCACGTGACTTACCACACACTTCCTCTCAGACCTGACCAGAGGGGAAGACTCATTGTGACATCAGCACACGCCCTTCCTGCCACCCCACCTCCACCCCACCCAGCTGCAACCCATCAGAAAGGTTTCCTGGGTGGGGCTGGTGAACACAGCAAGTTAAAAAGTCCTACATGGACAGGATGCTGCCTCTTGGCTTTTGCATCCCTTCCACATCTCATCTGTTAGCATCTTGGAAAGAATCTTCTATACTTTAAGTAGCAGATAGGCACAGCTTAGCCTATGATCACCCACACAGTATGGTACAGCACACCACCTCCTCAGCCCTTCTGGGAGAGGGGCAGTGTGTGTTATTACACCCTGCAGATTGGTAGTGAAGACAGCAGCTGCTGCATCAGTCCAGTGAGAAATTCACGGTCAAAGGGACTGGTCCCGTCCCCAGGAAACTTTTGGTTTGTTCAGGGAGATACATTTATTACCTTTTAAGTAAAAGTTCACTGAGCACCTGCTATGCACCAAATACTGTTCTGGGTGCTCAGCGTGAAGTAGCAGACAAAACAGGAAGAAATTCTTTGTTTGCCTCGTGGAACTAATATTCTAGTGATGAGTGAGGAGACATCGTCTCTGCACATAGTTAATAAAAGGAACCAAACCAAGGACAGGAGGTAAGGACAAAGCAATGCCATGTTTAGAAGGAAGAAGGAGGAAATACTTCCTTCTGGAAAAGGGATGAGTAATGAGGAAATGGAGTCATAAAACTTTATAGTCTCAAGTGAATATGACCTCTAGGGATGGTCATGGGACATTTAGACATTTTCAAAAACAACTACCACATGGTGCTTTATCTCATGTCTGCTGTCCCTAAGGAATGGTAAATGGGGGAGGCTTGGCCGTGGGAGGCAAAGACTAGGGGTTCAAGGGTGGCAGAGTGGGTGAGGTTCGACATGTTAAGATCCTAACAGCCAGGTTTATAATCAACTCATGGTAATCTCCTTCCCAACCAAGAAAACCACGCACGTACTTCAGACAGCTGCTCTCTGAAGCATCACTGGAGCACCACATCTCCACGAAAGTACGCCCATGAAATCACTCTATCTCCAGACAGCCCTCCAAGGTCATGAGGGCTAAGAGGGAGCTATTCAGGAAATACACTTGGGAATAAGAGTTTCAAGATAGTCACCCCCAAAGCATGAGAGATGTACCAGAAATTACAAGTACAAGAATCTAATTGAATATCTTTGCTTACTTTTTTAAAAGTATGGGAAAAACAAACAAACACACAAAACATACACCAAAAACCTCACTTCCTTTGGGCCATCGATTAAGAAATTTTAGCATTCCTTTTGGTTGGAACAGACCTAGAAAACCTTTCCAATTCAGCCAGCTCCTCTTCCACAACATCCTTGTCAGGCAGATGTGCAGTTTCTATAGAATATCTCCATCAAGGGAGATCTTCCTCCAGGCAGAGCAACCTATTCATTAGACAGTCAGCGGTTTCGAAATTTCTCCAGATGTGTCTCTGTACCTTCCACCCATTGACCCTCAGACTGACGTGGCTAAAAACGTAGATCAGTTATGAATTTAAATATGGTTTTATTTTTTCTTTACTAAATCCAATCATTAGGCAGAGCACTGGAAGAAGAGGGGAAAATAAATTGACACTTAGAGAAGTGGTGAGCAGGAATGGTGCTTGTCTCTACGAACAAAATACAATGAACAGATTTTAGAAAGATGATCTTTTGGGAAATACTAAATGAGCTAATGGCTGAGACCTGAGCTTCTGGCTTAGATTCTAGAAAACAGAAGAACTGAGGGCATCAGGTAAAAAACTCTGACCTGGAGAGGATAACCAGCTTTAGGATTAGGTGGCTGGGAGAGAGGAACTGGTCCTGGAGCCCAGTCAAGAAAGAACTGGTCACAGTGAGGCCATCAGTTGTCACTGGCTTAAGTGAGCTGAGACCAGGAAAAGGGATAAGACAGCTGTTGTTAAGTTTTACCAAATTTATGTATGATTAAAATGAGTCCCTATACTTTAAATGTCTGTCCATGACTTATGTCTTAGATTCTCACATTTTCTCTCTAAACATGGGATGTCACACAGAACAGGCATGTGAGACATTCTCAAGGACATGGTCTTAGAAAAAGGAGTAAACTTCTTAGTTGGGTCACACCTTAATCCTTGGATATACCTGCCTGGGAAAGCTTATTTAAGAAGAGTATGCTAAGTTTTGTTTATAGAAAATCACATAACTAAATCAGAATAGTATCAGTTGTTTTTCTTTGTGAGAGAAAATATCCAAACTCTCATTTTTTTATTGGCTACTACTATTGCAGCTGGCCTCCACAACAGTATTGCAAACACATTCTGAAACCATCAATAATTAATTACCTTTTATTCTGTTACTCAAATTCAAAAAGAAGTCACCATTCTTTCATGGGCTTCTCCTCTAGTTGTGGAAAACAACCAGTCTTCAATGTAGCTGAAGTCTGAAAGAAAAAATAAAAAAGGTTAAAAATTATAGGATGTAACCTCCAAAGCTGAGAAACATATACTTACGTGAGATGGATCAAATTAGTTTGTGCTTAAGTAAACTTCTGAAAATATTGGACCTCATCCTACTTTGTCAGTATCCCTCATTCCCATATGACCTAGCACAGTGAAATTTAGAATTGACATGCAATCTCTATAATTCTCCAGTTTTCTTCTAGTTGGCAATTTAAATTATGACTAAAATTGCCTTGATCGTACCTATTTTAACCTGATTTAAATTGAAACATTTGCCCTTAGCTACTGTAAACAAGCAGGTTACTCTGGATTTCATCAATGCATAGTTCTCTTTCTTACCCAATAAAGGCAAGAAATTGTGGCAAGTTATGTCAAACAAGCATTGCAAACAGTTCACCCACAGATGCAGAGGGTACAACAACACCCACAGACCAAATTACATATTACAAGTAGGAAGGGAAAAGTGCCAAGTATGCTTCTTTTATCTTGATAAGAGGTGGTAAATCCAATCATAATGGATGAACAAGCTATTATTCCCCAAGGACGCATTGAAAATCTCCAAGATCTTGAACTAAAATGAAAAGTGCTGCAATTTTTAATAATGTTGGATTAGCGAACTCAGTCTGTGGATGCTTTCCTGCTGTGAACACATCTGCTCCTTGAGATTGTTTCCCTTCTGGCTTTGTTCTCTGGATCAGCTGAGTGCAACATCAGGAGCCAAAGGCCACCAGGCTTCCCAGGTGATCTGATACTAGGTATAGTGTGGCAGGGTCAGCCAGGCACCTGAAGATGCCATCCAGAGCAAGGGTTTTCTGAGTCCTTCCCTGCTTCCTTGTTATTTAACACCAGGCTCCCCAGGATCTCTTTGCCCTGCTGGGCAGCAGCAAAACACAATGTTCTTCCAGTTTTCCTTGTTCCTCCCCCTGCTTCACTCAGCCAGATGCTTTGCCTTAGTTTGTTTCTTCCTGTTTATAGCAGCAGCAAAAGGCCCTTAAGTACTGAAAGGCACAAAGAACTGTGCTACATGTGTGAGAAGCTCTTTTGACAAAATCGTCTACCTAAAGAGATGTCTATGGTAACATGGCCCCCAAATTCCCCAAAACTCTGAAGCACAGAGATGCTCAGTTGCCAGGATATATTGGTGTGTGTGTGTGTGTGTGTGTGTGTGTGTATGCATGCATATGTATACACACACATACACACACACATATATGTGTACACACATTTACTCAGTAGACTAATAAGTAGCTATTAGAACAAGTAAATGTGAAAAAGAGCTATTTAGATTACGGTATATAGGAAAACACTTATAAAAAATAACACTATTAAAAAGAGCAGAATGTAAAATTGTTCCAAAGTGCCGATTACAACTTTACTAGGAGTATGATTACATATGGATATATATAATATATATATGTGATTTATATATGTATTTCATATATAAATATATAAAAATATATAAATATATAAAAATATGTTTATATTTATATATAAAATACATATATAAATCACATATATATATATAAATCGCATATATATGTGTGTCTGTGTGTGTGTGTGTGTATATATGTGTATATATATATATATATATATATATATATATATATGGTGCAAAAAAACTAAAAGGAGTTGGTCAATGACTATTAACTTATAGTAGTCTATGAAAACAGAGTGATAAAGCTCTTGCCAGGCTTAAAATATCAATCACAGAATGCTGTGACTAGCAGGGACTTTAGCTCGACCTTTTCATTTCACAGATTAGTGAATTTATACCAAAAGACATTAAATGGCTCGTCTGCGATCATGCAACTCCTCACTGGCAGAACAGAGACAAGCATGGGGATCTCCCCGCTTATGAATCTGCCCTCTACAGAGTGGACTACAGGGGACACATGAAAATAAATCAGGGGGTCCTTGTTACATGAGAAGTCATTAGCCAAAGCCCTATTTAGTTAGGAGCTTTTCCAGAGAAACATGCCTTCAAAACACTGCTTATTTCCTACTAACCAACCATTTTACGACCTGAATCCCCACCCAACACTCTGTCCTTGTTCACAATCAGTGTGAACGCTCGAGCCTGTCTATCAGTGTCTTGCACCTCCCACACAATGACAGATATCCACTGCAAACTGAAATTGCAAATCTTGCCCCCGAATTCAGAATTTCATGAGGTTAATCAAAATGACATTAGAAAACGTGCCCAATAACAGGTAAAACAATGGTAAATAGTGACTAAACAGTTTAATGAGAAAATAATTATGTAAGAGAAAAATTTTAAGTTAGGGGTAAGATAAAAATTTCAACATGAAGGAGTTTAATATTAAAGATCTAAAAGTCCCAAAGAAAAATGACTAAGACCTTGAATATTTTTATAAAACTAGCCATCTTGAAGATATGATACAATGTCAAACATGACTTTAAAAGCATCACAGCGTACTGTCCAACAATTTTGTCCAAAAATTTACTTCTCTCAAAACAATCAAAATTTGATTTTTGCACTGCACATTCTAAGAGAGCTATGGTCAAAATGATTATTTAAATTTAATTAAATATAAACTAAAATAAATTTATTTTCATATTTTTTTGTGTGTTTTTTTGGGGGGTAAGATAAAGTTCCAAAGCTTTTTTCCATTATGTTATGAAATTTTGGTTCCTACTTAAGTGCATTCACTTTAAATGGCCTTTTTCTGGTTCTAATTATTCTCAGATAACAAGGAGCTGCTATGGAATCTTCAGAAAGAATTTTTTTAAAGTATAAGTCAGTAGTATGAGGGTATTTACATCATTTCAAGCCAACCATACATTTTAGAAGCAGGAACTTCAGATCCGAATATGAAATACTAGGGGACACTGTGCTTTTATTTTGACCCTCTGTCATGAAAAACAATGCAATTAATATTTTATTTTATACAAAATCAAAACAAAGGTTACACAATAGTAAGTGACTATATTTGTTTCAATTCTTTTAAAAAGTGTGAAAATACAATAATACAATCACCATCCCAAATTGCATAATTAAATTTCAGCTTTAAATCTTATTTTAGTTGACCACAACCATGGAAAGACTTTCATAAAGTTCTTAAGAGTTGATGATTCGCATATAGCTATTAGTTCTACCATCTGCAATTATCTCTGGTTCTATATAAATCACGGTCTGAATTTCACCTGAGAACTATCAGGTGGGCTGAGTTTTTCTATATTCAAAATATTTATCACATGAAAATAGTTAATATTCAGGAATGTCTAACATTTAGTTAGATAATGAAGCTATTATACTATCATAAAAACAGAAGACTTCATTTTAGAAGCATCAATTATTCAGTGGAACATTTTCTTCCAGAAGAATAAGAATAGCAAGAAAATATTTTTTTCCATTAAATAAAACTGCAACATTCTATAGTAGAAAGATATTTTTTCTTTTAACTTCTAAATCTGTAACACTATTAGGAGTCTAAGGAATAATGAACAACTTAAAATATGTGGGATAATAAATAAATTTTTAAAGATTTACTTCTTGGGGAATTTTTAAAATAATAAATAATAAACAATATATGATTTAGTTCGTTTACTAGTTCTGTCTTGAAAGTCAAGACTGAGATCATTGACTCAGTGTTGCTGTCAAATTTGCTTCACTCAACTGGCCGTAAATGTGTAGCTCAGGATTAAGATGTGACTAACAGTTACATCCAGGAAGGATGACAAAGCTGCAGCTCCCATGGCCACCAGAGGCTGAAGAACTGAGATGTGAACTACCTGCCATGCTCTACTATAGATGCTTGAATTATTTCACCATCGTGATCTAAGAACAACAAGAAGTTCAAAGTCACCTTCTCACATACTTGAGACTCATGCCAAGCGAATCAGACGAGGCCTCTCTTATGGTCCCTCCTGGAATGGAATTAGAGAGCAGCTAGAAATTCAAGGACCAGGACACTCCCTGCTCTCGCTTACTCAGGTAAGTTACCGTCAAGCTCAGTGAAGAACTTTGGTGGTTTTACAGCTATAAAAGGAAGTTTTGTGCAGGAAAGCTGAATCGAACCATAGAAAACAAGAAATCATGAATTTGCTCCTTATTTTTGGCCAGCTGACTTAGAAGCAGACATTTGTTAACAGTTAAACTGCCTTTGAAAGGAAATGCATTACTAAAATATTGACCCTAACAGATGCCATGATTAAGATGATAATAAACTGACTAACTCTCCCCTGCTCTGTTCAGTACCCGTGTAGCCACAAGGGAGGCAGAGCATCCCTGCCACATATGCAGGTGGCCCAGGTTGGCTCAGGAATTGGACAGACTGAGTCCAGCCACTTCCTAAACTTGGGCAAGTTTCCTCATCTCTCCACGCCTTTTTACTCACCTGTAAAATGGGTATTGGAACAAGCTCATGAGATTTTTACAGCCCTAAGCATCAAGCATGCATCATAGTGCTTGGCATACACAATGTTCAGGGGGTTAGTTATTCTTTCTCCTGCCACATACAGAATAGAATAACTTTCTACGTTCTCTGAAACTTGGGGGAAGCTGCATATGATATTTTTTCTAATTAAAACTGAGCCTTTCCACACAAAGTTGTGACTAGAAATTTTTTTTTTAGTGTGAAAATACAGTAAAAATAATAGTTCGGAATGCAGCATTCTAAAATATTCTAAAATCCTTTTTCTTAACAGTTACTCCAGGATAGAATGACCCATATGATTTTGGTTTAATGGTCACTAATACTGATGTGGCGCCAGGCACTCTAAGTGTTTTCCATGTGTTGACTCATTTAAAATTTATAATAATTCCCTGAGGTGGGAACGGTGCTCATTCCCATTTTGCAGATCAGGAAACTGAAACACAGAATGTAAAGCAATTTGTCCAGGTGTTAGGGCCAAGCCTGGATTCAAATCAGGGGGCGGGGGGGGGCAGTTCCAGAGTCCACACAGAACCTTTGTTTTGTGTTTTATTGGGAGGGTGAGAAAA
The DNA here is from genome assembly GCA_028627145.1 of Eidolon dupreanum. Classification (NCBI taxonomy): domain Eukaryota; kingdom Metazoa; phylum Chordata; class Mammalia; order Chiroptera; family Pteropodidae; genus Eidolon; species Eidolon dupreanum. The sequence continues at coordinate 15,840,416 of CM053513.1, read as the reverse complement.
GAAAAGGCAGGGAGGCAAAAAGAAGGAACAAAACAAAACAGTCTAGAGATTCTCCTCCCCTCCAACACACAGGTACATAGCAAAGAAGACTTCAATTGTGAAGATGTCACCAAATACATTCTCACTGGCTGGTTCTTCAAATAATTCTATTTCTCAGTAAAAGAGTGGTATTTTCCTGGAGATATTTGGAGAAGAAAAAAAGAGAGGTCTGGGCCCCAGCGGGAATTGTGTCATGTGGCGGCACAAAAAAAAAAAAAAGAAAGAAAAAAAAAGAAAAAAAGAAAGGAACGTGTCATTCTAGATCTTACTACAATCTAAAACCAAACCACTTTAGCATGACTGCATAAACACAACACACCTGTGAATTCCAAACCTTTCTCCCTCTGCAGAACCTTAAATATGATGCCTTCAAATGTGAGAAAAGCCAGAATACCAGTAGCTGTCACTGAAACAAAGATGAAAATATATGTGCTTGGCCTGTGCAAGTTCATCACCAATGTTAACCAAAGCTTCATTCATCGTGAAATATTTTCCCCATTTTAGTGGCAAGTTTAAGAGATGGAATGTTTTGCCTGAAGCCACAGACTGAGATAGATATAAATATAGATATAGATATACAGATATTATGTAATTAAAATTCCAGCTTCTAAAGGCTATGATGGGCCACGGAGTCCAGTGAGGTTCCTGAAAGACAACCATCTACCCCCACCCCTGAGAACCGTGATGGGTGACCACTGCACCCAGTAAGAAGATATATACCTGCATCAACAAGGATGGGAGTAACAAATATTAATATAGTTACTGTTGCGGTTATGGTCAATACAGTTACGGATGCATTGTTTCCCCAAATACAATGTAGTGCTTTCTTAGTATAACCAAAGGCGAAAAGGAAAACTAGAGAATTTGGAATCTGTGGGAAACCTCAAGGTGAGAGATTGACATGCTAAACAGTATGAACCAATATAACCTTAAGGATATAATTACAAGAAAACCAGGTGTTTTGGAGTAACTATGGATTCAGAAGGAAAGATGGCTAAAGGGGGAGGGGCCTGAGGCATCTGCAGAGACAGGCCTTCTCTATTCCGCATATGCTACACAACCCGTGGTGTTTCTGGAGACAGACATCAAGGAAGCTAGGGAATCAGGACTCCAGGGGCTAGGAGAACTATGAAGACATAACGATGAAGACAGGCGAGGAATGAAGACGCAGCACTGCAAAAGCCAGGCCTTCAGCAGCCACAGGCAGCAGCACACCTAAATCGTATAGAATGTACTATCTGCTTCTCTAAAATATTCATTTGTAATTTCAGAAGGCAAATAACCTTGATGTCTCCCATAAGAAAACCCTCCTGTATGAATCATCTCAGCCCCACAAAAAGGGCAAATTTTGAAAGGAAATAAATCCTATATTTCGTATTTAAAACTAGAAGGCTAGGTGTAGACACTGGGAAGCACATTCATACAGATCGCTTGAAATTTTCTTCAAGCTCTGTTTAAGAATCAGAATGGACAGAAACACTGCCACAAGAGGTGACAAGGTGATGAGGCTCTGTGCCCAATGTGGTAGCACCTGTTTAAGCAAATAGGAGACAGCTTGGCGGATAAAGCACCCTCATCAAATGACACTGTACAACTATGTGTTTTAATGTGCTCAGAAGATAGATCTGAACAACTGGTCGACAGGCTGGATTTAACTCAGAGCTTTTCTTTGTCTCATAGCTGAATAAAAGAATGGATTTTAATAATTGAACAACTGCTGCTCAGTCGCCATATTTTTAATGATAGCTCAGGACATGTTGAGACCAGGCTGACGAAGAGGATTTTTCTCAACAAGATTTAGTAAATTTTTCAGCGAGAGCAATTGGGAGTGGTGGGCATTGGACGTGAAGCCAGATGGGGCCAAATCTTCAGATAAGACAGAGGAAGGCGGCTCAGACCCAGGCAGGCTTCATTCACCTGAGAGCACCCACGTCGCTTCTGGAGGATACTGGTGACTTCCTCTGGGTACAACAGTGAACTTGTAAGCTCTGAAGAAAACAAACCCAACATACTGAACAGTGGTTTGGGTTCTTAACTCTCCCTTTAGACAAATTCGTAAGCAACTGGAAAGTGACTTTAAAGGCTTACTCTATACTAATGGGCTCTGGCTTACGCACGAAAGATGGGGGAGGCGGGTTTCCAGACTCAGAGAAGAATCACCATTTTGCTTTGAAAAGAAAAAGAATGACACAGTAAAGAGTAAAAACACAGATGAAATAATTAATTCACCTGAAATAAAGAGCAGCTCCACATGTAGGCTTTTTTAGCAGATATTTTGCCAAGACAGACTGTTTCCGGCATAAGACAAAAGCTCTAAAATAAAATGTAGCTTGAGAGCTAGGTGAAGAAGGTGCTCAAGGGATGGCTGAGACTCTAACTTCATTTGTGTGTGATGGAATTCATGGTAGAACGAAGATCACCAGTCACATCCTCACTGAGAAAACCCACTGGTAAGTATTTCCCCTAAAACGTACTAACCTCCAACATGACCCCAGGGACACCCACTCACCAAGAAGACACACTTGCAAAATCTTTCTACTAACAGGAGCCTGAAAATGTCACAAGAAGAATTCTGGGCACACATAACCTCCCCTTCCTCCCAGTGAATCCCCTCCCATCACTTCTAAAGCAGTGAAGAAATGGTATTATTTCCATTATTTATGTGACACCATATTTGACTGTTTTCTTCTGCCACCCTCATCCTCAATCATGAGTTCATTCTTCTGGGGTATTAAGGAACTTAAATACAACCAAGTTTAAGAGCCGTAGTACTTCAGCCCATAACTTCAAGCCTCTCCTAACTATTTTCAGAAGGAGGAAGGAAACAAGTAGTAGATACCGCTGGTGTTGCACGTTCTTCTTCTCCGTACTCCGGTCCTGCATCAGCCCAAACACAGGCAGCTCTCACGACGGCAGCCCCTCCCGGCACATATGATGTGGTTCTGTCTGCACTGTACCCTTTTTTCATGTGGGAATTCTTCCTCTCTCCCCAGCACCGTGTCCCACGCTCCCCTCACAGCAAGGAAAAGCCCCGCAAGGTTCTCTTCTCCTCCATTCACAGTAATGGGCACGTGACACAGGTCAAAGAGATCCCTTTCACAAGATTTTATTCAGTAGCACTGGAGGAAATAAGGTCTCTCCTCTCTCATATTGGGTCAAAGCTATAAGAGCTGCCCCAGCCCTCTTTCAGGCCCATCTGCTGCAAGAGAACGCGAGGGCACTTGAGTCCCCGCTGAAGTCAGCTTCTCCCGTGGTCTTCCCTAGTATAAAGTCAACAAAGTCTCTGTTTTGCTTCAGCTCAAGAAGCTGAAGACTTTTTTTTTAATTAAAAAAAGAAAATGTTTATATCCAATAATATACTCCATTACTATTTCCTATGAAATGATTCCTCATTTGGACAGGAAATAATTTGTCACAAATATATTCATAAAATGGTCACTTACATTTTATAGAAAACAGTTCTAACTTTATACTTGAAATCTTATAAGTAAATGGTTTAGCTATAAGGCTCCAAGTTTTCTTTTAATATATTGTAACATTCTAATACATTTGAAAAAGCACATAAAAGACTTTTAAAATAATTATGTCATGTCAGACAGGACATGGTGGCATCTTAAAAAGTAATAAGCAAAGGTGTTTCACAATGAACTGTCCCAGGCTAAAGCCTCTAGAGACTTCTATAAAGAACAGAATAGGTGCTACTATTTGCATAATGTTCCATCAAAATAAGAAAAACTATTGAAAGAAATAACTCCACAGCCAACAGCATAACCAGACACCTTCCCGCAGCATCTACATGTCCTAGGGGACCCACACCAAAACCATTCATTGAAGATCAATGTCTATTAGATGTGGCAGGACTAATCAATACAGTTATTCCATTTCATAAACAAGGCAACCCTAATAGGCATCAGCTCAAAACTTATTATGGTGGCACTGAAAATAAATCCCCAAACTGACACAGCTTATAGACCTTTGACCTTTCATGACTTTCAAACTATCTGTGGATAATCTGTTCACTGGACACGTCACCTCCTCATGGAGCTGCCTTAGGCGTCTCCTTTTCCTGGTACAAAGCCCCAACTTACAACCCAATGCTGACTTGTTGCTTTTTGTGAGTCTGCCTCCCGTGGTGGGCTTCCGACTCTAGGAGACCGGGGTTTGTACCGATCTCACTTCCTGGCCTGGATTCTTAACAGAAATTGACAGGCTGCCTAACAAATAAATATTCATTAAATGGATAAATCAAATTTTCTTTCACTTTTCTGTAAAAACAAACAAAAATAAACAACAACAAAGAAAACCCTTGGCTATTAGGATCTCAATCAAGGTAATCTAAAAATGTGAGGGGCCCAATGTAGGCTTGGGGGTAATGTGAAATAGTCTAGGCATTTGCTCTTAATACAGGAAAAGAGAAAGCTTAGTTTCTGTGAAAAGAAAAAAAAAATTCTAAACTTTAAAACTGATCCATGATCCTTCCTCATTTTCATGTTTTTTTTCATCATTATTTTAAAATTTCTCTGGATTTTTATTTAAGATTCCTTTCTAACACTGGATTTGATGGTGACTTGGGTCAATTCAGGGTCAAATACCAGATACTGAGCACATCTGCACTTTCCCTTCACAGGCTGCCTGTGGTGATAAAGGACTGTCAGCCCTTAAGCCATCTCTGCCACCTGGTATCAGAAACCCTCCTCATGAAAATCACATCTTCCACTCCAAATGAATTCCTTTTCTCCACTCATGAGCTGCTAATTCATGACAAGTGAAGCAGGGACAGGGCAGGGGGACAGAACACAGGCCCCTCTGTCAGCCAGCTCTCCAGATGTGCTCAGGCGGCCACTGGGGCTCCGGGCTCAGAACAAAGACCCCAGCATGGGGCCAGGAGGGTGGACACAGGACCCAGGAAGGAGATCTCTGTTATGTGAACGGTCCAGACATCAGTGGCCTCAAAGGGTGGAGAGAGGCATCATGAGGAATCCTCAGACCTCCCTACAGGAAACAGCGCCCTGAAACAGGGGGTGTTTCCCTTCTCATATGGAATTCCTCAGCAGCCCCGAGAAATAATCCAGTTACAGGTAAAGGCAAAGCCCCCTGCAAAGTAAGCGCCAGGTGTGTTCATGAACCGTGCGTTTATTGTTACAGACAGTGCTTGTGCCTCCCTCACAATTCCCAAATTGAAATCAATCCCCAATGTGATGGGATTTGGTCATGAAAGTGGAGCCCTCATGAATGGGATCAGTGCCCTTATAAAAGAGAACCCAGAGAGCTCCCTCGACTTGTCTATCACGTGAGCAGATGGCCATCAATGAACCTGGAAGTGGGTCGTCAGTAGACACTGAACATGCCAACACCTTGATTTTGGACTTCCCAGCCTCTAGAACTGTGAGAAATCAGTGTCTGTTATTTAAGCCACCCAGTCTATGGTACCCTGCTAAAGTAGCCCAAACTAAAACATTTATTATTGTCCAAGTTCACTAATATTTCCTGTCTTGGTGGGCTAGGCTCCCAAGCCTGCCACCCCAAAAATTGCAAGAACTTTTCTCTCAGCCAAATCTGTGATTTCCCATTAAGTTTACCCAAGGCAAGGAAACTTTAAATACCTTCAAATATCATGCCATTAATTTCTGCTAAAGACTATGTTTGTTTGTTTGAAGATATTTATGGTAGTGGTGGTACCAATAGCAGCAGGAACCACAGTTATAGTACAAACAGTATTTTACAGATTAGATGAGCTTTTAAAATAGTAATTAAATGGATTATAACCAGTCAAAAATAATGTGGTTTATTTACAAAAATAGTAGTGAAAGCCACTGGGCTAAGTACTTTTCATAAATTATCTCATTTACTCTCATAATACTTCTGATAGGTACTATTATCATCCTCATTTTCTGTAAAATGAAGAAATTAAGATGATAAAAGGTCATATATAGTATAGTTCACATATATATATATATGTACTTATTTAATATAGATACATATACACATAGATAGTATATATCAGGGCTATGATTTAAACTCAGGTAGTATGACCCACTAAAGTAAGGGGAAAAACAACTTTCCCAAATGTGTAAACATATATTAGTGGAAAGAAGAATCAGTCATCATGAAGCAAAAGATTCTGACACATTTCGAGAAGATGAATATGACTATAAAGACACAACTATAAAAGAACACAACACAAAAGGCTTAGAAAAAGATACAATATGGAAACAAATAAAAAAGCTAATGAAATTAAAAAATAATATAATCAAAGAAAAACTTCAATAGAAAGATTAGAAGATAAAGTTATGGAAATCTCCCAGAACCCAGAGCAAAGGGACAGGAGATGAAAAATTAAGGCTAAGATAAAAAGACAGAGGACTAACCTTTGACTAATAAGAGTTCTAAAAACCATAGAAAAGTGCGAAGAAATTATCAAAGAAATAGTATAGGAAAACTTCCCAGAGCTAATAAGGCGCAAGTCTTTATTTAGACTTCAAGACTTCAAAGTTATGGCGGAACTACCTCTCAGCACCGATCGGCCCTTCCCTGCACCCTTTCTGATCCCAGAGCTGGACCGTTGCCAGCTGACCTCAGGTTAAGCTTTGTTAGGGTGCTGGAGGGGTAATGCAGGAAGAAGGGGCTTCTCTGTCAGGTGTGTCCTGGCTAGCTGCTCCTGCAGGGCCCAATGGCCAGCAGCACAGGGAATGCCTGGGGGGCCTGCCCCCGCCACGGGTTTACTGCCCCCGCCACAAGTCTCGGCAGCACTCTTGAAGGTAGTTTCCACTGAGTCTGGCAGGCACCCAGAGGGCCGCTTTCCGATGAGGTGCAGCAGCAGCAAGCCTGGGAGTATCCCCAGCCGTAACTTGTAGGCACCAAGTGCAGGGATTCCCAATGAATGCTGTCACCTTGTAAGCAGACAGTGTGTACCGGGGCTGCGTGCACCTGGCCTGGCTGTGATGGCAGTGGCAACAGGGCCATGGCCTGTCCATCGGGTCTGATGCTCAGCGTGGGGGTGGGTGAGGGGCAGTTACTTAACCAATTTGATCCTGCCTCAGCCCTAAAGGTAGTGGCTGATCCCTGCAGTCGCCATTGCTCTATTCTTTACATTCTCTTTTCCAACTTATTGGCTAATCCTCTGCTAACCCCGTAGTAGTTAATCCCTTGTTATTAATGAATAATTCTTTAAATTTTCCTTGTTCAAATTTCTGTGATTTTTGTCTCCTGAACAGACCCTAACTGATACATTCACTGATTAACAAACAAAATAAAAGGGAAAAGAATCACACCCAGACACAAATAGGATAAAAAATGTTAGCCTGTGACTACCCTTAAAGATGGAGTTCTGAAAATATTCTTAGCCAACTTAGCTGAGGGGCAGCTCTCCCCTACCACCCTCATTAATGGTGCAAAAATAAAACCAGTTTCTTCCAGAACCATGGGAATGCCACCGCTGCTGACAGAATTCCCATCCAAATAAGTCCAGGTCAGGTTGCTCCAGAGGTCATTGTTTAGGAACCCATGGGAAGAGGAAGGGAAGCTGCAGTTGACTTATAGACCTTGCTTTGGCCTTGTCCCAGTATTACAAACCACAAACTGTCCCTGAGGTCAGAACTTCTGCCCTGAGGGCCTAGCACTGAGGGAGTTCATCCAGCCTTTGAGGCATGGTCATCTGATCCTTCAGAGACCACTAATTAATTATACAAGACTTCCTTTGCTATACTCCTAGAATTTGTGGGTGCTATAGAACCAGACAAGCAGGAAGCAGCTGCAGAGCAAGAAAAGTGGGAATCCACGCAGTTATGGATGCAGGGTCCCTAGATTTAAATGCAAATAGCCTCTGGCCTCTCCTGTCCAATATGAGAACCACGGGCCACACAAGGCTGCTTGAAATGTGGCAAGTACAACTGAGAAACTGAATGTGAAATTTTAACTAATTTTAATTGATTTTAGTTTTTTTTTTTTAAACTGAAGCAGTATAAAATATTTTTCCACTTAACACAAGTGTATTACTTTGGGAGCCTACACCTCACTTTAAAGGCAATGTCGCTTAAGATGGTGTTGGTGCATTGTAACACGCGACTCCACACCCAAACACATCACGGATCTACTTACTTGGTGTTTACAAGATGATTCAGTTTAAGTGATTTTTTTTCTACACATTTATGTAACACTACAATATGTTCCTTTGAATATTTTTATTCAGACAGTACAAATTATAGTGATAATTATATAAATCATAATCAGTCAAATCAAAATACTTTTAATTAAAATATTTGATTAAATTATTTTTTCTAGTTTATAAAATAAATATGGTAAAATTTTCAAATTTAAAACAGTCTTACTACCAATATAAAATTGAGTGGAGATATAAAAGCTAGTATTAGGGTCAAAACAGTAAAAGACAAAAGGGACCGGAAGAAAAATGTTATGAGCAATTACAATTTGCTGTAGCAGAGCAAAATAAAAAAGCTGTTTATTACATCAAAATATCAGAGATAAAACAGACAATATTAATGAGAGATGATTTCAGCAAAGACACAGTGAATTTGATGCTAAATTTCTTTTCAATATTCAAAAAGAAATTAATGAAGTTAGTCATCTGAAATCAGAATTAAATATCCCACGAAAGTCTTTAAAATAATTTTTAACAAAATCTGAGCTTGTAACTTTGGCCAGCTATAAAACATCTTAGATTCTTAAACAACAACAACAATAGCAAAAAAAAAAAAAAAATTTTATATAGGGAGATAGAAAATTTATATTTAGTTATGGAAATTTTGTTAGAAAATTATGAGGAAAAGATAAAAAAGACATTGTACAGAAAGTGAAAGATTTTAAATTAAGCAACCAAAGAGCTGTCCATAGAACATAAGATCTTTCTAATACTATGAAGGTAAATAAAGTCTAAATTTGAAAAACCACAAGCAGTTTTCTTTAACTTTAGATGAGTCATGTCACATAAGAGGCATTGCCTAATAAGTATCTGGGTAGATTCTGTCTGAAAAGGCTTCCAAATTTATGAAGATATTTTGTCATTCACAGCCTAAAAAAAAACTGAGCACAGATACTTTTGAATCTTTTATATCTGTCAAAGAAGAATTTTAGATATGAAAACAAAAAGCTTCTATCATGATAGACTATTCCAGCTATGTTTGGGTCAAAAACCAGACTTACCAGACTTTTAAAACAAGAAACTAGCATTTCTCTTAGTGCTTCATTCTACTACATGATATTAATTTGTAGTCAGTTTTCTGAAGCACAGTCTATGAAAACTGTCATCAATATTGTTCGAATTGTTCAATATATACATATAAATGCTATGAATTGCCACCAGGTTGTAGAATTGCTGAAAGTGAAGACAATGAATTCAATGATCACGTGTTCTTTGCCAATGATTTTGGCTGAGTAATGGAAGAGTTTTACAAAGATTCACTGTAGAGTTAACTCCAATTCAAGATTTTCTTTAAACAAAAAGAATGCTTGTCAATAATAAAGACAAAACAAATAGCAGTGTGATATATGTTTCTCACCAGTTTTTACACTGCACCTTAACAAGCTAAATTTGAAGCTCCAAGAGAAAAAAAATGCTTATTTATGACTTAGACAAATATGAGAATTTATATCAAAACTTCTACTTTTCACATAAGTAAAAAATAAGTTTTATACATTTTTCTAAACTGAATCAATATGCCAAAGACTTAATTGGAGTTAAATGCATTATATAAATTTCCCTAAAAAATCTACAATAAAGATTTGAAGAATACTTTATTGAGATTAATAAATTTAGAGTTGATTTTTGATTTTTACAATGCCCTTTTGAATTTGATGTAATTTTGAGTTGGCATTAGTTAGTGGATTTACATAACTTGAGCAGACATAGCCTTAAAAATAATATGCTTTTGTTTCAGAGAGTCAAATCAATTCTTCTAAAAAACATGAACCAATTTTGTCAATTGGGATGCAAATCTTAAGAAACAATATTTTTTGACCCTTGATTCAGTTATTCAAAAATGTAAGTAAGTTTTGAACTTGGTTACACAGATCCACTTTTTCAACTACAGGAAAACCTCAGCGATATTGTGGGTTCAGTTCCAGACCACCACAATAAAGTGAGTATCACAATATAAAGGAGTCATATCTTTTTGCTGGTAGAAAGTTTTGTCTTTGATTTGTAGAAAAAAAATATATCTGTAGTGTGCAATAAAGAGAAGCATAATAAAACAAGGTATGCCCATGTGAATTTTATGAAATCTAAATATGAACCAAGTATTTCAGATGAAAATGTAGTGTCTGAATTTAGAACTGCGATAACTCTACCATACAAACCAAATTTCAAGGCAGTACAATAAAAAGAAAATAAAAAGTACTATTAATATTTTTATACTAATTACATGTTGAAATTAGAACATTTTAGGTAGATTGGGTTAAAGAAAATACATAATTAAAATCAGTTTTATCTTTATATTTAAAAATTTTTCAATTTGACTACTGAAAAATTTAAATTACATATGTGGCTCACATTATATTTTTATTGAATAGTTAGAGGCACTGGCTACTCAAAGTAATCTTTTTCAATGTCATTTCAAAGTTTCTTAGAAATGAAGAATCTTAGGCTCCAGCTCAAATCTACATAAGAATCTGAATTGTAAAAGAAATCACACGTTTAGCCAATATAAAGTAATAGGAAACAGATTTATCTTTTTGTCTGAGACATCTTAAAAAATGAAGAAAAGAAAAAGAAACCAGACGAAATATATAAAGCAATACTTTTCAGAAGAGAGAACATCAGGAAGCAAATGAGGTGAGACTATGATTTCCCCAGATTATTGCCTTAAGAAATTTCCTGGCCAATACACAGGGAAGGAGAATCCTGGAACGGCCAAGCAGACTCCCTGAGTTGAGGATACAAAGCTGAGAGTCTGAAGACCAAGTGTTTGAAGGACAGAGGAGAGATCTGCACAGAGAACTCTAGATATCGGCAAAAAGTCATCCTTAAATATTCAGCTGAGTACTGATCAGTGCATGTGTGTGAGAAAACTATGGGGAAAAAAATACCAGAAAGGATTAGCAGTAACACTTACTTGGGCTCATGGCTAATGATAGTACCTGTTTCCACCAGACAGACTGGAAAACCTCATAATTCAGGGGCGTTAAGTACTCAGGAAGATCTTGCCTCTATAGCGGAGAATCATTAGCCCAACTCTGCACACTGCTCTAGTTCCACCTAACAAACATTAAAAGCAAGACATACACACACAAAATCAACTATCTCTAACTAATATAGCTATGTCCCAAAACAAAGCTCAGGAATATTTATAGTAATACAAAGACATCCGGTACCTAAGAAAATCACTCATAATGTTAATTAAAAATTACCAGACATGCAAAGAAGCAGGAAAATACAACCCATAATGAGAAGGAATGTCAATCAACTGAAACTGACCCAGAATTAAGATGGATGTTAGAATTAACAGACCAGGATGGATGGTCAAGATTTTAAGTAATGATGTGAATATATAAAAATGCCAATTAAATTTCTAGAGATGAAACCTACAATGTATGAGATGAAAAATACACTGGATAGGATCAATGGCATATCACAGAAGAAAAGATTAATGAATTTGAAGACACAGCAATAGAAACATCCCCCCCCCAAAAAAAAAACAAAGAAAAGAGTTGTTTTTTTTTTTTTTAAATGAGCAGGGCACGTATGAGCTGCAGAGACAGCTGAAGTAGCCTAATATATATGTAATTGGAGCCTTCATTGGGGGGAAGCGCAGAAAATAATATTTAAAGAAAAAATGGCTGAAAATATTCCAATGATAATAAAAGTATAAATCAAAAGCAAAAAAGGAGCTCAACTAACCCAAGCACAAGAAACACAAAGAAAAATACACCAAGGCACTACAATTAAATTCCTCAAAATCAGTGATAAAAATAATTGTAGAAGTAATCAGAGTTAAAGGATGCGTCATAGAGAAATAAAGGTAAAGGTGACAGTAGATTTCATGTTAAAAACAATGCAAATGAAAAGACAGTGAAGCAACATCTTTAAAGAACTGAAAGGAGAAACTGTCAGTCTAGGATTCTATAGCCAGCAAAAATATTTTTTCTGAAATAAAGGCAAATAAAGATTTTATCAAACATATTAAAGTAGAAAGAATGTATTACCAGCAGTTCTGCAACATAAGACCTGTTAAAAAGAAGTCCTATAGCATCCACTTACAAGGAAAATGATAAGTAAAAAAAAATGGATATACACAAAGAAATGAAGAGACTGAAAATGGCAATTGCCTAAGTAAATATATGATTTATTCTTTAAAAAAGAAGTGATTTCTAAAACAAAAGCAATTTATATGAAGTTAATTACACATGTAAAGTAAAATATATAATAACAATAATACAAAAGCCAAAATGGACTGTAATTAAAGATGTATATTGTAAACCCTAAAACACCACTAAAATAACTAAACAAAGGCAAATGAAATCATTAAAAAAATACTCAACTCTTACAAAGGAAGACAGAAAACAGGAAAATAAAATAAAACACAAGGTAACTAGAAAACAAATGGATGATAGACCTCAAACTAACCATATCGACAATTACATTAAATGTAAATGGTCTAAAAACCATCAATTAAAAGACAAAGATTACCATGTTGGAAAAATATAAAATCAAGATTCAACTATATACTGTCTACAAGAAGTGGACTTTAATATAAAGACACAAATAGGTTAAAAATAAAATTATGGAAAAAGATAAACCATAGTAACACCTATCCAAAGAAAGCTAAAGTGCCTTTATTATATTGGACAAAGGAGATTTTAGAGCAAAGAATATCATCTGGTACAAAGAAGGTCATTTCATAATGATAAAGTAGCCAATGGATCAAGAGGAAATAACAACCCCAAACATCTATTCATCTTAACAACCAAGCTTCCAAATATTGGAATCAAAAACTGATAGAACTGCAAGGAGAAAGATGAAGTCACAAGAATATTCACTTATTTTGATACTGCTGTCTCAATATATTAAATACAATAAGCAGAGCAAGTAGACAGAAAAATCAGTAAATATATAAAACTTTGCACAAGATCCTCAAAGTTTGAGAGGCGCTGTTTTACACTACTCATACTGTGTAGACAGTTCACATTCAGGTCAACTGCTGGCAAGTTTTTCTTTTTCTTATTACTGGTATCATCATAACTGGTGCTCTTTTGTCTGGCTTCCAGGCTAACGAGGAATTAGAGGAGAAGGTATTTTCAGGAAAGCTAATTATGAAAAATAAATTATAGGATTTAGAGATGGTAGAGTTAAAAGGTGCTGCACTTATTTGTCTTACAGCCCTGGAAATAACACCAGCCTCACCACTTAGTTTTAAACTCCTTGAGATGTAAGGTACTCATCCGTGAGACTATACTAAGAGCTGCTGTCAGGTAATGTGTAGACAATGCCTAGCACTTAGCTGAACACTGAATGCACCCTTAATAAACTACTAGCACTGACTAGTCAGTGTGAACACCTAGTGCAGAGATTAGCTTTCTAGCACATCTGCTTGAATAATCCCAGTAAGGACAGGGAAGGTCGATATCTTCAACAACAAAGCATGCTGGCATCTCCATTCTGATCACTGAAAATCCTGAGACATCATACAACTCAGCCAATTCTTTCCCTTCTAACCCTCAATAAAGAGCTTTACAGTAGTAATTTATATTTTTCTAGCAACTGTTGCCTTACATGTCATAATGGATTAACAGAGAAAGGGAGAAGTGGGACAGCTTTATAACAAAGTTTTAAATTGTGATATATCATAAAGAACTATAACTTTTTTAAGTTTTTTTTTAAATCCCATTGGAAAAGCTCTATCACTTATTACTTATTCAATTAAGAGTGGGAAAAAAACAGGCTAGGAGTCAGAAGACACAATTTTCGGGCCAGACCTAGTTACCTGCTTCCTTTATGATCTTGTGTAGAAAATCTTTCTTTGGAGACTTGTGAGCCTTAATTTTCTCATTCATCCAAGAAAGATAAGACAAGCCCTGTTCTTACAGAGTGCATAAAGAATTCAAATGTGATGCATGTTAAACCATAAACCATACTTAAAAATACAAGATATTATTATTTTGAATGATTATAGTCTTGGTTCCTCCTATTAGTATAGAAAATCAAGAGGTAACTGGAGGGGGAAACTGTTCAAGATCAAGCTACTGTTTTTCTCCTTTTTAGATTTATACACTCAATATTATGTCAGAAACCATGAGTTTTTGAAACTCAAAAATTTCCCAAATTACTAGTGAAAAGATTTCTCTGAAAATAATAAAGAAGTGTAGTAACAAAACATAGTGAGTAACTTTGCCCAATACTATATCAAAAAGCCCTAGAAGTTAAGAAATTTTGGCTAAACAGTGGCCCAAACTTTCCCTAAAAACCCTACTAGAAAGTTAAGAAAACAATGGCAACATTATACCTAAATTAAGCTGCTAAAAAAAAAGGAAATGATAGAAAGAATGAGAGAGAGAGAGAGAGAGAGAGAGAGAAGGAAAAAAAAAGAAAACAATGGCAGTGGTCTTTGGAGGATACACACATTAGAACAAGATCAGCAGCAATGACCACAAAACTGTATTTTCACTGAGTTAGACACAGATCTGGGATAATCAATGTCTTTAGCAAAAAGCAGACAAATACTTAAATCCTATCCTCTCAACCCAATGTGGACTTAAAGGCACTAAAATCTCCAACCCCAATTTGATAGGTTTGTTCTTAATTTTTTATTACGTTAGCATCAAGCTGCACTTCTGGAATCCCCTACTACATGTGTGACTATCACTGTGATGTCACTACCACTTATCAGCTTAGTGCACTGAAAAATGAGTGTGACCTTAGGATTGGAAGATCTAGGTTTCAGTTTCAATCCTGTCACCCACTAGACACATGATTTTGCCCAGTGACTTTATCTCCATGAGCCTCAAAACTGCTTATCTATGAAATGGGAATAACGCTGCTTACTTGATGTGGTGGTTGCAATTATAGGATATCAGAAAAGTGAAAGTGTACTGCACATAAATGCATCACAAATATTTATAAACTTGAATAAGCATCTCTTAAACGATGATTATTCATGATGAGTCATTTTCATAGTATTTTAACGGAAACTTTCTGTATTCATTGTTAGGAAGGCATTACTCTTAGCAAGAGCTGTTTGTCCTACCTGACTATGAATGATACTTCAGGTAATGACAATGATAATAGGAAAAACATCTTGAAGAAGAAAAATTCTCTCATACTATGACAAATTTTCATCTTTTAACTTGTCTCTACTACCCTATCTATCTTAAAACTAAAAAAAAAAACAAACCAAAAAACAAAAAACAAAACAAAACAAAAAAACATTCAATCTGCAGGCATCCTCATATTTATTACACTTGGTGATGACTGCTAATCAGTGAACCTGAACACAATAAAGGTAATTCTTCCACAGCTTATTAACTCTCCCTGGTTATCCCTAGAATCAAAAAAATGGAAAAATTATTTGGAAACTATAAGATGAAACAGAACAGCCACTCTTGGGTAACTATCAGGAATCCATGTGAATTTGGCAACCAAAGAGCATAAAAAACTTGGAGAAGAAAAAGGTTTGGGTGATGATTATGGAAACATAGCGCTCAACTTTTAAAGCCAACTTCTAGCTGCAAGAGGAAGTGCTGGCGAAGAAAATGTACATTGGAAACCATGGCTCATGGTTGTGAGGTGGGCGAAACCTGAGTGGGTTTATAGATGTTAGTAGTTCTACAGCCAGATGGGAGATGTTACAACTTGAACCTAGAACCAGTAAGTGTGCTCCAAATGAAAGTGAAAAGTTTTCCACAGTTTTCCACAAGTCTGCAGTTTCTTCTAAGGGTTCTCTCTCTCTCTCTCTCTCTCTCTCTCTCTCTCTCTCTCTCTCTCTCTCTCTCTCTGTCTCTTTCTCTCTCTCTCTCTCTTTAAGAAGCCTAGACGTGAGAGATGGAACTAATTTGTTCATGGGGAAAAAAAACAAAAACAAAAAAAAACAAAACAGTGCTTTCACTGCCTGCTGTAACTCTTGTTTTCTTCCAACACTGTGAGAACTGAGTATAGAAAAAAATGCCATGCGATGAAAGCCTTTATTTTTTTTTTTAAATGATGAGGAAGTCTTTTTTAAAAAAACACACAGATGTTGGGTTTACATAAATAATCAACCAAAACATTTTCCTGTCTTATAATTTTCTTGTCAAGCATGTAATATGTTTTTATTTTTCCTGGAAACTCAATGTCAGAAGTATATAATGATTGTTTTTCAATAGATAATTGGATAATTCTGAGGTCAGAAGGAAATATACATATATATAAATCCTATTTAAAAGTCTTACACAAAATTCATTTTTAGGAGTGGGATGGAAGTGGTCTAACTTTGCTTCAAGTAAGTTCTCTCTAAACTTGAGTTCATGGTCTATCAATTTTCCAGGAATGTAGGTTCTCAGCCTTATTTTTAGAGATTTTGGACTTAAAATCCAATGGTCTGAAAAATGCAGTCTTTAAATTAAAAAAGTATGTTTACTTGCATTTTCAGTGATAGGATTTCCTCATTATGGCATAGAGTTCAAGGACAGAAGTCTGTTTTTCTCCTTGCACTGCTATCAAGAGCTACATCTGATAGGACATACAGACAACAGCCCCAAAGCAGCACATGCTTTTCAAAGCGTATTCTGGAGCTACATAGTGATTCATTCTAAAGAAGGCTGCCCCTTTATCCTCACTGGTTCCTTGGGAAGAAGGCAGGTTCTCACTTTCCTTTCAAGGCTCTCCTTTTCGTCAAGGGAGGTACATTTCCTCCCTTGTGCCTGATCAGTATTCTTACAATCACAATTGGGTTTTATCAGAAATACAGACTTGTAATACTTAAAAGGCAGAAAAGGGGGGGGATAAGAGAAGGTAGCCTGCACCATGCTGGATGCGAGACGAGAAATTAGAACCTGGATGGTGCACACCGATATGCTTCTGCTTGATGAGGAACTTACTCTTTACTTCAACAGGCCTGAAATAAGTCCACTTTCCTCGCCCCAAAACAGCCCAGAACAGCAAGGCAGAAACCAGAGGCTGTTGGCTGTGATGTATAGCACCAAGAGGCAGAGAGCTGTGGGGTACAGTCACCCTCAGATGACAATGAGCCTGGCAGCCAGTTTCTGCAAAGCTTGGCGGAGGGAAGAGAAAGTCTCTTTAGAAATATACTTGGCGAAACACTAAATATAAAGGATCCTCTGAGAAACTGCATAATTACCGACACACAGTTGTGGTCTACACTAGATCCCCATGGTACAGCTGAACCCTCAAGCAACATGGGCTTGACCTGCACAGATCCACTTACACACGATTTTTTTCAATAAATATACAGTCAGCCTTCTGTATCCCTGGGCTTCACCTTTGTAGATTCAACAGACTGCGGTTGGAAAACAGTATTCTCAATTCATGGTTGGACGTGGAGGGCCGACTGTATGCATTGTTCCACACCACTGTATATAAGGGAATGGAGCATCCACAGATTGGTATCTGCAAGGGTCCTAGAACCAATCCTTTGTGGATACAGTGAAACAACGAGGGAATTAAAAGTTATTCGTGGATTTTTGACTGCATGGAGGGGAGTGGTGTCCAGCACCCCTAAGCCTGCTCTGTTCAAGGGTCAGCTGTATTTCCTTTATATGACAGTAGGTGTAGTCTAGACGTCATTTACACAAAATGGTTCTCCAACTTCTCTCTTCCTTCATTACATACAGTGATAGAGATGCATGGAGCAGGAAAAGTAAACCTAGGAAGACAGTGATTCATCCTCTCATTTATTACATAAAGTTTATGACTTTGGCTCTGAGTTCAAACCCAGGCTCTACTACTTATTACCTTACCTCACCTGAGGTACTTAGCCTATCAAAGCTTCCGCTTATATGACTGTGCTGATTAAAAGAGGCACAGCCTGCCAAGCCCTCAGCAGGGGGCCTGGCACAGTTACAGTCAATCCATGATGCAGCAGCACCCCCATCATCACACCCTGTGACTCTGTTACTCCTGGAATGTGCTTCCATCACAACACTGATGACACCTTCTTATGCTTTGTGCTTAAAAATGTCTCTCCAGATTGTAAGCTCCGTGAGACAGGATTCACTCTATATTCTTAATACTAAGCAAGCACACAGACACACTCACACACCATGTGGTTAACAAATGTTTGCTGAACAAACGACTGATTGAATGAGCAGTCTATGGGATTACTTTCTTTCCTTGTTTCTATATAATTCTGATTAAAACAAAAACAAAAAAAAAAACTTTTCTCCAGACGTTGTTACAGATGGACAACTGGACTAGGTTAACTGAACTTGACCACGTCAAGATCCTGCTGAAATTTCAATTAAAGAATATTGCTGAAACAGAGATTCCTTGGTCTGGATGAGTTATACAGTCTATATTAACATAAGCTCATATCCCAGTGCTGTATGTGGACTCCCGTATCTATTGCAGCAAGACAGCTGGGCTCCCTGCGAATTGAGAAGTTCAAGAACCAAACTCTATTTTGGCACAGGTAAGCATCCTTCCACTTTTTTCAAAACTTAAAAAATAAAAAAGAGAGCAAGGAGAAATGTAGTCAATTAAATAGTCAGCATCAAAAAGTAATTCAGAGAAAGAGCAATTTCCATGCAGTGATCAAGTACCAGGAGGGAGGGCTCAAGAGCTCATGGCAAACACAGTCCTACCAGCCATGGATGTGATCTCTACAGCTCTGGCTCCAGGCAGGGCAAAAACATCCTTTCCCCACGGCTTTCCAAAGCCAGCCTGCTTCGCTCCTGACTCTGAGGGTGCCCCATTTGTGAAAAATAAAGATTCCTAAATCAAAGATCTCCTCAGACCTACTCTTCAGTATATTTTCATGGATACAGTATCATTCATTGCTAGGAATACCTTCGAAGAGTCTGTGGAACAAAGACCCCAGTGCAGTCTTGACCAGTTGCTCATAACTTACACACAAGTCAGACTGGCCACGGAGCACAAGCTGCCTTCCAAGATCTTTCGGAAATACATACATATATACACACACACACGCGCGCGCATGCACACATATATATACGTGTACATATATATATATATTTTTTTTAAAAGGAAGCAAGTATTAATTCTGCTCTGTGTATGTACAATTTCTATTTGCAAGGGAAAGGTTATCCCAAAACGAGCTCATGTTCCAGTTACTTTCTAGGTACTGCCATGTGAAAGAAGCGCCAAAGTAAATTTTAAATGCTTTTTCCTAAAGTTCAAGCCTTTGAACGCCCTGACCTGACCAGTTTCAAAACCGGTGTTTCCAAGTTTCGATTCCAAAAAACACTGTTTTTTTTTTTTTAAAAAGCAGTTTCCTCTAAATAAACACTATGATAGAATATTAGTATAATTATTATACCCAATGCAGGTGACAGACAGCCAAGCAGGATTGGCTCAAGACCAAGGCAGAAGGGCTTGGAAATTGTTGGGAAGAAAAAGGGAGAAAGAACCTACCTCTTAAGAAGCGCTATCATAAAAAGACAGGAAGGATTGTGTATTTTAAAGTTGCTAAGTAAATATGAATGTCCTCATCACAAGAAAAAAAAATTGTAACTGTGTGTGGTGATCATTTCGCAATATATGGAAAGAGCGATTCATGTTGCATACCTGAAACTAATATAATGTTCTATGTCAATTATACCTCAATTAAAAAAAAATTAAGAGGGTTAAAAAAAGGGGGCTGGAGGAGAGGAGAAAAGGAAGAGAGAAAGAAAAAGCAGGGCAGCCCCAGACAGAAACAAAGACACGGACTGGAAACCCAGGCAAAGAGCAGACACAAAGGGGCAGCGTGCAGAGCCAAAATGCGGCAGCCTGATCAGCTGCAGGAAAAACTGGCAGAAGTCATCAGAAAAAAATGGCAAGGGGGAAAACCTGCCGCCAGTCAAAGAGAAAGAGGGGACTGGGGGGAAGCAATTAAACACCAACGACAGATGGAGATAAGGGCACCAGAGGCAAAGTGTCTGCAAGACATTTGAAACCGAGGAGGACCGCTGGGAGGTGGCTGGGCGAGCAGCACCAGACCAGGAGCAGGAGGGGCAGCGTGTCAGAGAGAAAACAAAGGGTCCCAGAATGGGGAGAAAGCTGCCAAAGTTAGGGGCCAGGAGGGTGGACCGTCAATGTGTGTGTGTGTGTGTGTGGTTAACAGGACTGTGGCCGCACAAGGAATACTAGAGAAGCCTGGAGCACAGGAGCGCCCTCCACGCTGCCCCCCCAAAGCTCATCACCTTCCTTCTCCTATGGGCAAATGGCTGCTGTTTCTAACCTTGAAGGAGCTCGATGCTGAAGGGACGACACGGTCACCATTACCAAGGGGTGCTGGCTCTTGTTCCAATAGTCCCCTTTGTGGAAAAGACAAAACTGGTTAACTTTGACCATCCATCTGTACCTGACAAGAATTGTGTAACACTCCAAACCATGAGTCAGGAATAAATGCTTTGACGCAATAAATACAAGGTCATCTTCTAAAAGGAGCTGAGCTGGTTGGGGAAGGATAATGGGCCCAGTAGCCATTGTTGGGCCTTGGCGTGTACATGCGTGTGCATGCGTGCGTGGGTGATGGGAAGGAGGGATCCATGTGTGAGAAAGCTGGCAGTCGCACTTGAGAGCCAAGACTTAAAAATAACATGATCAGTGAATAAGTGAAATGTGCAGAGAAGTGTAATGAGGAAGAGAGAGTTATCTCAGGGAAAGAACCCAGTGAAAAGTCCAGCGGGGACCACTGTCATCAGGAACGTACGATGAAGCCCCGAAAGGAGGTCACTCAACCTCTAGCCTTGGAGAAGTTGATTCTTCCAAGACTCGGCCCATGAGAGTGAGTTTTGGGTAGATTTTTGTTCTAATCCTAGCCTAGGCGAGGATCTCAATTGCCGAGCCTCGGTTTCCTCTTCTGCAAAACAAAGCCCCTGGGCCGTCAGCCCTGAGAATCCAATAGGGTTCTCGAGAGTCTCAAATGAAAACAGCAGTAAAACCAACCATGAAAGCTGAAACACTGTGAAAATTTAATGTTACTGCGCAAAAGGGATGAAGTAAAAGATGCATGAATGTATAAATGGAGCCCAGCGGGGATGAAAGGGTTCAAAATTGTGAGTCGCTGGGGCATCTGATGCGACGGCAGTTTACAGTACGAGAGCCCTTAAGAATTAGCTGAGCTTCATTGTCAGAGGGTTTTATACATGTCCAAGTAATTACAGTTTATTTTATAACCTCTTCTAGAACAGAGGGAGTAAAGCTAACCAAATCCTAATAAAGGGTTGTGATTTATGCTATAGTTTCTAGAGGGCATTTATTCACCTCCATTCACACTAATTAGGAAAGTAAAATGAGTTAGTGCTGAGCAGGAGTAGGGGGACAGGGAGGCTGAGGTAGAGATAGGGGTCTCTACACAGACACAAGGCCTTCTCATTTTAGTACATGTACACAAAATCTGACAAACCATACAGTAACACCTCTTCCATCTTCCTGTACCCAGCCTCTTCTCAATTTTTATTAGCATGTCAGCTTGGTACTCTGGTTTCATGTGAGCTGACATGATTATAACACCAAAATGATTACAAAAAAGGTACCTGAAGAGGTGCTTTCACAAAAAGGTGCTGCCTCTAGGATAGCCCTCCCTCATATGGTATTCATTTGTCTTATTTCCAAGACGTGAGTCTATCTGGGGCTGGGCCCAAGGCCTTACTCATCTTTATAGGCTCTTCAGGCCTGCCACACTATAAACACTCAACAGAAGATTTGCTGAATTAAACCAAGAGCCAAGTCACCTTGAATAAGTGAAAACTTCTTGGAAACTCATGTTTTCTCACAGATAACAAGTGTGGGCAAAGTACCTTTCAGCTCTAACGAATGAAAAATAACCTAATCTTTTGGAGACTAAAAAGCACTGTCAGGACACACATTGTAACTTTCATGCATTTCACACAATAGAAAAATGTATGTAGTAAATCTGATTCATATGGCAATTTTTAAAAAATAACACTTAATTTTAATATTAGGCCTATTCCTTTGTTGGAGAATAAAATATAAAAGCAGCCTAGATTTTAAGTATGGAAAAACTATATACTCTGGTTATCCTTAAAAGCATTTATTCAGAAAAAAAATGTTAATTCTGACATTTCCTTTTAAACCTTGCCCCCTGACAAACTGTATCTGGAATAACATTGACATAACAGAAACAAATAGGACTATTTACAATGGCTACAGTTTAACAAAGGCGTCTGGATTTTTACCTTCCTTGGTTACTGCACAAAAGCAGCAAATGTAAGTACAGTTGCCTCAGCAGCTGGCAAGTTCTCTCCCATATGCAAAGAAGTTGTGGAACAGCTGGGGAGTGCAAGATGCTTTTGAATAAGCTGCTATGTGATCCAAAATAAGGCTGCCTGTTCATCGTCTTCCCTACAATGGAAGCGACAGCCCAGTGCAGGTCTGGCGCATGCCCTGCAGCTGCTTCTTTCTTTCCAGTCAGAGCGCAACAAGTGGCTACAAATGGCGTGAGATGCACAAAAGCAGGAATCGCGCTTCTAACTCTGTGCATGCTGTCACTTGGTTACATATCGCAACTTATTTTCCAGTGAGGGAGAAGAATGCTGCATTTTGTATCCAAATGTAGGAACCTATATAAGGCTTTCAATGGCAATCCCACCCTGTACTCCAGTGCTATGCACTTCTTGGTAACAACTTTCAAGATTGGGTGGTATTTAAGGACATTAACAGTTTTCCAGTGCTTTAGCCCATGGTTGTTTAAAAGATAAATGCAAAAACAAAATTAAGAGCTATAAAGTAGCAGTGGAAGAGGTCTTTCAAAAACAACTTGACACACAGAAGCAGATACTTTTTGTTAATGTTATAAATGGCTAGTGAATGAGCAAAGAGAATACTTGTTTCCTTTTCTCCAGTTCATTTGGTTTTGAGTTGTTGTTGTTGTTGTTCCCCTCCCCCCCATGTCCTGTCATCTTGGCCACTAGAATATTGGCTTCAGATTTAAAGGAAAGAGAAATGACTGGAGGGCTGGCCACAAAACGACACAGCGGTGAAAACTCCTAGGAAAGCCCTGTAGTTCCCGAGCCTCTTGTAAATTCCTTGGGCAACTAGACAAAGTTTTCCATCACTGCCAACCACTCCCACATACCACTTGCTGACCAGAAAGAAGAATCACTGACTGCTCTACATTGCAGTGTAGAACTGAAAAGAACAAGGAGTTCAAGACAACTGTCGACCATTTTATCTTTTGGACTGAGAGAAGGGAAGAAAAAAGATTCTGTTCTTAAACATCACAGTTATTAGTTAACATGTGTTGAGCAGCTACATTGTGCTAGACTCTGTGCTTAGGCATCGTTTATGGATTATCAAATTTAATCCTCAGCAGGTTATATTATTCCTACCTTAGAAGAGGAAAGTGAAGCTCAGAGAGGCTAAGCAACTTGCCCAGCATGATAGAGCTATAAATGGTGCAGGCAGCATTTAGAGCTGGCCATTCTGACTTCAGAGGCTTGCCCTCAATCATCCTGTCTCCACAACTGGCACTGCACTAGGACATTCTGAATCACTGTCATTCCAGACTTTCAAACATCCTTCTTTAAGGCAATCCATCTTAACTACATGCAGAACAATACCAACATCTCATATTATAAACTTGAGCTCAATGATTCATAAAAGTGTGTGGATAAAATCATGTTTTTTTCTCAGATGCCTAAAAGGAATTTTACAATTTTAACTCATCAGGCAGTTGATTAAGCTTGGCCATACTTCCAAGGCAGACTTCGCTTAATTTTAAACACATATTAAGCAAGTGGCAAAGTCACACAGCTTAAACAGGGGAGGAACTAGAGCTCCTTGCGGTAGGAAAGGCAAAAAGAGCTCCATGCATGTAGAGTTCCTGCTCCCAGTCCCACCTGCCTGAGGAGACACCACGAGAAGCAAAGAACAGCTAATTCTGACCCTCTCAGGAGTTATCAGATCATTCTGAGGGTTTTAGTTGTCTTCATATACCCTCAGCTTTAAACTAAGATTGATTTAGTTGAGGAGCTGGTCCCAACAAAAGCCAGCAATATGTGGAAGGTACATCTTATCCTAATGCCAAACATGATCCAACTGTGCCTGGGGTTACACAGGGGTCCTCAACCCCAGGCCCACAGACAGAGATACAGGTCTGTGGCCTGCTAGGAACCAGGCTTCACAGCAGGAGGTGAGCGGCAGGCAAGGGAGGGAAACCTCATCAGTTTTTGCAGCTGCTCCCCAGCACTAGCATCACCGCCTCAGCACCGCCTCAGCTCCACCTCGGACCATAAGGTTTTAGATTCTCATAGGAGTACCAGTCGCTGGTGCAAACAAGGTTGGGGACCGCTGGGTTACAGTATGTACCCTGACCCTTCAATTAGCAAGCCATAAAAAACTCTTCCGTAACAGCCGTTGGAAAGAAACTGGGATGAACAAACAGTACTCTGGAGCAGGACAGACTCTGGGTCCTGTAAACTCTTTTAAGTCTCAGTTTCCTCATTTGTAACAAAGAAAGAACCGCTTTGGAGGAGGCTTTGAGGTTTGCAAATGAAAGGTTAAGATCCTTTTAGAGAGTGCATGGAAGACTCTCCCCATTAGGCTCCTCAGAAAAACCAGTTTCTGTACTTTCCCTACTACAGAAGAGGGAGTGGCGGCAGATAAGATAACACGGAGAATTCTATCCATTGATTACTGAGGGATAAGGTTTCACACGGAGCAGAGGGCCCTGGGTTTCCCTTCCCCTACGTCCGAGGGGAACCTCTGGCGCTTGGTGGAGAGGCTGCCCCTGCCGTTTCAGTGAGTATTTGTGCATGTGCTGGGGTTTGTGTTAAATTACCCCAATCTGGAGAAAACAAGGAGCTCTCTTAATTTCCCCTGCTGTCCTCTCTTCTTCTGGGTAACTTCCAATAGCAATAAACTGTCAGACTCACCAGAGCTGCAATGCCCGCGCCGGAAGCGCTTAACCCCGCACCTGACCCAGATTGCGGCCTGGACTGGAGCCTCGCTGCCGCTAATTCACAGTAATGCAATTACAGCCTTCTGGAGCTCCGCTCAGGGTGCCGGGGACTGCTGGCGGTCACGGGGGACGAAACCACTCCCTTTCGAGAGCCCGCACGCGTCCAGAATCTACAGGGAGGGGCGGGACCGCAGGCTGCCTGGGCGCGAGGCGCGCGCAGTTCAAAGCCGCGCGGGCCGGGTGGGAGGCGCGACCCCCGGACCCGGAGTAGGGGCGCGGGGGCCACCGCAGCCCTCTTCACTCGCCCGGAAAAGAAACAGGCGCTGTCGCATTTTTGAGCACACGCGTGCCCCTCCCCGGGCCACCCCTTTCTCCCGCCCTCCTCCCCGCGTAACGGGCCGCGGGGCTAACTTCCCGAAACTTGGCAGAGGGAAATCCTGACCCGGCCGGCACCTCGGGGCGGCGAGCGCCAGGGCGCGCCGGGGACGGAAGTGGGTGGGAGCAGTGGCAGCGCAGCGCCTTTGTTACCGCTCGGGGACCCCGCGGGCCGCCGGGAGCACCCCGTCGCCGCGTCGCCAGAGTCGGCCACCCCTTCCCTGCCCGCCGCCCCCAGCAGGACCTCACAGCGCCAGAGTCAAAACTGACCCCACCTCCGGCCCCGGAGAGGAAAGCGCAGCTGAGTGTCGCCGTGTCGCCGGCCTGAGCCCTACGCTGCGTTCCCTGCCCCTTGACCACCGCGCGAAGGGACGTTCCTCACCTTCCCGAGCTTTCTCCAGACCTCCGGGGGAGGGGTGTCGGCAGAATCGCCGCTTCTCGGGGACCGCGCCTCGCCAGCCTCGACTTGTCAACAGCGCCACCGGCACTCCCCGTCTCCTTTCTCAAAGCGAGGATCGGTCCCGGTCTCCGGGTGATTCACTGTTGCTACTTACCTGGAGGCTCGCACAAGTCCCCTCCCTCCGCGGGCCCGAGCAGCGATCCCGCGCTGGCGCCCTCTGCCGGGCCACCAGGAGGGAGCACCCTGGGGATAGAGCGAGGAGCGGCGCAGAGGGTCGGGGACATGGAGCCCAGCCGAGCGCAGGGACGCCCCAAGCCTCCCAAACGGGTCACCCCTTTGCAAAACAGGGGCCACCGCTCTGGAACCCTCCTTGGCCGCCAGGTCCGGGCCAGGGCCAGATCCCAGGCAAAGAGAACCAGAGCTGTACCTGCGCCCCAGGGCACCCACGCGCGCCCTGAGTCGCCCCACTCGCGGGTCAGCAGGTCCAGCCCTGCCTCCAGGAAGTGTCCCAAGAAAATCGCGAGGGCTCGCGTGCACATGCCCTGTTTTAAAACACCGGAAAAGCAATTGTGCTGTGTGCAAACGTAGTTTGTGTCTTGTATCTTAGTAGCCCTCTTCTGCCCAAATTAAAGGCACGGAGGGAAGGGCAGTGGCCTGTCACACTCCTCCTCCCCGGGTCCTAGGACTAGTAAGAGGCTTGGAGCAAGGTCCAGGTGTAGTTTCAGAGCCGGGGGCTATGGCGTCCGGGTCCAGCGGAAGGTCTGGAGGCCAGGTTGGCTTGTCGCTCCCCCTCTGGAAGAAGTGGCTGCAAGAGTAACTCTTTTTCGCCGAAGTAAATACACTGCCGGCAGTTTAGCCTACCTACCCCCATCCCATCTGCCCTCAGGTCCTGAAACTTTGGAGAGAACCAGACTGGAGGAAAGAAAACCTACGCGTCCTGCGATGGACCGCGTCCACACTCGCACCCCAACTTCGCGACCCGCTCACCTACTCCGCGCGCCCCTGCAGAGCCGGGGTCGTACAGGCTGTTCTCGCCCACCTGCTGGGACGGCCGCGCGCACAAAGTTCCCCGCAGCGACAGAAGTGGCGGCTATGGGTCGGGGGCACACACACGCAGGACCTCGGCGGCTGTCGCACAATGCCCGCTGTCTCTCCGAGAGGGGCCGGACAGAGTCTGCCTGGCCCCAGGCGCCACAGCTGCAGGAGCAGAGCAAGTTGCAAGACTGATCCGGGCGGACCCGGCGCCTCTTCCCCAGACTGCGGGAGCACCAGTCCTGGGGCGGCGCGCGGCGCTGAGTATTAATTGTAGCCCCCGGGTGTCGGCCGCCGGGCGCTCTGAGTGGCTCGGACAGCGCGCCAGGCCTGTGGGGCCGGCCCCACCCACCCCTCAGCGCGCGCCCGCGCGCACGCTCCCGGCGGCTTCGGCTCCCCGGCTCCCTGCTTTGAGCCGCTGCGTCCTGGCAGCTGCGGAGGCTGGAGGGCGCCGCTTACCTTAGAGACCCTGAGCCGGCGCTCCGTTTCCACTCAGTCTAAGGTTAAAGCCCAACAGCGTGTGCGAACTTTGCAGTCGTTGGCACTCTGGGCCAGTTGTCAAGGAGACCATCGTTGCGGGGCCACTCACTATCCTGAAAAAGTCACGTCACCCCTCCAACTGACGGTCTTGACAAAGGACCATACCCTATCTCAGTGGTTCTCACACATCACAGTTTAGCTAATCAGACTCTTCTAGATTTGTTAAAACGCAGATTGTTGCCAATTTCCCACCCGATACCCCTTTTCTGCTTCTTTAATAAAGTCTTCAAGGGCTTGAGAAGTTGCGTTTTTAACAAGTTCCTAGGTGATGCTGAGAAAGTTGTGAAGACTAAATGAGTTAAGGCTTATGAAGTACTTGGTAATCTGCTAAAGCAGTAGATAAATTTAAACATGTTAAATTCACTTGTGCTACTTGTCTAAGTAGATAGCTGTTCTCATTTAATTTTCCTCCAAGCCCTTCCTTTCCTCAGAACGTTAGACGCTCCCATCTTTCCTCTTCAGTATACACCAAGTTTGTATACCAAGTGCATAAACACCAGTCAGAAAGCAAAAGGTGGGAGTATTAGTTTGCTAGGGCTGCAGTAACAAAGTTTCACAGACTAGGTGGCCTATACAACAGAAATTTATTTTCTACAATCCTGGAGTCTAGAAATCCAAGATCAAGGTGTGGGCAAGGTTGATTTCTTCTGAGGCCTCGCTCCTTGGCTTGTAGGTGGCCCAGTTTCTCTCTCTGTCTTCACAGGGTTTTTCTTTTGTCTTAATCTGTGTCTTAATCTCCTTTTTTATAAAGACACCAATCATGCTGGATTAGGGCCCACCCATAAGACCTCATTTCAACGGAATTACCTCTTTAAAAACCCTATCTTTTTAAATACAGTCACATTCCGAGGTACTGGGAGTTAGGACTTCAACAGAAGAATTTTTTTTTCCCCCGAGGAGGGACACAATTTAGCCTGTAACAGTGACCTGCACTGTCCCTAAAACACTAGAACAGAAGTTGAACTTTTGCCTTCCCTAGTCCCTGCTCCATCCCTATGCCTTCCGCTAAAGGCTGGCCAGTAGACTCACCCAAACAGTTAAGTGCTGTGATTAGAGCTGGAAGGATTTACAATTGAGTAAAGAAACAGCACTCTCAAGTCAGCTTACGATCCTCTGAAAGACATCAGTATAACATTCCAATCTGAAAATATTAGGAATCTGTCAGGAATTTGGGACCCCTGCCTAGCAAACATTTCAGAAATGGCCTTTTGGCTTTTGCTAATGACTAGGTACAGAGTCACCCTTCCCTTCGTCCAGGCTCTGTTGGAGCTATGCCCTCTACCTTGTACCTGTGTCATTTCCAGAGGCTCCTGAAGGAAGGACTGTGTGGAATAAATCCATTAGTCTTTTCTTTCCTCCTGCTATCTATGAGTGCTTTGGTCACATTTACAGCTCAGAGGAGGCAAGAAAGGAAGTGAGGACAGGGCTGTCTGTACTGACCCCACACTAACGAGAGCCATCGAATGACTAATATTCAGCACAGCAGTAATTGCTCTGAATTTGGAGCCTTCCCAAGGCTGCATCTCCAGTCTTCTGCTGGTCCTACTTCATATCTTTCCTTTGTGGCTTCATGTAACACCAGGCCAGAACTCTCTCCCCAAGCTCCAAATCAAAGTGGATATTGCATCCCCATAGACACTCCTAACTCAGTGTCCATCAGTAAGCTCTTTCTCCAAACTGTGTCCTCTCCCCGCATTTTCTGTCTGTGTAGACGGCACAAATGCCACTCTGGTCATGCCTGCTGGAAACCTGGGAGTCATCTGAGACCTGGCGCACTTTAATCCACCTGCTACTGTGCCCTTGATGTCTCTCAGAGGCCTCTGCCCTTCTCCATTTCTACCACCACTGCGTGGGCCAAGGCCATTGGTACTATTCTCCTCTGATTTTCAACACCAGCCTCCTAACTAGACCTGTTACTCCAGCCTGTCTTCTCAACCAGCACCCTCCACGTTGCTGAGTTGAAAGGGCCATTTCTTTATTAGATTTTAAGTTCTTCCAGTTCTAATCACAGCACTTTAACTGTTTGGGTGGGTCTACTCACCAGCCTTTAGATCTTTTGAAATATCTTCAGGGATCTTTCAAAACTAGAAACCTGGTTAAGCTCTCAATGGATTCCCTTTACCTTTCAGGAGAAAATTCAAGTTCCTTTTCTCGACTCCCTCCAGAGGCTCCTTTCTGATCGATCTCCATTAAATCATGAGCTTCTAGCGGAAAAGAACCTTATCCTGTTTATATGTCTGAAGTCTAGATTAGACTTGCGTTCAAAAAAAGAAAGTTGGCTTTAAGGAATGAATTAATTCTTAGAAATTCACACAATTTGTCAAACTTAGGCTTCGTTTGCAAATACTTTATTTGGAGCAATCTTCACTTTTCTGACGATACTTTGTGAACACTCTTAAGTCATCTTTTGTTTAAATTATAGGTTCATCCTTTAGAATCTCTAATTAACTTCTATGCTTCCTAAACACCCAGAGTTCCTTTGAGTATTTCAAACTGATAGTCATGAAATCAATTCTGAGTATTTTTGATTTATGAAATATAATTAGAATTTAAAATACTCAAGGGCAACCTACATGGCAAGAAGTAGGTATAGTTTTCATGAAATATTTTTTTTCGGTTAACTATATTTGTGAGGTGTGTGTGTGTGTGTGTGTGTGTGTGTGTGTGTGTGTGTACACAAGGGTTATTGTGTCAATCAAATTTATTCCTTCCTGTGGGTCATGATCAAAAAGCCAGAGCAACGCTGTCTTGGGCAGTGCTGGAGCTGTGATCACCTGAGGACACTCATTTATGGAGATATTGAAGGGAGTGGGTGTTAAGCAGAGAACATTTTCTGGAAAGAGAAATTTTGAGCCGGTCTTTTAATCAAGGAATTGACAGGGTGGAGGGTGAAATACAGTCCTCCCTTTGCACATAGTAGGTGCCTCATAAATGGTTGTATTGACTGGTGTATACACAGAGATGGGTGAAAATGTGCAAGATGATTGTGGGACGTTCTCTTGGCTGGAATCTATCAGGGAGTAAGAAGAAATGAAATCAGTAACACAGACAAGATGAGGGAGGCCTGGTTTGCTGCCAGATATTGCTGGTGTTCCCTGAGGTTCATAATCATGAGCAAGACATGCAATGACATGGAATTCCTCACCTGGCTTCCACCAAATGTCCCCAGATGAAAAGTATGTTATTAAGTTAACCTTTGCTGAAATAAAAGTATCACTTGCTCTGTAATAAAGTTGAAGATGTAAGAAACTCAGAGCCATCTGTGCTCTTGAGTGCTCAAGAAATATGATCAGTTCAAAAGCCGAATTTTCTAATTTCCGATAATCCACAAAACTGGAAAGCCTAGTGAGAGAGGGGCAGAAATGAGATAGGATTATGTAATAACAAAAGAAAATAACAAGCAAGCAGCCCGTACAAAACTATAACCTTGAGAGTTATGCCAAGTATTTCCATCCATTATTAAATGCCTTCAACCAAGGAACCTAGATCCAGCCCACAAATATTTAGAAGGCGATGTTCTCACTCCCTAGTCTAAAGTTTAGAATCTGTAAAAGAAGGTTGCCATGTAAATAAAGAATACGTATTATTGCTACTATTTTTTTTCCATTGCTTAAGTCATTCATGTCTGAACAGATTAGAATAATGAAAACTTGGGCGGGCAGAATACAGATAAAATTTTTTAAAAAGAAAGACAGATGGGGAGGACCAGAGATAGCCAAAATTGTAATAAAAAAAAAAAAATGTAGAAGACAACTTTTCTGCTCCCCTGCTTCTAAATTGAAATACACTTGGCCATGAAGATTATTATAGAATAACATTTTATCATGGAAGATGGACTTAATCTGAAAGAAATGAGACTGTGACAAGCATGAGTTTTAACGAAACTTTAAAATAGATTCCAGATTCTCTTCTTCAGTTTTTGGAAAGTGCACGCACACATACACACACACACGCACACACACACACACACTCACATGCATACAAGGATGGGTTGGCAAAAAAATGTGTTTTTAAAAAAATTTATGGAGGAATTTTCTTTGATATTATTTTACAACACTGGCCACATCTCAAGCATCTAAACTAAACTAGATGGGTGTCAATGGAAAATTTTTCCCCTAAATCCAGAGAAAATCCTTTAGCTATATTTTATCTTTGACTTCTTATTCTGTGTAATTTTAAAATTAATAAACCCATCTTTAATACCTTTAAAATGAGCAATAGTTTGGGTACCAAGAAGAATATATAAGTGAAGGTTCTAACAAAAATTGAAAATATAAATAGGGCAGAAGTTGCTCATCTCCTTCAAAATAATGGCTCTATGCTCTGCTTCTTTTGGCATGGCCAACATTTTTTGGCTATGAAAATTGGTGGTAAACTTTCCTCTACTATTTACTTGATTTTTGCCTACTCTCTGCCTCACCTGTCGCTTCCTCCTTCCAGCCTCCTGTTGGCTGAAGCCTGTTTTCTAGTTAACACTAAAGTTCACTTCCTCTTCATTCTCTGAGGGTTGCAGAGCCAGCCTGCTTGCGTTCAAGGCTATCTTACTTCGGGTTGGTTATTTACCCCCTCTGTTCCTCAGTCTCCTCACCTATAAATGGGAGGTAATGCGAATACACCCTTCTGAGGACTGTTGTAGTGAACTTAGGACAATACTTCAAACACAGTAAGTGGTTAACAAGTACTGACTATTGATTTAATCTGTTACAAATGAAAGCTTCAACCATCACTCTCGCAGTTAACCACTTATTTGAATGAGAACCACTTCAGACTTGGTCAGTGTTGTCAGCAGTCTGTGGATGATGGGATGGTCCCTTCATGCATCATCACAAGCATATCACTTGTTTTTTGCAACAAATTTTTATTGAGTTTCGCAGGCCCTGTGCCAAAAACACTAAGTGAAAAGTTATAGACTGCCATCTTTGCATTTGTGATAACAAAGAGAATAGTCATTATTAGTGATCACCAATGGGTGAAGTCCAAGGAGGTCTAAGTAATTTTTCTATGTTGACATTCCCAGTGGATCCTGGGCCCCTTGCAAGGCCAACCTCCTCTGCTCTGGCTGAAAGGAAGTTCGCTTTGCCCTGGGTTTCCTTAGTAATTCCCAGGATCCTCAGAGTTGCTTAGCTAATATCCTGCCACCTGTCATCAGCAGAGCCCCTCAGGGGTGCCCCTGGACACTGATATCCACAAACTCTGACTTCTAGACAAGCCAGGGTCTGGGCTTAGGCGCCACCCCTGGTGCCTTGTGCCAGCACTTAAGCAGAGGCATAAAAATAGAGGTGCCAGGAGACACTTACATGAGGCTAAGTCGTGACAGATGTATAGAAATTAGCTAGTAAAGAAAGGTAGAAAGAAAACCTCAGAAGACTATCTGCTAGCATTTCAAGAGTCTTGTTACCTTAACTATTTGCTACAGAGATAGACACTCATTTTTATGCCAGCACA
Organism: Eidolon dupreanum; assembly: GCA_028627145.1. Taxonomy (NCBI): domain Eukaryota; kingdom Metazoa; phylum Chordata; class Mammalia; order Chiroptera; family Pteropodidae; genus Eidolon; species Eidolon dupreanum. The sequence continues at coordinate 15,807,557 of CM053513.1, read as the reverse complement.
AAACCACTTGAGTGACCTTGAAAATACCATCCCAATCAGCTGCAACAGTGGTCTAGTTAGTGACCGTTCCTGCTTCCATAGGACAGGTGAGAGCTCTGGAGTGGTTTACTCACCTCAGTTGCTCACTACAACTGCAGGAGACAGATGACAACCCAACAATTTGGACTCTTTTTAAAGTTTCCTGAACTTCTTTCAAGCCCAGTCTAACCCAAAGCCCATTTGCCTCAATTTAAACCCGTTTCCTCCTGTTCTGTTCTTGAGCAAGACAGCAAACGGCTGGTTGTTACAGTGGACATAATCCTTCACGTAGCTGGAGATCTTCATGTTTTTGTTCTAATGCTGAGCTACTGTAGAAAGATCTTTATCATTCCACCCTTGTTTATTAAAAACAGCCCTTTTATCCTCCTTATAAAAACTTGCCTAACTCTAAACTGGGATTGTATTTAATATGGCAGGATAAAAAACAAGTCATTCTCCGCTTCCGTACAAACTAACACAGCGCAGGAAATCAAAGACCAGCCATGCAGTCAGAGGCTGGCAGAGCCTTTTCCTGCTGGGGAAACTGATCTAAGATGTGCCTTCTGACTTTAGCCTGATAAGCCTTGGAGAAGATGATGTAAGAAAAGGCTTAAAGAAACCTCACTCCAGAAAATTAAAGTCAACAGGCTTGCTTAGCCATGACAGTGAGTGCACTGGAACCATCCAAAGGAATCGCTCGACCTATGGAAATCGAAGGCCTCTTCTATCATGTTTGAAGAAGTCTGTGTGCAGAAGCTCAGCTGACATGACCGGGAGGGACGCAGTTAAGTTATAGGACTATCCTATGAACGAATCCTGAAAATTACAGTTAAACCGGCAGACGCATCCCTCAAGAGGGCTCAAAACTCTCAGGAAATTTGTGCCAAAGATCAAAATCTGGGGTTAATCATGGGTCTTAAGAATAGTACTTTCTTCCAGACAGTGTAATAGATCTTTCTTAAGAGATTAAGACTACAGTTGCAGAGCCGGCCAGCAAAATGCCTATGTTGTCAGGGCTCATGGCTAGGTTTTTCTGGGGTGGTGGACAGGCTTAATGGTGGACCTTAGATATCATGCACACTTTCTGATTGTTGCTCCTTGTGTAATCTTGTCACCTGTGGTATTAGTTGTCCCAACTCTGCTCTTCCCCGTACTCTACACTGCCCTTTACTTCTCAAAGTTAACAGAAAGATAGTAGCATTGGTTAGGTTGCTTTCAGTTCAGAGTAACAGAAAATCCTCTTCCTGTTGGCTCAGTAATGAGGCCCCACAGTGGGAAGTGCATAGAGTTTTAGGAGTCACTCAGTCCAGTGACTCTAGGTCTGTCCGTTTCCCTGTGTGTTCTTTTGTTGAGCTTCATCCTCAAACTCCTTCTAAGCCTCCTGCCTGTGCTTGATAATGTCCACAAAAAGAAAGAGAAAGTCACTTCTGGAAGCTCTTTAAGAAGACCGAGAAATAAGTTCCTTAAGCCCCCAGGAACCTGAAGCCTCTGTTTGCATGCCATTGGCCTAAATTCCATGTACCCATTCCTAAATCAGTCACCAGCCAGAGAGATGGCAGTGCCCCTTGACCAATCAGACCCGCTGCTGGTGTTGAAGGTGTCAGCCTCATTCCCCTGAGGACAAGTGACTCTGGAGGGAAAGGGACTTGAATAAAATTGGGGCTCTGTTACCCCCCAAAATGGATCAAAATGTTGCTTAGTAGACAGTGGTGATGTCCTTTGCCACAGGATATGTTTTTATATAATTATTGACAATAATTATAATTATTAACAATAATTATAATAAAAGTTATAGTAATTTTTATGTTGTTCTCCAAATAATCTGTCCCTCTGCCTTCTGGCACATGATGATATTGTACTTCATGGCTCCCTCATGGGGCCACGTCACCAGATCTGGCCAGTAAGCTGTGAACTGAAGTGATCTCTGTGACTTCTGGGCCAGAGCATTTACTTGCCTGTACTAGTCTCTCAAGAGAGTTTTCTTCCTCTGCTCTGAGGACCAGCAAGGCCTCAGATGATGGCCATACTATCAGCCTGCGTCCTGGAGTGAGAGCAGTGCAGAGCAGTGCCTCCAGGCTACTGGAATGGTCAATTAGCATGATAAAGAAGAAAACACACTTCAATATTGTGAGATAATTATTACTGCAGCAAAAGCCTAGCATATTTTGACTAATAGCTAACATCTATTGAGCGTTTACTATGTTCCAGGCATATGGTAACACATTATCACTTATCAATGCTTATGGATTGAGAAATCAGGAGTGATAGGAGCTCCTTCCATCTACTTACACCAACAAAATGACTTCTTGCCTAGGCATTTGTACCAACTGGCACTTGCCTAAAATATATATAAATACAAAGATTGTCCTACCACATGACAGATAAATGTCTTAAGGATTTTGAGCAGAAAACAAGCTCAAAGTTTTAGTGTGTGTGTAGGGGTCATTAGAAAGAGATCAAGGACATTTAGGTATATGTAGTGAAACTTCAATAGAAGAGAAATAAATAAATGTGCTATTGGAATAAAATTCTCCATGATTCTCTTGTGTTTGTGCATGTCTTGTGACCAATGTTCTGACTGCCTTTTGTTCCAAATATGTTTTTGAGGATGCTTGTAGGAAAAAGCTTGAAAAATAGAGATTCTGTCTCCCCCAGAGCAAAGATCAGGTTTGCCTATCAACTTGGAAGGTAGAGATAGTATATTTCTCCAAAGCAAAGTTAGACATACTAACTGTCCAGTATAATAAAGATACTATCTCCATTGCACAGCAGGTATGTATAGTGCCCATTAAAAAAGAGCCAGTTTCCTTAAGCACACAGTTCCTCTCCTATAATGTAACCCACTGTGTGTGTAGCAGTCATCACCCCGTGGGAATTGATGCTTACGGTGCAAAAATTCTGAGGCACTAACTATTGCTATCGCTGTGAGTAATAGATGGTCCTTTGTCTGATCCAGGAGTCTCATGTCTCCTGGAAACACAAAAAAAACTTGGCAGGCTAAATTGTTAGCTTGCAAGTAAGGTAAATCTCCTACCCTTCATACTTCCTGATACCTGCTGTGCTGTGGAGATATCATCTTTGGTATACTGAACAGTAAGTATGCCTGTCATTGCCTTAGAGAAAGGTACTGTCTCTGCCTTCCAAGTTGATAGGCAAACCTGATCTTTGGTCATTTGAACATTCCAAATTAAGTATAAAGAAAGAAGTTAGAGAGAAACCTTGCTTATCTCAGGAATTTGCCTCAAGAAATTCATCTTTTCCCAAGTAATATTCCTTATGTTCCTTTATTAAACCTGGCAGGCTCAAATGATTAAAAATCCCCAAATCTGTATGCCCTTTGGGCTGGATTGCACATGTACTCAACTGCTCTCACCTGTTAGGATAATTTTCTTTTTCTTCACATCCACCTGAGAATCTAAGCAACTGCCTTGTGAAAATAAATCAGAATGCTACCCAGGGACACCATTCTCAAACTGCCTGTCTGCTCTTATAGCCCCTGCTTTCTGTTTTTAAATATCAGAAAAACTTGGCACTCCAAGTCTCCAACTTAGAAATGAAATCTGCTCAGTAAGAATCCCAGCTGAACAGTGTGCGGAATTGATTCTAAAGGTTTGGTATAAGCGTTAACATCTAACCTATAAACATGCCACCTGCCATGTCCTGAATGAAGAAAACTTATTGCAAACAATCAAGGCTCAGAGAAAAATGAATTTTGCAGAGATCTTTATACCTAATTACACATTTTCTTCTGCAATTCAGTGTCAAAATTGAGTAATTCTTTATAGGACACTGCGGAGTTGTGACAGGTCATACATGAGACATGGATGCAAGTATATTTTTACCCTTGCAAGAAAAAAAAAGACAAAATAAAATAACCTAAATGAAATTGAGACCATCCAGAAATAATCTGAAACCTAAGTCACTGAGTCATACTCAATGACTTTTTTTTTAAAAAGAATTTTTTGTGTGTCAAACTGTCTATCAACCGTATCTTATCTGAAGCCATGAGATGTGCTGAGGAAAACCTTCTCTTGGGGTAAAAATTCAGTATGACATTTCTGTAAAGACCACAAGACATTTACTTTCAAGTATTAAGTTCATTCATTTATTAATTCAATCTAAATGATTTACTGAATGCTTATTAATATGCTAGGCTAAAACAGTTACAATCTCTGCCTTCAGACATATTTACACAAGAGAAGAGTTTAATTTCAAAATATGTTAAGGGCTATGAAGAAAAAGTAAATAGTATTGTAAAAGTTTATAATAGAGGCTCGAAGGCCTTGTGCAGATGCCTGCTTATTATATTTGGGCAATGAAAAAGAAGGGCAAGTCCAAAATTTGTGACAATTTTGGCAACAAAATATATAACGATAGCAAGAGGTTATAGCTCATAGAATAAAGTAAATCTCCACCAGTCTACAGTGATAATCAACAGCTAGATAAATAAATAAATGGGGGAGGAAAGCTGCTCCTTATGATAGATTTACAATTAATAAATATAAAATGGATGATGGAAGTAGAAAGCCATGTTTTGAAAAAATACCACAGTAATAATCATTGTTTACAAGAATCATCAAGTGATGATAAAATTGGCAGGTAGAAGTATGATGAGAAACAGAATACTTACATACATTGCAAATCTCTCTTCTCCCCCACCACTTCAACAAAGAGTAACTTTATAATGGAGAAACTTGGCAGATATCAACTTAACCAAGGGCTCAATGTTAATCTCACCAATAATGAGACATTAATATCACATCTTTCTTGATATGATACACTGAGAAGAATACAACATCACTTCTGCGGTATTCTTTCCAAATTATGTATAATATGAATTTAAACATGAGAAAACATCAGATAAACCCTGAGACTCATGCTACTAGATAACCAGCCTGTGTTCTTCAAGGTTGTCAAGGTCATGAACAACCAAGGAGGAATAAGGAACTGTTCCAGATTGGTGACTAAGGAGATGGGACTCCCAAATGCAATGAGAAGTTGAAATTCAAGTAAGATCTGTAGATTAGTTAATGGTATTGTGTCTTAATGTGAATTTCCTCTTTTTGATAATTATATTCTGGTTACCTAAGATGTTCGCATTGAGGGAAGTTGGGTGAAAGGTATATGGGAAATCTTTGCACTATTTTTGAAGTCTGAAATTTTTTAAAAATAAAACGTTTTAAAAAAGGGAAGTTAAAGAAAAAGAGGCCAGTGCAGCTGGAGCGTAGAAAATGAGAAGAGGCTGGTGAGGTTGGGCAGCCAGAGACCACTCAGGGACTTGTAAGTGACGTTAGAGATGAGTTCTTACTCCAAGAGGAAAGGAAGATGTTGAAAGGTTATACACAGGGCGGTGATGGATCAGATTTGCAATTTTCAGAAATCGCACTGGCTGTAGTGGGGGAAATGGTTTAGAGAAAGGCTAGAATACATGTGGGGAGATCACAAACAGGATATTACAAGAGTAGAGGAGAGAGAATGCTGCAAGCTTGGCCTAGGGTGATGCCAGAGAGAATGGATGAACATGATGAAACTCTAGTGATATTTAGGAAGTAAAATCACAGAGTGATGTGGGTGTGAGAGATGGGTGTCACAGACGATTGTACATTTTTGGCTTGGCCAACTAGACAAACAGAGAAGTTATTTATCCAGAGGGAGCAAATTCTGAAAATGGAAAGGACGTTGTGGGTTCAGCCTTGGATATTTTTATTTTGAGGTCCTTTCAATGGGCTCAAACAGAGATATAAGAAAAGATAGCTGGATTTTATGGGAATCAAGCTCAGAGACGAAGTCTGAGGTGGAGATAAAAAGTGATTACTGAAGCAACTTGCCCCCAGAATGGTGGAGGAGAGACATGCAAATGAAATAGTTATAATTATTCAATAAAGTACAAAAATAGAGTTATGAATAAAGTTCTGTGTGAGCAGGAAGGAAGAACTGCTAATGTGGGTAACTGAGAATGGGCTGCACAGAGGAACTACTACTGAGGTGAGCTTAGAAAGATGGACAGGAGTTTGCTAGGCTAATGCAGAGGAATCTCTGGACAATCTTCGTGAATATTCCTGTATTTTTTTAAATTAGTTGGTCCAGCCCCACAGGTCCAGCTCGCAGGTAGTGGCTGTTAGTCAACTACTTAGACTCTACAAGTAGAAGGGAGGAAGTGTATTTTCAGTTCTCCAACTGATCTTTCTTTGCTTTTTTTCTCTTATTGCGTATATTTTGAATGCTATCCACAATGCATGAACACTCCAGAGTTTTCTCCTTTTCCCTTTTCCTTTAATTCCCCTCCTACCAAAAATTCCCAAATCCTACCACAGGGCATTGTAGACTGTTTCCATATTCATGAGGAACTGAAGCATTCCCATTAGGACCAATTACAAATTGTGGAACAATAACATTGTAGCAGGAGTTACTGGTTGAGAATGACTTTTCTTCAGGGCCCCACACTAAGTATTCATATTACAAATGACCCCATATCATTCAGAACTAGTTTCCACCCCCACACACTGAGAGATCCACTGTTCTCCCATCAATATCTTGGTCTGAGATCACAGTGATTATAGGAGTGGGAACAGGAGGCAAGGTACTTGCATAAGGATTAAATATCAGAATTTCTGGTGATTCTGAGAAATTGCCCAGGGGATTCTGAGAAGTTCAGAGGAAAAAATTCTTTCTTTCCTTTTCTCCCAAGTTTATGAACCACTATTCAAATACTCTTAATTCTTCTTCCCATAGGGTCTGACTCAGAGAATTTGAGTCTCTGGGATGACTAAACTGCCATGGAGGGTCCCCTCTGACGGTGGCTAGCTGCTGGCTGAGGACTTAGTCTTAGTGAAAACCACACAGTAGGCAGCATTTCCATCCATACACACTTTTCATAAATTTCTTCAGATAATTTTAAGAGCACTTCTGTTTAGCACATACCTTTTGCCCACCGCTGTCATTAATGACTAAGACATAGGATAATCTTAACAGAATGTTATATTAAAACATATATTAAATGAGTAACAAGCAGTTGATAATTGAAATTACAATAAACAGTATCATTGACAATAACATCAAAATCATGAAATACTTAAGGACAAATTTTGCAAAATATACACAATACTTGAACAATGAAAACTACAAAGCGCTGCTGAGAATAATAAAGGAGACCTAAATAAATGGTGAAAAATAAGTCGTCTGTTCCCAAATTGATCTATAGAATCAATGCAATCCCAATAAAAATTCCAACAGGTTTTAAAAACAGGTAAATTGATTAATCCCTAGTTTCCTTGGCTTTTCCCCACTTCCTTACTTTCTCAAAAAATAAAACAAAATAAAATAAAAATAGGTAAATTGATGAGTTGATCCTAAAATTAACATAGAAATACAAAAGATCTGTAATGACTAAAATAATTTTGAAATAAAAGAGCAAAGTTGGAAGACTATCCCACTAATTTTAAGACTTGCCATAAGCTATAGGAATCCAGACAATGTGGTATTAATGTATGAATAGACACACAGAACAAAGAAACAGAATAGAATCCAGAAATAAATCCACACATATACAGAAAATTAATGTTTGACAAAGATATCAATGTAATTTAATGGGGGAAATTATAGTATTTTCAGGGTTCTTATAATACATATGATAAAGTACTTGTACCAGAATATTTAAGAACTCTTTAATTTAATAATAAGATGTAATTCAATAAAAAATGAAAAGACATTTCATACAAGGATAGCCAATTAGCACATGAAAAGGTACTCAATATCATTAGTTATCAGAGAAGTGCAAATTAAAAGCATAAGAAAAACCATGATCCACCTATTAGAATGTCTAAAATTGAAAAGATATTCCAAGTTTATAGCCAGTGTCAGCAAGAATGTAGAGCAATGGAATGCTCATACATTGTTGGTGGGAAAGCAAAATTATGCAACCACTATGAAAAACAGTTTGGCACTTCCTTATAAAGATGCACTTGGGGGTAATTCCATAGAGTAGTGGTTAGCACATCTTCTTTACACGCAGAAGTTCCTGGGTTCGAGCCCTAGCAGAGCCAGGCCTCCCAAGGCACACACCCCGAGCGTGTGAGAAGAGACACCCCACCTTTAGAGAACCAGCTCTTAAGGGGAGACAACAACATCCCCTTGTCACTCAAGAGTGGAAGGGAAGGGTGGGATTAAAAAAAAAAAGATGCACTTGAAGGGATACAGCCAGAAATCCTATTTCTAATATTTACCTAAGAGAAATGAAAGCACATGTGCACAAAATGACATGTAGACAAATATTCATAGAAGCTTAATTTATAACAGCCAAAAAATTAGAAACAAACTTAATTCCATCCATAGGTCAACAGAAAAACAAATTGAGGAGTATGCTTACGATAAAATGCTAGTCAGCCATAAAAACAGAATGGCATGGGTGGATATCAGAAACGTGCTAAGTAAAAGAAGCCTGACCCACAAAATAGTATGTATTTCATTTATATGAAATTCCAGAAGAGACCAATGTAATCTGCAGTGACAGAAAGCAGATCAGTGGTTGCCTGGAGCTGGGGGTGGAAGGATTGACTGGGAAGCAACACAAAGGAATTTTCTGGGATGAAGCAAATGTTCTGTATCTCGATTATGGTGGTGGTTACTTGGGTGTATAAACTTGTCAGAACTCATCAAAATGTACATTTAAAATAAGTACCTTTTATTGAATTAAAATTATATCTCAATAAAGTTGATTTAAAAGAAAAACCATGAAATATATAGAAAATACTATACTATACAAATATCAAATTTTGAAAAGGCTACATATAGATATAGAGTGAGTAATAATTCCTGGTGAACATCAGTCTGCAACCTGAATGAACCTTCATGGTGATCCCAAGTCCTTCTGGGAGCTGCCTATGGGCTTGCTGAGGCACCTGGCTTGTGTTCAGCCTCTCGACATCTGGCGATGCCATTGTTTCTGCTGAGTCACAGGACGAGCTGGGTATTTTGCTTCAGCCCTTAGTTGAAAGACCTCACCTCCCCTTAGCAGCTCGGGTCTGCTGACTGATTTCATAGGCTGTCATCTTTTACTCCTGCACCTTCCCAGAACTTCCAGCCTGTGGACGAGCTCATACTTGCCTAGCCAACTTTTCACTTGAGGCTGAAATCTTTTCAAAGTTCACGGAAAGAGGCAGCATAACTACTTTTGCCTTCATTTCCCTCTTTTTCTCTTCTCCTCACTACTTTGTCTGTCTAGTTCCCTAAATCACATTCTATTTCTATTGGACTCTCTTTGAAGCTTTACACCTCCTCAGCTCAACATCACCCATGAAGCAGCATGTGAGAAAATTCCAAGTTTCCCTTTTATTTCAAAGGGACTCAGGAAGAGAGTCCCCAAACGAGCCCGCAGCCACCACGACAGTGCCTATCATATTAAGACTTCACAGTGAAAGTTTCCTTTGAAGCATGGCAGTTGGCATTGAACTTGAATCATCCATTTAAATGTGATCATGCTTTGATTGTTTCTTATTTCTGCAAGATAGACTCAAACTCCTTAGTGTTGCCCACTAGGCCATCACAATCTGGTCTTTGCGATGCCTGGAATCCCTGCCTTCACTTATCCTCCTCTGCTTAAAAACACTTCAAATCTTAGCTAAAAGGTGCCCTCCTATGTGAAGCCTGCCTTGCATACCCAAGTGAGCATAAATCAGTCTTCTTCACCCTGCCTCTGTTATGGCACTTACCACATAGTCCCACAGAACTCAACTGTCTGACCATCTCTCCACAAAAATGTCCAGCTCATCAAGGGCAACGATAGTAGCATAGTCATTTTTATACTTCCCATACCTAGCACTGCTCCTCATCCATAGTAAGCACTAAAATCCTTATTACTGTAGGACTTGGGGCTTTAAGAGATGCAAAAACTATATAAGGTTTAGTTTCTTTCTCATGGAGTTACAAGCCAGAAGGAGAGCTTAATATTCATGTACCTACAGTGCTTAGATGTTTGAGCAGGAATTTCAAGTCGAACAATTGGCACAGATGTTTAAACTTAACTAATAACCATTGCTAATTTTTAATGAGAACTTTCTCTGTGTCAAGGGCCAGCTAAGAATTTACAGGCTGCATTAGTATACAGTGGCTGCTGTAACAAAGCACCACAAACTAGGTGGCTAGAAACAACAGACATTTATTCCCTAACAGTTCTGGAAGCTAGAGGTCCAAAATCAAGGTGTTGGCAGTGCTATGCTTCCTCTGAAAACTTTAGGGAAGAATCCTTCCTTGCCCATTCCAGCTTCTGTTGGACGCTGGTAATTCTTGGCATTCCTTGGCTTGTAGCTATATCACTCCAATCTCTGCTTCTATCACATGACTTCCTCCTGTGCGTGCGCATATATCTCTGAGTGAAGTCCCCTTTTCTTGTAAGGACAGCAGTCACTGGATTTAGGGCACACCCTAATCTAGAATGACCTCATTTTAACTGATTATATCTGCCAAGTATGTTTCTAAATCAGGTAACATTCTGAGGTTCCAGGTGGAAGTGAATCTTGGAGGGACAGTATTTAACCCACTACACATGTATAATCTCATTTAATGTTCTCCACAGCTATATGAAGTAAACATTATTACAATAATCATTTTATATTCAAAGAAACTAAAATATAGAGAACTTAAATGGTTGCACAAGATAACATGCCAAGAATGCCAGGAATTCTGATATTAGAGCATTTTATTAGATTCTCTACCATGATCTGGCACTCTTAAGAATTTAAAAAAAGAAGTCTTAATACTTGAAATACACCTTTTATTTAGAACAGTATGAATAAAATAAATGTACAGGCTAGAGAATATTGATTAAACGAATACCTATCAATCAGCTTAAGAAGTAGAACATTATTGGTCCCTTGGAAGCACAATTCTGAGATTGCTCTCTAATAAACTTCCTGCATGCTAACTTCCATCTCTGAATGAGCTTCCCAGGATCCCAGCCTCTGAGGACTTGTACCAGAAATGGCCTAAGAAAGTACACTTTAAAGTGGAATTTTGGTGATTGATATTCCACCGGCTGGGGCAACACAATAATAAAGACACCACCACTGTTGGTAGGTGGATCACAAAGAGCCCTTGGCATGCGGTGGTGGGCCTGCAGGGGGTTGGAAAAACCCAGGTATGTTTCAGAGTCTGCAGGTTGCTAATTAATTGGATGTTTGGGGTCAGGAAAAGACAATATATTAGGATATTTAATGCTGGGCTAGAGTATGGTAATCAACCCCCCAAAATTTCTGTGACTTAATACAACAGAAGTCCATTTCTAGCTCATGTTATATTTCTAAATATTGACTGGTAAGTGGTGAGAGAGGGGCTCTCTGCTCCATACACTCATTCAGGGACCCAAGTAGGTGAAGCCTCCTTCATCTATGGTTCTACCCCATTCAGAATATAGTATCTCTATGACCCCATGAGGCAAGACAAGAGATGCAGAAACATTAAGTGCAGTTTCCACTCATATCCCATGGCCCTTACTTGAATGAAAGGGAAGCTAGAAAATATAATCTTTCTGTATTCCCAGGAATCAAAAAATGAAATAGGGTTTGTTGAAACACAGAACATTATCTCTGCTACAGAAATAAATCTAGATGTTTGGTTTAAGCAATTAAATAGATGGTGTTACTATTTACTGTAATAGAGAAGACTGGTTTTATGGTATGCTGGTGCTGGTGTGTGTGTGTGTGTGTGTGTGTGTGTGTGCGTGTGTGTGTGTGTGTGTGTTGAGGAAATCAATATATTATGACTACTAGTTGTGAACTAACGAAGTTGTAGAGTAGAAGGTTGGATCTGGGAGTCTGGGTCCCAGAGGGAAGACATGGTTAGGGATATAAATTAGGAAGTCATGAGCAGTTTTGGGTGTGCGGAAAGGCTAGCCAAGGAGTGAGTGCATCCCACATCTTTCATTCCTGCTGGGCCTAAAATCCAATGCAATCAGAAAGGGCTTTTGATTTTATCTGTCTAATAAGTACCTTTCACTCACTTTCACCAAAACTCAGTGTTGTTCAGCATCTCCTGGGCATGTTAGAGCAGGGTTTCCTGGTTGACCTGCTGGACCCGGAAGGCGCCGACACTGCCTTTCTCAACAACTGGAGGAGTTGGTGGCTACTGATTTTACATATTAGACTTCAAAATAAAATTCTTTGATTTTTAAAAAAAATTCTTTGAGCAAATGCTTTGATTAAAAGATTTAAAAACTCACTACTTTAAGAGTTTTCTGAATTATTTTTTAGTCATTTTATCAGTTTATTAATTCAATCACTAACCTCTTTTTTTTTTTTTTGTTTAAGAACCTCTTTTGTGCCAGGTCAATGTTTCTCCAACTGTGGTCCCGACATCTCCCTCCCTCTGCCAAGTGCTTACTTAAAATGAGGACTTCTGGACCTTTTACAGTGTCCACTGAAGCAGCACTTCTGAGAAAGGTGCTTAGGACTCTGCATTTTTAAGGATAAGACCTGGTGAGTTTGATGAAAAAGAAAAAGTGAAGACCGTGGATGCATAATATAACTTTGCTTAGAGGCAGAAAGATGGGGGAATGGTCATCCGAATTTCCTTCTAGTTCTGTGAACTTAGAAACACAGTCTGGTCAGTCTGTGTAATATTCCTTGAGATATTGAATGGGGGAGAAAGGGAAGCATAGCACCGGGCCTTGCAGTGGGTTATTCTGTCAGTGGTTTCCGCCGAGGACAGGGACTCAGGAGCAGGTACACCAGGATAAGGGCCTCTTCAGAGCTTTCCTTACTCACCTCTGGCACATGGGTTCTGATTCCCCACACCTGCCATACTATGCGCAGGTAGGTGAGGGGGTGGACAGAGGGGGAAGTAGGTCAGAAGGTTGCTGAAACTGGTATAGGAGCTTTTCCAAAAGGTACAGGGTCTCCTTCTCCTGGCTGGAAATTACTGGTCTCACCATCTTATTTTATCAACTGGATCTTCTTTTGAGTTGAAAGATGACCTATTACTATTATTTATGTAAGTACTATATATCAGTTATTACTTCTAACATTATTTTAAATCCTAAAGGTAAACATTAACCATTACCTCAGCAATATAATTATTTCAGTGGTAACTAAAAAACATTGTGTTTTATTTTTTTATTTGTATTTTTAGGTATAATTAACACAGAACATTATGTTCATTTCAGGTCTACAACATGATTTCATATTTGTACATATCGTGAAATGATCGCCACAATAAATCTAGTTAACTAGACTTTTTGAAATGTAAAGCTTAATGTTTTCTCCTATCCAGGTTGTTTTTGAAGAAACCATGGGTACGAGCTTCTCTAACTAAATCGGAACCCGATGGCCACATTCTGCACTGAACCATGTGCATCCAACCACGAAAGTGGGCGACTGACACAAAGAGAAAACGGAGTTTCTCCGGTCCACTGCTCCGCCCTCCGTTGTTGCAGATCAGTTTAGCTGTAAATGTGCTTTCTCTCTGTCCCACTGTGCACAGCCCCCCAGGAAGCACTGGGGACCCTTTGGGGACTAGTGACGCTTCTTCTCTGAGTGTCAAGAGTCAAAAGGGAGGCCATAGGGAGACCTAGATGCCTGACGCTCCACTGCCGATTATTCGAGTCGCCTGGCACTAAGCCAGGGTCACAGGGGGACTGAACTCCAGATCGGCTTCACCTGACGTGTGAGAAACTTCGTGGAACCAGGAGTCCTAAATGGATGATAGAATTTTCTGCAATAAATAGAAAAACTAAAAGGACTCTGAGGACAGTAGGGAAACAGGCCCCTTTGGATACCATGGTTTACATTCTTTTTCTGTTTTTGCATCTATTTTCTTTCAGCCTCAGGAGGTACTTATGGTTTGTATGTTCTACAGAAAAGAGGAGCTTGGAACTTTTGAGTATGATCCAGGAATTTCCAGTGTCACTATTTCTAAGAAAATAAAAACCAGTTTTTAAAAATGATAAATGTACTGCCTGCTCACTTAAAAACTCAAATAGAAGAACAGTATATAAAAGATGGAAAACAAAGGGCTAAACACTGTTAACAATTTCTTACGCATCCTCCAGAGTTTTTCATGCATACACAAACATTGAAAACATATTTTAATATTTGTATATACTGTTATGATACTTGGTTTGTTAATGACTATTTATTATATATTTAATAATATATATTGGCATATTTTATTTGAATACATACAGATCTATTCTACTCTTTTTTAATAGCTACATAATATTCTTTTTATAGCTGTACTTTAATTTATATACCAATCCCCTATTGATGGACATTTCAGTTATATGTATTTAAAAATTACAATATTGCAGTGAACATTCTTTATATATTTTTGTACACTTATGCAAATATATCTATAAGATAAATACCAGGAAGTGGAGTTGCCATGTCAAAGGGTGTGTGACTAAAACTTTTTTTATAGATATTATCATGCCCTCCATAGAGGTCTTCATATTTGACCAATCATCTAAAAAAAGGACTATTTCCCTCCACTCTCAAATACCCTGTGATTTAGTAAACTTTACTAAGTCTTTGCCAATCTGATATGTAAAATACAAACCAAAAAGCTGTCTTTTTCATTTTAATTTGCATTTCTTTCATAAATGTCTCCACTTCAGTGCTTTAGCAAAAAAAATGCAAAGCACACTGTGCAGACACATCACACCTGCAAAAAGAGTGATTTGCATTCAACAGTATTTTGTGTCCCTTGACGTCATTATTTCTGCTGTCCAGACAGTTTCATGAAGCTTTTGAGGAAATAACAACAAAGTTGAGATCAAAGACACAGGCTGACTCTGCCCTCATCCTGCCCACGGGGCACCAATTGCATGGATGTCATCGACAGCTGGAACAGTGCGGTCCCAGCTCTGACCCAGCCTTGTCACCTAGCAGTGCCAGGAGCACCCAATGCATACACTCCCAAAGCAGCCCTTTGTTTTCACTTTTTGGGGCTGGCGGGGGGAGCAGCTGTTTAGAGTTTTATCAATAAGGCATGAATTAACACTGCATCTGTTCCTGTCAAGATCCTGTTGGGTGTCACAGCAGGTATAGAATGAGCAGATCTAGAGGAGGGGAGTAAAGCGGGAGGAAAATGAATCTGTCAATCTGTGCACAGATTCCCAGCTGCCCGCCACATCCCTCGCTCATCGTTAGAGGCCACTTTTGCTTCTTTTGATGCAACAGGGACTGCCACAGAACTGACTTGCTCACCCACATGCCTATTGCTGTATCTCGTGGCCCATCAGATTACAGAACCCAACGATAGACATGTTTGAGGTCAAGAGTGGCTCAGAGGCAGCCTCTTCCTTTCCTGATGCTTTCTCTTGGGCTACGTGGAAAAGTCACTGAATAGCACAGTGGTTAAAGTTCAGGCTCAAGAACTCATATGCTCGGTGCTGAATCTCAGCTCCGCCAATTAATTGCTGTGTGACCTATGGAAAGCCGCTTAACCTCTCTGTGTCTCAAATTTACAAATAATAATCATACCTAACTCACAGACTACGAGGATTCCAATAGGATAATTATGTACAAGATGCGTTTTTGGCTTAAAGCGCCCATTCAGTAAATGTTGGCTGGTGTTATTTCAAATGGCTTGTGGGACTCCAACTGTCCTGATATGGAAAACCTATATTTCTTTTCAGATCCAAGTGATAGCAAACTAGTAACGCTAGGATTCATCAGAAATCATCTCTTTCTTTCTACCTTTCTTGACCTACGTTATGTGGTTTATTGCCTCACTCCCTTTTCCTGTGAAAATCTTCTTGTAGCAGGAGGACTCATGAGGGAAGGCGCTCAGGCTCCATTCAGCAGTGTCGCAGAGTTCTCCGACACTGTCCACAGAATGTGGTTGTGGACCCAGGACAGCTTCACTTAAGAAGGAGTGTGGAGTAAATGGTGTCCAGATGTGGCATCTGAGTAGGGGGAAAAATACCTTGCTTGCCAGGTCAGATGAGGTTGAAAGGGATTAAGAGTTAGAGAGAATTTTCTCTAGGATCTAATAGTCCCCTTTGCTTCTAAGCCCCAGACATTAATTGTGTTAATGTAACGAGGGAGAAGAGGTAGAAGTCAATGGTGCTCTCCAGTGATTTGTGTCATGTTCCTCAGTCACAAGGTAGTTCATTTGTAATGGGATGCCTTAGCGAGTGATAAGGAGAGAACTACCATGTATGTGCTGGATTAATAAGAAGTGATAAATCCAAAAAGTTCTGTAACCTGGGAATGTGACTGAGGGAGGCTGTTCTACAGAGAGAACAGGTTCAGTGTCATTAAAAGTGAAGGAGAGACTATGCCTCAGACTTAACTTAGCATTTACAGGAAATATAGGGAGTTAAATTCCACCAAGATGCACATGCTAAATATTTCCCTAACCCTAAACATCTGGCAAGAAAACAGGCCTGGATTCTTAAAATAGGGGGGTAAAAAAAGGAGACTGTCCTAGATTAAAGTGACTAAAGAGACATAAAACCCAAAAATAAGATGCAAAGCTCAATTAAATCCTTGTCCAATAAAGAACAACCTTAAAAAAAAAATTTGGAAACAACTGGAGATTTTGAAGTATAGACTGAATTTTAGGTGACACTATGAAATTACTGCCAGTTTTTCTGGGCGTTGTTATGCCATGTGGTTATCAGGAGAATGCTCTTCCTCTCAAGGATGCCTGCCGAAGTTACCAGCAGCAAAGCATCATGATGCACGCAGTTAGTTCCCCAATAATGAGGGAGAGCGTGAGAGCCATCGAGAGTAACTGTGGCAAATACGTTAATTGTGAAATCTAGGTGAGGGTTGTTCTAGATGGATCTAGGTTCTAGATCCTAGAACGGAGATGGATTGAGATGGATCTGGGGACTGGCACACATTTTTGTGGCGTTTGTGTGATAGCATACCTTAAGCATAAGCAAGCCTCTACCTGCAGGAAGGATGGAGGGCTTCTTGGTGTCATGTCTGTTATTAAACTGAGAATGGTTTTGCTGTGGGCAGCCCATTTCCTGAGGCTGAACCAAGAGGACACCTTCCTGCAACAGCAGCATCTCTAGGTCCCGGGACTCTGCAGGAGGAGGGTTCTTCCAGTTCGTTTCCCTTTACAGAACTCTCCCTTCCTTCCTTCCTCATTCCATACAGAATATGAGATAGTTTCTCCCTTCCTTCCTACATCTCCATGTAGAAAATAGGGTTGTGTAAGAGGTAAGTGGCAGATTTTCTTTATTTCCAGTGTGGAATCTTTTCATCATTGCTCAGCCAGCCTAAGTTCTGCTGCCATTTATGCTTGTTACTCAGAGCACGAGGTCTTCTCAATGTTTTAAGAAGTAGATTGAATATTGTGTTGCTCTTTTATCTTGAACTCCAGAAAATAATAATTTAATCCAAGGAAATAACTCTCTAGTAGCCCATCTTTCAGGCATAGGCATAGGCTATAGAGAAGGCTTCCGGGTAAGAAGCACTTTTAGCACAATGGTTCAAATCATTGGAACTTGATAAAAGACAACAAACCATTCTGAGCAGTGGGAATTCACACTGCGCCTCTTACCAAAAGATGAATCTTTATCCAGCTGTGGGAAGCTTGTTTATCGTAAAGCTAACAAATCTAAACTGGGTCTGGACAGCCAAACAAGCGGACAACGGTGGAAAACAATATCCGAGCCACCGTTTGCAAAAGAAAGACAGAACTGTGATGTCCAGACCTTAACGTCCAATAAAATATTCATTAAAAAATGGGAAAGACAGCATGGGATTGGCAACTCTTAATTTTTATTAGAGAAATAAATAAAACCTATCCTCTGCTATTACCATAATCTCATGAAATAAGGAATATTTAATTCCAAACAAGTAGTAAGGGCATGATTGGCGAATAGAGCTGCTTGGGTTGGAAGACAGAGAGGGCTTTGATTGGCAGGATGCCCAGAAGGGCGAGGAGATTAGGTGTTAGCACCCTCCATTAGAGTGCTGTCAAAAAAGCAGAGCAAAAACACATCTAAAGGATTAAAGGAGGGGATGCTTAAAGTCTGCCCCTTGACCCACTTTTCTGACATATGTTGCTGTCACTTAATAATGAAATGTTAACGATTTACTCTGCATTAGAAAACAATTATGCCACATATTTCATGATGCCAATAACAACCCTGTGTATATTTAAATCACTTTATATTTTTAAATGGTATTTATTTCATTGTTCACAACAGCAATATGAGGTTCTCACAATAAATTGGATCATCTGATTTACCTCCCACTTTACATTTGAAACTGAAGCTCCCAAATTGATTCCTGCCGAATGAGCAAATAATCAAACATGTGCCACTAGTCAACTGTCAAAATGGTATGGACCTGAACCTGGTAGGCAATGTTGTACCAAATTGGAACCACCTCAAACCTTCTTAAAGTCTTTAAAGTACCTTAAGTACCTTCCAACCATACTTCAACCCAAGTAAACAGAATCCAAATGAAATAGTTCAGAAGTAAATAGTGGGCATGGTACAAGTTAATTCTGGAGAAAAAATGCAGAATACATGCCTAAAACAGGCATGAAAGAACTTATGCAAAAGGATTGGATTGTCACCACAGCCTGTGAGTCCTCCAGAAAGGAGAGACTGAGGCAGCACTAAGGTGCTAACACTGCATGAGAGGTGCAAGCCAAAGCGTCGGGAAGCAGGACAGAAGGAAAGTGAGACAGGAAGGATGCAGGGCAGTGATATGGTGCACTGCACAAGCCGGAGACATAATAGGAGCTCAGGAACGTGTGTGTGCACTGGGCATTCTCTTGGAAGGGTCTGCAGACGAGCCACATCTCAGAGTGGTCCACTGAGTCAGGGGAAGGAGCTGTGTGCTCAGTTCCCTCCTATCCCCTCTCTTCCATCGGCATAATCTCATACACCAGGAGCTTTCTCATGTGTGAGATTCTGGAAGCCAGATTCCAGGCTCTTTGACGTGCTGTTTTATTCAAGTGTGAAAGTAGAGGGTCTCGGGGTTCTGCAGAAAGAGAGAGAGAGGGGATGGGGTAGGGGCTGGAGAGGGGGAGGCAGGGAAAGAGGAAGAGAGAGAGAAAGATGTGAGCAAATTTCAAGAGGTTTATGTCCCATGCAACCATCGTTATTTCCTGGTAAGTACAAAGTCACTCCATGATGTTCAGAAATTTTTGTTCTTTTGGTTGGGGCAGTACCAGTTAAGACATCAGTTAGCATGATGATAATTTTCACTGCTCAGAGATACTTATTGAAAGAATCAGTCAGTAAGAGAACATGGAAATGTTTAAACAGATGCAATTAAATTTTAGTAAGAGCCATGAGTGACAATTTACATCAAGAATTTTATCCAAGACAGAGGATATTGAGAATTGCTTGAGTCCTCAGGTCCATAAGAGCTAGAAGTTTTTAGGTTCCTACTTAAATATTAATGATTTGAGACATTTACATTGTCTTAGTTTGGCTTTCTCCAGAAGCTGATCCAAAAGCATGAGGATTTGAGTACAGGTAGTTAATATAGTTATGAGGTGAAGGAGAGACCAGTGAAATAGAGGGAAGTAAAAGGTGGAGGGAAAGCTTGTGTTATCAGGCAGGTTGTCACTGGGGGTAACGATATAATAAAACTGGGGACTCTGGGAGCCAACGTAAGACTCTCCTAGGAGTAATTGCATGCAAGGGACAAGGGAGCTGGAGTATTTATACATCATCTATACATTGTCTCCTACCAGTGGTTGTTTGAGAGCTGTTCTCAAGGCGTGTTATGTCCGTAGGACTTCCAACCTGCTTTGTGGGAGGACAGAATGGTCTCCACTTGTTAGAGAAGTCCTCGGACAAAGATGTGCAGATGCTGACAACTGGCGGTCAGGCCCGTGTACCACAAGAAGGGTATAAGCAGGACACCCACAAAGCAGGCTAGCCTTGACTTGTGCTACCTTGTCACCTCTCAAGATGAGATGACTCAGCAGATGCCTTCAGATGTTATGATAGTTTCAAATTTTTAAAAATGTTTAATATTGCTAACATAATATCCTTTTGTGAAGTAGATGCTTTATTTTATTTTAATTGCTTTGAATGCATTGAAATGCATTCTATCAAGTGGAATGCTTTTTTGTTTTGCAAAAGTAAACTTAGAAAATGTCTGTAGGTGGCTAAAATCAGAACACTTTGATTTTGGAAGATTTGTGATTTTTTTTTCTGTAACAGGAATATTCCTACAAAAAAACTTACATGCCTTTAAGAAGTTAACTAATTGTGCCAGTTATCTGAATGGTGGAGGTGGAAGGGTATTCAATCAGGCTGACTAAATTTAACTGGGAAGGGAAGCAGACTTAGCAGACACATCGAAATAGTCATGTTCACAGAGAACTTTCAACTTCAGTCTTAGCACACGTCCCCCAAAAGTTCAAGGCATTCTGGTCAAGGACAGGTGGAAAATTCTTGGCCACGCTACATGAGCATAGGATGGCTGAGCAGGCATTAATAAAGGATTAATAGCCTAATTTATGTTCATTTATTTTACTGCAAGCTCAATAAACAGTTATGTTTTTCTCAGATCAAACATTAAAGGAATCCAACGACGAAAGTGGTATCTTTGATGTGGAAGCAGTGCCGAGGGCACTTGAACATGACTGCTATATTTTTTATTGCTTTGTGCATAAAAAGCTCTTGAGAGTGTTTTCAAAGCAGGCCTGAGTGAGACCTTTCCATCCCGATGGCCTCCACTGTGCGTCTGCAAAGTGTTTCTCTCTGTTCTTGGCGTTTCACGCTGTGGTCTTACATTTTGAATCCGTCTTCCCTAAGTCAGGGCTTTTCCTGGCTGATTGCTTATTGGTTATTCTCAGCTGGAACTTGCCTGTGATGTTTCATGTCATTTTCCTCTCTTGTCTCGTTTCTGACTTTTCTTGTCATTCTTCAGTGTTCTCTGCTGGTTTGGGTCTCTATCCTGTCTCTCCTTAACTATTTCGTAAGACTTTCCTCTACAGGTTTTCAGAGTCTTACACATTGTTTGACCATGTTTACGTTTTTTAAACTTAAAAGCCTTTAAGCAAACAAATACTCAAACAAATATGTAAAAGTCACCAAAGAAGTAAAAAAAAAATTCACCAGAAACAAGTGTAAATCTTATAAACACTTTATGAGCTGTATTCAGTTGAAAATAGGAGCTGTTGACATTTAAAATTTAATTTTGCAAATATGAAGTAAACAAACGCTTTGACATATAAGTACTTCCTCCAAAGACTTACCACCCACGGATCATCGTATCATCGGCTTGTGAATTAACAGCATGCTGATTCCTCAGTGCCGATGATGCTGCAGCTTCCTTGGTGGGAGGGATCATGCGAACTCTGATCTGAGCCTTAGTATTTTTGCCATCTATTAAATGGGAATAGTAATGATATCTACCTCATAAGTTCGCTGTGTGGATTAAAGAAGGTGATACACATTAAACATAGTGCCGTACTTAATCAAGTATTGATTATTGAGCTCAGTTCATTATTATTATATAAGATATTTTTCTTCCTGTATGGAGCAAAAAATTTTCTGAAAGAATATTTTATATCAAGTTTTCCAGGTTGCTTATTATACATTTTATGTCTTTTATGCTTTATGTTCCATAAAAATTTGACATTATTTGTACACTTTATGCATCTGTATGCTTTATAACAATGTGGCATGGCAGAACTTTTAGTTTTTTTATTAAAAATTACTGAGGTGACATTGATGAATAAAGTCAAATAAGTTTCAAACGGACAAGTCAACAGTATGTCATAAGTATATATTGCATTGTAGGGATGTAAAAGCAAAAATAAATGACTGGAACTATATCAAACTAAACAGCTTCTGTACAGCAAAAGAAACCATCAAAGAAGCAAAGAGGCAACCATCTGAATGGGAGAAGATATTTGCAAACAACACCTCTAATACAAGGGGCTAATATCCAAAATATAAAAAGAACTCATACGACTCAGCAATAAACAAACAAACAAACAAACAAACAAAAAAGAATCCAATTAAAAAATGGAGTAAAATTTGAATTGATTAAAAAAAAAAAAAACTAGCTTCTGACCTGACCACTGTAAACGCCCTTCTCTCGCTGCTTCCGAGAAGGGCTGACGGGACCAGGTATGGGCATGCTGAAGACGCAGGCCTGGGAGTCCTTCCTGTGCCATGCACTCACGTCCCGCTCCTGCCATTGAGCTCTTTCTCTTCTCTCTTTTACCTCTGTGGTCAAAACAAGGCTGAGGAAAGAGAAGGGAGCGGCTCTTGAGGAGGAAGTGTTTGGATGGACACCAGAGTGACCTTGGGGCTCAGACAGAACCCCAGGCTCTGTAATGATGGTTGATTGAGTGTGACTTCGAAACACAAAGACATCTCAACAGGCAGAGGAGAATGTCCTTTCGAAATCACATTTCTGCTTTATTTCATTTTAAGTGTGACATTTCCTTTGTAGAGGTAAGAGCAGGCCCCTCTCCACTCACTGCTTGGATGGTACAGTGTCCCACCAGACTCATGTCCACCTGCAACCCTAGAATGGGGCCTTGTTTGGAACGGGGTCTTTGCAGATGTTGTTAGTTATCGATCTCAAGTTGAAATTATCTTGGATTTAGGGTGGTTTCTAAATGTAATGACTGGTGTCCTTATAAGAAGAGGAGAGGACACAGAGAGACACAGAAGGAAAAAGGCCATATGCAGACAGAAGCAGAGATGGGAGTGATGCTACCAGAAGCCAAGGGAAACCTAGGGCCACCTAAAGCAAGCAGAGGACTGAGACAAGTTTTTAAGGGAATTGCTTTGGAAGCAGTGGCAGCAATTGATTTAAGAGGTGAGGAACGAGCAAGCACGAAGAAGAGATGCCTTTGGGATGAGGGAAAGTCACTCCATTCTGAAGTATATAAGCAGCCTTGGTGAGGGTAGGTAGAGCCCAGTGTGGCTCCCAGGTGTCTTGCATGTGGCTGAGTATCTGGTACTGGAAAATATAAGAAATAGAACAAGTTTAAAGTGGCAAAGATAAATTTGAGAAGCCCATGGAACATTCAAGTGGAGATGTCCAGTATCGGTTGGATAGATGGGTCTGGAAGTCAGGAGGGAGGTGGAAGCTAAGGACCTATCACTGGGAGACATCAACCAGGATGAAAACAGGGATTGGATGAGGCCACCCTAGTTGGGCATAGAGTTAGAAAGGAAGGGAACGCAAGGACAGACTTCTTGAGAACAAGAAGCAAAGACATCCACCATGTGAGCACACTGTGCCTGGTGCATGCTAACAAGCAAGGGCCATTTTTTTTTTTTTTTCGTAGCAAGTGTTTTCAATGATTCTGTTTTTTTGTGTTTTCTAAAACTTATGAATAATAAACTAACATGGCTAATGTGGACAGGATAATAGACCTCAGAGTCAAAGAAAGATAATTATGCTGAAGAGAAACATCATACTCAATCATCCAAAACAAACACAGGAAATAGGAGTGACAGGCAGTGAACTGGTTGCAGAAAACAAATGGGATTTCCTGTTGGTGGGAGAAAGTAACAAAAAAAAAAAAAAACTTAAAATATTTGAAAATGTGCTTCATCCTGGATTGATGGTATAGTCCAGCAACCCACCTAAGGTAGGTGTGAGAGCTATCTACTTCTTTCCTAACTAGTGTGACCAAAGTCATTCTTTCCTCCTTCTGTAAACCTACCTGGGCTCTTCCTGTGGTTCTACAATCATTTGTCACTTGTTAACAACCTCTGGTTAAAAGTTTCATCTAGATGAAGGAACACTTGATTGGAGAATTCTTCCAAGAGGAGGGCTACAGAAAGGGAGGAGGAGGAAGAGTGTCTGTCCACTTAGGCACACGCTCATCTCTGTGCTGTGGCACAGACTTGTTGCAATGTCTTCTTCCCTCTACCTACGCATCCTCAACACTGAGTTCAAGAGTCACTCTTTTTGAGAAACTGCCCTGATCACTACACAGCTCCCCACCCCACCCAGAGGCAAGGTTAAGGATTCTTCTCTGAGACCCTATCAATCTTGTTTACACGTGTCTCTCCCTGGAGTTTAATTCATTTCATAACCACCTGTTTATCTGCCTTTCTCCACCATCTATGAGTTCCTTGCGATAAGGGACCAAGCTTAGTCATCTTTGCAGAAACACCGCCCAGCATGGTGCTATCCCAGAGCTCAAAATTACTGATGCTGACCAACCTGCCCACTGCCTGACAGCAGCTGAGGGACCTCACCCAGTAGAGGTTAGCTGACCTTGACCCCTGCCCTTGGCCTGACCCAATTCTCTTGTGAGTATCTTCCTTGTCCACCTGTTCTGCCTCTCCTTATCGTGAGGCCAAGAGCAAGGAGAACCCAGGAGAGGAAGAAACTGAAAAATCTCTCCCAGGCAAGGAGGGAAGAGATCTAAGAGTAAATAACAGGCAGCCCTGAACGTGTAGCAGAGAACCCATCACACAGAAAATAATTAGAGACAATTGAAACCTGTTGGGGGTGGACACAAACCCTACCTTCTGTCATATAAGAGGCTGTTGATCTTCTCTTCATTTAGAGGCAGTGAGGATGGGTTCCTCTATGGGTTTGCTGCCTGGATATGTTATAGTTCTTACAGCTGAATTTGACTATTGAGAGAGGTGCATCTTCACAGTTATTCAGTTAGAACACCAGTGTGGAGAGAACCTCTTCTACAGAAAGATACTATTTCTGAAAGCAAATTCCTATCCATTATCTTATTCTCTTAATCTTTAAGTATGAAAAACTTCAAACACAAAAGTAGAGGGTAGACTGTAACAGATCCTCAAACCCAGAATCCTCTTTCAACAATTATCAACATTTTGCCCACCTTGTTTCATTTGTTCCCTACATCCTTCTTTTTTATTAGAGTATTCTAAATCAAATCCCAGGTAACTTTGTTTTCTCAATGCCATATTACACCACAAAAAATATAAATAATTTCTTTATGTCATTTAATAAATAGTCAATTGTAGAATAAGTATCATTACCCAATTTTTTTTTTTGTCCACAAGAAAACTGAAGCTAAAAGATAAAAACGGTGAGCTCGAGGTCACGTGGGTGCAAGGAAGGGCACTGAGCTGGAACTGGGCTCCTTTGACCATAAAGTGCAATGTGCTTCCCACCGTAGCCCCCATGCTGGAGAAGTGGAGGAAGTGGGAAGTAGTCACAGAACCTCAAAGGCAAAACCCAGCTGGTGCATTCCTCAGTAGTTAAGATATTGCAGCTGCAACCTTTTGTTCTCTATGAGATTTGTTCAAATCTTTCCCATAATCAACCCACATAGTGTATGGTAGACAGAACACACACCCCCTGCTGCTCAGTCTCTCTGCAGCCATCCTGCATGCTGGGCGCTCCGAGGCTCCCACTGTTTGTTAGGGAGGAACTGGCTCCATGTGGTGTTTTCTGGATCTCAGTAATAGTGTGAGGTTTACTTCCTGTATCCTGTCACTTCCCGAAGCCTGGTGAGCATTGCCAAGAGAAAGGAAAAGAGTCTGGAAGTGTGAGGGGGAAATCCATGTGCTACCAAAGCTTCCTCTGGAGAGGAGGGAGAGTCATGGCGGCCAGACTGGAGCCCTCCCAGGTAGTGCTTCAAACGCATCATCAGACCCTGTCTCCTGGGCAGGGTCACCGTCCCTGTTTGTGTATTCAGTTCCTCATATACCTGCTCTGGATCTTGTGGAACAAGGCAGCTATTGGCATTAATATAGGCAGAAAATGAGGTGATGGATGCATCATGCCACACCAGAGAATGAGAAAAAAATCCAGGAGAAGGACAAAGGAAAGAAGGCACAGGATGGAGTGGAGAGTGGGTCAGAGCAGCCTGTGACTGGGGAGTCCTCAGCTGTGAAGTGTGTTTATTTTAGTCATCCTGAGTCATCAGCTTGACAGGCTTCCCAGCTGCAAGGCTGTGTCACTCCTGATGTTGACATGTGGCTGAGAGGCAGAAAGCTTCAGAGCAAAAGAATAGTCACTTTTAAATAACAGCAACAGCCAACAGAGTCATGCTAGTGAGGTCACGGGGCCAAGGCTCCTTCCTCAGCGGGCCCCGGAACCAAAGGACATTTCAGAGTGAAAAAAAAAAAAAGAAGCCTATTTTTTTTTAGATTGTCAGCCGAAGGGAGTTAGTTCAAGGTCGAGTAGTGTGGTTTTAATTTTTCCCTAGGAAAATATCTAATATTTAGCATTTAAAAGTTTAGTGTTTATGCTATAACACAAACACACACACACTTAAATATATTCTTTTGCATGTATCAAATATTATGTCAAATATTGTACATTTCAGGGAAGGTGGAATAGCCATACTTTTCTCTCCTCTTCCTACAAAGTACAACTAAGAATCCTGGACATTACATATAAAACAAATATAATAAGACCCTGAGAGGTGAAGAGAAGGCAAGCAGGCTACAAGCTTCAAGGTCTGAGAAACAACATGGCCATAAGTTTTCTAGGTTTTCTGCTTCTTCGTATATCCCAGACTTGAAGCTGAAGAACCTAGCAATCTGAAAATGACAGTGGGTACAAACAAAAAAGCCCTCCAACAGTCTGCTCTCTTACCCAAAGGACCAAGAAAGAGACAGCCTCGTAAGACAGAAAACTTTTAGATAATAATCACTCTACTCCAGCCAAACACCACAGAAAAGACTGTGGTCCCATTTCTACCTGTGCCGGAAAAGGCTGAGTAAGGAACCTGGATTTCTAACCCTGGCCCCCCATCCAGCAGTGATGAGGTACCCTTCTCCTGCCCTGCTGAGGTGGTGTCAGAGGTGACCTAATGGAAAGTCAGGACTGTAACTATTGCTCAAAGGCAACTAAGCCACCTTCTCATGGTGCCAGCGGAGCCACATGAAGAGAAGTAATGAGGGACTCTTCACCTTTGTCGAGGAGGTGTCAGTGGAGGACTGATGGAGAGCCAGAACCTGGACCCTGACCCAGCAGTTGTAAGAAGCACCCCTCCCCTTAGGCGTCGACAGAGGCCAAGTGGGGAAGGGAACCTGGACTTCTGTTCTCGCTTAGCAATAAGGAGGTAGCCAGAAGGGTGTCAGAGGAAGTCAGCCAACACAGGAGGGTCAAATAAGATTCAGAGTCTCACAACATCATATCCCCCAAATCCAGGTCTCCATAGCAAATCGCTCATCATACCAAGAACTAGAGAGACAATGCACTAAATGGAAAAAGATAACAGCTACCAACTCCAAGGTGATGGAGATGTTAGAATTATCTGGCAAAGATTTTAAAGCAGCCTATAAAAATGCTTCAGTATATAATCACAGACACACTCGAGAAAATGAAAAAAATAGGAAGTCTAGGAAAGAAATAGAAAATCTTAGCAAAGAAATATATATATATATATATATATATATATATATATATATATATATATATATATATATGTAAACCAACTGTAAAATTTAGAACTGAAAAAATGCCTTCATCAAAAATAAAATAATTCAATAGACGGGCTCAAGAGCAGAATGGAGGAGAAAGAGCAAAGAATTAGTGAACTCAAAAACAGAATAATCTGAACGACAGAGAGAAAATAAACAGAAAAATGAAACAGAAAAATAAACAGAAAATGAACAGAACCCCAGGGGCCTGTGAGATAACAGAAGATCTAGCATTTATGGCATCGGATCCCTGTAAGCAGAGGAGAAAGAGAGAAGAGCTGAAAATACACTCGAAGGGGGGTTCAATGTTAAAAAGATTAATTGGTGCAATCTACCACATTAACAGGTTAAAAAATTGCCCAATCATATCAATTGATACAGAAAATGTATTTGGCAAAATTCAACACCCATTCAGGATAAAATGCTCAGAAAAATAAGAATAGAGGAGAACTTACTCAACCGGATAGAACATATAAGAAACCTACAGATACCATTATATTAATGGTGAAATACTTGTGTTTTCCTCCTCTGACTGGGAACAAGGCAAAAATGTTCATTTTTATTAAATGTATTGCTGGAAGTTCTAGCCAGTGTGATAAGATAAGAAATAGAATTTCAAAAGAAAATATATAGATCAAAAGGAAAAAAAAAAACTGTCCCGATTTAAGATAAAGTGATTGTATACATGGAAAATCTCAAAGAATCTATGTGAAAATTCCTAGAACTAATAAGTGAGTTGAGCAAGGCTGCAAGATACAAGATAAACACAAAAATAAATTATATTTTAGTATATTAAAAATGAATAAACACTGACATTAAAAATATATCATTTACAATTACTCAAAAATGAAATACTTAGGTATAACTTCAAAACAACATGTACATAATCTGTATGCTGGAAACTATAACATGTTGATTAAAGAAACCTAAGGTCAATTAAATGGAGAAGAAGACTATGTTGATGAGTTAGGGAACCTAATGCAGTAAAAAAATATCAATTCTCCCCAACTTAATATACTAGTTTAATGCAATTCGTATCAAAATCCTAGCGTTTTTGTAGATATAGGCAATATTATTCTAAAATTTATATGGAAAGACGAAGAAAATAAATAGCGAGAAGTTTAAATAAAAAAGAATAAAGTAGGAAAAGTCAGTCTATCTGGTTTTAAGACTAACTAAATAAGTAATCAAGACTGTGTTGTATTGGCATAGAGATAAACACAGAGATCATTGGAATAGAATAGAGGACCCAGAAACAGGCTTACAAAAATATGCCCAACTGATTTTTTGCAAAGGTGCAAAAGCACTGTGATTTCACATGTATTCTTGAAGTTCTTCAAGTCCAATTCCTGATTCCTGGAAGGAAGTTGTGAGTTAAGAATGGGATACATCTAAACAAAAAGTCATACTACGCTACCAAAGAAAGTTTCTTATCTTGCACTACAAGTTTAGATGAAAATTAAATGACAAAATGACAAAGAGGTTTTCCAATGGTTCAATCCTCTTAACGAAACCCTCTGCATTATTGACCTCAAGAGATTTTACAATTTGCAACTTATAGGAGTCTCTGTGTGAAACACTGCTCATGCCTGATTCCAGGCTCCTCTCCAATGGCACTCTGCTATTGAGAGACCTATTTTTCTCCTTTTCTACCAGATTTGGAACTTTTTTCTTGGTTGTGTTAACATGTTGACTCTGTAAAATATAAAAACAATGTATCTTTAAAGTACCTTGAAATCAACCAAAAAGGCAAAAAAGCCTGACAAGCATTGCCTTCATCAAGTGATCGAAGTGACTGACAGCTCCTGTAATGGGAAAAACAGAAATCATGAACCACAAACAGGATGCAATGGGGAAGAACACAGCATTGCTTCTGTGCTGTTCTTGCCAAATACACAGAACTGAATTTAATCATGAGGGCATATCATACAAACCCAGACGGAGGGACAGTCTATAAAATAATTGGCCTGCCATCTTCAAAGCTGTCAAGGTCACAGAAGTCAAGGAGAGGCTGAGGAATGTTCCAGACTGAAGGAGACTAAAGGAATGTGATACCAAAAGCAATGTGTGGTTCTGAACTGACTCCTTTTGCTATAAAACATATTGCGGTAATTGGTGAAATTTTAATGGGTCGAGGATTAGGTGGTAGTAATGCACCACTGTTAATTTTCTAATTTGGATGGTTGTGTGGTGGTCGTGGAGGAGAATGCCCTTGTCCTTATTCAGGGGGGTAGGACATCATATTGGAACTTACTTTTGAATGGTCTAAGGGAGAAAAAAGTTATTTGTACAGTATTTATAACTTTGTAATTTTTCTGTAAGTTAACGATATTTAAATATATATATATTACATATTAGAGAGCTAGAAAATAACTTTTTGTAGTTTTATTTTTTCTGGTTCCAGCTAGCCTGAAAAAGCATCTTTTTTGCTAATGTAGCTTTCTCAGAGGTGGCTTGAGGCTGCTCTAGGGTTAATTCACTACCTTCAAAGGATGGGCTCAGAATTGACATTGAGCAGATGGGTGCAAAAACAATTCAGGACTGTTGGGATTATCGGCCTGGGCTGAGAAAAACGTCATGTAGATTTTATTAGATATTTCAAACCAGGGCTTGGTTCAGGAACCAAAAAATATGTGGTATTCCCACTTGTACACTGACTATTAGAAGCTGCTCACTAAACAATGTTCTTTTCACTTATCACAGTTCAGAGAGAGAGAGAGAGAAAGAGAGAGAGAAAGAGAGAGAGAGAGAGAAAGAGAGAGACCCATGTTCCTTTCAAATTGCCTTTCACAACAAAGCACTATCTTTTCCTAATAAGGCTGTCCACACTCTCAGATAGAATTAGCCACAGAATGCAATTCTAGTTCTCAGTGCATGGAATGCCAGACAGCAAGGCAAACATCTATTTATATGTTTAGTGATAATGATGTTTATCTATTATGTAATCATTTCTCCTACATTTTACAAAAGAGGCTGTGCCCTTGGTAAATGATCCTGACTCGCATTATTCCAGCCAAACACGGGAAACTTCAGAGTTACCAACAATGCAGTCTAAACAGGCATGGCTTCCAACTTTGCTAATTTTTTTTTTTTTTTTTTTTTTTTTTTTTTTACCATTTTAAAGCTGAATATAACACACAGTAAGTGAGGCATAATCTGGAGATGGTGGTAGCAAAGAATGAATTTAATTTGGCCAGAGGCCTGAAACTAAGTCTCTTTGATTCAGAGAATGGCATTTTATTATGTTTGAGGTGCATTCCCTTTCTGGTTTGTCCCAAACTAAATTGAGAATGGAATGCACTTCAGTACAAACAGAACCCAGCTTGACAATAAAACCAGGGCTAGGCCCAACTGCTAATATATTGAAATGCTATTTGTCTGGAGAAGAAGGAAAAAACTAGTGTCATTGTTGATATGAATGAAAACCAAGGGCTGTTTGAGGCCACACATCCATCCCTTCCTCCCCGCCCCCCCGCCCCCCCCCTCCCACCGTGTTCTTCCCCCCTGTGCCTGCGGCCTCTTAGTGAAGGATGGTGCTTTGGTGATGGAGATTGACACGTTCAAGGTTCAACTCTGGTGGAGAACATAGGGAGCAATGGAGCTCATAAATGGTTGGGGACCGAAAAGGAGAAAAGTCAAAATGATCAGTACTAGGGAAGACAGTAGAGAAAGTCTTCTGAAGGGATTACTGGAAAAATTTGAGGGAGACTGTTAAAATCCAGAGACTGAGTAAAGAACAAGGTTTTTTTTTTTTTTTTGTTTGTTTTTTTTATCTCTTTGAGAGAGACAGGCTGTCTTAGGAGGACTTTGGCCTGAGAAAGTCTTTTTTCATTAGGAATCATACAAAATATTCATTCACTAGACCAGGCGGGAGATGTTCCAGAAGGAAACAATAAAACCCTAACCAAGACGAGGAAAGTTTCTGTGATCAGCGTGGAGTGGTAAGAAGAAAACCGACCTGGGCATCAAGACCTCTGAGCTCCAGCTGCAGTCTCGAGATTAACTGCTGGTGTGACCACGAAAGAAGGCTTCGAGAACCATGACTCAGTTTCTCCACTTGTAGAATGAGTGAGTTGTCTAGGATCCTTTCTGGATCCATACTTCTGTACTCCAGTCATGGTGAAGACCTAGCATAGTAAGACAAAGGTGCTGATTCTCCAGGAACGCCTGTGACATGGGGAGAAATCGGGGTTCACAGAATCCAATCGATGCTGTAGGAGGCCAAGACTTTCCTTTTGCCCTACCTTTGACTTTTGCATCGAAAACCCAGATAGAAAAGACAGGCTTTTTTTTTTTTTCTCTGATAGAAACTCCGACTCAAATCCCATTAGCTTTGTAACAAAACTCTGAAGTGACATCACTACTAAAATATGATGATGATGCTACTACTAGTAATAGGTAAAACTTAACAAACACTTATTGTCCTGGATCTCTTTCTAAGCAGTTTACTTATTAACGTGTGTATTCTCCCTATAACTTTCATCTTCATTTTTACAAACGAAAAAACCAAGGCATGCAAAGCTTGGGTTACTCAAGTCAGATCATAAGCTGTGGGGCTGTGGTACAGACTGCTGTCAATGCTGCTCCCATACCACCTCTTCTACACTATTTGGTTTAAATGTTTAAACAATGACAGATTCCCTTTTTACTCCTTTTATTGTCTTGTCATATCACTCTTTCGCTTCATCCCCTAAACTATAAGATAAAATCAGACCCCTTGGTAAGGAGCATCCAGCCCTCGAAGATCTGTCTCTGGCTACCCTGCCTGGTCTCACCTTGCTCCACTGTCTGCTGCATTTGAGGCTCCAGACGTGAGGAGTCATTTGCCTTTTCTAAATGGACCACACTTCCTTCCTCACTCTGTTTCTTTTGCCTAGGAACCAATTTACAGCCATGTCATCTGGCAAAGTCTTGATCAGACTTCAAGTCTTGCGCAGAGTAAGCCATTCTGGGTAGACTCTTCTGGCTCTTCCAGGTTGAATGAAGCACTGCCTCCTAGGTTTGTCCACATTCTCTCCACAATTTGAACATCATTCTATTCCAGGTCTAAGTACACTGTGTCAGAAATGCCTGCTTACCCTACTGACTGGAAGTTTCACGGCATCTTGTTTATTTTGGTACTTCCAGTGCCTTCAATATGCTTTTGATGAATATTTGTTGCATTGAATTATATTTCTAGGTAAATTTTGTGTTGGTGTTGTTAGATACTTGAAATGAATAAATGAATAATTTCCAGAAAAGCTTTGATATCAAATGAGTAAAAGGGAAATCTTGATCCAGTCATCAGGAGAAACATCAAATTTTTTGGATATTAGGCACAGAAATAACAATGAGGGTGACAATGGTGGACAGTGAGAAACAAATAAATTATTTTAGGAACAGAAAACAACTAAAACGTCAAGCAGGGAACATAGCTTTTAAGTTAGGAAAAAACACTTCAAAATATAACATTCACTGATATTTTGCTCAACGAGAAATCTGTCTCCAAATTTTATTTTCTTCCTGAAGTTGTACGGTTTACATTAAAGCAAAACTACTTTGATGTGTTATGCCATTGATTAATCTTTCTACTAAATGCCAAGAAAGAAATCCTTCCAACAGTCCATTAAGAAAAACTCATTTTCTTTGTTTTCTCTTTGTCCAATTACTTGCCAATAGCTTTATAGTTCTACAGATGCAAGGTGATGAGATTTCTGAGCCTGAGAAAGGAGTTTTCACAATCGACAGATATAAATCTTGGAAAGTTATGCTAAACCACAGAGGAAATGTTTAAACAATGACAGATTCTCTTTTTACTTTTTTAAAAGAATTTAAATTTCTTTTCAGTAATTCTTATTTCCCACATAATGTCATTTAAAGAGAGGCTCCAGAGTAAAATTTATCGTGGACCCCAACTTGATCTCATCACTCAGTAGACACACTTGACCCTCAAAGGCAGCCTTTGGGTTGGAGTATGTTGTTGTGGTTGTTTTTAGGTAGAAACTACCCCTATGACCCTTTATTTACTTCTCATTAACATCAAAAGACACAGTTCTTGAGTGGAATAAATGAGCAAATCTACTGTGTGTTTTAAACATTTTCTTAATTGTTTCTGTATGTCTTTCCGGAAAGAAGGACTTTTTTTATTTGAGAAAGAATAGTCATGCACATTACTGGCAGATAGAGTCCATCTGGAAAAGTCTATAAAATCTCAGTGTTTTGGTACTGGCAGGGGCTGATGGTCTGGACTTAATTTTTCCGATGAGGAAACTGAGGCCTCTTAGGGCCTTGAGGAGATCCCAGATGCTGTCCAAGGGGCACTCACAGTCCAGGCTTCCCAAAGCCAAGTCCAGCACAATTCTTTACAGACTCACAGTACAGCAAAAAGTCTACCTGTTGACCATAACTCTGAAGGAATTCGTTGATTTAGAAAAATTCCAACACTAAGAAACATTCTCTATTAAAGACTATGCCGGAACATAAAACTACTTTCCAAATGTGTGTGCTGTTCAATGGCAGGAAATGAAGAGTAAATAGCACAGAAGTGAGACCAATAAGAAGAGGGCACCTGAGTTAAAAAAAAAATTATAGGGATTTTTGAAACCCTAACTCAAATGATGGTCCCTCTTCCTTCCAAAGGACAAATCATCCATCCATAAAAAAGATGATGGACTCTCTGAGTCTCAAAAATTATAGAAACAAACCAAATAAGTAAATCATAAAGTCAGGAGGGATTGATAGAAATGTGGAAATCTGTGCAAAGTAGATAAAGAATTTTCATAGTTCCCCTGAATAGTGCAAATTTAAGTCTTTCATTATAATGGAAGGGTTGAAAGGGTTAGAAATGGACAGTGCAGAAAAGGTAAGATACCTGCTCCAGGTAAGATAAGCAGAGATGAGAAGCCCCACACACCAGATGTGGGAAATGTGGTGTCAAGGATCCTCTGGATGGCCCCAGCCAGGTGGGAGGTAAATATCTTCCCATATGGAAAAAGTACTTTCTTGTCTCACTAGGTGATCAATTTCAGCTGTCCTGGGAGGTAATCCCATGGAAAATGGACTAAAGAACAGTTTAGTAATACCCATCAAAATGTAAAATATAGACAGTTTTGTTCCAGCAATTCAACTCCAAGGGATTTATTCTACAGATATACTCACAAATATGCGCCGAGTACATATAAAATGATGCATTGCAGTATTATCTGTAATCACAAAACAGGGGAAACAACCTACATATCCATCAGTGGGGACTGGTCAAATAAGAAATATTTGTATGAAAGGAATGAGATAGAGATATATATGAGCTGCTGTGCAAGAAGTGTGCCTGCTCCTTTTCGTGTAAAAAGTAGGGGATATACTTATAGATGTATAAACAATTTCCAGATGCATAAAAATCTGTTATCTCTGGTGACCTTGAAGTCTAAAGAAATAACAATAATGACAATAATATCTCTCAGTATATAGAGCTTATGTATGCCAGCACGAGTCTATGTACTTTATATGAATGAACAAATTTAATTATAACAGCAGTTCTCTAAGTCAGGCATTATGATCCCCATTTTATGGACAAGAAAACTGAGGTGCAAGGAGTTTCAATAATTTGCTTATGTTCACCCAGGCCATTAGTAGAGAATCTAGGTTTGAACCTGGGCAGTTTGCCTGTAGTCTGTGCTCTGAATCACCACACTACAAAATTTACTTTTCAGCGTATATCCTGTTTATTAGAATTTTTCAGTTACCTTATTTATTTATGTAATTTTTTTTCAGAAAAGAAACATAATTGAAGAAGAAAAAATTATGAATAGAATGACTAGCTAGCTCCTCAGCCCATCATCTCATTAGAACCAGAATGCCCATAAGAGGGAGGACGTGGGGCTGAGAGC
>CM053513.1:15733476-15771858 GCA_028627145.1 Eidolon dupreanum | reverse complement strand
ATGGAAAGAGAAATGCCCACTATTCTGGCTATGAAAACCAGTGGAGATTGTGGCTGAGTGAGATGAAGGGTCATTGGAATCAGACATTTCTCTTAAGAGGCCAGTGCACATGTGCACTTACTCGCTGACAGACTTACTCACTCTGAGCTCCAGTGCTTGGGGAGCAGTTCAAAAGGTGCAGGGGGTATGTGGAAAGGAGCTGAATTGTCTGGTTTGAGGGTGAGGGCTAGAGGGGCAAATTTCTCCCAGACAGAAGCACTGGAAGAAGGCATTTTCCTTTGTTGAACCCTCCCCCAGCCTTCCATGTAGACCCAGGTGACCTCCATATCTGAGTCTCCATCAGCCTAGCTAACACTGATTGCCCTGCCCCAGTGATTCCCTGAGACCTTGCCCTACCCAACTTGTGGGCCCACCCAAGCTGCTTCTGGAGGCTTTTTCATGCAAACAGCCTGTCTTGGCTCATGCTCAGAAATTTCCTAAAATTTCTCAAAGGTTTACAAAATCTAAGTAAGAAGCATTTCACTTCAGCGTGCTCCTTACCTCTTGCTGAGTAGCCTCAAGGATGGCACTAGTGGCAGCCGGCCTCGGTTTGCGGCTTGGCCTCTCAAGACACATCCAAGCCAAGCGTGGGTGGCAGCCATCTGTGGATTGCTTGGTGACTCATGCCAGGTGACTCCAGGCAGGACACAGGCTATGACTGAACTTGGCCTGTGGTAGGGCCCATCTAAGGAGGCCCAGGCCTACACGCCCAGTGGCTGGCTCCCATCTGAGCTGGAGCATCACCCAGGGCCTCATGCAAGGACAATACACCCAAAGTGCAGACTGGGCAGGCACCAGAGTCCTGTTAAAGTGAATCCTGCTCCATAGCCCCTGTACAACAGCTCCTCCACTGTAGTCACAGGCTAGTCCTCACAACCAGATAGTCTGAGGGTCAATCCCTCCCATCGATGTGCAAACAATGACCAAGGCTCAACTACAACAGGAGGGCACACAATGCACACAAGGGACACACCTGGAGCACCCAGCTCAGGTGACCAAGGAGACTGCACCCCTGGGCTCCACAGAACACATACTACATAAGTCCATTCTACTAAGACTGGGAGACATAGTGGCTCTCCATAATACATAGAAACAAAGACAAGGAGGCAGCCAAAATAGGGAGACAAAGAAAAATATCCCAAATGAAAGAACATAGCAAAGCTCCAGAAAAAGAACTCAACAAAATGGAGAAACGCAATCTACCAGATGCAGAGTTCAAAACACTGGTTATAAGGATGCTCAAGAGTGGATGATCTCAGTGATAACTTTAACGAAGAGATAGAAAACATAAAAATGGAGATAGAAAACCTAAAAAAGAATGCAATAACTGAAATGAAGAATACAGTAGAGAAAATCAACAGTATATTAGATGAAGCAGAGGATCAAATCAGTGATTTAGAAGATAAGGTAGCAGAAAAAAAACCCAATCAGAACAGCAACAAGAGAAAAGAATCTTAAAAAAAGAAGATAGTTTAAGGGGCCTCTAAGATAACATTAAGCATACTAACATTCATATCACAAGGTTAACAGAAGGAGAAGAGAGAGCAAGGAATTGAAAACCTATTTCATGAAATCATGATGAAAAACTTCCCTAACCTGGTGAAGGAAATAGATATAGAACTCCAGGAGGTACAGAGAGTTCCAAATAAGATGAACCCAAAGAGGCCCACAGCAAGACACATCATAATTAAAACACCAAAGGTTAAAGACAAAGAGAGAATCTTAAAAGCAGCAAGAGAAAAGTAGTTACCTATAAAGGAGCTCCCATAAGACTGTCAGCTGATTTCTCTACAGAAACTTTTCAGGCTAGAAGGGATTGGCGGGAAATATTCAAAGTGATGAAAAGCAAGTACCTACAATCAAGATTATTCAGCAAAGCTATCATTTAGAATTGAAGGACAGAAAAAGAGCTTCCCAGAAAAGAAAAAGTTAAAGAAGTTCATTACTGCCAAGCCAGTATTACAGGAAATGTTGAAGACACTTCTTTATGAAGAAGAAAAAGAAAAAAGATTAAAAAGATGGATAACAAAATGGGAATAACTCCATATCTATCAACAATTACTTTAAATATAAATGGATTAAATGCTCCAATCAAAAGAAATGGTGGCTGAATGGGTGGGAAACAAGACCCTTGCATTTGTTGCCTACAAGAGATTCACTTTAGATAGAAAGACACACACAAAATGAAAGTAAAGGAATAGAAAAAGATGTTTCATGAAAATGGAAACAAACAAACAAACAAACAAACAGAAAGTTGGGGTAGCAATACTTATACCAGACAAAATAGACTTTTAAGCAAAGGCTATATCAAGAGACAAAGAAGGACCCAGTTATCCTACTTTTGGGCATTTATCCAAACAAACCCAAAACACTACTTTGAAAGGACACATACATCCATATGTTCATTGCAGCATTATTTACAATAGTCGAGATATGGTGACAACCTGGGTGTGTATCAGTGGATGAATGGATAAAGAAGTGGTACATGTATACAATGAAATATCACTCAGCCATAAAAAAAGAATGAAATCTTGCCATCTGCAACAACACAAATGGACCTATTGTGCTGAGTGAAGTCAGTCGGACAGAAAAAGACAAATGTCATATGATTTTACTTGCATGTAAAATCTAAAGAACAACAACAACAACAAAAAAACAGAACAGAAACAAAAAATAGTTCTCTGAAGAGCAAAACAAAGATGATTCTGCCCCTCACGATACCTCAGCTGTGGAAAAGGAACTCTGATCAGAAGCAATAACCATTTGAAATGAGGAAGCAAGGTATTTTTAGGTGACCTCAGTCAGGAGAGTGTCTGCAGGTGTGGGAAGAGCCTGGGCTTAGGGCAGAAACAGCAGGGGGAGCATTTTAATTCTGCCTTTTACTGAGAAGCTAGGGAACTGGGTGAGAAGTAACCTTTTCAGTTCAAACTTCTTTACTTGTAAAATGAGAGTAGCAGTGTCCACAACAAAAGTTTGTTGATTAAATGAAGAAACACCCATAAAACACCTAATTCTGTGACTGCTACACTGTTGGTGCCAGTAAATCTCGTCACTGGTGTCAGAGGTTCTCTATGCAGGTGTGGGAGAGAGGAATGGGTAACACAATGACCTTTTTTTTAACCTATGTACCTCTATCCGCCCAACTCTTCATCCACCTGAGTCAGGTATTCAGATGTGCTCCCTTCTCATCTCCACATCCAGGTCCTTACAAATTATGGCTATGTGTGGTAGTGTCCTTAACGGTCTTTGTCAGAAGTTCATGCTCTCTCTCCTCTAGCTGGAGGAGAAACATGCCGAGTTCCCAGCACCAGGTATGAATGCATGTCTTGGATATTCTCTCGTGATTTCCAGCAGTTCCGTGGCTTAAGGAGGAGACTGAGTGGGGGTGGGGAGGAAGTGGTGGCAGGTGGGGGTGGGGTGGGGCTGGCAGGCGTAGGCATCAGAAAATCAGTGTGGTTCTCTCTCTGATACCATTTACTTTGTGGATGATAAATCTGATGCTTTTATAGTGAAATCTTTTCTTACACTGGCCATTATAATTTATAAATATTTTCTAAATGATCTCAGTAGGAACTCCAATTTTTTGATGAGCCAAATTTTCACCACATGATGCAATCTCAAAAATCATCTTTCCACAGATATTTCTGAACTTCTACTTTCAAAGCCACAATTTCTCTTTCATATATTGTAGAAATATTTAGAAAACTTTTTAGGAAAAAAATTTTAAAAATCTGCAAATCTAGCTTTGTTTTTCATCTTAGAAGTGTATAAGATCTAAGGCATTTAAAAAGAAACAAACATTATAATGAATATACTCCTATATCTATCAATCGGCTTAATTTTATAAGGTTAAAAACAACAAATATAAAATATTTTTCTAGAATATGAGATAATGCTATATGAGAATGAAAGCAAGAGCATAATGAACACAGGCTTCAGAATGGTGGGTATCTGGTGTGGGAAGGTGAAAAAGTAGGATGGGGAGGACCACATAACTAGAGGGATTGTCAGGTTTTAGCTTTCTTGGAGGATGTCATGAACCAAAGTCCATTAAACAATTCTATCTTCAAAATTCTAGGAAGCCTTCCCCTAAAAGACCTAAATTCCAAGATGCTCAGTGAGAGAAAATTCTAGATCTCTTCGAAATCATAGGCCTAAGAAAGAACTCCATACTTTTGAGGTGACATACTTCATTCAATGACTATGCAATTCAGAATCATAAAGTAATAGGCCAGAGTTAAGACTAGATGTTGTGAAATGAACCAGATTTTCTGTACTGTTGTTTAAGCTCCTAAAACAAGGGAATGCCAGGCTGTGCCTATTTTATCTAGGTGACTAAAGAAGAGTTAAACAAATCATACAGAAAGCACAAAAGAAAGCCCATGTGAGCAGCATGCATGTAACATTATGTTATAGATCATTTCCCCTTTTCAAAGGAAAGGCATTTCCATAAAGTGAGTTTATTTGCTTTACATCTGGTATTCAAGATTCCTATAAAAAGATGATTTATAACTCAATAGCTACTCTTGTTTACTACACAGCTTACATCATCATCCTGTATTGTTACATTGAACCAGCATTGGCCGCACTTTTATTGCATTCGTTATCAAACCTATAGCTCAAACAAAATGCTTTATAAAGAGAGGCCCAGAAAGTAACTGATAACATGCAATTACAATCTTCTATGGACTTGAAGGTTTATTCCAGCTGGGCTACCCTTGGCCCAAGGAGAAGCCTCTCCTATCTGTCCCCTTAGGCACACTTTCCCCTTGGTAGGAGCATTCTTCACAGAGGGGCGGAGTAATATCTTCCATATGTATGGAGCCTGGTAGGAGTATGAAATCCAGCATCCGTTCCATCTTTTATGGTAATAGAATTCCAATTTGGGGGAGAGAGGATGGAATGACTTCTCTCTGTGGGATGGGCTTTGAGAGTTTGTTATGCCTCCCCATAGTTACAGGGGAGCCAGTGGACAAGAACTAGACCAAGTGAGCTCCTCACAGTTCAGGAGCATCTCTGGCCTTTGAATCACAGTTCTTTTTTTTGAGGGGAAAGGCAAGGGGCAGAGATGAATAGACAGGAAGCCACTGGCGTTCATTCATTTGAGTAGAGGTACTTGCCTTTACTGAAATACATTTCTAGGCCCAAGGTGGAGCCACTACTGCTCAGAGTTCTGTGTCATCAAATCAAAATGTAGATAACTTTCATGTCCCTGTAAATTCTCCGCTTGACCAGAAACACAGTGTATCCAGTCCGCCAATTCCCAAACATTAAGGTGACTCTGGACTCTATTCTTATTTCCTTGTTCTTTATTCGTTGTCTATCTTTCTCTTTTTTGTTCCTTATTTGTTTTCTGTTTTTCTCTTCATTGTTTTTTGTTCTTTATCCTATGAAAGCTTCCTGCCTTTGACCCATTTTACACCCTGGGAAAGGGAGATGGCCTTTTCCATGAAGTCTTAAATGAAGTTTGTTTATCTTTAATAATTTTTTAACAGATTAGACTGTCGCCAGGTTCTAGGTCCAAATCCTTCCAGTGAATTATCTTTATCGTTAACTATACTAGCATTTCGCCTATTGCTTACAATCAAAGAACTCAGAATCCAAATGCTGGCACTGCCAGTCCATAGCTGTGGGGTCTTGGACAACTCAGCTCTAGAACAAATATGATACAGCCTGTCCTAAGGCGTAGATCACATGAGCTGGCAAATGTGAAATTGCTGACATGGAGAGAGATGTGAATTGAGTTCACAAGTCTTCACGTGAACTTCTGAGCCACTTCAAAGCTGTGTATTGTGTACAGAATTGATTCAAACTGCAAAGTGAATGTCGGCCATCATCATTAGCTCTCGATGTTGTGTGTATTCTCCCTCCCACTGGAAAAAAAATAGTCAGTAGTAATATTGTTCCCTCCTTCCTTTAAAGAAATTCTGATGTGAATCCAGAGATTGCCCTGTGAATTTCCTTATATTGTTCCCTCCCTTCTCCCCTCAACACCTTTGGAAAAATGACAGGTGGCATTTCATTGACCGGTGGTGGGAAGCTGTGCCCATCCTTTTCATCTCCTGGCAGCTCTAGGAAGCCACGGCAACAAAGACCACCACCACCACCTGCCTCTAGACCTGGCTCGGGAACTGTTCCAGCCTGGTTGCCTTCATGGAAGCCATGTAAAGACTGGAGAAATGAATAGTCTCATGAAAACAAAACCTGAAACAAAACCCAGCTGGATGTGGGCCAGGCTTTGTCCAGCCTGAAGCTCTGCCTTGCTGAGAAACCCTCTATGACCCCTGCACTTGACTATTCATTAGGGCAAGTCCTTGTTCTTTTTGCTTAACATTCATTTCATTACCAAAGTGCTGTACATTAGTGTGGTTTCAGCACAGATACTGAGACAGTGTTGCAGTTACTAACACTGTGCCCAACAGTCACTTTGTGTCACTTGCTGAATGGGGTGGGGAATCCAGACAGGACCCTCTTCAGCTGGCTGTCTCTGCTCCACAGTGTCTGGGGCCTCGGAATAACTCAGAGGGCTAGAGGCTGGACAGTGGTGGCAAGAGGATGTGCTCTGAGATGGCGGGGTCATCCGCACGGACATGCATGCTTGGCAGGGATGATGGGAGGGCTAAGCTCAGTGGGATTGCAGCCACAGAGCCTGGCATGGCAGCCACAGGATGTAGCATGCACTGCCTGCTTTTTTGATCTGAATCCTGGCTACCTGGTCTCTCTCCCCTCCATGTCCCTCCCCCTGCCGCCCGCCACATACACACACCTGCGCACCATTGGCGAGAGAAGTCCACCACCTGGCCCAGATTCATGGGGAGAAATGTCAAGGAATTGGGAGCCATGCTTAAAACCACCATGGGCCAGTGAAATACTATCCAAGAGGATTGTTGGGAAAACAGGAGGGAGCCTTGGAGCCTAGTTTAGTCATTGTCAGCATTCACACTCAGCTTCCTCATCTGGGCTCCATTTCGACTCTCAAAAGACTTCTCTCTGCTGCCCTTCAGCCTGACACTGCCAAGTGCAGTGGTCTGAGAACTGAGGTGCAAGTTCAACCACAACTAGACCATGTGTGGAGCCTCACAGGACCCAACAAACAGCCATTCTATACTTACCCATGTCGGGGAAGCTGGGTGGGGAGGAACGTCACCAGGGCTATGTCAAAGCTAAGAGTGGCATGGGAAAGGTCAGTTCTTTCTCTCCTTTGTCACCCCCAGAACGCCCCCATCCTCACACTGGTGTCTGGCCCTGACATGCACTGGCCCAAAGGAGCAGCTCCAAACTCGAAGTCCTGGGGCCTACCAAGTCTGTAGCCCTCGTAACCTGCAGTCTCTGAAAGCAAATCTGTACAACCTGAACTATTCCCTTTGGTCATCCCTGGAATTAGTGAGCTCATGTGACAGTGAGCTGGCAGTACACAGGTGATGCTCTCTAGGAGAGTGAGCATCATGCAGGCTGGGACAGTGGCTGCTGGTCTGCATGCAAGGATGAGCCAGCACTGAGCACCCGGTGTGCAGGAGGACTGTGATGAGCACGGCAAGTTCATGTGCCACTTTAAATAGAAAAGGAAGGAACAGGTATTAGGAATGAAAGGGGTGGAAAAAGATGTTATGGAGATTTAAGTAAATAATAAAAAGTCCCTGCACAGAGGAATGAAATTCAGGACTGGTGGGATAAAAGGTGAGGGAATGTAGGTGTCACTTAAGAACCCCACACAGAACACCGAGGAGCAGATGCTCGTGCCTGCTCAGCTCGGATGGGCCCTGAGCCCCTGGATGCCAGGCAGGCGTGGACACCTCTCAGGGCTCTCCGCCTTCCAGAGGACATAGTGTGTGGTCAGTCCTCTGGGCTGTGGGCGTGACTGTCCTCAGAGCCAGATACCGGCTCTTCAATTTTCCTCATGAAATAAAGTGGATCCCCGTGAAAGGCTGCGACCTGGCTCTTTGCACTATTTCCCATAGACCCAAATGTGCACCAAGAAATAAAAACACGGGTATAAAACTGAAGCCCAATAGGAAATTTATGTTACATACAGGAGACCTTGAGTGCTGGGGGGAGTTCCCCCGCTCCCAGCCTCAGTAATAGCAAAGGCTCCAGCACATAGCCCTGGGTCACTCTCTGCATGCAGGCTGCTGATTCCCCATCATGCTGATGTGTTCTTGCATGCCTGTGTCCTACTTTGGTAGGAAAACAAAGTATATTGTCTGAGTGTTCATTCCCAACAATCCTTGAATCTGGCTTAGTTTTGCAACTGGTGTAGCTCAACTTTAAATCCTAGCCTGCTGTGTTGGAGCTTTGAGCCCCTCTCATCCCTTCCCCCTGCCCCCAAGTAAACTCGTATCTTTAACTGACTAGAAGGTCCTGTCATGCAGGTCTCCCTGTCTTACCGTTTTATACTCTGTGGTGGAATGAGCTTTTGTCTCAATTCTTAACTCCCTCTTATCTAATGACCTTGATATGTTTACCATATGAATATATAGTATATACAACTAGACCGGCAAAGTCTTCATCTCCACCCCATTCATGCTAGCTTTGGGCACCCGACTCGCTTTGGCTGATAGATTGTGGGGGAGCATGATACACGTGTGTGGTTAAGTTTGCTCTGTTGTACTCTGGTTACAGAATGGAAC
This sequence comes from Eidolon dupreanum, assembly GCA_028627145.1. Lineage (NCBI taxonomy): Eukaryota > Metazoa > Chordata > Mammalia > Chiroptera > Pteropodidae > Eidolon > Eidolon dupreanum. The sequence continues at coordinate 15,763,192 of CM053513.1, read as the reverse complement.
TGGCTACACAAGGAACTGACCCAAACCCAAACTCAGCCTAATGCAGAGCTGCCCTACCCAACCTACAAACCCACAAGCAAGAAAAAGAAATGTTAGCAATCCATAGAGTTTAAGAATTGTTTGTTATACAGCAGGTTTAAAGCATAAGCTGACCGATACAGATCTCATGGGGAGAAATAGCCTGCCTCATGGCCAATTTTGTTATCTTTCTGAATTTATGATTGCGATGGATGGCCTCTCCCATGAAAGGCCACTTGCACCAGCCAGATCAGCTCCTTCCTCAGCCTCCCTTCTTTAAGTCCTTCCTATCTCACGGGCTGGCCCAGGATCCCAGCCACCTTGATAACAGGTCACACAGCTTATGATAAATGAGGCTGATGGTTCTACAGTGCAGATACCAAACTAAGACACTGCCCACCCTTCTCCCCTGGTGAAGGAAGTTCTGGTGATGGGCAGAGGTGGAGGCACAGTTGACCATGGCTAGCATTGCTTTTTTTATTATTATTAATTATTATTATTATTATTATTATTGTTAAAAAACACATGTAACATAAAATTTACCATTTTGGCCATCTTTAAGTATAAATTCTGTGGCATTAAGTGTATTTACATTGTTTTGCAACCATCACCACCATCATTGCCAGAACTTTTTATTTTCTCCAACTGAAACTCTGTACCCATTAAACACCAACTCCCCATCCCCTATTTCCTCAGCCCTTGGCAACTGCCATTCCTTTTATGTCTCTATGAATTTGACTACTGTAAGTATCTCATATCAATGGAATTTTATAATGTGTTCTTTTGTGTCTGGCTTATTTCACTTAGCATAGTGTCTTCTAAGTTCATCCATGTTGTAGCATGTGTCAGAATTTCCTTTCTTTTTAAGGTTAAATCGTGCTCTATTGTATGTATACACCACACTTTGTTTATCAGTTCATCTGTCAGTGGATATGTGAGTTGCTTCTACATTTGGGCTGTTGCGAGTGATGCTGCTATGAAGCTATGAACGTGGTGTACTGAAGACTGGTGCATCTTAACTAGCTGTGTGTGCAGCTGGAGGGTAAATGCCAGATGCCGTCTTTTGGGGGAGTGCTGAAGTCAAAGCTGGGAAAGTGAATCAAACTGTGTTTCCCCAAAGCCTCTCTTACCAGGCTGAGATAATGGAAAAGCAGGTGGAGAAAAGCGTGTTGGCATTCTGACAACTTCTTCCAAAGAAATGCTTTTCCTAATTTCTAACTTTAAACATTTTAAACCTTGGTTGGCATAGAGCTAAGGGTTTCAAAAAGCCTTCAGTACCCTCCTTTGCAGCTCTGCACTGGTAGTTGTTGTCTGCAATCTCCAGAGGTAGTCGCCATTGCTTCCTCCCCTCCTTGTGCGTGCATCCTGCTCCGCCCATCAAGAAAATGAAATCCATTCCTGCTCTGCCTCTTCCACCCTGGCCTGGCCCTGGGTTGGGCCTTGACTGAATAATCAGGGTTCAAGTGATGCTGTGCTGGTTCTGGGCCGGGACTTTTCAGAGGCCTGGCATTTTCCGCTTTCTCTCTTGGAGGAATTCAGGAGACATGTAGAAAGGCCAACTACGAGGACCGCCATGCTGTGAGGAAGCCCACGCCAACCATGTGGAGAGGGCACACAAAAGAGAACCAAGGAGCCAGACTGACAGAAGGATTAAGGCCCCAGTCACATGACCCCAGTTGAGTTGCCTCAGCCAGCACCCCCACACCTCGCATTTTGGGAATGCAGCCGAGACCCAGACATTAGTGGTGGCGGTGGGTCATTCCTTCCATGCCTTGTGCAAAATTCTGACCCAAAGAATTTGGAGAAAAATAAAGTAGTTTTTTTTACCCTGCCAAGTTTTGGTGTGCCTGGTTATGCAGAAAAAATATGCGAAGCAGTAGTCTAGCACTTCACTTAGGAATGTGGGAACACTCAGCGTTTGCTGTTTCAGTCTCAGATTTTTGAAACCTGAGCAGAAAACGAGACAAATGAAATCCCATTTTAAAATCCTGTTACATACATTTCGAGTTATTCTGAGAAGATTTAGATGTGACGCTTTGTTAACCTTTAGCATTCTGCTTTTAAAGATACTATCATCAGGAAGAAACCTCTAAAAACAAAATTCTGACAATCAGCAATAGGCTGGCTCCTAACATTTCAGAGCCTGGGGCATGAGGACAAATAGAGATCCACATACCTGTGTCTAGATTCTTAAAGACAATAAATCAGGCTAACAACCTATTAAATTAAATTGAATTAAATGTGTTCTATCTTGCTACTTTGGAAAAAAATTACCTTTATAACAATCTTAAAGGCCAAGTTCAAATTCAGCATTCTTGACTCTTTGGAATTGCGCATTGGAATACAGTAACATTGGGAGAACTGGCCCTGGATCCTGGCCTTTGTCTCTTCTTGGGGAGTCAGGATGGCATTATCTTGTCCTTGCTATGATGATACACATGGGGCATTGCCAGCCACGGAAGCCCACCCGGGCCTTCGGTGTGCACAGTCTTGATTGAGTCTTGATCATGTACTGCTCGTGTGCCTTACCTTTAGTCTCCAGCCCCTCTAGATGGTTGGAACTGATATAGAGAGTCCTGAGTCCCCGTGATAAATCATATCATTATGATGTACAGTGGCTAACGATCCTCTTATTAGGCAGGACATTCCAGGGGCCTAGAAATCACCTCTCGGTACCAAAGGGCAAAGGCCAGATCTCTTTTTAGGTAAGACTAACTCTTCGTCACACAGGGGCCCAGAGTTGGGCCCCTCCTGCCTAGGTCTGGGGTGGTATTGATCAGAAACACTCCCCATAAGGTGATGTAATCCCAGTGGGAGTGACATTACAGAAGCAATGTGGTTGCTAAGTGAATTCTCTGAGGAGCCCACGTTTCAAAAGGGAGCAAAGGATGGAAGGAGGATCCCAGTCCAAGAAGAGAAGCCATTGTGGCAAGAACAGTGTCAGAAAGGCCTAGAATGGACTGAGGCTTGTGAAAAACACCAAGACAATGTAGCGTTTTTAGTGAAGAAATGCAAAGAACAACCTGGTCTGTGGCAGTGGGTAGTATTATGATCTGCTCTGCTGCTCCAGAAACCTCCCTGGAGTAGGGGAATCTGTCACTTGTCCAATGAGAAAATCCAGAAAGCTGTAAGAAAATTAAAGCCAAAGAGAGCAAAAGGCTAATGAGGGAAGCCAACCTTTGCATCCCGTACTTGGATCTGGCCTGGATGCTGCAGAACTCTCTCACGGGAAGTGAGATAGGGAGACAGAGACCAGGTGACAGTGCCAGCAGGTAGATTTATATCTGGCTGTAGGTCCTTGTGCTCAAAGGTGAATGGTCCACCTGGAATGTACCTCTGATGGCTCTGTTTCTGTTCCTCATTTTAATTGTCAACTTGGATTAGGAAAAAGATATTCTTATCACTTTACAGATGACATAAAGCCCAGGGGATCCCTGATACCCTGAATAGAAGAATCGGGGTTGAAACAGATGTTAACAGAACATAACAACAAAAGAAGTTTAATCGAGATTCATATATATTCCTTTTATACTGTCTGTGTTACATATCTTCCAGTTTAGGTCTGGACAGACCTAGCTTGATAAGAATTTCTGTGATCAAACCCAAGGCATTTTTAGTCCTTATGAGCTCTATATGAACCCACAACATTGTTACCCCAAAATATGAACAGGACCTTAGAATTCGTTGAGAGAAATAAAGAAAATATATTTATGAGGGTAGCAGCAGTTTTGCTATAGTCTGTGCTAGTCAGACCACTTCTGTTTAGCTTCCTATAGAACCATGAGGTCCAGAGAGAGTTGGCTCAAGTGATGACGACTCTGGAAATGGCATCATTTAGAACTGGTGGAAGAAGCTCAGTGTTTTGAGTCTGAAACAAGAAGACTTAGGAGACTTGCTAGCTGTCCTCTAATATTTGAAGAACTATCCTAGGGAAAAGGTGATAGATTTATTCTATGGTACTCAAGGGAGTAAAGATTAGGAGGAATGAATGGAAATTCCAGGAAAGGCTTCAATTCGATATAGAGAAGAATTTTCCAAAATCAATGCCTTACATAGTAGTTAGCTCTAATTGCTGGAAGTATCCACATAGGGATATTACAGAAAAGGTTTTGGAATCCATGAAGATACATCTGAACAAAATGGAGGATCCCTAATGGGGGAAGTTTCAAGCACTGTGGTGGGCTGCAATGCTCATCAAATTAGATCATGAAGGCATCTGTCTACTACCCCTTTGGTAACAAAAAGATGGCTTTCGTCCCAGAACTGGATAACTTTTCCCCCTTAGGTTTGAAGGTTTGTAATAAATCAATAGCTCTTTTGCACCCAGACTGAGGTTCTGGTTTTTCACATTGGCAACAACGACCTCCCATTTGACTGTAATACAACTGGAATAAGACTAACTCACTTTCCATATGGTCAGGTGTGCAGAAAGCCCACGTTCTTGTTCATTTTTCCTGGATTGTGCTTCTTGGTATGTTTCAAACATCTGCACTCCTCAAGATCTCCTATTTATAGCCGATGAGATGTTGAGATGGCCCAGGGGCTGACTTCTTATACTCACTCCTCTATAAAACTCACAGCAGCTGTAAAAACTGGCTATTTTCTAGAAATTTTACCTCTATTATTTTTCATATGCGCAATGTGGCACCTGCAAAGATATATCTGTGCTGACCTTGTAAAAAGTTTGACTTGGCTTTCCTTTTCACTGCAAAGAGCACATTTGATGAAAATCAGATGAGGTTTGAGGTCATAAGTGGTAGTTTGCCAATGGAGTTGTACTTAGGGGATGGGAAAATAACAACAATAGATGCACATGTCCTCAGGCTAAGACACTAATTATTGTGAAATGGACACTTTCTGAGGCAACAGGGGATTGTATAAATTTGCATGAAATTAAGAAAGCTCTGGGATGTTTTGGGCCTGCCGGGATGGATAAAAAATTTCCCCAATACTTACAAGGCTTCCCTGAGAATGTGACTCATTTTCCCTAATTCGTGTGTATGTGTGTCATTCTGGCTCTGGTAGAAACGCGCTACAGCACATTCTCAGAGGCATCAGGAAAACCAGGAGACTGAGTTCGTGCTGCTACTTGTTCCCAACCTGAGATGAGGACAGAAGCCTGCTGTCCTCATTACCTGATATCAGCACATCGAAATGAGCTTTGTGATGCTTGGGACATGATAAATTATTATTGCATTTACTTTCACCCCAGAACTCTTTTTTTTTTTTTTTGTAGTTAAAAAATGGGTTTTCAATGTTTTAAGAATCTTTGATAGTCTGATAAAAGAAACAGCCTCATAGTGTGTTCGTATATATAGTGTTATACCTAATTGACGAGTTTCTGGCAAATTCTAATTGAGACATATATTTGACCTTTTCAAAAGGCCAATAAAAAATCTGGCATGGCTTGAGGAATACCCCAGCCCCGCCTTCTTTGTTAAATCCTTCGGTGAAGGGAGAGACAGCAATGACAGTGTGTGTTTCATTGTTAGTTAACAGTCCGGTGACCTGCGCGTGTGCACCGTGGAAACCTCCCGCCTCTGAGTGCAGACCCCCTGCGTCCGGGTGAATGTGGGCACCTGTGAAGGGCAGAGGTGTGTGTAGGTGGACTGCACAGTTCCTGGCTGTGAAAATTGAGTCAAATGCAAGGAACCTTGGCTCCTACATTTTATGGAATCTGAATTTAGAACTAAAAAGGGACTTGAGAAATAACCTGGCTGCATGTTAGAATCTGCATGGGGAGCTTTAGGCAGGGAGGGGGCGGAGGCTCAAACTGACCAATGCCTGGGCTGCAAACCAGACCAGTTGACTAAGGGCTTCTGCAAGGAAGGCCCTGGTGTCTGGGTCTTCTAAGCTACCCAAAGAACCACTGATCCTGGCACCACCCCCTCATCTTACATATTGTAGTCACACAGTTAACTAGGGCCAGAACTAGAGTAAGAGGCCTCAGGTAGGTTCTTTTTAAATATAAATAGCCCAGCTGTGACACATATATACAATGGAATATTACTCAGCCATTAAAAGAGATGAAATACTGCCGTTTGCGACAATATGGATGGACCTCGGGATAAGCGAAATAAGCCAGACAGGAAAAGTTGAAAACCATATGATATCACTTATATTTGGGATATAAACTTAAAAGCAGCAAATGAACAGGGCAAACAATCAGAGACTCATGGACATGGACTAGTGGTTACAGAGTGTGGAGGAGGGAGGGTAAAAGGGGACAAATATGTGGTGACAGAAAGAGAGCTTACTATGGGTGGTGAACACACAATGCAATATATTTATGCCTTACTGTTGAATCGTACACCTGAAACTTACTGGATTTCATTAACCAATGTCACCATAATAAAAAATAAATTAATTATTTAAAATAAAACCAAAAAAATATAAATAACCCAGAAGGGAAAAAATAGAAAGTTAGTTTTTAGTGTCTCCAGCCTTTCCAATTCCACAATTTCGTATCTACTTCTTTGGCTATGTCTCCACTCCCACCTAACCCTCCTGGAGCTCTGCACCCTCAAGCTCATCTGCCCTTTAATATTTAGGAAAGACCATTTCACAGTTTCTGTGACAAGTGTGTGTTTACAAATACGGTAATACTCCAAGGATTTTCCTCCCCTGGATGTATGCATTTGAACATATTTGAAAGCCCTTAAAATTACTTTGCCCTTCTGGGATTTCAGTTTTATCGTCAGTAAATAGAATTTAGTGTTCAAGAATCCAGTTCTCACACTGGAAATATGAGAATTAGCAAAAGTGTAGAGAAGGGATTCTAATTTGGGGCGGGAGCTTTGGTAAGCCTTGAAATCACACATAGCTGCCATGCTCCTGATGTGCGTTTGGGCCACAGCATTGATTTAGCGCCCGTTCTGTGCCATTGAGGAAGCCTCGTGCAAGTCCTGTCCTTGGGAACCCATACCATTCCTTACTCCATTCCACCAAAATAAGCTCTTCCATGCTTCTTTGAGAAATGCAGGAGTTCACTGTGAGCCACCCGGATGGGAAAAATGGGTTGAAAATATTTTTCTTTTTTCCTAAAGAAGAATAAAATAATTGGACTAAAGGATGAGAAAGAAAATTTCTAAAATGTATAGAGGATTATCTATGAAGAGTGGGCTGACAGATGCTTTAAATATTTTGTTTTTTAAAATATAATTTTATGACAAAATTTTCTATTAGCATGGATTATTTTTATAATTGGAAAATACGAACTGACATTTTAAAACAGTAGACTGGAGGTACTGGAGGTTGGGGGAGGGGTTCATGGACCGAAGATCCAGGCTTCTGGTTGGCCGGACCCCAGCTCTCTTACAGATGTTGACATTTTACCAGCAGGTACCCGCTCTTCTGACTGGTGCTTGCCTGCCAAAGAACAACTGCCCGTGGAGAGGGAGCTTGTCCAGCCTTATTAAGCATCCATGCCTTGGTATGGCAGAGTTCGAAAGATTCTTGCATGGGAGCGGTTTTGACAGCTGGAGGTGATAGTTTAAGAGGCCTGGGTGCAGAGGTAGGAGGCCAGGACCAAGCTGGAATAGGGGCTATCAGGGCTGTTGAATTGCTGATGTTTCCTCATCCTCTGTGAGTGGAGAAGAATGGTTTGCAGCCTTTGGGAATTTGCCTGCTTATGACATGAGAAAGTTGAATGAAGGATTAACTCAGATGAGCCTACTTTCCCCAAGAAGATGGAGGGAGACTGTGTTGATTCCCAGCTAAAACAAGGTAGGGAAATGACAATCCTCTCTGCATGAATACAAAGTGGCTTCATCTGTAGAAATAGTTGAGAAAAAGAAGCATGAGGAATATGGCAAGAGAATATGTGCTTGTGAGTTATCTCTGTGTGTAAGAAATCCATTCAATAAATATTTATTGAAATTGTACTTGAGATATATGCATGACCCAAACAGAGCCATTCCTTTCCTTGAGAAGTTTACATTCTAGTGCAGGGAAACAGGTGACAAACAACATGAATAACAAATAAGGACATGATGTGGAATGTTCAAAGGCGCTAAGTGTGCCAGAAAAGCAAGGAGTTTGGAGATGAGCCTGAAGCAAACGCCACTGAGTGCTGGGGGCGCAGCACCAAGGGCTTCCTCTCCGTTGTGGAGGGAAATGGGATGCAGCCGGAGGACTGGTGGGTCTTCGGGGGAGGGCAGATTCCGCAAAGGGTGGGAAGGGGGAGGCAATGGTGGAGGGATGCCGACAGACGACCAAGTCAAGACTTTCTTGTGGTTGTTAAGCAGAAGAAAGAGGCTCACACTCCTCTTGGGCTGGATGACCTAATAAGGCTTCTTCCATCTTGCCTGCTTTGAGTGTGGCCTGAGAGAGGACGCCCTGTTCTCCCTGGCAGGCACTGCAGAGGCCACAGTGTTTAGGATTTCTGAGCACCACTGGGTGTTCCAGCCAATGACTCTCCACGTGACCTTCCTCAGCACATGGGGGCGGGTGCAGGAGAGAGGGAGAGGGTGCAGGGAGGGGGAAGGAGGATGTAAGAGAGAGGGGAAAGGTGCAGGGAGGGGAAAGGAGGGTGCCAAAGGGAGGAGGAGGAGGGTGCAGGGAGGAGGGAGGAAGGGAGCAAGGAGGAGAGAGGGAGGGTGCTGAAGGGAACGAGAGGGTCAGGGAGAGGAGCTTCCCATTTCAGTCTCTGGCACCAGGCTATCTATCAGCTGAGACAAGGCAGACGGGACAGAGGGATAGGAAAAAAATGCCAGGGCTCTAGTTGTATATGGACAGCTTTTCCAAAGCAGCTGAAGTTAAGAAGAAAGGTAATTGAGAAGGTGAAGAAAATAAAGGACTATTGAGACAGGGGGTTGGAGGCATTTCTGTCGTGTTTTTGTGTTAGTCACAGCATTTCTTCAAACAGAAGCTCACTCGGTGGCAGCAGGGCCGGCTCTTCAGGTTTCATTTCTTTCCTGGCCTCCTACCTTGCCTCGTAATAAATAACATGGGAGAGGACTCCTCCATCTGGAGAGAGGAAACGTGCTTTGTCTCTCGCCTCTTTTAGGCTCTTAGCAGGCTGAAGCTGGAGCTGGAGGGAGCTTCGAGGTCATGGGGTCACATGCTGCCTTTACAGAGGGGGACGCTGGGGCTTTGGGGCATGGCCGCACAAGCCGAACTCAGGCTCAGTCCAGGGTATCTCTGATGTGTGCCCGCAAACAGAAGACTAGGACAGAAGATTGTGCTTGTGTTTGTTTATTTGTTTTGCCATTAATGAGAACATTTTGAGGACTCAAGGTTCTTTGAGAGATGGGAAGTCAGGGCCAGTGAGAGCTTTGCTTCTGTCAGATGGCTAAACGAGGATGGAGTCGGGGCACTCAATCTCAGAGTTCAGATTTTATGTTAAAGTGGTCTTTATCACAAGCCGCACATTTAATCAGTTACCCAGTATGATCATTACCATATATCCACATGCTGACAACCTGCCCAGGGCCTTGGGAACCGGGCAGGGAGCATTGTCTCCACGCACTTGTCCCAGACAGGTGTCCCAGTGCCCAGTGTCAGAAACAGGTTTGGGCTGGTGCTGGGCTGTGGAGAGAGAGCCGAGCTAGGAGCGTGGGTGCTGGCCCCAGCTTGGTCATTAAGTCACGGTGTGACTTTGGACAAGTCCCTTCCCCTCTCAGGCCCTTTGTTTACGATCATTGCCGTGAGAGGTTAGATTAGACCAGTGCTTCTGGAGTGGTGCTGGTTGGCCAGAAGGAAGGTCAAAGAGGGCTTAGAAGAGGGGCCCAGCTGCCTTCGTTCACAGCACTGCAGGCTTATAACATGACATAACATATAATATAATATGTACTATGACATACTATGATGGACTCAGGGTAAGCTTGTATTTGAAAGGAGGATTCCATTGCCTAAAATGTTTGCAAACCCCCATGTCAGGTGACTTCCGAGGCCCCGCCGTCTGTGATTTCATTATTCATTAAGTAATTCCGAGTGGTGCCAGGGAAGACTGGCAGTGTTCTCTTTGCTTATTTAGGAGCCTGAAAAAATGCCAAGAATTCAGAGTCAGAAAAACACCCTTTGGCTCCTCATTTATCTAGAGAGCAAAACAAACTCACTTAACAGATTGTGTGGGTCTAGCAAAATACCAGTGTGGCGAAACCCTCTCTACCGCTCAGGGGCATTTATTATTTCAAGCCAATTTCACACTCACTGTCACTGGGACACACCTAAGCAGGTGAGGCCAGAGCCTGCCCTGGGGAAGCAGGCAGAGCCCTGGAAAGCATCTGAAAGCCATGGCCTTCATCATGTGTGGATGCAGCATTTACACTTCCCATTGTTTATGAAGAAACTTAACATCAGTGACAATACTGATACAGAAAATCCCACAGTAATACAGTAAGTGGGGCCCAACACTTGATTCACATGAAAGAAGGGGTGGCATTACTAAAGGTTAAATGAAGTGGTGAGGAGGGTATGGGGTGAGCCTGAGCAGCTGGTTGAGGGGACGATGATGGACAAAGTCCACCTCAGCCCAGCTGCTGTCTGGGACCAATAAGTACGCTACTTGCCTTCCCTGGCCTGCTCCAGTGTGAATGAGGAACTAGGCTGGGGATGAGGCTCATTGGCCAATGACATTGTATAGAAAATTAGATCGTTAAGGAACTTTACTATTAGACTTTAGGAAGAAAAAAAATGTGAATTTCAAACTGCAAGGCCAAAGTGTGGGAAGAAGTTGCTTGGCCAACTCAGCACCTCAGGGTGGTTTTATGGTTTATTACCCAACAAATATTGAAAGTCCACCATGTGGCCTGCACTGTTCTAGAAGTGTGGCTTGCATCAGTGAGCCAAACAGACAAAATGCCCTGCTTTTGAGAGGCTTATATTCTGTTGTCACTCATTTGTCACTTGTTCAGTATTCCTACTCTCCCGAGGGGAGGCGTGACTTGAGTGTCTGTGGAAGAAATTACAGCATAGAAGCCATAAAGTTTATAGCTTGGACACCTGGATTCAGCGCCTTCTCTTCTTGGCTGGCTAAGTTCTCTCCTTAATCAGGTTCCTGACCCACGACAGCACCTGGTGTAGACTAAGTGCTCAGGGAGGTGGGCGGCCCCACGGCTGTCATCTGCCTGCCTGCGTCCAGCAGTGGTTCTCTTGCCGGTGGCCCTCTGTTTGGTTGCCATGGGCGCTGTGTTTGAGGAGAGCCAGCAGTAGAATGTGTGCTGTCAGATGTTTGTTTCCCCTGCCTGGTGATCGCGTGAGCAGGTGCTGCTGTCCCCAGGTCAGAGGCCACTGTGCCAGCCGCCCTGGGCAGGTGGCTGGGGGCTGCCTCCACCCTCATGGCAGCCCCCACTCAGAACACTTTGGCTTTTTGGACCGCTGAGTGTTGTGAGGATCAGGGGAGGCAGGAAGGTGAAGGGTCGTATGACTGTGAGCAAGGAGCCAGTTCCCTCATCAAGCCACACAGCGCAGCTCTGTTCTGTCCAGATCTTTGCCTGCCCAGCACGTCTGATCTAGCTGACTCTCACTTCCTTCCATGTCACCTTCTAGTCTTCATGGCTGTACATTTCAGCATGTTTGGCCCCTTATGTGATCATGAAGCCATCAACATCTGTTTAACTGGAGGCTTCTCAAAGTAGGGCTGGCTTTATTGCTTTTGCAGCCTCCCCTTCCTCTTCCACAGAGCTCAGCAGGTAAGAAGTGCTCAGCTTGGGTCCCTCCCCACGTGGACGAACATACACACGAGTGAGGAGGTGGCCCCTCTCTCCCGAAGACCTGTTTATGTTGTGTCGTGTAACACTGATTCTGAAACTGTGATTCAGAGATCTAAATTTAGACTTTCCTGCTTCAAGCCATGGAATGGACTTCAAATGATTCCTCAAGGTCTGACTTTCTTTCCTGGGCTCTCAGAGGCATGGCTAAGTAGCCAAGTTGGGGGCAGTTTGCAGCTTAGAGTCTTGGAGAAGCTTCTTGTCAAGGTTTCTTTGTTACCACTGAGGTAAGCTACTGCTGAGGCATCTGGAAGGTCTAGCTCCATGATGATCTCACAGGCTGGTCTGGAATGCCCCTGTGTGTGCCACCAGCCCATCTGTCTTGCCCTCTCAGTGGCTCCTAGATGCTCTTCTCAAGGACTGCTAATGACACTCAAGGTGGCTCAAATGTGTTGCTTCTCTCTGGGAATTAAAAACCACATGGGCTTCCGCGGACAACACCTGGCAGATGAGCTTGGTTACAAAAGCCTAATGGGGAGTTAAGGTACCTTAGAGAAATGTACCCAAAGCTCCAACTTTCACCTGATTACAGATGGTTTTCAACTTACCATGGTTCGACTTACAATGTTTTGACTTTACAATGGCGTGTAAGTCATATACATAATAAATTACATGAGATATTCGATGCTTTATTATAAAGTTGGCTACAAATAGGTTAGATGATTCTGTCCAACTGTAGCTAATGTAAGTGTTCTGAGCATATTTAAGTTTAGGTGAAGCTGTGATGTTCAGTAGGTTAAGTGTATTCAATGCATTTGCAAGTTACAACATTTTCAACTGACGATAGGTTCATCAGGCTGTAACCTCATCATAAGTTTGAAAAGCATTTGTATTTGAGTGATAAAATAAAGACATAACCCCAGGCCATAACCCCATCATAAGTTTGAAAAGCATCTGTATTCAAGTGATAAAATAGACATTAATACTACCTAATATAGGAAATAGTCATATCGAAGGATCAAGTTAATTACTATAACCCTCCCTTCCCCATTTTTAGTGAGATTCTGGTTATAATCAATCATGTAACAAGAGTCACCATGTTAATCTGGGCAGGGAGAATAAAATGATACATCGAGAGACAATAGCTGTTGATGAGATACCAATGAGAAAACAGAGCATCACAAGTGCCAGTAGGATCTAATGAGACTGCAACTACAGGCCAGGGAGAAAATCCACCTCATCACACCTGTTTTTCACTGGCTATCATATGTCGTCATTTTAAAAACTCATAGGTCTCAACTTCTCTTGTGCGGTGATGGAGCATAAGGACGCGTTTGCATGGCACACTCGGGGTGTGGTGCTGATATCTGTGAGACCGAATAGACTCCTTTTATTTTCTAGGCCATTTTGGTTAAAATTTCTATTACTTTCAACCTAAAGCATCCTGATTAGTAAAAAGTAGGTCCCATTTACCTTTCAAGAAGAGTTAAAACTGTCAACATACTGATCTTATTCTCCTCATTGGTAAAAGAGACTCTTGGAATAAGATCACTTTCCTCTCCAAATATTTTGAAGTTTTATAACTCATCAAAGGGCTCATTAGGAACCAGAACTTCTGCTGTATCAGGCTGAGGGCTTATGTTTGAGATGTTTTAAAGGTAGCAGAAAGCTCAGATCACAGTTTCAAAACAGATTTGGGGCAGGGCAGAGAAGGGCAGAGCAGGGCAGAGCAAGTACCTGGGAACCTGTGGAACTCGAGAACTCTAGAACCTGTAGAATGTCTCCTATACTTCTCAGCCTCATAGGAGGAATGGCTTTCTGACGATGGTCAAATCCCTCTTCCTTTTAGTGCATGTGAAAAGAAAGACTTAGGCCACGGTAATACTATGACACGTGGCTGAATGTTTAGAATAGATCGAGCATGAGGCTTAGCTTCAGACTAACTCTAAAATTGTTTTTCTTCTGTTTCTGGCCCTTCTTTTCTTCTGTTATCCCATTGCCCATCTTCCAACCAGGTAGTAGATGTTCACTACCTTTCAAAAAAAAATTTTTTTTTAAAGAAAAGCATTGAATATAAGCCATACATTCTTTAGTGTAAATAAGGTAGGATTCTAGAATATCAGAGTTAGAAAACATTAAACTTCATTGACTCTGTAGTAAATTGAATGGTAGCTCCACAAAATATATGGCCACTTGGAATTCCGAATGTGACTTTATATGGAAAAAAGGTTTGCAGATGTAATTAAGTGAAGGATCTTGAAATGAGATCATCATCGATTATCTGGGTGGGCCTAAATCCAGTGACAGCGTCCTTTATAAGAAAAGGAGACGACAGACAGACAATGGAAAAAACAGGAGGAAGACATGGGTGATGGAGGCAGCGACTGGAGTTTTGTAGCAACAAGCCAAAGCACATGAAGGATTGCCTGCAGCCACCAGGAACTAGGAGAGGCATGGAACGTATTCTCCTCAGAGCCTCTGGAAGGAATCAACCCTGTTGATACCTCGATGTCAGACTTCTGTCTCCCAGAACTGTGAGAAGATTAATTTCTGTTGTTTTAAGCCATCTAGTTTGTGGAAATTTGTTATGACAGTCCTGGGAAACTCATGTATATTCCATCCTCCAATTTATCCTTGAATTGTTTTTGCCAAATCAATAATTGACAACCCTATCGGAAGACTCCTCATATGTCACACTGTTTTTTAAGATCAGCATTATTGAGATATATTTACATACAATAAAATATACCCATTCTTAATGTATGGTTCAATAAATTTTGAAAATGTATACGCTCATGCAACCACTATCACAATAAAAATGTAGAGCATTTCCATTGCCTCCCAAATTCCCACGTGTCCCTTCGCAGTCACCCGCCCTCCACCACCACCAATATTGGCCTGAGGCAACCATGTTATTCTTTCTGTCATTCTAGATTAGTTCTGCCTTTCTAAGAATTTTATATAAATGGAATCATGTGTCATATTTTAAGTTTCCATAAAATAAATTAGAAGGCCAGAGAAACCCCATTGAATAGAATGGGAGCCACTGGTGTGAACCTGCTGGGCCAGCTTTCCCTGGCACAACCCGGACTGCAGCTGGCGTCTTGCCGAGCCAGCATGGCGCCCTCCTCACCGCACATCGCCTTTCTCTGTGGCACTCTGTACTCACTACCACTTCTCCTTCTTCACCCTTGGAGCCTCATTTCCTCCCTTGGCCCACATCTGCCAATTGAGAAAGTAAACAACAAATGAAACCCCTGGAAAAGCATCTTTGCTAAAGAATTTGCTAATCTTTGGGGAGAACCAGACAGGAAGTATGTCCACTTGGTTCTTACCAACGTCCCAGATCATGTGAATTCTTCATTTCCTGTCGCTGGCTCAGGAATTGGCTTCTCTGATACAATGAGGGAAGCTTCAGCTTCTCATTATTTGACAGTTGGACACCTTGCTGCTCTCTAGTGCTATCTTCCCCTCTCTTGTCAAATGTTTTGTTTTTGTTTTTTCCTTCATTTGCTCTCCTCCAGACTGAAGAGAGTGTGACAGAGAGCAATGGTCTAATCTTTTCACCATTCCCTCTTTTCCATAAACCTGTCTGTTTCTTTATCCATGTGCAGAACATTTTTTTATGACTGAGTAGACAGAAATGGACTTCTGGAGTCCAGCTCTCCATTGACATATTGTTGTTATTCTTCTCAATAAAAAAAAAATCCCAAAAAAGAGCAACTGGTGGCAACTGCATATATCCACCGAAAAAGAGAGAATGAATTTGCAGTCCATATGAACCTGAAAACATCACCGTCCTCTGGTTCTCCCAAGAATACCAGTGCAAGCAGGAGAAGTGCCTGTGCTTCCCTCAGTGTGTAGGCTGCACACAGTGGTTTCCAAAGTGTGATTCTTAGACCAGTGGTATCAGCATCACCTGATATATTAGTTATCGGTTGCTGTGTAACAAATTACCTCCAAACTTAGTAGTTTCAAATACCAATAAATACTTATTATTTCTTACAGTTTCTGTGGGTCAGGAATTTAGGAGTAACTTAGCAGGAAGATCTTGGCTTAGGATCTCTCATGCGGTTGCAGTTAAGGTGTCACCGGAGCTGCTGTCATCTGAAGGGATGACCCAGGGTGGAGCATGAGCTTCCAAGGTGGCTCCCTCGGAGGGCTGTCAGATTTGTGCTGGGTGTTGGCAACAGGCTTCATTTCCTCCTTAGGCTATATAAATTTACATTCAAATTAATGAAAATTACATAATATTAAAAATTAAATTCCCAATCCCCTAGCGACATTTCAAGGGCTTGATGGCCAAACACGGTTAGTGGCTAACGTTCTGGGCAGCACAGACTACGGACATTTCCAAACTGTTTGGTGAACATTTGTGAAAGTTCTGTCAGACAGAACTGCTCTAGAGGCATCGGTCTTTCCCACCTTTAAATAAGCTTTTGCAAACATTTTCTTCCTCGTCCCAGCCGTGGCTGTGATTGCAAGTTGAGACTATGGGACTCCTGCTGCCCCATAACTTGCATGTCTTGGTAGTGCTCATTAACCAGGTTTTAAAAATCTGTGTTCCAGGCTTCTCGGGATGTCCAGATGCTGCAGAGGCCGGAGCACGGGGCGCGTGTCCGTGCGTCTCTGTGTGCATAAGCAGAAGATGGGGAAACAGAACCTTTATCTCTGCCATAACTAGAACAACTTCGCTTTTCCGTGTTTACCTGTTGAGCTCTTTGACGATTTCATTTGAAGAAAGATCCCATGGTTTTCAAAAGAAGATGAAAAATTTTGAAAACTATGAGGCTGGAGGGAGGGTCTATTCCCTACCTCTTCTTTGTTTCCCTCCGGAGTCTCCTGTAAGTCATTTGGACAAGATTCCTTCTCAGGACACTAACCAGAAGCAATAAATCATTTGCACTTGAATATTGACATGATTCATCACCTGGAGTTTTTGTATTTAGAACAATTTCTTCGAAAACTTGATCTAAAAAATTATTTTAGAGGATGAAGTTAATTTGAAAAGTAATGTGTTGAGTAGATGATTTTTCTCCTAGGATTAACTCAACTATTTTGTATTTCTATTCTCATAAACATTGTATTTTGCCCTACTTAAACACATGCACACACACACACGTGCACGCACATGTACATGCACACATACTTTGTAGAACACGTTGTACCTGTCTGTTGCAGTAAAGTTTTATAGGGCTTCTGGCCAAAAGCAATAAAGTTTGGATAAAAAAGGGGGGCCTTTGGAATTTTCTTCAAACCATATTATTCTCAACCCCCAAGAGACTCCTTAGCAGAACCGACAGCCCCATTAGTTCAGGAGAGACTGGCTTGCCAAGTGTTGGGATTCTCATGCCTGGTAGGTAAAGTTATTAAACTTTTTATATTAAATGTTAAAAGAGTTGAGTAGGCTGAGATCACACTTTTTGCCTCTGACAATACTTTCACCTTTATCAGATAATCTTATGTTATGTATATATAAATCCCGCGGCTAGAGCAAACTTCCATGGGACTGGCGAGCACTCCAGTGCTTCTGCTTTTCCTAGGCAGAATTAGCGTTCAGTGAATGCTGGCTGAGGTGATTGTCATTGCTCTTCTATGAACAAGAGCCTGTCTCTGTAGAGTTTTCCCACATACATAGCCTCTCTAAGCCTGTTTTCTCATCCCTAAAAGTCCAGGTTTGTGGATGAGGGGAGCTCTGTTTCTTTTTAGCTCTAAAATTCTTTGGTTACTTGGTGGATGAAAATAATTGAAATAAATGATTCTCAATTTTAAGGAAAGAAGGGAAATCTGTCATGTATGACAGCAGTAACAGAAAAATTAGGACTTATTGAACAGCAATCATTATTTCCATGTAAATTTCGAATGTATCTGCAGCCATGTGTAAACAAGAACAATTCTCATTTTAAAATATCATTGAGCAAGTAGGATTAGAGATGGATTTACCTACAGCTCATGAAGCTAACACTTAGACACCTCTCAGTGGAATAGACCCTTTTCTCCAAGGGATCTTAGCTATCATGTATTCTGCGAACTTGGAAAAGTACAGCACCTTAGCTGTCATCTGTTAAGACTGTCACCTCCTTCCATTCATGCTTCCTATCCTCTTGGGTGGGGTTTGAGTGACCTTGGACATTTTGTGGGCCCAGCTAAATAGGTGAGTTGGAGATGCATTTACTTGGAGTTTAGTAGGATATATTGATGTGGTTTACCCCAAAGACTCTAGAAAATCACTCAGAGTTTAGAATTTTTCCCCTTCCTGCAAAAACTCTGGCAGAAGAGTTGGGACATGTCGGTGCCCTCATATTGAAAATAAATCAGGGAGGAACTGCATTGCACTGAAGGTCATGCGTGAAGCACTCCTGGTGCCAGTAAAGAGAGGCAGTTATCTTTGAAAAGTGTGTAGGCACTGCACATATATCGTCTCGGTATAAACCTCATCACTGCCCTGTGAGGAAGTTGCAACACAGCCCATTGCACAGATGAAAAAATGAGACCCAGAAAGGTCAGAGTGATACAGGACTCAAATTCAATCTTAGGCCTGTGTGACCCCAAAGTCAAGCCCTTTGCCCCCATTTTGCACTGCCAGGTCCTCTAAGACTCAGTCCACAAAGGGGCTCTCTCCACCTTTGGCCAAGCTGCAACTGCGAAGCTACGCATTGCGTTTCTACCTTCTGCCCTCCAACGGAGACCTTGGTGGTGCCACAAAGGCCGCTATTTTTTGATCACCTGAACACCACTGAAAGAACCTGTCCTGGATAAATTCGTGATTTCCCTTCAGAGGTTTATCAAGTGTCACAATTTTCTCAGAAATATTTTCGTAAAGTCAAGAATTAGGGGAAAAACTCAAAAATTTGTTTAGGTCATTGCCTGAGCAGACACACACCAGAACCCAACCAAGGTGCTACAAATTTCTTTCACTTAAAAAACGTGTTAGATCAATGACCCTCAACCTTGGCCGACATTAGAACCACTTCAGAAGCTTGAAGACGATACCATGCCTAGGTTTCACCCAGGACTAATAAAATTGGAATCTCTAGGAGTGGGGCCTGACATGGCCGTTTAGAAGCTCACCAGGTGAGGCTAGTGTATAACAGCCGAAGTTAAAGATCGAATGAATTTCCTCAATAATCCTTTTTAATCCTTTCTCAGAAAAAAATTGCCTCATTCCAAACCAAAGTAACTTCTTGGAATGTCTCTGGTGAGTGTGGAGATGTTGATTTATATTTGTGTGTGTGTGTGTGTGTGTGCATGTGTGTGTGTGTGTGTGTGTGGACAACTTGTTACTGTGTTAACAAAAGCTTTAAAACTGCATATTCCTCATCCAGCATTTCAATTTCTGGGACTTTATCCAGAGAGGAATTAAGAGATGTCTGCAAAGAAGTTCATATGGAAGTTCATTAAAGCACTATTTGTGACAGCAATTTTTGGAGACAGTCTAGCCACTCAATACTGAAGCTGATTGAGAACACTACAGTGTATTCATATGAGAGAATACAACCATTAAAATTCTATTTAGGCTCATGTTAACGAGCACAAGAAATACTGTAGTAGGTCGATATGAGTCAATTTTGGTTAAAAATACATGTATTTTTCATATCCATAGGGAAAAATATTGAAAGACTTCACTTTCAAACATATTATGTTATCAGTTATTAGCTTGGATGGTTGGCTTATGATTGTTTCATTTTTTTTTCCAGCTTTATTGAGTTATAATTGTCATATAACATGACTGATTTTTTTTCAGTGCTCTTTTGGGTTTCCCAAATTTTCTGTTTTGAGTATTATCATTGTTTAATTAGAAACAATAATAACATGGTCTGCAGAAAATGCTAATTTAAAATGTAAATTTAGAAATGAGTGTACTTTATTTCTTACTTGCCTTTAATGTGTTATTTTTCATGGTAAGCCTCACTGGTGTTAGCTGGAACAACTGTTCAGCTGTCTTCGGAAAAGGACATTCTCCCTTTTTTGTTGCTGTTAAACTCAGCTGTCTTCAGGACAGATTAGGGCATTCTCTCTTTTTTTCAATACCCAGATACCCTGTCACCAGAGTTGATAGCTAAGATCAGATGAATTTTTGAGAGAGCGTCAGCTAGTCTCTCAGAGAGGAGGAGCTGCTGTAAGGAAAATCTACAAGATGACATTGAACCTGGCTCTTTGTAAACAACACACATTTTTTTGAATGAATAAATAAAGACAATATTCGTTAATATTCCTAGAATAAGAAAACTTAGAGATAATCGTGTTTGTGCCTTTAAGAAGAAAGAACAAGGATTTTTTTTTTTTTTTTAATAGCTGCACTATTCCTTTAAGAATTGGAACAAAACATTGCACAGAGAAAGTGGCAGTGACCTGAGAGTGAAGTAGTAGCTTCACCATGGAGAGAGCTCCAAGGGCGAGCAGACGTGTCTGTGAATTCCAGGAAGAGGGCTCCTTCACGTCAGTGCAAAGCACTCTGCTCGATTTCATAATGGCATTTAAAGGAAGTAACAGCTTTTAAAGCCTGGATGCTGGAATTCGCCTTAAAGGAGGTGCTTTAAGAATTACTATGATGTCAGGTTCGGATGTGGCTGGGAAAGGAAGAAGAGGCAGGGGAAATGACAGGTCCATGGAGTGTGTTCACGGCACCCTCCTTGATAGAATTTGGTTCAAGCATCCCATCCACGGCTACAGAAGATGTTTCCCTGTCCTGGACTAATGGGGCCGCAGTCAGGGCTGGGCTGAAGGGAGTGGTGGACATTGCTTGACAGCTGCTCAGCAGCTGCTTGCATTGCCGGAGGCAAGAAGTTACAGGGAAGGATGGCTTTCCAAACTGACTTGGGCAAAGGAATTTCTATTCTGGGAGAAGCAGAGAGCCTGAGTCCACAGTGGCACCTACAGGGAGTGCTCTGGGTAGGGAGGGAGGATGTCATCATCACTTGGGAATAGTCGATTGCCAGGGGTGGGGTGGGGTGGGGTTCCTCTGATAATCTGAACTGAGCCAGGGCACTTTCAGTAAAGTAGATCTGTTATTAGACTGATCAATGTTGATTTGCTTGGGGACATGCTCTCTCCCTAAACTAGGACTTAATTCTATCAAGTGTTTCCTTGGCTGATGGCAAGGACCAGGGGTCACTTCATATGATTTCTTGCTTTCACCGATGTCCCTCTCAATACAGTCTTGGTATGACTTTCCCAAGGGCGGGTGAGGTGAGGGAATCAGCTCCTTTTTTAGCACTGTTAACAAGTAATGTAAGCATTCCCCAGCTCACTGCTAGCAAAGGAGGCAGATAAGTGTGCCAGAGAAGTGGGGGAGAGCATAGGCTGTGGTCTCAAACAGTTCTGGGTTCAAATCTCAGCCAGGGCAGGGACAGAATCTGACTGGACTGAGATCAGGGTCAGACAAATAAGGGTAAGTCCAATAAGAATAAGGTCAGATCCTGTCCTCATTTAGAAGTTTGATATTTTGTCAATTATGGATTTTTTTCATTAACTTTGATTTTCTAAAATATTATGTTAACTTATTCTTTGCTCTGATTGCTGAGTTTTGGGGCTCCCCTTTACATTTCGCACCCAGCTTGAACTCCTCACTTGCTTCCTTAATCTTGACTTTGCCTAGCCCAATCACTCACCAGCTCTGGGAGGCTGAGCATGTCACTTTAAGTCTTGCTTCCATCATCTGTAAAATGAGGTGATTGGTAGACCCCGTCTTATAGGGTTTTGTAAAGTTAAATGAGATAATGCATGTAAAGCTCTTGGCACAGGCCTGGCCTGTAGCTGTTGCCTTTACCTTTGCTTGGTCATCCTGAGGCCAGGACTTGGCGTGTTGCAGGGCGCAGGCCCAGAGACAGTGCGTGCCTCCCAAATGAGTCATTTGCTTGAAGAGAGAACATGGGTCAAGGCCCCCCAAAAGAATATTCTTGCCAATAAGAACCACCTCCTGAAAGAAAATGGCCCACAAGCCATTTCTGTATATCGACGGATATTGCTCAGCCAGTTTGTAACAGTGACCCGGGCTCTAACTTGGCTGGGCTCTTGATTGTTAAAAAACATGAAGAAACCCACAATTTCCAGGGTAGAAGGAATGCTCTTTGCTGAGCATCAGCCAAAATCGTGGTGTGGGTTGGAAAGCACCAGCGAGTGCCTGTCTCTCAGACACACTGGCTTCAGCTTAGGGATTTGCTAAGCAT
This sequence comes from Eidolon dupreanum, assembly GCA_028627145.1. Lineage (NCBI taxonomy): Eukaryota > Metazoa > Chordata > Mammalia > Chiroptera > Pteropodidae > Eidolon > Eidolon dupreanum. Next base: position 15,741,354 of record CM053513.1, on the reverse strand, counting down.
GGGTAGGGAATACAGGTGAGAAACAGACCAAACTCCTGTAAACATACACACCAGACAAGGCTGCTCTATGCCCTCAATGCACAGAAACGCATGCTATGAGTGAATTCAGGGTGAATAGAGGTGTTAAGGAATATAATTACCAGCACATCCTCCCTTCCACACATTCTGAGACACAACAGTTTATGCTTTCAATGAATATTTTATCATTTCAAAAGAGCCAACATTGGTACATGAAAACCATTATATTGTTCTCATATAAATATACAATAGTAAAACTGAATAGATCTCATGTTTACCAGTAAAATTGAAATCATTTCTGAAAATATGGAAAACTTTCAGCCAAGAGCTTCATTGAGGACTAGTGAAATTTGTGGAATTGTTTCATGTTTAAGGCTTTGGGCATTAAAAATTTCTGTACTATTTCCTAGGGCAAAATTCAATTCTAAAAAGAATGATAAGGAGGAAAGTGATTGATCAACTTTTGCTTTCAAATGTCTTTACTACTTTTTACTACTTGGAGTCTGCAAATAGCTTGTGACAGGCAGAATAATGGCCCCCCAAAGATGTCCACACCCTTATCCTCAGAACCTGTGAATATATTACCTTTGTGGCAATAGGATTTTGCAGATGCGATTAAGTTAAAGGGATATTCGATTGAATGGGGAGATAATTCTGGATTATTGAGATGGGTCTAAATTAATCACGTCTGTCTTTAAAATCAGAGAAACTTTTCCTGCAATGATTAAAGTATATGTGGTGGTGGAAAAAAGATTGAGAGGTGTAAATTTGCTGGCTTTGAATGAAGATGGAGAAAGAGGCCACAAGCCAAGGAATGTGAGGAGCCTCTAGAAACTAGAAACAACAACAGCAACAACAAGGAGATGGACTTTTCCCTAAGGCCTCCAGAAAGGAACGCAGCCCGGCTGACACTTGATTTTAGCTCAACCAGCAGCACTGTGTTGGATTTTTAACTTACTGAACTGCAAACTAACACACAGCTGAAATTATATAACTTTTAACTAGTTACTTTTCTTACATATTATAGATTTATAGTCATGCACCACTTAACGACGGGGAAACGTCCCAAGAAATGGGTCATTAGGGGATTCCGTCATCGTGTGAACATCACAGAGTGCACTTACACAAACCCAGATGGTACAGCCCACTACACACCTAGGCCATGTGGTATGGCCTGTTGCTCCTAGGCTACAAGCCTCTCTGCACACAACACATTACTGTACTGAATGCTGTAGGTCATAATGCAATGGTAAGTATTCGTGTATCTAAACATAGGAAAGGTACAGTAAAAATATAGTATAAAAAATAAAAAATGGTACACCTGTATAGGGCGCTTACCATGCATGGAGCTCAGAGGACTGGAAGTTGCTCTGGGTGAGTCCGTGAGTGACTGGTGAGTGGATGTGAAGGTCTAGGACATTATTGTACTCTATTGTAGACTTTATAAATTTATAAACACTGTACACTTAGGCTACACTAAATTTATAAAACCACCCAAGATTAAATCAAGTGCTAGAAAAAATGATGCAATTAAGAGATGGGGTAAACACAAGATGTATGGGGCTGTTGCTGGGGTAACACGAACATTGTTTTACAGCAAACTTTTTTTTTTAATGTAAGTAGAAGAGTAAACTCTAAAATAACAATAAATAGTATAGTAGAGAAAAAACATAAACCAGTAACAGTTGTTTATTATTGTTATCGAGTATTATGTAGTGTACATAATTGTATGTACTATACTTTAATATGACTGTAGCACAGGAGGTTGTTTATATCAGCACCACCACGAACACGTGAGTAATGCATCACGTTAAGATGTTACAATGTTACAACGTCACTAGGCAATAGGAATTTTTCAGCTCCATTATAATCTTATGGGATCACTGTCCTATATGTGGTCCATTATTAACTGAAACATTGTTATGAGGTATGTAAATGTATTAGATATTTAGAAGCAAACTCTAGCATAGTAATTTTTAATATTTTATTGTTGGGTCTTGCATCCTACTTTCTTTTCCTCATTTTTCTCAGGATGATGTGGCCTTCAGATTCCTGATGGGCCTCTAGATGTGAAAAAAGAACCTAATTATTCTCCAGGAGGCTTTTCCTTTCAAACCCAAGAGGGAAGGCATACTGCTGCACACCAGGACATGCCCAGCAAGATTAGAGGCTGTAACCATGGGAACTGGGCCATGTAAAGCAAGATGTAAATCCTTGAGGTCATTTCTAATGTAACATAAACATTGAGTTAGCATGAGTGCCACAGTTTCTGGGTGGTTGGTTCTAGCTTTGGCAATTAGGAGTTAGAGGGAAAATCCTCCATTTTAATGGCCTCCAGATGTTCTTCTGGTCTCTGCCGAAAATTTTTGTCATTAATGATTAATCGTTTTGTTAGCAGAAGAGTTTTGTTGTGGTGGTGGCCAGTAGTCATCACATCTCAAATGAGAGTTTAATCTCAGGTTCACTTTAAGTGTCCCCTCATACTCCATTTAATTAGTAACTGCTTAATGGTATAGCTGCCAGCATTTTCTGTACGTATGACAATGGACTACATGACTATCTGATGACAACCAGTCACTAAACTTGTATGTAACTGTGATATCCTATTTTAACAATGGCTGGCATCCTGGCCAATGTCTAGGAGAAGGAAACAGGATGTCAGGTGGCAGTCATCTTGGGTGACTCAGAGGCAAAAGGTTTACTGCAAATTACAATGAACTACTTAATCATAGATTCATGTCAATTGGGGAACACTGAAGCAGTTACTTTTGAAAAGCACTCTTCGAGAAATCCAGATTAAAAAAATGAAGACAACTTCTGGTTTCTATACAATAGTGTTACGACCACCTACACTTAATAAAAGGTGACTCTACGGGATCTTGTCTGAGATGTGGTTTTAAGTACATAACATAGTCTAAATATAAGTAAATTGCTTATATTCGTGCTTCAATTTCTTCTATTTGAAGAATAAGAACAGAGTTTACCTTTCTAGAAGTCTCTTCTGAGAATTGTCATCTACACGCCATCCTGCACTCACAAGGAGGAGACTGCAAACTGCACTTGGTAGTGGCAGTTAGTTACCAGATGCTGGTTATGTCACAGCAGGACTCAGTGGAGTCAGTTATGTTAGAAAGGTGCTTGAAAGCCTATCGTTACTCACCTATTTAGCAAGGGCTTGATTTATAACTTGCTAATAAGTCCAGGTTGCCCTGCAGCTTCTCGCACATGCTTTTATCTGTGTTTATATTCCTGAGTGTGACTACAAAATTTATAAGCTTGACTCACCAGGGTGTATGTTTCATGACTAATTAGGGGCCTGTATTGTAGGCCCCTCACTCCACTTAGCGAATAAAGCATTTGTGGCTACTGACAAATAATAGGATCTCTTTGTATTTTTTAATGAAATGATAATAAATCATTTGACTCTGTGCCAAATCTTCAATCAGTTCCTCCCCCAAACCATCCACCAAGCAGAGTTCTTTAGGAGTTTCTCTACTTACAAAGACGAAGGTTCGTTTGCTAAAATGTTAGAACCAAGATGTTACTACAGACTCTCAATAATGTGCAGATTTCTCATGCGGAAGACGACTCTTCTTCCCCATGTTGCTTCCATTTTCCTCCTCATTCAGGGCCAAGAGACGTGCCACCTAAAGAAGCTCTGAGGAAGACACAGCAGCAGTGAGCCCAGCCCCACCTGGAGAGATCGGCAGAATGCATAGCTAGAATCGAGAAGATCTTAAAAATACATGTTTTGGTTTTCACCAATTTTCTCACCTGTCAGTAAGGACTTTTGGAAATTTAAATCACAGACTCATTTCCTTACAACATTTTCAGCAGGTGTTTACTATATAAAGTCTTCTTAGTTTACCCCTTATCTTCTTTCAGGCCCAAAGCTCATTTTCTTCTGTAATTCCTACATCCACAGTCTCAAAGAAGGCTCCATAATAACCAAGGCAATGAACATTAGTCTGGTGCTCCAAAGAATCCAATCCTCTGAAATGAGAAAAGGCATCCCTTTGTTAACTGATGTCCTGGTTTTTTATCCTTAAAGTCAGCATGAAGTAGTTGGTCAGTTTCCAATGGTGTGATGTGATGTGACATGATGTGACATTAGGAGTAACAGGTAAGAAGTTCTGTTCTAATATTAAGTATCTCTTTGTCTTTTGTATCCCCTCCCCGATCATATTGTTTAAAATAACAGTAATAATAATTATAACAACGATGAAGAGAGCTAGCATTTATTAAACCTTGATTATGCGTCAGATACTCTAGCACATTATCCTCATCATACCCTCTAATCTTCAGAACAATCCAAAAGCAAGGCACCATTAATATATTCATTTCTATATTACAGATGGGCCTGGAATGAATAAGATATTTGACACTTGGGTCGAGCATTGTATACTCTCTTGTCTTGCTTTTAAAATGCATTTATTCTTTCTTTCAGCAAATAATTATTGACCACCTACTGTGTCTGAGGCCCTGTTTTAGTCTAAATACTTTTGGGGAAGATGTGATGAACTCAACAAACCTTTTTGATCTGAGAGAAGAAAAGATTGTGTAAGACAGGGGGCCTTCTAAGAAATGAGGGAATGCTAACTTCAAAGTTTGCTGGCTTCCTACTTCTGCCCTCAGGGATAGTAATAAGAACCTCATCTCTCAGGTGGATGTCTGTCATACTCGCCTTTTCAACTGGGTGGGGAGAATAACATCTGGGGAATGTGAAAAGTTCTTATTCTAGAGTTTCTGAAAAGACTGAAGGGAGCCGTAGGGCCTGAGAAATTATGTGGGAATTTTCATGTTTGAGAAAACTCACTAATGAACTTAGAATCCTGGTGTCTCCATTTGAACATGCCGTGGAGGTCTTTGAGTCCAGCCCTTAAACCAACTCTCTGTCCAATGCAAGATCCCCTGTTAATAAGTGGTCAGAGCATCTGTGCTTGCATACTTTTAGTGTTAGAGAACTCTCTACCTCACAAAGCACCCCATTCTGGGTGCTAAAGCCTGTTATTTATAATATTGAACCAGAAATCATCCTCCACATGGCTCCACTCATTGGTTCCAGCTCTGTTCTCTGATGTTATGCCAGATAAATCTAATTTCTCTTTCATAGGAATGTCCTTAAGTGTCTAGATGAAGTGATCTTGTCCCCTCTAAGAATTCCTTTCCTGGCTCCTCAGCCTTCTCCATGAGTTATGATTTTTAAACCCTTCATTTTCTAATCTGGAATAAGAGAAACTGGAAATTAATAAGCTGGACCAATTTGGGGTTCAATGAGAAGAGCTATTAATAAACAGCTATTAATAAACACTAAAAGGGTGTCTCCTGTGGCCATTAGGGCATGAACAGAGAGTCTGTAGAGTTGAAGAGATCTCTGAAGGCAGAGCATCTGAACTCCTGAATAGTGTTTAAGACACTCAAAGTAGTCTTTAGAAGGCCAGACCGTAGTCTGATACAGGACCAAGGAAGCAAAGCTAACAGCTCTAAGAACACATGTGCTCCTGCCACTTTAGGCAGCCATCTCTGGGGGAAATTTTATTTACGGGGAGGAAGGGGATGAGTGGAGTTAAAGCTTGTGGATTCTTGCTGTTTTAAACTCTCTTAGAAACAATATCTACCAAAAATCTCAGTTCTTCCATCCTTATAAATTCTTTTTTCCTTGACTTTTGTAAAGAACTGAAATCGTGAAAAGGCCACCAATGGTCCCCTAACAACACCCACCTCATCTGATAATAATACCATGATGCTCCAACTTATTTCTTCTGATTACCTTTATATGATGGTGAATTAGTTTGTCCTTTACCTCACTTATACTTTCATTGACATTTGTCAGTTAAGTATGTGAAGCTGAGTTGCAACCTAACTCACACGTTTAAAGCCATGTTAATATAATCATGCAAAGATTACTTGGTCACGATTTTTTCTGCTTAAGGGAATCATTCTCCTTACTTGTTACTTAATTGTGTGTTCATTGCTACACTTTGCCACTAATTTGTTGGTTATGCTTTCTTTATAATACCTAGGATGGTGGGCAGTTTTAGCTTCGTTTTGCAGGCCAAGCAGCTGAAGTTGAGAAACTGAGGTTGAGAAAGGTTCAGTGACTTGCACAGGGTTTTGTGGCCCTGAATAACAGAAACCAAAGAATATGTCAGTCTTCTGCCCAGTGCTGTTCACCGTGCAGAGTTCTTCAGAACATAAGCTAACTACAATGGAGGTATAAGAATCCGATTCATGTGAGCACATCTGAATTCCAGACCATTGGAAAATACTAATGACATTAATCCATCCATTGCACAATTAAAAAGAAAATAAAAGTTAATGATCGTGTCCTAAACAAAGTCAGAAAAAGACAAGTGTATGCGTCTTTGAAAATCTCACCGAGGGTAAGTTTTTAAAAGATAATGGTTTCCTGTGGCATGTGAGCTATTCTGCAGTAGATCATACTTGATTTTCTAGGTCCATAGAGTTTTCCTTTTCCCCTTATCTAAGTAATCTCAGGGAGTCTGATAAGAGTAAGTCACAAAAAAATGCTTTTATTAAGGAAATGTTTGGTTGTCAAAAGATTGATATCACAAAGATCGAAACAGCCCTGTCATTGAGGTTTGGTGACTGCTAGGCTAAAGCCACAGATCTGGCTTACCTCAAATCCGTCTCTTACTTAAAGAGCAAAATTTAAAGCAAGCTCATCTAATTCTATGGAGGTTTAAGATAAGTTCTTGTTGACTAGATACAATAATCTATTTCTTTAGGGATAACTAGAAATATTCTTTTTACTTTTATGTAAGATGTGTTAGTCTTGGCTCTTAAGGATCAATCTGCATCCAAGATTCTTAGGGAACTCTTCTGAGATTAATTTATTTTGGAGAAACATAACGTCTTTGCTTCCTTTCCATAGAGATTTAAATGATTCCTGGCAGGGGATGTTTCTTTTCCAAGGAAGGTGTAATACACAGAGGTCAAGTTCTTTCTCAGCTCACAGTCTATCGTCCTCCTGATGGACAATCCTCCACTTCATTTTGAAACAGAAGAATATGGGGAACCACAATCCCTGTTAAGAGCAAGAATTTTAAATATCGATGCCATATATACCTAAGAGAGGTGCCTGAGCAATTGCTGGACCCAGTGCCTTCATCTGACCATCTACCACCCACTCACCCATCTGCCATCTATCCATCCATTCATTTACCCATCCACCATCCATCCACCCATCCATCCACCACCCATCTATGCATTCATCTATCCATCCACTATTTATCCTCCATTATTCATTCAGAGGGAAGAAGTGAGAGATAATTTTTTGAGGACTAAATTATTTTGGCTTAATTTTATCATGAGAACTAAGTTCTGGGAGTGTTTTTGTTTTGTTTCTCATTTTATTGTTATGATTGTTGTTTTTTGTTTGTTTGTTTTATTTGTTTGTTTTGTTTTAATTTAAAATAATTTCCAAAATCTTCAAAAGAAAGTTGAGAAAACTCATTTACTCACTTACCTATTTGTCTGATCAACTAGACCACAACCCTACCTTGAACAATGGTTATGTTTTATCCTGGCTGACACCCCCGTGCCATAACCCCAGCACCCTGGATCCTTGGAGTCCCTGAAAAGCAGACATAGAAGAGAATGTTCACAAGGGAACAGACACTGTCTGTTTCAGGGGAGGGAAAACTTTCTGAGGAAATTTCTTGGAGCAGTATCCAGGAGAGGCTGTTAGGTCAGTATCCAGGTAACCAAGAGACAAGCATCAGGTACCCATAGAAGAGGACTCTACATCTCTATCCCCAGAGGGTCCCCAGACCAAGGCCTACAACTCATCTCTGAATGTAGGGTAGAATCAAGAATAGATTAACAAAGGACAGGTAT
>CM053513.1:15710308-15732976 GCA_028627145.1 Eidolon dupreanum | reverse complement strand
GTAGGGTATGGGACTATGTGAATGGGGAGTTAGTTGAAGGAGAGGTACCCAGGGCCAAGAGATGGTGCAGAAAGCAGCTGAATGTGCTTAGGAGAGGGAGGGACAGGCTGAGAAGTGTTAGGAAGAGACTGACAAGGGCAAGGACTATGGACTGAGATAAGACAGAAAGTATTAGACAAGCAAGCAGATGGAGGCAACGTGGAGTAGCATGGAGGGGGCATGGACGCAATGGGGGTGCAGCAGGGAGGTGCCTCTCGGGTACAGTGCTGGTGAACTTGAACTGCGGGATATTGGTGGTACCAGGTATTGCGGTGAGAGTAGAAGTGTGGAACAGAATCAGGAAGCAAGCTTGCCAAGCAGTGAGGGAGCCTCAGGGGCACCCCGCTCAGGAAAGGGAAGACTGATGGGAGCATATTTGGTGTCTTTTCACCATGAGTGACGGAGCGAGTGTAGTGAATGCATTTTCTAGACCACACATGAGAAGTCCATTTGATGTAGGCCTGCATCGGCTGCTCAGGCCAGAGAGGAGGTCAGACTAAGCAAACTCTACAAACCATTCTGAGAGTTTTACCTGAGGACCTCTGTGCCTATCAGTTCCCATGTCAGGCTATAACCTACTCCTTGTCAGCCCTGATAGCCCAACTCCTCTTCCAGGAAACCATACTGCCCTTGGCCTTGCAGATTTCCATTTAGTATCAACTCTCTTATGAGAACACTCCATATTATGTCTGTGCCTTCTCAGCCATCTGGCTTCTTGTACCAGGCTCACTTGCTCAATCCTCCTCGTCCTAATTGCACCATTAGCCTGTCTTGCTAAGAAAAATTATCCACAATGTGAAAATAAGGCAAAAGAGAAATGCGGGTCCTTTCAATGTCATGCTGAAGTTTGATCCAAGGCCCTTCCAAAGATTGTACCTTTGCTCGGCTCACTATTTACTATTGGTTAAAATCTAGATCCACTGAAGTTACTTGAAGCTTCATGCCAGACAGCAATGCCAATTACTTCTGCCTGGTAGGAAGGAAAACCCCAAAGGGTATGGTGGTTATGGAGGGACAATAACCAATTTTGAAAAATCTAATTTTGTAGCTATCTTATTTCACATTCTTTCTTCAATGGCTATAAGTACAGTACTTCAAATGCTCTCTGAATTGCTTTGTCTACTTGTTCCTTCCTTAAGGAGTTAAATAAATCTTTGACACATGTTTAATGCTGTTTTTATGTGTTCATGCTTTTTTATATTTTGGAAACTTGACAGTTTTAGAGATTGGCCCATAGAAAGACCTAAACCAGTTAAACTCTGTTGCTAGCGAAGAGCCCCATGGCACAGCCTCCCATGGTTCCCGAAGTGGGTCCCCAGTAGCCAAACAACTCTATCTCTGTTGACTCTGTTTTTCAGGGTTTTGGGTTCTTTGTTTTTTGTTTGCTCGTTTTAAATTCTGATTCTATGATTTTGCTTTTGTTTCTGGATCTTGGCCAGCTCTATTAGTCTGTACAACTTACAGTCTCTTTTCACAGAGGGTTCCAGGACCAGTGGGTATGCTTCCTTGTCTTGAGTCACTAGCTGGCCTTGGCAGAGACTGGAGAGTCACTCTGGGCATCAGGAAATACATTGTTTGGGTCACAAGTCTTCAAGCCCTGAGGGTGTCTGACTGGTAGCTGGTCTCCCCTACACTGAAAGAGCCTCCTGTGTGTATGTAAGTCTGTTTGGAGCACAGCCATTGAAGTAAGCCCCCTTGGTGAGAGCAAGGCTTACGAATGTGGCTTTATGGGGTGACCACGTGGTAACTCGCTATGGTCTGTTGGGTTGGTTGGACGATGGGAGATGCTAATTTGTTAGTCTTTTTTGTTGTTTCCTTGTTTGGAGTCAAATCAATGAAGAAAAATTTCCTGCTCACTGGAAAGTAGAATAGCTCTTTGAGATCTGAATAGGTGTGTTTTACTATTCCTGTGCTTGCTTTTGACCTGTAGCTTGGACTATAGAATTGCAACTGCAGGCTCTCAGTGGGTCTGTGAGTATGTAATTGAGAACAACTCCTATTTCTCAAGGCGTTCGTGTGAAATATATGGTCTTCTGGAGTATATAAATAAGTTAGATGCTATATTATCTTGAAGGAGTTCCATACAAATTGGTTTACAGAGAATTATAAACACTTACTGTATTTCATATTCCCTGAATTTCTAGAAAATAAAGAATATAAACTTCTAATTCATTTAAAGAAAAAAAGTCCTCGCAGAAACTGCTAGTTCGGAAATCTTTTAATTTAGAATCCAAGTTTACATAAGCAAGGTAAATTGCTCAATAAATCAAACCGGTTTAATAATTTTGGTTTAAAAAACAGCTACGTGACTTTTCCCTGATTTTGCTAAGTGTGGAATATAATACAAATATACATTTTACTTTATTTTAAGATTTGGATTTTCTCATAAAAAGACAAATTAAAATGTAAACTTTCTAAGCCTTTTCTTCTGCTTCACTGATTAGATAAGCTAACATTACTTCTGTGTAATGTTTAAAATTAAGAAAAGTATAAAATTATGTGTTTATTTTGAATTATAATTTTTATATCAACTATAACTATATTCTGTAGTGGATCAGCTTAAATATAAGTCTCAAAATCCTTAGTTAGATTAAATCCTTGGATTAATATTAAATCAAGTAATTAATGAACAATTTTGGATACCTGAAAAAGTTTCAGATTAGGTAGACTGCTGAAATATTTGTCCAACTTTATTTCTTAATATATGACTTCTTTTTTTGCCAGGATATAATTAGACAAAATACTTATGCAACCAAGGTCATACCTAGACTGAGATCAGAATATCATCTTTAAATATAAATATTATTTTCAGAAATAGATGAAAAAATATATATATAATTTTTAACAAGGGACCCACATTTTCATTTTGCACTGAGCCCTGAAAATTACGTAATCAGTTCTATATGTATGTGTGTACATATGTGCATGTGTGTATGCAAATGTATATGGCACACACACATATGTATATGTGTATACATATCTTTTCTTTTTATTGTTATATATTATAGAAAATTGGAAAAAAATAAATTATTTAGGTAGATACAATATAAATACTATAATTTACCCTCTGACTATGTGTTGATATAATACCTCTTCCAGTCTATGCATCTTTTTTTACATGTGTTTGCATCTTAGATTATAAATTCCCAAGGCCATAGGGACCATCTGTATAATTTTTTCCCTGCATCTTTGTTGCTTCCGCAGAGGAGAATGGTTCTCTTATAAGTGCTTTTGATGGAAATGAAACAAAGGAAGAAATGTTTCTGGAAGCAGACATTCTGGAAATTGCCAGAGAAAGCTGTTCAGAGGTCAGAGGGTGACTATTCTTCTGTCTGAAACGACTTTAAAGAAATCCCTTCTCCAGGGGATGATTCAGCACACCCCTGCCTTGAAGGCTCGTCCAGATGCTTCCTTGAGGCTCTGCTTGGGGAAATATTATCAGTGTCACTACCTACAGAAGATTTTTGCTTGGAGCAACAATTTGTGTTACTTTTGGCAGATAGAACTAGAGAATGGCCAGAAAGGATGTGACATAAATTCAATAATTTAATTCTGAAAACCCCGTGGTTTCGTTGCTGGTCATTTCTTGTTAGAGCTTTGTTTTTCCCTCCTTGGTCAGAACAACTGGACTTCCAGGGGAATATTTCTTCTTACAAATTAAGGAAATTTTCAGAGCCAATTTTCAGGTCTTTCCTGATCTAAAGAAAAAACAATGAAAGGATAGTGGGCTTGGCTTTGAATAGCAGCCAGGGACACTACACAAAAAGATGACTATTATTATACGTCCTAACAAAGCAATGCTATTTTTGAAAAATACATTTTTTTTGTTGTTATAGAGGAAAATCTCACACTTTTATGGAACTTCTACTCAGAGGTTCTTTAAACACAATTTTAACTTTTCGAGGAGAATGGGAATGGTGCCATGCAGAGATTAGATTTACTTCTAAAGCAAATTTGGAACTGAAGCTAGAGATGCACATATGACAGCCTTTGACCCAGTAGGCCTCCTGGTGTAATAAACTTGACCCAGTTGTTCTTGACTTCCGGCCCCTTGTCACCTACAGGAAGTTCCATTTTGAGCTTCAGCTCCCTTTTTGGTAAGATGGGATAATCATGCCAAATTCATACAACACTCTGAGGATAAATTAAATAGGATTATGATAATAATAGCTTATTTTTTTGAGAGTTTACTATATGCCGGGCACTATATTAAGAACTTAATACATATTCTATCATTTAATCCTCACTAGAACCTTTAATGCAAAAACTATATTTCTTCACCATCTTACAGACAGGGAGACTGAGGCACAGAGAGATTAAGTAAGTTGTTTGCTCAAGGTCTCACAGCTCATAAAGATGGAACTAGTGGTCAAATCCCAGTGGTCTGACTTCATTTGGGACCGTGTGCCCAGGAACTATACTATATTCCCTGAGCTGATGATGTGTATGGAAGTATCTAACACAAAATCTGGTGCATCGTAGGTATTTAATTAATTTTATTTGGATCTGAAATATTCAATCACAAACCTAGCATTTCTATATATCCCAGAGACCTTAGGAGGTCAATATCATTAATATCTATGCTGTTAACATGATCATTGAAAATATCTCAATAAAACATTTAGGTCACCAAGAAAACATCATGGTGTCCCAACTGGACTGAACTAAATTCATAGCTAACCTTCAAATGATAAAACTACCTCCCTGATGTCAGGTGGTGCTTCTTTTCACTAGCTTGGTCCCAAATTCTGTATTCCCTCTTCCACTACCACACCTTCTGGCTAACAGAATTTTCTCAATAAAGATCTGTCTTCAATTATATATACATTTCTGAGTGTCCTTTTGGCTGTTTATGAATAGAATTGTTCTTATTTTACTGATCTTCCATTTACCTTTGTCCCTTATGTACAGGACATCATGCTAGGTCAATCTAAACAAGATAAAGAAGATGAGTCATGTCCACTGGAAGTTTACATTTTAGTGATATATTTACAAGCCTGTGCGTAGAATTTGACATGCTAGAATGTGCCTTCTTTGTAACCTGTATACGCTTATCTGTTCGGAGGTGCTTCTGTACTATGTGGCTCGCCCTCATAGAAAAAGCTCTTTTGACTGCAATTAAATGTCTTTTAGTTCAGATTGTTCTCCCTAAGAATACCAACTCTTTTCTTTTGGGACTTTTTGAAAAGATAACAAAAAGAATTATTTGAGTTGAACCAAATCTGCATTATGGGTAATAGAGAAGCTCCTATTTTTTTTTTCATTCATTCATTATTATCTACAAGGTGTAAGGTATTTCAGATTCAGTAATAACTAAACAGAGCTCCTGCCCTCAAGGAGCCTAAAGTCTAAGGCGAGGTTCCCTAAGCTGTGGGCTGTGGGCTCAGTTCAGTCCTCCACCTCTTTTTGTAAATGAAGTTTTATTAGAACACAGCCACACCTATCAATGTAACTCATACATTAAACAAGCATGATTATGGCGTATAACCACAACGCAATCTTATTTTATGATTTACTCAGTGGAGAAAGTTATTTTCCTATTGCTGGGTTAAAACTTGAGCTGTCCCATGACTTTTAAAAAAATTATTCTAACATAATAAAATTCCTACAGTAATTTTAAGTTATAAAATATGGTCCCCATTCTAGGTGCCCAATTCCACGTAATAGTAAAAACTTCTGTCTTCATTCAGAGTTATAATTCCTTTCCTTCTGACTGCTTGCCTCTTGGGAGATGATTTCTTCAGTCTCACTCCCCCAGCTTTTGTCATTCTGAGGCTGGTGCAGGCTCAGGGGTGGGAGGGTGAAGGGCAGATTACAGGATCACGAAAAATTTTCCTTGACCGACACTGTCATAATACGGATTTGTGCTTTCTGAATGTTGGCTGTTGTTGAAAGTCTTTTATCTGGTGGGACACTTTTGTGGGTTATTTAGAGACTCCATCCCTATTTCAGAGATCTCTTACCTGAGTGGATGTTTCTCTGGTATTGCTAGTCACTTAATCCTTCTGCAGCCCCTAAAATGAGGCTTTAATAACTTGTTCTAAGATGACATCAGGTCCATGGCAAGCTTCTCATTTAATTCATTCCAACAAACTCCAGAGATGCAAGCTGATCTCAGAGCCTCCACCTCTGTTCTTATCTGCCCCTCAGCAGCTAGACAGCCTGTCTCATCTATTAAGAAGTTATTTCTTAATAGAGTTTCTATTAAGAAATCTAAGTGATTTCTTAAGAGAGATTTAGACCCAGTCTAGTCTGCTATGTCCTCCACCCTGCAAATCCAGGGACACCTATTAAAGTCTCTGAATAGTTGCCTAGGCCACCTGCTTTCTACTCAAGGTGATGGGGGCACATCTCCCATATTTCCTGCTTTGGGAGAAGAGCTTCCTAGGACAGGTCTTTTCATAGAAAATTTTCTCACAAATCCTTCATCTTCAAATCCACTTTTGACTTTTGACTTATTTAATAGCCTCAAAGTGAGGGAGGGACTTGAGAGTTTAACCAGATTTTAGTTATTCTTTTTGCAAATCTTACAGAAGGTGTCTATTTCACTTGGAAAATAATTAGTGTATGTTGGTGACTTAGTCAAAACTTCCAATTTAATATATCAAATAATTAAATTGAAGTCATTCGGACCAAATAAGAAACAGGTAAATTATGGTGAGGTTGGATCCTGGTCTGAGTCAGGTTTCTAAGATGAAGAAGAGAAATGAAAACACTGGGTTTCCATCACTATGAGATGGGAGCTTGGGACATTTTTATTCACATACCAAAGATTAGGGTGACTTTGTTATTTCAGAAGACTTGGAAATATACATCCAATGGAACTGACGATGCATTATATCTTTAGGGCAGAAGGTTAAGCCTGGGGGGAGACATTTGCATTTTTAAAAGTTCACTGTGGCCACAGTATAAAGGATGAATTTAGGGAATGGAGATTGGAGACTGGGAGAGGCTATTATGGTAATTCAAGTGAGAAATTATGAAGAGATAAATTACTGCAATGACATTGAAATAAAGATGAGAGGACAATGTTCAAAGATGTCAAATTCTTCCCTTTGGTTGCTCTAAAGATATTGGAAGAGAACAGCTGTCTTTCTACTGGACTTACTAAACACTGAGAGGAAGAGTCTGTGGTTGGCGGATGCCATTTTGTCTCTGGTGTGACCTTAAAGCAAATTGCACCTCTGGATTTCCCAGTTATTCTAGCCAATAAATTCCTTCTTCCCCCTTTTTAAAATTTTTCTTAATATAGTATGAGATTTATTTTTTTCACTTGCAAGCAAGAGAGCTCTGTCAACTTCCCTAGGCAAAGTTCGTGGTCCTCTTATTTATGCCCTTGCTGCTACATTGAGATATCATCACATATCATACACTTCACCATTTTAAGTATAATTCAGTGGTTTTTAGTATGTTTATAGGATTGTGCAACTATCAGCACTGTCTAATTTTAGAACATTTCAAAATCCCGAAAAGCAACCCCATACATATTAGCAGTCACCCCCTATTACCTCCCCTGGCAACCACTAATCTACTGTATGTCTCAATGGATTTGCCTATTCTAGACATTTCATACAAATGAAATCATACAGTATACACCCTTTGTGTCTGGCTTTTCCCATTTAGCTTGATATTTTCAAAGTTGGTCCATGTTGTAGCAATGTATCATTACATCATCCCGGTTTATACACAAATAATATCCCACATTTTAGTTACCATTTATAAGTTGATGGACATTGGGGTTATTTCTACTTTTTGGCTATTATTAATAATGCTGCAATGAATATTTGTGTACAAGTTTTTGCATGGACATATGTTTTCAATTCTCTTAGGTATATATCTAGGAGTAGAATTGCCAAGCCATATGGTAACTCTATGTTTAGCCTTTTGAAGAACTGCCAAATTATTTTCCAAAGTGGCTGCATCATTTTACATTCCCACAAGCAGTGCATGAGTGTTCAAATTTCTCCACATCCTCACCAACACTTGTTATTATCTATCTTTTTGATTATGTCAACCTAGTTGCTGTGAAGTGGTATCTCACTGTGGTTTCGATTTGCATTTCCTTGATGGCTAATGATGTCAAGCATCTTTTCATGTACTTATTGGCCATTTGTATATTTTTTTGAAAAATTTCTATTTTCATTCTTTGTCATTTTTAAATTGAGTTATTTATCTTTTTGTTGTTGGATTGTAATTGTCTTTGTATATTCTGAACACAAGTCTCTTATCAGATATATGGTTTGCAAATGTTGCAGAGGTTGCTTTTTTTTTTTTTTTTTTTTTTTTACTTTTTTACAGTGTAGCACGAAGGACAAAATTTTTTAATTTGATTAAATTCAATTTATTTATCTTTCTTTTGTCACTTGAGCTATTGGATTTATATCTAAGAAATCATTGCCTAATTCAAGATCACAAATATTTATACTTATTCTTTCTTCTAAGAGTTTTATAGTATTAGGTCTATCATCCATTTTGAGTCAATTTTTTGTACTCTACTACTGCGTTTTATGGCTACCTATTTTTGCACTTGTCCAATTGTACTATGATTTCTGGTACACATACACCTTAAGTATATTTTTTCTGTGACTGTTAATAAATATGGATCTCCTAAAAGTATTTAAACTTTAAATAAATTTGGGAAAGTCTGCATAGTAAATTCCCCTCTTCAAAATTCACAGTACACATTTGACCATTAAAGGCACTAGGTAGACAGCAGTAAATAAACCTTTAGTTTTTTTCATTTAATCTTGTGCTTATAAACACCATGGTCTGGTGGCTGCTGTGATGTAACTCCCAGATACCCCTTCAGGAACGAAGGACTCATGGCCCTAGCTGCTGGCCGTGCTGCTGGGAGCCATTCCCTTAGGTGTCAGCCCCCTTTGGGGATTGGCTCAGCTAAGTAGATCTACCTTGTCCAAGGTCAAGCTCCTTTCCAGGATGTACCACATCCAAAAACTAATTGGCATGGGGTACAAAGGCCTGGCTGTCTTGCTCCGACTCATGATAGCTTTGCAGGGTCATCTCATCTTCAGAATCCCTGCAGGAGCAGCTGGGGCTGCCCCTAAGACTGTGGTGCAGCTCACCTTCGCCCTGTTTAATTTACTTCCATTCCGTCCCTTCTCCTGGTGTTGATGCCTTAAAAATCCCCTTCCCCGAAAATCTGCATCTCAGCAGCTGCTAACAAGAGAACACAACCTGTGACAAGAAGAATTTCCCTCATAAATTGAAATATTAATTTTTTTGAAACATTCACCTCCTGGAGAAGTACTCACAGAACACAGTTTGGGAAATGCAATAGAGAAGAGGCAAGACTTGCAACCAGAAAAGCTGATATGGATTCAGACTTGTCCATTGACTGGCTGTTTAATCTTGATGAAGTTACCTATTCTACCAGAGCTTCAGTTTACCATTGATAAAATGAGCACAATAGAATCTATCTTACAGGAACATGAATGTGTCTAATGCAGTGCTTGGGTGATCCATTCGAAAGAGATCCATGAGGCAGATATTTTTACCTGTTTTCTATATATTACTATATCCCACATGCCTAGAATTATGTCTGGGACACACGAGTTTTGATAAATATTTGAATCAATTAAGTAAATAGCATGTCAAACCTTTGAAATTTTTTATTGAGGTAAGTTTTCAGTCCATATAATTAAATGGGTCATAGTCATTTGTAAAAAAGATTTGTAAAAGTAAAGATTACTTTTAGTACAAATTATGAGAGATCTGCTTTCTGAACTTTCCCATACTAATTGGGCATTCATAAAAAATATTGGCACCATCACTGCTGAGATTTCTTAGGCAATGTCCCACAAACCTTTAAATACAGCCACAAATTCTTTTGCTGAATTTTATTATAATTTTTGATGTAGGCCATGTTCTCAAGCAAATAAGCTATAAAGTCTCATTGAATATTGTATCAGATTAAAGCAAGCTTCATAAAATTGCATCGAAATGATTTTTGAAGGTATATTAATTTAAATTGTAAAACATCTTGACCTTCATTGAGAAGAATCAAAATGTCATATTATTTTTGCCTGATGTAGCATGAACGGGACAAAGAAATTCAACTTAATTTAGTACATCTAAGGCTTATGTTGTTAGAAGCAATTTCCTACTGGTAGCTACTTTGGAAAGCAAGAGTTAACTAAACTCCCCAATGCTGCATTGTTTGTGTTGGAAGTTTTGCAAGATTGCGCTAAAAAATGTAGATTGTGGGAAAGTCTTCTCATATGAAGATTTTAGCTAACAGACAGCCACAGGAGCACTAGTAAACTTCTAGACTCAGGAAAGGTTTGGGAACATTGCTCTTGCCTCTCAAGTATAATTTGGTGGGAGAGAAACACACCATCATAAACTCCAAAAAAGATGACTGAGGAAAAAAACCATGTGGAGAGATCCAATCGAGCAGAAAAAGACCACAGAGAAGGATGCTGCTAATTATTGTTGAAGCTTAGAACAGCACCTTGAAGAAGGTGTCACCTGGATTGTGTCTTGAAGACTAAATATAATTTCTGATGGACAGAGATGTGAGGGAAGGATATTCTAGGAAAGAAACAGTATAAACCTGAAAACTGATTGAGGCTAGATACAGAGCTAAAGTGATGAGCAATGAGAACGAAGATGGATTGTGGTGGAGATTAAAGACTTACGAACACTTCATTACATGCCATTGATCACTGAGTTAGAAATTACTGTCTCTAGCTCTCAGTGTATTTCGTGTCCAAAGTCTTCAAACAAATCTTAAACTACTTGAGGGCAAATATAAAACCATATAGAAACAACTTATCTAAAGGTCAGGCTTTTGGCAAATTTGTTTCTATGGAATGAAAACTTGAATGTCAAAATAAGTGAAAATAAAAGAGAGGAAGAGAGAGAAAAGAAGGAGGAGGAGAAAGAGAAGAGGGAAGAGAGGCACAGTGGAAAGACCTCCATGAATCAATAAAATCCTATCACAAAGCATAAGCTTAAGAGTAGAACAATCTAGGTTTGAATCCCATTTCTGTCACTTACTAATTATGGGATCTCATTAAGTCCCATTTCCTCCTGTGCAAAATTTGTATCATAGCGGTGCCTGCCCTGAGGGGGGCTGGATAAAGATGCTCATGAAGCACCTGTGTGTGACCTCACATGGAGACTAGTCTGTCCGAGTTCCCCACTCCGTGAATCTGCTGAGTGCTGGTGCTGCCTCCTGGCACTGAAGTTTATGGCTTTTCTCAAAAGACGAGTACTTATGTCCCAGCTCAGGGTCTGCTGACTCTACTACAATGAGATTTAAGTCATGTGCTTGCTTGGTTTTGGCAAACTGAGGCAGGGATGTGGAGATGATCACAGTATGAGTGTTCAAGAACCCTAAACGACTGCCAAGAAATGCACCAAGGATAATCAGAGCTAGTGCTGCAGATGTGTGTCTACAGAATTCGCTGTGCACCCTTGATTACATTTTAAAGCATTACAGTGTCATAATTGATGCGCGTACCAGCGTCCCCACGTTGGTATGAAAGGCTAAATTCCTTCATTTGAGCTGAGCAACTTTTATATTCAAAGCATTGTGAACGAGATGGGGATTATACAGGTGAATAAGACGCTTGTTTTAATGGATATTACAAGTTAGGAAGTCTATAATAAAACTTGGAAAATTTTCATCCAAAATAGTTAAAATGAGCAAAAGTTTGTCATCTTAAAGAGAAATCGCTTGCAGAGGGAGAGTGTAGACAGCTTATTTCCCAACAGTGTTTGCTAATGAGCTTACAGAATATGTCGTGCTAAGCGCGGAGCAGGTGCTCACAAGTTGCTTGCCAATTGAACTGGTTTTGTTTTGCTGTGGTTTAGCACAAGACAATATGTAAAACCGCCATTCTTTCTCCGTTGGTAACTCATCTTCACCCTGAAAAACTATTCCTCCTCTCGCATTCCCCGTTCCAACTTTTGGCACTGCCATCCTGATGCTTTCAGACTCGAGATCTAGGGTTGTCTTCAAATCTTGCCTTCACCTTGCCACCCACATTCAAGGTCTATGCCGCCTATACATTCCTTTTCTGTAGCACTGTGTACATATGTCCCCTTCTCTTCATCTCACTTACACTGTATCAGGTAATTCTTTTTTACCCCGACGATTGTGGTAGCTTTCTGGATGGTGGCCATGCCTCCATTTTCCTCCAAATCCAATCCACCCTACACCACGTGTTAAAATGTGGAGTCTGCCAAGATAATTACACCTGAAAAAAGATTATGCATTGCAAGCATCTTTCACAGGTTCTGAGGGATATCATCAGGGACAAATCTCACCATTGAATTTTAATGAGGTTCAGAAAAGACGAACGAGAAATGGTCCTATATGTCTCCACAATGGTGGAGTCCAGGACCGCCACTCAAATTGCTCTACCCAAGAACAGCCATTGGAAGCATGTGGAACATTATCACAGCCTATACAGGAACATCTTTCTGTGTCATTTCATATTTTTCTACAATTCCTTGAAGGCAGGGACATTATCTGCTTATTTATTGCTTTATCCCTACATTCCTGGCACACAGTAGGTAGTTAATAAATAATTTATATATAATGAATGAGTGTTGAATGAAGAGCTACCTGGTAGTCAGCTGTGAATTACTATAACTTACTTAGTCAGTCCTTTATTGTTAGATATTTAAGTATTCTTTTTTCTCCTTTGAACAATGCCATCACAAAAAGCCTCTATCAGTTAAGAATTGATTCAACCAAAACCCTCGTCACAGTAGCTTGAACACACAGGGTTTATTCTCTTCTGTAAAGGAACTCCAGATGTGAACAACTCCATGAAGTCATCAGAGAAACAGTCTCCTTCTGCCTTTCTACTCCACCATCCCCAACATGCGGCTTCCATCCTCAAGGTTATAAGATGGTTACACAGAGTGCCAAATATTACAGCAGAATTTCCACACGGGAAGCAGAAGCCCAAACTGATTGTTTCAAAGGTTACTAAAATAATATGTTATTCAACAATAGCCAAATACAATATTTAGCAAAACTTTTCAAACTTTTCAGTCCTGTCTTTCCAATGGATTCCAAAAAAGAAAAAAAGAATCATTTTGATAAACCAAATTTACCACTCCATAGTAACTAGTATCTCAGCACCAACAAGATGTAAAGTCCATGAACGACCACTCCCCAGTGTGAAAAAGACACAAGCCATGCCACTTCCATTGCTGAGGGCAGCATTCAACTGGGTATGGCCAGAAAGTATCTGTCAGGTTGAGCTGATATTAGTTCTATAGGGATGAACTCTAGATTTGTCCAGAAAGGAAATGAAGCTGACCCTTTCTGTTGTCAGATTTCAGATGTCTTTTTATTCCCACTGCGGACTAGGTGCTGCCCTACTAAGTTCCTCTAAATTCCCCCATGAACTAGTTGATTCTCTTCTTATGAGGTGTTCTAAGTGTGTTCTAGGCCAGAATAAGCCAAGCTCAGGACCAGAGGGAATCCTCCTATTGTGGGATTATAAATGTGATGCTTCTAGCCAATGAGAGGCAGGTTTCCCTTGGAAAAGCTCATCGTAGCTAATTTCTGGACAATAGAGGATAATTTTTTTTCCCCTGTGGCTTTTGTTTTGTGTTACTTTTGACAATGAAGCTCTGGTCACAATGAATAGACCCTTTAGGGGACACTGTTTCCTTCTTTCTCTTTCTTGGGTCACCCAACAAGAAGGACAAAGAATCGCAGGGTGAATGGAAGGTTTGTGAAGACATTTAACTTTTGAAAAATTCTAAAGCAGACTACAAATTCGTCTAACTGATTCCAGTTGTGGGGTGATGTGAGTCTAAGTTTGGATGTTCCCCGCCAAGCAGACTGGGCAAACTTGTAGCCAAGTCTCCATATGGTAGGTGTTCAACGCATCGGTTTTGATGAATTGACTGAGTTCTCTTGTGCCAGATCAAGCAGTTTCCAGAGTGAAAAAATAATTGTGGCTCTCTCTCTTCCTGTGCTAAAAAAGTACAATGTGTACGACATTCCAAAGGTCCCCGGGACTTGCCTGAATATCTTCCAGTGTAATCAAATCACTGATTGCTCTATGCTTAGAAATGTAGTAGGAAAGCAGAAAATATCATTTCTTTGATTCAATTCTCAGGCACTAAGTAGTCTCCCTGAGTCAAATGGGTTCTCCCCCTCCTTGGTACCTGAAGGTCTCTTTATCTAGAAAGGGAGGCCCATTTACAAATGAATGCTTATCTACTGCTTTAAGTCAGTATTCTTTTAAAAAAAATCCAATAAGCACAAGTAAAATTTTTGGAAGTGTATGAAATAGCTGAAAGAATTGAAAAAGCATAGAACGAGGTTGAGGGGCCTCATTGCCACTAAAAAAAAAAAAAAAAGAAAGAAAAAAGCACCTCCCTGTGGACTGGCCCAGAGAGAGAACCTCCACCTCTCTTGCTGGTTTGAAGCCTGCATCTTGCTCTGCCCTCCCAGCCACACCATCTCTGCCCTGGAATCTTGCTTGGCTACTCCCACCCCAGCGGGAGTGGTTGACTGAGACCCTATTCTTTGCAGAACCAACTGTCTTCAAGACTCAGCGTGGAGAGTGTGTGAAGGGTGAAGCCAAGATCACATGCCCACACTCCTAGTGAGCACTTGAGGACAGGCTATTCTCTAGAGTCCTACTTCTCACAACATGGCCCACGAAGGGAAAAATAAAGCTGACATTGTCTGTTTCCCCCAAAGACTTGAGGTGGAGGAATTCTCCTCACAGGGAAAGGGCCTTGAATGCAAAGTTGCCAGGAAGAATGGCAAATGCCCACACTCTTTAACCAGATACTGCAGCACTGTCTTTATGTGCCTGTGTTTTCTGGGCCATTAACTCCTGCAGGAAGCAGTAAGGTGCACCCTGGGAGAGGAAGCTAGGAAGAGTCAACTGTCAACAGGACACTAAGGGAGCATCACGATAATGACTGGGAAGAAAGGAGAAGAAAATGGGAATCCCACACAGCACACGGCCAGCTCACTTCCCTTTCAGCCACTCCTATGCAAAACAAGCTTTGAAGGTGCTTGAGTGTCCACTGTGTGCCTAGTTCTGACTTTGTGAGAACGTTTACATCCTGGTTGAGAGAAACCTGTCCACCCATGTAACCAATAGGAGGAATAGAGAAGACTGTGTCTCAGACATGGACATCAACCTCCTGGGATCTTGTTACATGGGCAGATTAGGAAGCTGAGGCTGAGATTACACATTTTTAACAAGCTCCCAGGCAATAATGATGCTGTAGTCCATGGACATACTGGAATAGTGAGCAGAAGGGCATGGTGTGTCAGTCTAACTAAGAGAGTGTTGAAATAGATCCCAGTGCTATGGAGATCCATAGAGAAGAAACCCCTGAGATTCAGGTACCAAGGATAGAGAGACTTAACTAAACCTTGGCACAAGCAGATGGCAATTTGGTGGCGAGTCAAGGGATGCTGCGTTGGGCCCACTGTGCATTATATCAAAGATGTCCAACTGTCCTGGTTTTCCTGGTCCTGTCCTGGTTTTAACATGGAAGGCCTTGCATCCTGGAACAAGTGTCATATTTCTGTGGTATTTGCCCAGTAACACTCAGCCAAAGGCAAACAATAACTGTGTGTTATTTGCTGGACACATGGGCCAAGTTTACACTTTATGAAGGCCAAAGTCACAAGGAGTCTTGTTTTGTTTCTGGTCTTAGTAATGGCTTGGAAAGGAAGCTGGGAAGCTTTAGATAAGGCAATCCGATTTTTCTTAATGCTATTGTGATATCAATCTTCACATCACAGTTTCAGAGTAATATTTCTTAAGTCTTTCTTTAATTACCCAGAAAGTTTAAATGTCTATGCATATATTCCAATGTCATATATTAAACATCAGAAACACTGTTGAAGCCCCCAGGAAAGCAAGTCTTAGTACTTCTTGAACCGCATCACCACATTTCAGCAATCAGGTGGACCATGTGATTGCAAACTGTCTCAGCCACAGCCACAGAGACCCGTCCGCATCCCTGGGTCAAAGCTTAGCACATAGATTCAATAAGCAGTCTCGCTCTTCACCCAGGCAGTAGATCATCCTCACAGCTGATGCTTTTCCTAAAGAGATGATTGACTTGCTTTGATCACCTTCCTTCTCTCCCACTAGCATGTTGGGAGTTCCTCGAAAAAAAAAAAAAAAAAGCTCTCCATTTTCTGTCTCACCTGGTGAATCAGAAATACGCTCATTAAATTTGACATCTAGGTTCCTTGCCCAAGAAACTTGAACAAAGTCCAATTAGAACCAGCTGTCACTTTCCAGGGAGGAGACCCTCCAGCCAGCTGATAATCATGTGTGACTTGGCATTGGCTTGAGTGATGTAGAGGGCACCTGAACAAATACACCCAGGTGCTGACCCTGCCAACATTCTGCTCCTGCCCTATACATCTTTAGCTGCCTCCTGATGGCTAGTAGACGCAGTTCTGATTGGCAGGTATGCTAAAAACCAATGGAATCAAGAGCATGATTCAATCTCTCACTCCCCTCCTCTCCTCCTCTCCCCCTCCCCTCTCTCCACCTCCTCCTCTGCTTTCCCTACCCTTCCTGTCCTCTTCTTTCCTCCTAGCATCTCTCCTCTTCCTCGCTCTACATTTCTAATACTCACCTTCTCTCTTTTCCCTTCTCTCCTCCAGAACCTTGAGGGTGCCATCTCCAAAGTCTTTAAGCCTCATTATCTTTTCCAAACTTGACTCCCTAGGAGCTGCATAGCCTGTTCCAGTCTATGCGTTTCTTTGGGTCTGAATCCTTAACTCTCAAAGCAGCACGAGGCTGCACCAGGTGCCACCAGGTGCTCACCTGCAACCCGAGTGCTGTTTGTACCTAAGAACAGAAAATCAATGTTTCCCACAGGATCTAACTGTACCACTAATCCACAGTTATCTGGTGTTCCGTCCTTGGCTTAACTCCTCTCCTATCTACTTAGGGAAGTCGCCCAAACCATTTTTTCACTTATTTTAAGAAGATGGTGAACAAGATTAGGGAATAGTCTGAGAGTAAAGAAAGTATACAAATCAACATTTGTTTGGGGAGACACTATGCTTTAGGGGAGCTGAATGTTAAGGAGTTTAGGTGCATTTGAGACTCAGCCTACAAAGATTAATACAGGAACTCTGTTCAGGGTCCAACCTTGACCCAGATTCCTCCCATATTTGACCCCGGGTTCTGATCCATTATTCACCAAGCGCTGCCATGGCTGGTTGTTAGCGGAGAACCCTCACTGGCCGGGCTAGCCACTGCCCTTCTGTGTCCAGGGGACTGTGACCCTCAGTGTCTGGAGGACTGGGTGTTGATGAAGCCACTCAGTGTAGACATGACAGGTGTGTCCAAGACTGGAGCTGGCTCCAGGTGTTTCTCCTCCCACATGGGAGCTGCCAGTGTCTGCTGAAATTTTTCTTTTTAAATGTACTCGTAAGAGCTTTCTGTCTGATCTCATCAGGAGCCGCCATTCCCTTCTCTCTGGGGTCACTTTCACCTTTGTGGCTGGGTTTGGATCCCTAACCTTTCTGTTGGAAGAGTTACTATTCATTTGCCCAAATCTTGCAGTTGGTAGTAGTGGTGACAGCCAAGTGTCCCCAGAAAGCAGGGCCCTGGGCCTGGGGTGAAGAAATGCTGGGGCAGGGACAGCAGTACTGGCCTCAAAGTCCATGAAGGAAGGTTTGGAATCTGGGAACAGAGACATGCCTGGGGCTGACAGGAGGCCGCTACAGGGCATTCTGCCAAAGCCATCTCTGCGTGGTCCTGATGCCACAGGAAGGTCTAGAGAGGTTGCGGGGAGCGGTGCAGGCCTAGAGAAGACAGGGCTCCAGTCTTGACCTTGACACTAATTAGCTGCGAAGCCTCAGACAAGGTTTATTTCTCTGTAAATTGAGGGTAATTTGTCTCTTTGGGATGATTTTCATGATCAAATGAGAATAAGTCTATACAGTTCCTAACCCTGCATTTAGTATACAATAAGCACTCAATAATGGACTCTCCTTAGAAAGTGGAAGGGAGAAAGCAGCAGGAAGCAGTGAATAATAGCGAGAAAAGGGAAGGCAACTGGCAAAAATATCAGCAGAGTAAGTCTGGGAATGGACCCTGAGCCTCAGGTGAAATGTCTGTTTGCATGAGGGAGCCCTAGCAGAACACAGCTCGCCTTTGGAGCAGCCGGGGTGCAAGGAGGACTGCTCCCAGAAGCCATCGCGGTGATGCCGACTGTTGAAGGAATAAGGTATCTTGATGTGTGAAAATGTCTCGGAGCGGTTGTAGGAGTAATGCCAACCACCTCCCGGATGCAGAATGTTTGAGGTTGAGCTTCTACTTTCTTTCTCCAAGGCAAATGGCGTTTTTCTATTTGGAACTTGGAGCTGATGGTTGGGAGTGACAGGGTTCTTTAAATATTTTTCTTTCCCTAGATGGAACATTCGTTCCCATCAGGCTCCCCTAGAGCGTCTGACCCTCTTGGAATTCTCATAACAATTCCAGCTATCCCAGCTGTCGCTTCCAAGCACCACTGTTTTCCCTAACAAAGGTCAGAAAGCCTGGGGTCCTCCTTCACTCTGAGTCCACACCCTCGAGCTGAGTCAGGCCTGTGGAACCGTCACTGATGGGGATCGAACTTGCTCCAACAGCCAACATCTTTCCTGCTGTTCTCCTCCAAGAAAGTGGCTTTGAGGTGGCTTGGGTAGGTGAGATTTTGCCTTTGAAAAGAATTTCTAGTCCATTAGAAAAGTTACTCCCTTCTCTTCCTGTTTCTCTCTCTGATCCTGTATAGTTTTCTTCAACTGACCTCAAACAACAAGGCTGTTCCATGTCTTCTCATGTATTTTCAGAAAATTCCTCTGCAGATTAATCCAAGTGGCTTAAAGAAGACAAATTCTTATCGAAGCACCCTGGGGTGGGGGGGGGTGGGTATAGGGGGAATGTGCGCACGGTGAGGATGTCACCATGTCACCGTGTGGCGAGGGATGGGGTATGCGTGGGTGTGGCTGCATGTTAACCATCTTTCCTTCCCCTTCCCTTCCAAATGTTCTAATTTTGTATCCTCTTAGAATGAAGACAGAGGAGGGCGTGACGGACACGCAGACACACACCCCACACCTCTTTGCTTGAAAATTTCAAACACAGTGCTACTATTTTTAAAAGGCACGTGGATCTGTGCTGCAGTTGAACAATGTAGAGAGCTATTTGTGCCTAGTCCTGCTTTACTCATGCCTGCCCGGGAGGCCAACATCTTCAACTGCAACCAGAAAAGTCGGTGTTCAACCATAAATACCCGCCTGAAGCCTGGGGATGGTTCCGGCTGCAGCAGGAACCGAATAAGCTCCTAGCTGAAGAAGTCTCGGCAAACGGGAGGCCATGAAAGAACTTTTGGCCCTGCTGTAGCCTCCCGATGATAATAAGGGAAAGGAAGCATGATGCAAACTCATGGGTTGGAGATCCTGTTCCCACATAACAAAACTGAACAGTGTTTGTCCCTGTCCTATTTCCTGCTTTTCATTCCCATCCCAAGCACTGTCTCACTATAAGTGAGAATGTTTTAAAATAGAATGCCTCTCTCATACTATTTTTCAATATTCTATTATCCCATCATAACAATAGTTTTTCTTTTTTCTTTTTTCTTTCTTTCTTTTTTTTGGCTAATGCTGTCATAACAGAATACCAAAGACTTGGAGGCTTAAACGACAGAAATTTATTTTCTTAGTTTCTGCGGGCTGGAAGTTCAAGATCAAGGTGTCAGCAGGTTTGTAGTGGCCTCTTTTCTTGACTTGCAAATGGCCACCTTGTTACTGTGTCCTCGCATGGCCTTTTCTCTGTGCAGCCACCTCCCTTGTGTCTCTTCCTCTTCCTATAAGGATTCCAGTCCTATTGGATTAGCACCCTGACATCATTTAACCTTAATTACATTTTTAAAGGCCTTACCTTCAAAAATAGTCACTTTGGGGGTTAGGACTCCCACACATAAATTTGGGGGGAACACAATCCAATCCATAACAGGTAGAAAGTAGCAACTGCCAGAGTTACTCTCGAAAAGGCACACAGGTGCTCCTGAACTCACACACTAAAACAGCACAACCCGCAGATGACACTAGCCTGTGAATGTGAGTGTGCACACGTGGCAGCAAGAGCAGGCCAAGAGTGAGCCACTCAGGACCATGGATACGGCCCACATGGTGACACAGAGCGGAAGTGACAGGTGAGTGGGGGGTGCATGGCAGGAGAACCAGCAACTCCAGCACTGAGCAGGACCAGAAAGGATGCCTTTGCCCTCCTCACCCAGAACCCTGAGAGGCAGTGAGGTTGGGAGGTGAACCAATGAGGACTGAGCAGGACAAAAGGGATCAGAGACAGGCCATTCCAGCCCTTTGACCTCTCCCTTCCTCCTCCCGAGGATGCGGTTTGTCTTGAACAAATGACCAAAACCCTGAAGAAGGAGAATCTTCTCTCCCAGCCTCAGGCCTGAGCCCCATCAGTTCAAGTGGGCACCCCACCCCTGAGCACCCGCTCTGCCTGCTGTCTGAGGGGTGCCCTGGGAGACCTCCTGAGGAGAAGACAGCACCGGCTCTCCCTGATGCCCTCCCCGTGCAGCAGTGGTGACTGGACACCGGTGTCCCGTGTGGGAAATCTGAGAAGAAGCCAGTGAGAGGCCCTGGGAGGCGCTGCCCGGAGTGGGCTGTCAGGGACGTTCACTCCACGCACCTGGAGGATTGCTGCCTTTGAAGCCTGCCCCACCTGCAGCGCTGCTGAGACTGAGGCTACACTTGGGCCTAAGACAAATGCCTGACCTGCCGCAACTGCGGAAGGCCAGCAGGGGCCCGTTTTGGTTTCAGGGCTGACATGCAGTGACTTTTCTGGTCATCACATGATCTCCTGAAGGGGATAACGGTGATGTATTGCAAAACCCTGAGATAACTGTCTAAGGAACAGAGTCTTAAATGCTCCCCTAATCCTTTTATTAAGATGTTGCTGCTGATGATATTCCTTAATTCTTCTTGTTTCCTCAGTTTTCTCTTTCTCTCACCTCCAAAGATCAAATCCTGATGGCGTCCCCCTATTGCTCAGAGTAAATGCCAAAGTTGTCATGGTGGCCTGCAAAGTGTTGGCTCTCGGTGGCTCTCCAGGCACATCCTCTACGATTGTCCCTGTGGCCCACCTTGCTCTCCTTGCTGTCCCCAAATGTCAGGTACGCACCATCTCAGGGCCCTTTGCTCTGCGTCCTCTTCCTGAAGGCCCTTCTCCCAGATATCTACAAGGCTCCCTCTGCACTTCCTCAGGTCACATTCACATGTCCCCTTCTCTATAGGGCCACCCCAGGCACCTGTTTGAAATTGCACATCTACTCCTCTGCTCCCAATCTCCTTGCCCTGCTTTATTTTCCTCGGTAGCACTTTACACAATCTAACATCTATGTATTTTACTTATTTATCATGTGTCTTCCCCCTATTAGACTATAAACTCCACATCTGATTGGTTCCTTACAATATCTCCAGTGCCTAAAATAGTGTCTAGCAGATGCATAAATAGTTGTTGAATGAACACATCCCATTACATTAAAGCCCCTTTCTCTCCCCCCAGTGGAGAAGGCCAGCATGGTAGAGGGAATGCAGTGTGGGCTTGGGTTGCTTTTGGTCCTGTAGGGTGGACCACAACCTACCGATTCCCAGAGATGGAGCGTACACAGACCTTGCCAAAAGGTAAGGTGTGCAAGAAACACAGCATATGCCATTTGTCTGCATCTCACCCTGGTGTCTGTTTAGAGGTCACACCCTCTTAGGATGATGGAAATGTATCCTTTCTTTTCCCTGAGGTTGTGGCTTATATCACACCAAGTTGTAGGGACCTTTCAGTACACCAGTGAGCCAACGAGTGAGCAGCCTCTGGCCCAGATTATCATCTGCTCATATAGAGACCTTCTAGAATGTGTGACATGCATCTCATGTGGGCCTTTGTTCTTGACCTATGCAGGTAGCTGTGGTGAGATCCTCTCTTCCCCTCTGCAGCCCCCTGAGCTCTGGTGGTTCCGTCACCTCCACAGCACTCAAAGATGCATAGACAATATTGCTACCTCTGCTCCATGCGGTAGCTCAGACAGCTCTAAGATACAACAAAGACTGGCTAGACCTACAGCACAACCAGGTGCTCTGCTCCCAAGGCTTTGCCTGGGAAGCAGGTGAGGGCTGGACCTCCCGAGACCTTCCAGGGTCTAATCATCTTATAACTTCTTCTGTATAAGAGGGAGAGAGAGAGAGAGACAGAGACAGAGAGAGACAGAGAGAGACAGAGAGAGAGAGAGAGAGAGAGAGAGAGCGTTTTCTCTGGCTAGGAGTAGAGGGAGAAGCCAGAAAGATTCGAAGCATGAGGAGAATTCCCTTGTTGAAGGAGCTGCGTGAGAGGACCAGAGAGACCTCTCAGTCCTGCAGCTGAAAGGACCTAAATTCTGCCAACAATCTGAATAAGCTTGGAAGCAGATTCTTCCCAGAGGCTCTGGAGAAAAGCCCAGCCTGGTGACCCCTTGATTTCAGCTGTGAGACCTTGAGCAGAGAACTCAGTTGAACCCACCCTGATTTCTGACCTACGGAACTGTGAGCTAATAAATGGCTGTTGTTTTAAGCCACTAAATCTGTGGTAATTTGTTATG